>CM023956.1:12330416-12397481 GCA_013407115.1 Glycine latifolia | reverse complement strand
TATGATATAGAATCATAATAATATTCCAGTAAATTACATTTATTATGCTTCTACACAGGCATGATTGACAATGACTGATTTTGGCAACATCTTAATTTTGATTAATTTGTTTTTATTCAGATTTCAAATTCCTTAAATGGGTTTATACATTATACTTTAATGATTTCAAATTAATGAAAACATGTGGAAAAATAATTACTCTCTTCCCAAAATAATTGTGATCGTAGTTATTTTAAATAGATAAAAATAAATAGATGAAAAAGAATAATAATTATACAAAATCTTAATATAAATATTATATTGAAAATTAAAGTGATAGTTTAGTAGTCATGTTAGTGGGAGAAAACAAATAATATTACTATTATGGTAATCGCAAAGTCTCACATTATTTAGGTGCGAGATCAATGGTTGTTTATAAATATTTTCTCCTCTCGGTCTATTTAGACACTTTTTTTTCTAATAATAAATCCTGACGGTCTATTAAGCAAACAATACCTCAAATATAGGGGGATCCTAATGATGCCAACGGACCTGAGTTTAGAACATTGGTGCTAGAAGAATGGTCTAGGTCATTCATGTCCCTTAGCCTTGAATAGGAAACTTGTTTTGGTAACTACAAAGTTTCACATCGTTTATGAGTCGAGGCCCAAAATGGTATCTTATAAACACCTTATTCTTTCAATCCATCATGTCTTTTACTAAAGATAAAATCATGACGGTCAATCGAACAACTAAACAAACAATACCTCGGATAAGAAAATTCTAACTATGTCTACAAAGAACAATTATATTGAAAAACTAAACATGAAAATTAGACATTGTAATGAAAAAAGGAAAAAACTAAACACTCCTACTATCTAGGATGTTGTTAGAATAAGATTTATTCAACAAAAAATATTTTTTTATTATAGATATTTAAAAACTTGTCGAAATTAATCCCCACCAGAGGTATCCACATTATTGAAAAGATGATTAGTTTCAAAAGAGAATACGTGAAGAAAATAAATACATTATGAAAACAATCTAGTACTTATTTGATAGTAAATGACTTTTAATGTAGTAAACCCTTAATTTTGACCTCCAAAAATATGTCACAACATTAGTTTTTTTTTAAAAAAAAATTGTCACAACTTTAGTTTTTAAACATTTTACCACTGAATTGATATGATAAATATTGGATTTATTACTACACCTACACTAGCCCCTAAAAAATGTATGCTCACTTTAGTTCTCTATTTTAATTAAATATTTAAAGAAAATATTTTTTATATCAATATTTAAAGAAATGATTTGGTGACATGATTAATTTTTGAAAAATTAATTTGACAACAAATTAAATCTTTTAAGAATGAATTTGTTTAAACTTAAAAAATATAACTCTAAAATAAATATTTTTTATATACTAGAAAATAAAGTCAGTTGTTTTCGACTTTCAACATTGATTTTTTAACCGATGTTAAAACCATCGACATTAAATATATCAATGTTAACATCAATTTTTAAAAACTGATGTTAACATACACTACACAACATCAAATTTTAAGAAAATTGATGTTGTATATGAAGAAATAAACAAAAAAATGTAAAATATATAAAAATCAACATCGATTTTTAGAAAATCGATGTTGTGGTACACTTGACAACATCAGTTTTCCTAAAAATTGATGTTGTGTTGCACAAACAACATCAATTTTTCTAAAAATCGATGTTATATTGCACACGACAACATATGTTTTTTGAAAAATCGATGTGAAAAAGGAATTTTCTACATTGATTCTGCCAAAAACCGCTATGACAAAGACACTTTCTACATCGGTTCTACCAAATTCGATGTTGAATAGTACTTACAACATTGGTTTGGTCTAAAACCAATGTAGAAAGTTCTTTTTCTACATCAGTTTTTCCTATAATTAATGTCGTATAGTCACTTTCTACATCGTTTATTACATAACCGATATAGAATGTCTTTTTAAAAAAAATATATGACATATTCTCTTTATGTCTCTCCTTGTAATTTTAAAAGACACATTAAAAATTTAAACAAAAATTTTAATGCTCTTCTATTAAATCTATTATTCGAATAAGAAAATGTAAGATTCTAAAAACTAATAAAAAGAAATAGTAAATGCAACTAGAAATCAAGTAATTCAACAAAAATTGAAAATAAGAATCCATGTTTAAGTGCAATATGTTTACTTATTTAATAGCTACAAAATCATTGGTTGGATAAGAGACCTTACCATTTTCCCTCTTACATGTTTGGCCAAGAATTTCATTTGGTTAGGCAAAGTCAATAACTACCATAAAAAAGCTTATTTCACGCTTGTTTTGACAAAACATTTGTTTTCACTGAAAAAAGTACAAAAACACTACATCATTTTCACTTCTTTCTTGCTTAATATCTGACACATAGTTCATTTCATTTCTATCTAACATATAAATATATAGGGTGTCCAAGTATACTCTTGCCACTAGAAAAATGCAATTTAGTGACTGAACATAGAGACCGAAAACTTTCGATCGCTATTAGAGAACGAAAATTTTCGGTTGTTATTAGCGACCGAAATAGCTGCCAAACAGTTTCTATAGCCAATTGCGATAGAAGTTTAATGTGGTATTTAAGTTGTGTCAACGATCGAATTAGCGACTGATACAAAAGGTCACTGAAATATTCAGTCGCTCTATATCTAAATACAAAAGCATTATAGTGATCGAAGAGGGACTTTAAGGTAGCAACCAAATACTATTTGGTGGCTATGTAATGATGATAGCGACCAACATTATTTCGATCACGATTTTATGATGATAGCAATCGAAATGGTTTGGTCGCTATCATATTACATAATATCTTTAGATTAATGACATAATGTATTTTTTCTATAAAAAAATTAGAAACTAAATTTTTAATTTATTTTAAATCATAATAAATATATCATATATTTAAATACATTTTATACTTGAAAAGTATTGAAATAATATATTAGTAATATTTTTAAATTAACAAACCAATATTTTCATTTTTTATTAAGATAAATAAATCATACTTATCATTAATATTTTAATTTGTTTTACAAAATAATTGTTCATATAATTATAATAAATAAATACCATTTTATATTATAAAAATATGTCATAATCAAATTTTGTAAAATTAAGTATATTAAAATATAAGGCATAAACGTAACACCAATGATTCATTAAGGTTCAATATGGTGATTGTGAAATTTATGCATTGATGAAGATCCAATTTGAATTTCGTACAATATAGCATGCATTGAACAAGGTCCAATTAGATGCAATGGGTAACTTATGTATTCACTAAAAGCTTAAATTGACTTTAATTTTAGACTTAATTGCAAAGTTCGTCCTCCTATTTTGCACATTTTACCAAATCGGGATGATTAGAATCATGGTCCTTAGAATGAGAAACACACTTCTTTACCACTACACCCAAGTGCTCATTTGAGTATTCAGTGCAAAACATAGTATTAATATAAGTTTTATGCGAAAATAGTTCAAAATTAATTTTTTTTAATTTATTATATTTTATAATCTTATATATGATATTTTCAAATATAATATATAAGATTAAATTCTATTTCTTAATTTTTATATATTTATATTTATGCAAGTTTTATTTTTATTTTATATATTATATTTATTAAGATATTCATGTTATTTATTGTAATATGGATAAAAAATATATTGTCAATAAATCAGATACATAAATATTTTAAAAAATAGAAAAATACTATCATTTTATTTAATTATGTATATTTACAATATAATTTAATTCTTTAAAAAACTTATATTAATATTATATTTTGCACCAACTATCCAAACGGGCACGTGGATATAGTGGTAAAGGAGTGTGCCACTTAATCCAAGGACCATGGTTTTAATCCTTCCTCAAACATTTTTTAAAGTTATTATTTTTGAAGAAAATATTATTCAACTTTCTAGTTTAGTCAACATTTAAAATTTAACGGTCAACGATTTATGGAGACTCGGGGCAAATTTTTCAATTAAACCGTAATTTAACATATTCACTAACCAAAGCCCAATAATGATTTATTAAGGTTCAATGTGTAACTTATTTATTCACCACTTTCCAATATGACTTTAGTATAACATATACACTAATGATTGATTGAAATCCAATATAACCTAGTATATGACTTTAGTATGATATATGCACTAATGATTGATTGAAACCCAATAAGGCTCAATATGACTTTAGTGTAACATATACACTAACCCAAAGCTTAATAATTAATTAAAAGTTACTAGTGTATGTTCTCGTGTGATGCACATGTTGATAAATTATTATTTTTTATTTTATAAAAATTAATTTAAGATTAAATATTTAAAAAGTAGTAACATTAATTATATTATGAGAAAAAAGTCATACACTAACATATATAAATGTGTACTATACTCTCACTTTTTTTAAGATACCACTTTTATTTTGAGATACCACTCTCACTTGATTATGTAAAAGAGTCAAGTTCAAGTTTTTATTTTTTTAATTTCATATATTTCCTTATAAGCTCCTTTTTTTGTAATTATCTTTTATAAAAATAATTATTAAATATTATATTTATAAAGTTATAAAATAACTTAAGAAAGATTAATAAAGATAATTGAGTTATAATTAAGTTAGGAAAAAATAATAAAAACAATTAAATTATAATTTTCAATTAGGGGACGAGAATAGTCTTATGTTCTGCTTGATCCAGCTTTTTTGGGCTTAAAAGTTACTTATAAGTTATGGGACGGAAATAGTCTTAGATTCCAATCAAAAAGTGTGAGAAATTACTTCGAATTTTCTCTACTTTCTCTCTCCCTCTCTCTCACACACACTCACTCGCCCACCTATATAGCATCTGTGTTTCTTCTACACTAATTAGTTTGGTCTCTTGGAGATCGTAAGCCATCTTTAAATATTTATGTTTTGCTTTGATGCTTGATATTCTATTGTAGTTATATTATTTTTTGTGCCTATTAACGACAATTATTTAAGTTAATGAAGTATTGGAAACTAATTCTTCATCAAATTGTGTTTCCGTCATTCTTGAGATATGCTTTAAACCATGCTAGTAGTTGTTATCCTTTTTACTAAATCTTTTGGTTGTTGATAGAGATAATTTCAGTCATTACAAATGTCGAACAAAATATAGTGGTAAGCTTTTGTATATGAACAAAAATTAGCTTTCGACAATTTGTAGTGTGTTAGTAAGTGCCATTGCTCTAACTTCTGATTACAATGCTTCTTTTTTGTTCAGGGAGTCCTGAAAGGTTTTGACCACACAACAAATATAATTCTTGATGAGTCCCATGAGCAAGTATATTCTACAAAGGTATGCTGAAATTATGCAATTACAAAAACATTTCTTCAAATATGAATGAGTCATAACTTAAATGAACTTAATAATTATATTTATCTTTAAGACTTGGCTCCTCTAAAATGGGCATTCTTACTTTTGACTTTTGAGGGTATAGTAAGTACATCTTTATCATTCAATGTTTTAACGGTTAAGATTGACACTTTTAATTATAATGTTCTTAAATTATTAATTATTAAATATAAAACACTTAAAACTTATCCCTCTTGCCCACTTGTTCTCTCTATAAAATGACAGGCAACTGAGGCAAGGCTACCATGTAACATTAGATTCTGCATAAGGTGATGGGCAAGATCCATGTCTACTATGTTAGATGTTAGATATATATGAGACAAGAGGCACTTGTCCATGGTTAAGAAAGATCAGTTGTTGCAAAGCTGGTTTTTTAATCTCAACAACAATAGCCTTATGTTACTAGGAGAGGTCTATTAGATGGATTACACTACACCATTTGGTTTGGTTAAAAGCCAAATTCTCAAGGATACTACTCATCAGTCTCTTTCTAGGTGTGCCACTAAATTTTCTATACCATCTTTCCCCACCATAATTGTGACTTGAATCTTTGCTTCTTTTGAATTTTGTATTAGCTGCAGATTTTTTCTTGAAAATTCCTTTTAGCCTTACTTATTTAACATTTTCTATGTTTTTTAACATTCATCTATGAATTAGAAACAAATACTTCCAACTTTTGCTTATAGTGATTGCAAAGAAAGAATTTATGTCTTTGCTTGATGCTGGTTAATTGGAATTGTGAGCTCAACGTCATTGTGTCTATCAAGTGCTTGTCAAGTGCCAATCATTCCACATGTTTAAGTTGTTAAGAGAATGCCTAGGAATGGTGAAAGCCCTTCAAGCTCAGTGTGAACCAAACTCAAACTTGCCACTATAGTGGGGTGAAATTTAATTTAATGTGACTAGGATTGAACTCTTAACCTTGGAGAGGCTATGATACAATGCCATATAACCAATTCATCCTAATTGTTTAAGCTGATAGGAGGGGGCCCAAGAATGGTTTTCATTAAGTGTCACAAGTTATGTTGCTTTTATTTTTTAATATCTCTCCAATAATTTAATGTTGTTTAATTCTACTATGAAGCAGTGGTATGGCTTGAGTCAACCTTTAAATGCATTTTCTTGTATAATTTTCTTACCATTTCCTTGTTTCATGCAATTCTGGAAGTTTCTGCTATTCACTTCTAAGATTGCAAACTAGATAATTTTTAGTATTTTCTAGATCCTTTTATTCTCTTCTAGTCGACCTCACCTAATGGGATAAGACTTTGTTGTTTTTGTTGATCCGTTTTTCTCTTTGTCTTCATAAAATAATGAGAAATGAGTTAAATATAATTAGACAAACTATACATCTTTGTGTCCTTGGAATGCGATGTTTTGAGAGGCAAGTGATGTCTTGGTATATAAATAGATCACCTAGTTGGATAAGGCTTGATTATTGTTGTTTTTGTTGAAACTTTAAAGTGTTAGACACTGAGGTGAGAATTAAGAAGATATGACTTAGTCATTTCTTGTATGTCATATTTTCTATGTTTATTTTTTTTTTTGGTACTAATGATGGTGCCTATATATTTTGTTTCATGCTTAGAGATGATCATCCTGAAAGTGTTTAGTCATCCATGCAAACTATAATGGTGGTTCTCTTAAAAGAGAGTGAGGATGTCCATGATGATCTTTTATCTATTTTACTCTCTAAATTAGGTCGCGAAAAAAAGTAAGTATTTCTTTCATAAATTCATTTTCATGTTAAATGCAGATAGCTAATTCTCTTGCTTCTATAAGATAATTTAATAAACTTGATGATGTAAAATTTTAATTCCAAGGTGTTGATATGATTGTAAGGAGGCTTGCTATGAATGTCATACAACAATGTGTAGGAAAACATGAACCCATCTATAAACAATTTTTACTATCATTAATGTTTGGAGATAGTAAGCCGATGAACAGTCAAGTCATATACCATAGAATTATCTATGAAGTGTATTGTTGTGCTCCTCAAATCCTGCCTGAAATTCTCCTTTATGTGACTGGAGAGCTATTGGTAATTAGTAGTAATTTAATTGTCTTCCTGACTGATGTTAAAGTGATAGATACTGATAAAGAAAAAGAACTTTATTGATGTAAATTAGATAATTTATAATACCTATATAAGTGTTCAAATAAAAATTTATATGAAATTAAAGTCATATTAATAATAATAATAATTAAAAATCATAATTTTAAACCTATCATAGAAATAAATAACAAGACTCAAGTAATATAAAAGAAGAAGAAAAGCATAAAAAAGCAATGCAAATGACCATTGACTCCTTATTATTGTTTATTTTAGTTTGATTATGCCATGTTAGTTATGAATTTGCACTTCATTAAACTTTGACATTGCATTTTATTAAATTTAGAAAACTTTGAATTTGCACTTTATCAACCTTTAAATTAGAACTTTGTTGTTAGATATATTTACACATTATAAATGTCCACTTTTTTTTTATAAATTTGATTATACAATTTAATTAAGAATTATATTTATAGTCGATAATTATTAAGCAGGTCAAAATGTAATAAAAGAAAAAATAAAAAATACAACAATCTTTGTTTAGTGACTGAATTTGTGACCGATTTATTTTATTTAAATGCATTACTAAATAGTGATCAAATTTTATTTTCAATTTATTTTATATATAAAAATTAAATATTAAACAGTGTCCGAATTAGCGACTAAATTATATTTTTAGTTTAACTTATATTTAAAAATTAAATATTAAGTAGCGACCAAAACCTATTTTTAATATAATTTATATTAAAAATTAAATATTAAATAGCAACTGAATTGGTCACAGATATTATTTTTAATTCATTTTATATTATAATATTGGTGACATAATTTGAAATTGAATTTTATTTTAATTTATTTTATATTTAATGTTTAATTATTGATTACCCGTCGAATTAGCAACTGACTGTTTCTGTCGCTAATTTGGTCCAAGCAAAAATAATAACCAAAGCAAAAATAATAATCAAATACGCAGTGACCGAATTGTGTACTTGCGATTGCGTGTTTTTGTTGCTAAATAGCGATTGAATTGTTATTCTATCACTAAGGGCTTAGCGACTAAGTTTTTGTGACGCACTGTTCTCTCTCGCTACTTCGGTCACTAGCACTTTTAGCGATCGAATTTAAGTATTTAGCGACCTAATTCAGTCCCAAAATTATGTTTGTTTTGTAGTGTCTCATATGCACTTCAGTTTTATGACATTTGAGTAAAATTTGTATAATTTTTTATTTAATACAAATTGTTGAAGAATCTCAAGCAAATACTGATGAATATAGAAAAGATGTTATGCTAGAAACAAATAGAATTTTTTATTCTAACTAAAAGAATTGGAAGAACTTAGTGGCATATTCCATACCTTTATCCCTTGGATCTTTGCCTCCTAAACATCCCATCCTCCTCGTGAGAATCGACACCAGAAGAACAACCGCTAAAACACCAACTACTATGCTGATGGTCAGCATGACATAATTTCTTTTTCCATCCCCTGATGGAGGTTTAAAATCTGTGCAAGGAAAAAAATATTTTTTCATTTTAGCTTTTGCATAAATGAAGAACAAAACTGATAGAACTGGGTTAGATAAATGGTAATCTAGTCTTGTAGAGGTAGACATAAATGGTAATCTTTCCCTTTCCCTACATTTTTTAAAATTCATAATGCAGTCTTATCAAGTTAGATAAATCACTAACACTAATATGTAGGATATGTGACTTACTAGGGTTAATTGATGAAATGGCAGATACAAGAGGTCCATAAACTCCTCTTGTGGGTATGCCAGTGGTTCCTTTTCCATCCCAGTAGAAGTGAATCTCCAAGGTGTGTTGGGTGACATTAGCATTCAATGTCTTCACAATTGGCTTGCCAGTACCATTAGCTTCTCTTTGGATATCAAAGTCTTGCAGCACTAAATTCCCCTTAATTTAAGGACACAATAATATTTTTCATCTTCAATAAAAATATATTCCATCTACATCAATGCATACCTCAGTGTAAATGAATTATTTAGCATCATTTGAAAATCAGCCACGTACTAATTGTTATCTGGATATAGACATCAAATACTCACCTTCCAAGACTGTAAAGTGACCTATCATTGATGAAAATAATCTCAGCAAAGTGAAGCTTAACTGTGTAATTTTCATTTATTAGGCAGAGGCCATAGTATGTGAGAACAAGGGGAGAAACATGCGCTCACACGTTAAACAATATGGAGAAAGAAAAAAAGTTGAAAAATAAGGTATGTTTCTAGAATATTACTCACAAATTCATGGATGAAGACAGAAGTGGCACAACCCTTCAACTTAGGATCAAAAGGAATCCTCCAAGATTCCCATGCCTAACGACGAGATCCACCCGCTCATGCGTTACATCATGAACTACATTGTGTTCCTCACCGACTACGGTGATGCGCTCGTTGAGATAGTCGCTAATAGTGTAATCGATAGGGTTACGGTTACAAAAGCAGTGGAAAAATGAAACTAAAAGAAAAGAGTGTACCTTGAGGATGCGAATTGTCGACGGTCATATTTGCGAGCTGGTCATCTTCAAAGTTCGCGTATATCCTGGATCTTTGCCTTGACGGTGTTGATGGTGTCTTTACAAACTTAGAGAAGAGAAAGAGAGAATAAAGAATCAGGAAAGCGCAGAGTTGCGAAGAGTTAGCGAGATGTTATTATAAAAACATTAAGTCACTTGGATTTTAATTTGGTAAAAATCCAACATTGGTTATTAAAAAGTTGATGTTAACATCGTCACATTAACATCGATTTTTCAAAAATCGATGTTAACATCAGGAGGTGACATTTTTGTAAATAAACTGATTTTGTTAACATCTGTTTTTAAAAAAACCAATGTTAACATTGTCACATTAACATCGATTTTTTTAAAAATCGATGTTAACAAAATCAGTTTATTTACAAAAAAACCACCGTTCTTTTGTTAACATCTATTTTATCAAAAATCGATATTAAAGTAGTAATGTTGACAACATTATTTCTAGCAATATAAGTGTTTTTTTTAAGAAATAGATCAAATTTATTTTTTAAAATAAGAAGAAAATTATTATTTTTTAAATAGAAATAGTTTTGACAAATATATTAAAAAACCATTTATTTTATTAAAATAAACGTTTGTTTAAATCAACTAGTTTGAAGTACTGAAATGTTAGCAAAAGAATTTTAGGGGGACTAAATATTGTATAGATTAATGAAATCGCACGTGTATTATGGAGAATTAAATTGAAAGCTTTCTCCCTTTTTTTTAAGCGATGACGAAAAATATTCTTCATTTATTCTTAAAGTTTTATGAAATTCATAATAGTTAATGGCAGTTAGGTTTAATTAAATTCTTTTCGTTGTAGTAGTACTTTGTTTTACGCAAATCAATGCATGTTGGATGCAAGATATTTGTACGTATTTAATTATAAATTGATAGTAACTTGGGTTCGCATGAAGTGAAAAATAAAACAAGTACCGTATAATGTAAAAAAATAAAGTGTAAAGGCCTTAAAGGGTGAATTTAACCTCTAAATTTGTATCTCAGTATCATTTTAGTTTTTTTTAATAAAAAAACTTAAATAAGTTCTCGAAGCTTTTTAAGGTTTCATTTAAGACTTTGAAATTAATCATTAACATAAGTTTTAGTTACTAAACTTATGTTATGATTATTATCACTTATTATGTCCTTAGGCCAGGGACCAAAATGAGGGGGAAAAAACAAAAGTTTTTGACAGGAGAAAAAAACAAAATTTAATTTTGAAGAATTAAATGAAATCTTTAAAATATTTTGAAATGTATTTGAGTTTTTTATTTTATTTTTAAGAACTAAAATGTTAGCAAGATAGAAATTATTAAAAAGTATAAAATTTTGTAGGTTAAATTTTATATTTCATAAATTAACTTCACTCATAATTTTATATTTAATAATAAATTTAATTAATAATAAAAATATATAATAAGAATTTATTTATTTTATTCATATAGGAATTTTAATTTTCATAAACCGTTAGTATTAAATATTTTTATATTCATAACTAATTAATACTTTTAAAATATAATGATTATAAAAAATAATAATTTCATCATACAGGTTAATATATGATTGAATATTAGAATAAAGAATATTTTACAGTGTGAATGTCTTCTAATTAATTCAATTCAATTCATGTAATAACTGTATAAATATTTTGTTTTGTTTGGTGCACACCACAGTATGAAGCTAGATATGGTTAAAATAAAATTTGCCTAATCTCATTATCCTAACAAATAGTATATATGGTAACCCTTTCCAATTAAAGATTTACTATATCTAGAGAGAGGATTAGAATTAAAAGGAGGAAAGAAATCGAATGAATATTGTTGTGAAGTGGCAACACACCGTAATAATAGGGCATAGGCCATGGGCCAGTGTTTCCTTGACTGCCAAAATCTGGTGCATTGGCAGTGCACGGAGGCCACCATGCAGGCGCATGCTTTCTTGCAGTTCAATGTCTCCCGCGTCATTGTACGGTCACTATTTGTCCACTTCCAAGGGTGTTTATGACATTTCAGCCCACGCATAGAATTTAGAAACCATAGCCGTTGGAAGTTCTAACCATGCTGTATGCTATAGGACACGAAGAAAGTATTGAATGATAAAAACATATTGTGGTCTTAGTGAGTAATTTTTATATAACAAGTAATTAGGTTTTGTTATTTTAATAAACTCAACTATATGTCATGATCAAATAAAGATTGATTGGGACTAATGAATTAGAGTTATGCAATATTTTTTCTTGTTGTTGGTTGTTTCACATCTAGGAGCATAAGGTATTTATGAGTATCTTGTTTAGTTTCACGTTTTGAATATTACACTACAATTAATGTTTGGAAATACATACTACAAAATTAGTAGCTAATATGTAAAAAGAATCAACTACGCACGTACTAGCTACAAAATTACTATAATATTAGTTATGTATAAGAGTTGAGATCTCATTTTAACTAAAAATACAAAAAATGATTAATGTATTTTTTTTATAAGGCTTAACTAATCCTTATTTCATAATTCGATTTTATGGAATTGAATCAGGTTATAAGATTAAATTTAAGACAGTATACATCAAAGGTCATCCTAAATCTATATTATCTGTACCCGTGTTGTTTATGCTCTAGATTTTTATTCCTAAGTATGAAAGGGTATTGTTATTAGGCACCTACATGTATTCATGCTCCAAATGCTCAATTAATCATGAATGTAAACAGGTGTTTAAAATCTCACATTAATTAGAAAATAACCTATATAGCTATTATAAAGCTTGAGTAGTCTTTATCTTACAAAGTTTTGTGTGGTTGAATTAAACCTTAAATATAAATTCTAAGAGGTTGATTGTTTGAATTTTATAACCATTTTTTCCC
The DNA here is from genome assembly GCA_013407115.1 of Glycine latifolia. NCBI lineage: Eukaryota > Viridiplantae > Streptophyta > Magnoliopsida > Fabales > Fabaceae > Glycine > Glycine latifolia. The sequence goes on along the minus strand of CM023956.1, from coordinate 12,384,619 downwards.
GCTAGATTATAAAAAACTGATGTCTGATCAAACCAATTGAATGAAGCAACCTATAAGATATAAATTATGAATGGACAATTTTAATTTTTATAACTATTGTTTGTATCTCGAAGCTTTTTATAAAAAAACTTAAATAAGTTCTCAAAATGCAGTTGCTTAATATATGCATTAGTATTGCAACCATTTATATATGCACTTTGACAATGACCAAAGTGCTTCAATCCATCTAGAGAGGCCTTTAAGGCAACTCAGAGCAACTGCATCGGTATGCCCGGGAAGCAATGGCGATGAGGAAGCAACATGCTTCAGTAGCAATTCTTGATACTGCAGGTCAATAAACGTTGCACGCGAGGAAACTGTTGCTTCTCAAAGCAACGCTGCTTTCTCGTATAAAACTAAAGAAAAAAACAGCAAAATATTATTTTAATGTGTGTAACAGATATATTTGTGTTACAAAATATTATTTCAATGGCTAAATAGTAATGAATATATTTCAACGGCTGAAATTTGTGTTGTTAGTAAAGAATATATTTCTTGCAATATAACGAGAGTGGAATTCAATTTTTTTTTCATACAACCAACACCTCTAATAACGGATAATGTAATGAATGACGTTACACCATCAAATTTCGCATCAAAATCTCAAATTTCACCATTTTTACCCAAATTCTACAAGAATCGAGCCTATCATGAATCTTTGGGGGACAAAATTTTTCCACATGTGCGGTCACGCAAATATATATAGTTGAAGAAAAAACAAAACAAAAATATATGAAAAAGTGATCAACATCAACATCACATTTAACTCAAGTTAATTGGGGTCGGTAGTAGATGAACCCAATAATAAATCGGAAATGGGACAAAGAAAGAGAAAGGAAAAGAAGACAAAAGAGAAAAAAAATAAACTAAAAAAAGAAGGGTGAAAGGAAGAAGGGAGAAAAGAAGAGGAAAAGAACTAAAACAAGGGAATAACTGGAACATAGAACTATTAATGAGTTTAACCATCCACCAAGCTTATAGCTTTTCTCCACTTCGTCTTAAGACATATCATCCGCCAATCTATATCTCACTCCGTTAGGTATTGTTTAATTACCCTTTTCCTAGATAAGTTTCGGTTGACCTCTACCTCTTTGTGTCGAGCTTTTGGTAACAAACTTTTGTTCTTACGAGAACATCCAGTAGCTATCTCATAGCGTACCCAAACCACCTCAATCTATGCTCCCTAATCTTTTCAAATATCGGTACCACTGATATCTTTCGTCGAATATCCTCATTTCTTATCTTATCCATCTTCGTATATCCACACATCCACCTTAACATCCTCATTTCTGCTACCCCTATTTTATGCTCATGTTGCCTATGTTCTGGCTAGCATTCCGCTCTATATAGCATTGCCGGTCTTACAACTGTCCTATAGAATTTTCCTTTTAGCTTAAGAGGAATTTTGTGGTCACACAAAAGTCCTGATGCACTCCGTCATTTCATCCATCCTACTCTAATTCTATGTTTTATATCCTCATCAATCTCACCACATTTTTGTAACATTGATCCCAAGTATCTAAAAACATCTTTCTTGAGTACCTCTTGACCAAGTAGATGCACTGTGTCTTGATCACCACCTCTTACCCGCGAAAACTCACACTTCATATACTCCGTGTTGCTCTTGCTTATCGTGAATCCTTTAGACTCCAAAGTGTTTCTCCATAATTCCAATTTCCTATTAACACCATCTTTGGTCTCATCAATAAGCACGATATCATTTGCAAAAAGCATACACCACGACACTTCCTCTTGAATATCTTTCGTTAGTTCATCCATCACTAAGACAAAGAGATAAAGACTAAGAGCTTAACCTTGGTGAACACCTACCGTGACAGGGAAATACCTTGATGTTCCATTACAAACTTTCACACATGTGGTAGCCCGACCATACATATCTGTGATTGCATTAACATACTTTAATGCTACATTTTTCTTCTCAAGAGTCCACCATAAGACTTCTCTTGGGATTCTATCATATGTTTTCTCAAGATCTATGAACACCATATGTAAGTCTTTCTTCTTTTTCCTATACCTTTCCATTAATTGTCTCATCAAGAAAATAGCTTCCATGGTACATCTTCTTGGCATAAATCCAAATTGATTTACGAAAACTTTGGTCTTTCTCCTTAGGTGATGTTCTATAACTCTCTTACAACTTCATAGTATGGCTCATGAGCTTGATGCCTCTATAGTTTGAACAATTCTGGATATCTCCCTTGTTTTTGTAAATAGGCACAAACATATTTTTCCTCAAAGCATCAGACATCTTATTTGTTTGAAGAATCCTATTAAAAAGATTGGTCAACCATTTTATTGCCACATCTCCCAAGCCTTTCCACACTTCACTAGGGACGTCATCAGGTCCAAAAGCTTTATTATTCTTCATCCTCTTTAAAGTCTCCTTAACTTCATGTGTATTAATTCTGTGCACAAATATTCTATTTAGATAATAAAAAACATCATCTAAATCCACCTCACTCTTGTCGCCATTCCCATTAAAAAGTTTGTTAAAGTAGTTTAGCCATCTTTCACTTACATCTTCATCCCTTACCAAAAGTTTTTGATTTTCATCCTTGATACATCTAACTTGGGTGAGGTCTTTACTCTTCTTATCCCTTATTTTGAAAGTTTGTAAATACATTTCTCCTCATCCTTGCTCCGAAGATTTTTATATAAATCATAAAAAATTTGCCTTTAGCTTCCCGCACTGCTTTCTTTGCATTTTTCCTCGCTACTCTAAACTTATGCAAATTCTCATCATTGGGACATTTATGCAAAGATCTAAAGCATTGATTCTTCTGTTTAATAGCCTCTGGCACCTCTCCATTCCACCACCATGTTTCCTTTGTAAGAACTTCATTTCATTTGCTTTCACCTAGCACCCTCCTTCCCACATTTTGAACACACATAGCCATCTTATTCCATATTTCATTAGCTTCTCTAATAAACTCCCAAGGTCCTTCACGCAACATGTTTTCCTTAAACTCTATTTGTTTTTCATCCTTTAGCTTCCACCATCTTATCCTTGGGTTTTGAGCCTTCTTCCTCAAATTAAGAACTTTGTTGAACCTAACCTCTAAAACTATCAACTTATGTTGTACCGTCACACATTCTCTAGGGTAGACCTTGCAGTCAATACACGAATTTCTATTTTCCCGTCTAGCCATAAAGAAATCAATTTGACTACAATTTCGGCTACTATGATACGTGATAAGATGAGACTCCCTTTTCCGGAAAAAAGTGTTCGCTAGCATCAAATCATAGACTAGTGCAATGTTCAAGACATCTTCTTCAGTCTTATTTTTCGTCCCATAGCCAAAACCACCATGAATTCTATCAAAACCTACATTATTTTTACCAACATGTCCATTTAGATATCCTCTTAGGAAAATCTTCTCCTTTCATGAGATCCTCTCAGAACTTCTTTCAAGTCTTTCCAAAATTGATTTTTTTCATCTGATAGTAATCCAACTTGTTAATGTGTTTAAAATATTAAATAATCAATACATTATACAATGTTTGCAATTGTGCTTACCACTTTCTGGTTGTGGGCTTGTTTGCCCATGTCCAATTAACAAAAAAAAAAGGAAACATTGTGCTTACTACACGAGAAAAGTTAATAAATAGTCTTTAATTCACAAATTATTTATAATACAATAATATGAAGGAACTAATAAAGTCTTGTAAATAAGAGAGACCCAATCGAAACAATTAAAGAATTTGAACATTTTAATAATAATTGAGGGACTAAATTGAAATTGTAATTATAATTAAGAGACTAATTGTATAAGTAAGTCTAAAAAATACTATAAAATTGATACTTAAATATTTTATCTAAAAAAATAAAAAATATAATTCTCTCTACAAACTATAAAAGAAAATATAATATTTATCTAAAAAACGTGAAAGAATGGCATTATCTTTACAATAATAGCTACAAAAGGATAATAAAATATTCTATAAAAAATGGAATTAAATATTATTATCTATTTTTAAAATACAAATAAATATTTTAATATTAACATTATATTATTTTATATATTAAAAGTTTTAAAGTCGAAAAAATCCAATGGCCCCCCACCCGACCCTTAAACTTAAATTGGTCCTTGGTTGAATTGAAAGATATTGAGTTCAATAAAAAAGGAAGAGAAGAAGAAGAAGCATCCTAAACAAAAACAAAGGTCATGCTTCTCCTTAAAGGAAAATGGATTTCTTGCTAACTCATGACTAAATGTTTTGAAATATGTAATTATGGGGGAAATCCAAAAAAAGTCAAATTTTTGGTTAAAAATTACGATAATAGTTGTCGTGATTAATATTGGAATCCGAAAGAAACAACACAACTAAAACATTGATAGCAAAATATCAATGGAATATGTTAAATTTTTTTTAACGTGCTACATACAAGTCTATCAAAAAATTATTACTCTACGGTGTTGCTAAAGATGAACTCATTGATAATTTGTTAATGATAAGTAAAAAAAACATTACATGTGAACAAAATGTTGCAATATCTTGAATTAATGACCAAAATTAGGAATTAGAGAGAAATCACCAATCACGTTTAAGAAGACAGACATCAAAATTTACTTATGCTTCTCACGTGAATAATGAAATTATAAAATTTGAAAAAAGGAAATTAAATTAATCTAAAATACAATATAAGGATTTTGAGGTGATTTATAATCCTCTAAAAAATCTTGATAATCTGTACAATTAGGATGAAAACAAGATGGTTTATGAAAAATTATATAAAGTTTAAGCCCAACCTAATCATCAAATTCAAGACGTAAATTTGATCTATTTACATAATACAAGTAATTTTTAATGTGATTCAAAACTTACTATGTAAATAAGACCTTTTAAATAGGTTAATTACCCTACTTATAATTATCATTTTACTGAAATTTTTTTGGAAAAATAATAAATTTTCTTTTTGAAAATAAAACCAAACACACTTCTAGAAGTTAAAGCGTGAATATACCTGTTAGGTAATTTTTTTTTTCATAGGCTCAATATTAAACAACCAGTTAGGTATATTTTAAACCACTGTTTAAAAGAATGATTTTATTTATAGGAGAGGACCTGCAATTCAAATGATCCAATTTGTAGGGTAACGCATGACTCCCGGATGGTTGCATTGGGTGTAGACTGAAGTTGGGAGCCTTAGATAAAATTAAAAAAGGAAATAAAATGATGGGGCGTCTTATATAGGAGCAGAAATTTATTTGCCAAAGATCAAAGTCAAGAAAGCTATTTGCCAACAGTAAAAACAATAAATAAATTACTAAAATTATAATTTTAGGCCATTTTAATTTCCTCAATTAAAAACAAATAGTTTTTAAAATTCAAGTGTTAATCATTTTAGTTCTTGATGACTAAGTAGGATTAATCCAGCAAAAAAACTGTTTGACTTCTTAATTTTTTGTATCTGTATTTGACTTCTTAATTTAATTTGTTGACTTTTGATATCTTTCAAGTTATAATGGTACTTTTTTTTTGTCATAGTTAACATGGTACGTAATTAACTTTGTTATGTTAGTCAATTTAGTTTCTAATGCTAAGAACTAAAACAATTTGTAATTATAAAAAATAAGAATTGTTAATTTATAGACTAAACTGACTATTGTTGAGTTTTATTAATTTAATTCTTAGCTAAATTCAAGGACATAATTGAGAACTATAAGTTTTTTTTAGGTCTTATTGAGAACTATAAGTTATTTCAATTCCTAATATTAGATGTATAAATTTGATTTCTAGTTTTTTAAAACAATTAATCATTTTTATTTTTCTCCTTGATTTTTTTTAAAATAAAACTTTATTAGAAGAGCCTAGACAAATTAATACAAACAAAGTTAGCTATTAATGCATTTGAAATGAATGCAGGCACTACATCAAAAACAGGAATTGAAAACTGTAAACCCAGCACAAATTTTGCAGAAACAATAAAAAATTATAAATTTGGAGTTGTTTTAAAACTATTTACAAATATGGGACTGTCAAACACGTCTAAATTAGGCATGTGTCAGTCACGCCCAATTTGGGCATGTTAGCCCCCTGTGTCACATCCAATTTAGGCGTGTTATCCTCTGTTGCGACATGTGTCACAAATGCATGAATTTGTGGTGATATTGATTATATAAATTTCAAACGGTCATAACTTTTGATAGAAATTTCCGATTGAGGCGCACGATATGTCAAAATGCTCAAAATTCAGAGAAGAAGCCCTAGGCAAATCCCCAAAGGGAATTTGTTCAACTATTTTTTTTCCTCCAAAAAACGCCTCTAAGTAACTCAAAATTAGGATTTAGGATTCAATCATCCAAAAATTTTCTTATTTTTCTACTTTTTTAATTATTTAATTAGTTAATTTAATGCTATTTTTTATTTTTTTAATTACTTCTCTTAATTTCGAGCGTTTTGACATATTGTATACTTCGATCAGACATTTCTATCAAAGGTTAAACCATTTGAAGGACATATTGTACGCCTAAATTATATTAATTTTTTTGCTGTCATTAACTATTATACTTTACCCCAAATAATATAATGAATTTGTTTAAATTTAGACAAGTGTCATATGCATATGCAATTTGAAATAAATTCTTTCTTATAAACTATTTCGATGTTCTTCTTTGAGCTGAGCACTCACATGTTTAGTTGGTATTTGGTAATATATCAACTTCTGGCTTAGTAGTTTTCTTTATTTGATAATTTGTTGTTTTTATAACTGAATTCCATAAAAATGCTATCTATTTTAATTTTACAAAATATTACTTTTCATGAAAATAACTTGTGTCTAGATATACTTTTTGAGTTTTTGATTTTGATTCAATTTTTTTTAAGATTTGAGTCAAAATTCAATTTAATCTGTTCAAATTTATTACTGTATATAATTAAATATGTATATGATTTTTAATTCACCCATGATTTTTTAAGTTGATGTTTTTTATTTTTATATCTTAATTCTATATTGTCGTGCTAGTATCTATTTAATATAAAATATTGTTTAAGAAAGAATTTGATATATTATATGAAAAGTTAGACCATTTGAAGAACATATTGTACGCCTAAATCCTAATATTGAGCTACTTAGAGGCGTTTTTTTGGAAAAAATTTGGGGATTTGCCCAGAGCTTCCTCTCTAAATTTCGAGCGTTTTGACACATTGTACCCCTCAATTGGACATTTATATCAAAAGTTATGACCGTTTGAAGTTTATATAATCAATATCACCACCAATTCATGCATGCGTGACACGTGTCGCAACGGGAGTTAACACGCCTAATTTGGACGTGACACGGGCGGTAACACGTCCAAATTGGGCGTGACTGAACACGTCTAATTTGGGTATGTTTGATAACCCCATATTTGTAAATAGTTTCAAAATAGTCCAAAATTTATAAATTTTTTATTTAAAAAATATTATATTAATTTTTTTGTCCAAATTTTACAATGGAATCGCCAACATGTGATTTAGAGTTAATGACATTTACTACAGTTGATGAATAATTTTATTTATTTTTATAACATTAAGAACTAATTTGGTGGGGGCTTAGGCCTCTCCCATTCACCAAAAAAGGAAAAATACAATTTAATCAGTAATGGAAAATATTAACTCACTTTGGGTGCCTTAATTATAGCATTTAAGTTAATAAATAAATGGGAATCATTCAATATTACATTTTAATGCTTAATTTTTTAATAACTTAATTATATTGGGTGTAAATTGAAGTTTGTTATATAAAATATTTTTTCAAAAATATAACATTCTTTATTTTGATATCAACTTTGTTAACCACTATTAGAGTAGTGTTGGAAATTCATCCTCTAAACACACTTCTTCAGACAAGGACAGAGCCATGATGGAATACCAAGGAGGTCAACTTCTATTTTTCATTTTTGTTCTTTTTTTAATTTCTTATCCGTGATTTGGATTCTGTTTTTGGATCCTCAGTTTTTTTGAAATTTTAGTCTTCATATTTTAATTTTAGTCAAAGTCTTACATTTGTGCACTTTCATTTTATTTTTACATATTTTAATTAATTAAATTATATCTTAATGATACTTAAAATGAATATATTGTGTTTAGAATTTAATTGAACCAAAATAAAAAAAAATAAAAAATTGATAAATAAATCAAAATTTTGATTTTTTAAATATGAAGACTTAATCACAGAAAAAAATATGAGATCAAAATTACAAATTATGAATTAAAGAATCAAAATTACAATTTAATTAAAATAAAATCTGTCCAATAAATATATATGCATCAATTTTAATATAAACTATTATAAAAATAATATAATTGTCTCTTGCCCATATATATATATATATAACTTTTTTTATTATATCAAATAGGTTAAAGACTCAATTTTAATTTACTAGCTTGCTCTTTTTCCCTTTCAAGAATGCAGAATAATCAATTAAATAAAAAATATATGATATAACTATATATATTTTGTCTATATCGTGTAATTGATTTTTAAATTACCGATCAGCCATGTCACAAATAAATTAAGTTTGGAGTGTTTTTGGGCACTAGCTACTCTGGACTGTTTGGTTTCAACCACAAACAAATTACGTTTCTTTTTTTAAGTGTATTTTAATACAATTAACTCACAAAAACTTGGACCACATTAAAGGTACATTGTCCCTGTCTATTATTTATAATTTAAACTATACAAGAGAATACCTATCTTTTAAATGACAAAATAAATGACCGAATAATTAAAAAAATCTATTCTTTTTTAGTGTCAAAGCCTCTACAACATACATCCGTGTTGCTTCCAAATACACATCTGCTAATTAATTAAAATTTATTAAAAACTATATAATAAAAAATCATTAAATATAATGTGAAATCCATAATTTATGATTTTCAATAATTTTTCACCTAAGAAAATATATTCATAAGAATAAGAATATAATTTAGTATTTCTCTTATAAAAATAATGATAAGGAATTAATATAAGTATATTTTACTGTTATGAAGTGGGCCAAGCTGGTGTTTGAAAGTAATGGGCCGAATGACAAATCAGAATCCACTTCCCGGCTGAAGGAAATTCTACTTCACCACAAGAAACAAAAAGAAACACGCGCGGACGAGTAGAGTGGGGAACCACGCGCCATTTGAGAAATCCAAAAGCGGGATCAAGGAAAACGGCTTGACGTGATGACAGAGAGAAAAAACACTCTCTCCTCTGTCTGCTTACAAAATAAGTGTACCTTAAAGAACCAACACTGCGGGTCCCACCCTCTTCCCCCTCCCTCCTCATTTTTCTCTAATCTCTATTTTTTCAAAGCAACAACCCAACGGAGAAGAAAATAAAAACCTATGAAGTTTAAAGAAAAATATTATTTTTATATTAAAAAGCGAGTATAGACACCATATTTTTTAGTATTTATTAAAAATTATGAACTTATGAAAAAAAATTATTAAATAAGTAAAACTTGCAAAAAATTTATAATTTTAATCAATAATAAAAAATACAATTAAATATGTTACTAACATTTATTTATAATAAAATAAAAAATATTGTTTATGTAACAACTAAAAGTATAATATAAAAATCAAGGAAAATGAATATAAGATGAAATAATAATACTGGAAGAGAAATAAATACAAAAGTCACTTAAAAATCTGGTATGGAATTGTTTAAATTTAATCTTAATTAGAGATCGAGTTTTTAAATATATAATTGTATTAAATATTAAAAGTGAAAATTTTATCATTTATATTACAATAAAATATATGTGATCTAAAAAATATAAAATATTAAATGAATTGTTGTATGAAACACACTAAAACACACACTAAACATAGACAGATTTGTTAATGGGGATTCAAATCTTTATTAAGCTGGAAGAGACCTAATCCTGTTCGTATAATTGCCATTTTTTATTTTGAAGAAGAATTAAAAATAGTATAATCAATAAAAAAAAAGCAGAAGCAAAAGCATGTCACCGTATTTACAAAAAAAAAAAAAAAAAAACTATCACCACCAACAGCAACGGCAACACTTTAGTGAGAGAGAATTCTTCCTCCAGTTTTAGAGAGAGAGAGAGAGATAGAGGGTGTTTGTTGTTTGGTTGGCTTTGAAGTAGTGGGAACAAACTCCATTCTATCATATCATTACCACAGTTTTCTCTCCTTCATTTCAATGCTATTGCTGGGTTTGTATTATTTTGTTCCTTTTGCTCCTTACTATGACTTTGTTTCTTCTTTTCTCTTCTCTTTTTGTTTTATAGACCGTAGATCCCTCTTTTCTCTGAACACATTGCCGAATAACTCTTGGGTTTTTGTGGGTTTTGTCATAATTAATTTAAGAGAGTGGATTTTCCTGTTTCTGTGAATAGTACAATTTTTTTTTTTTGTTTTCAAGTCGGTTTTGATTGCATAGGAGTTAGTGTTTTGATGCTTCAAGAAATTATGTAGTTTCCTGATCTGCTAGGCCCTCATTTGTGATTTCCAAGTTGGGGTGGTGTTTTGTTGTTAAGGGTTTGTAATTTTGAGGTTTTTTTTAAGTAATATTTTTTTTCGCTTTCAGGCACCAACAAGGTCAATGACATTCCACAGTCCCACTACCAATTTCATGATGTTTGCTCTGAGTAGCTTTTTCTTGATGATGTGGATTCAAGCAATTGCTAGCTATTGGCTTTTCTGTATATAGCATTTCTTTGTTGATTTGGTTTGGTGTGGTGGTTGTGTCTTTTAGCTACTAAAATAGAGCAAAATGGGATTACTTGATTTGTCATTGTTCCATTTTATGTTCTTCTCTTGGTGGTTGGTTTAAGACTTGTCTTGGTTACGTTCATCATCTTGTTTGTTGGTAAATAGTTATTTATTGAAATTCAAGTTAGAATAAATGAAGCTAGTGTTGAATGAATTTGTGGTTTTATTTGCAGGGACTTTTTAACTGGAAGTCTTTTGTGTGATGCTATCTGATATTGGGACATGGAGAGGGTTGCAGAGCCGACGGTACTTCCTCTAACCTTGCCTATCCTGGTTGAGGTATCAAACTCGTGCACAGCTGCTGCAAGAGATTCCAGTCAGAGACTAAATCGCCAGGAGGTTTCGGGTGTTGGTGGGATTTCACTGAGAGAAGTGAATCGAATGTCCAGAACAAGGGATGTGCATGTTCCTATTACACATCTGGCCTCCATCAGAGAAGTAGCTCAGTTAACGAATGCGCGTATATATTTGGTGCAAGAAGATACAGGATTCAATGCTCGATCCTCTGAAGAATCCCTCACCTTTGAGCCTACTATTGCATGGAAAGGAAATGGCTCTTCACCAGAAGAAGCCGAAGAATTCGTGCCCGATGTTGAGACATTGAAGGGGAGCATTGATTCATTTGAGGATGGTGGTTTGAGTTTATTTGCTGGTGTTAGTCATCCCCCTGAACCTGTTGATACAGATCTCATGAGAACGGTTTTTGTACCGATAGGTCAAAACAAATCTGAGGCTGGATGCTTAATTAAGAACTTGCCCACGAAGGGCCCTTTCCTGGAAGATCTCTCAAATCGTGTTCCCACAAAGAAACCAAGTCCAGCTGTTCTTTCCCCTGAAGAAAGTCTTGTTGAAGAACTAAATGATATAGGGACCTTATCATTTTTGGGTCCTCGGGCATCGCAGAATACTGAGAACTCTCTCCTCCCTCCGGATGCCGAGGAAAAAGAATGTGTTTGGGATGCTTCTTTGCCTCCTAGTGGCAATGTCAGTCCACTTAGTAGTATTGATAGTATCGGTGTTGTCACTGCGATGAGCATTGCTAATAGTTGTGCTAGTACATATCGGAGTGATGCAGTGACTAGTGATGGCATGCTTAGTTTAGACAGGAACTGTGACAGTACTAAAGGGAGTGTAAGGGGGGGATTCACTAGAGAGTGCTAAAACTAGTGTTAGTCGACCAAGTGATAGCAGTGGCCTCAGTGATGACAGCAACTGGAGCAACATTACTGGTAGCGCCAATAAGCCGCACAAAGGAAATGATCCTAGGTGGAAGGCTATCCTTGCCATCCGATTACGGGATGGGATTTTGGGCATGAGTCATTTTAGGTTACTCAAACGACTAGGATGTGGTGATATTGGAAGTGTGTATCTCTCAGAGCTGAGTGGAACTCGGTGTTATTTTGCAATGAAAGTTATGGATAAGGCATCGCTAGCAAGCAGAAAGAAGCTGACTAGAGCACAGACAGAGAGGGAGATATTGCAGTTGCTGGACCATCCATTTCTACCAACTTTGTACACACATTTTGAGACTGACCGATTCTTGTGTTTGGTAATGGAATATTGTCCGGGTGGTGATCTTCACACTTTAAGGCAGCGACAACCTGGGAAACATTTCTCAGAATATGCTGCACGGTATGCTTTATATTTGCATAATTGGTTTCCTTTACCTAAGCTTTTTGTTAATTACTTTCCATCATGAAGATCTGCTTTGGACTACGGTGACCGACTTTTCTATGTATTTGTGTGTTTATGTGCCTGAATTCAAATGTCGATGCTGTTATGTAATTACCTTTTGCTTTTCATTAAGCTTTACCTAAACTAGAGAAAATGTTACTTTTTGTAGCATTTAATGAACAATTTCTTCAAAACAAAGGGGGAGTTAAGGATTTGTAATTAATCTTCTTTTTACATATTTATATCTTTTGCTCATGCATTGAGGTGCAAACTTATTCAGAATCTTCAATGCCTGTTTATGTATTTCCCTAATTCATGGTTTTATCTCTCCCTTCTCTACAAGTTAACTACCAATTCTGTTATTTCTAAATCTCTTTTGAGAGCTGTCTAAATTTGAAGTTATTGTAGGCTTGAGTTATGCTAGTACTTCCTATACCTTCAAAACACAAACCATTTCTTATTCTGCTGAACATTTCAACAAGAATATTTCAAAAAGCATATTTATTTTATGCTTCATTTCATTCAACCATGTTAAGTGATTCATGCATCTAGTTTGCATAAGGTCTCCTAAGACGCTCTTTATTTTAATGAAAATATGAAATATGCTCATATATGTGTCTATCTAGTAATTTTAGATGGACCTGCCAACCACTTAGGGAACTATCTAACAAGGATCTTGCAGAAGTGGCCACTCTAATGAGAGTATTTCTGTTTGTGTATTATTTTTATACAGACTGATGTGTTTCTTGCTTTAAAACTAAACATAATATTGAGGTGATCAGCCTTACAATTTTTTTTGTTTCTCATATACACAAAGCTGGTGCATGATCATCTTGTTCTCCATATCACGCCTTTGCACTTGATACATTATATTTTGGCACCCAGTCATCATAACGATTTATATTTTCATTTTCTCTACATATAGCTTTTATGCTGCAGAGGTCCTGCTTGCTCTTGAATATCTTCACATGCTTGGAGTTGTGTATAGAGACCTCAAACCTGAAAATGTGTTGGTCCGAGATGATGGTCACATAATGCTTTCAGATTTTGATCTTTCCCTTAGATGTGCTGTTTCACCTACTCTTATTAGAACTTCCTATGATGGTGACCCTTCAAAACGGGCCGGTGGTGCATTCTGTGTTCAACCTTCATGTATTGAGCCATCATCAGTGTGCATCCAACCTGCATGTTTTATTCCCCGGTTATTTCCTCAGAAAAACAAGAAGTCAAGGAAGCCAAGAGCTGATCCTGGGTTGCCATCCAACACACTTCCAGAGCTCGTTGCCGAACCTACTCAAGCTCGATCTATGTCCTTTGTTGGCACTCATGAGTACCTTGCCCCAGAAATTATCAAAGGAGAAGGTCATGGAAGTGCAGTTGATTGGTGGACATTCGGAATTTTCTTGCACGAGCTATTATATGGTAAAACCCCATTCAAAGGGTCAGGAAACCGTGCTACGCTTTTCAATGTAGTTGGTCAGCAACTCAGGTTTCCCGAATCACCGGCAACCAGTTATGCCAGCAGGGATCTGATCCGTGGCTTGCTCGTGAAGGAGCCACAGCATCGTCTTGGGGTTAAAAGGGGAGCAACTGAGATCAAGCAGCATCCCTTCTTTGAAGGTGTGAACTGGGCGTTGATTAGGTGCAGCACACCACCAGAAGTGCCAAGACCTGTGGAAAATGAAGTACCTGCAGGGAAGGTTGTTGGACCAGTTGATCCTTTTGGGGTTGGCAACACTAGTAAGAGGATAGTAGGCACTGACAACATGAAGTCTGGGGGTAAATATCTGGACTTTGAGTTCTTTTAGTTTGGATTCCCCAATCTTCTTTTTATTGCATTCGCCATTCTTGGTCAGTTTCATGGGTGCTGCCCAGCATTACCATGTTATCTCAGCTTACCTGTGCCTTTTAGTTAAAGTCCATTTCAGTTGGAAATATGATACCTCAACTTTAGATTAGGTTCTTCTCCTTGTCTGATCCCATGATTCGTATGGATAATCCATAATGTAGTGTTTCTATACAGAATTTAAATACTTCTCTTGAAAATTATAATCTTTCTACATTTTTGGGCAAGATTTCGTCTGATTTTATAAGGTGCAGCTGATGGCATTGTTGTGTGATGTTCTTTCGTTCTGCCTATGATTATCATGGGAGTTAACATTGAATGCTCATAGAACAATGATAAGGAACAATCACAATGGGTTTCAAAACTTCAAAGCAATTATAGAATGTTGAATTCTAGTGAGTTAAACAGGGTCAAGAGGCTATTCATTTTGTTTATTTGGGAAAGCCTGGCTTATTATGCTTTGTATGAGTAGATTTTTCAGTTGAATCTTGGGTATGATAAAAATCCACGAGTTATGGTATTTCCTATGGTTATGTTGATGTTAGTATTAGATATCTTGCACGTTTTATGAAATTTGATATAAATTATGTATTAAGACTTTTCACATGAAAGGAGATATGTCTTTAATCAGACGAACAAAATTTATGGTAACATTTCTTTCTTAGCCACCGGCGACCTTTTTTTTACTTTCTAATTTTCTCATTCGTAAGACTCAACAAATACAATATAAAAAGTATGAAATCATTGAATTGATGTTAAAATGAAAAGGGTTTGAGGAATTCACGAAAGCAAAATAAGGACCACATTTCACATAGCAGGCATTTTCATTTTAATTATACAATCACTACTTTTCATGGTTTTTCCTTTGGCCCCCCCCTGTACAACATTTGTTCTGCATGTATGATAGATTCTTTGCGTGGAGATGAAAGGAGACTTGTCAATATAATGTAGTCTTTTGTAGGTTTGTCACAGTTTGCTTATGTCCCATTATTTCTCTCTATTGTCCTTTCATGAAAACAGATGTTTCTGAAAGCTGCTATAGGACTAGTTTATGACAATGACATACCATTTCAAAACTGGACTAGAGTCAAGGTATGTTTGAATGGAGTAGAAGAAAAGGATAAAAAGGGATAATTTTTATTTTTAAGTTGAGAAAATATTTGAAAGTCACCAACCAACTACTATAAACTCAAATAAACTTTTCTAAACTTTAATAGCATGCCATATTTTGCCATGCATATAATTACGATATGACTGGATCACTAAAATTCATGATACATTATTTGGACTTAGGTCAACTTATGTAGTTCATAGGAATATAATATTTTTAAAATTCCCTATTTATTGGTACTTGCATTGCCTGCTTGGTTCAGGAAACTAGTAGGGTAGTTACCAAATTGGAGAATGAAATCCAAATCCAAAGAAGTGAAGTTTATGTATAAGTTAGTTTTAATTTATAAAAAATTTCATTTCATTTTCTCATTTTTTCTCTATTAGAAACGCTTTTGAAGAAGTTTTACAAACAAATTTTAAATTTTAACAAATAATATAATTGGCAATAGCGCGCTTATCAATCATGCCAAGGCTCTTACTTGATTCCACCCATTCCTTTTATTCCATAGAGTCAAATTTAGGGTAATTGCTTTCTGCACCTCATTTTGTCTTCCTACACATCCATAGTTTTTAATATCCCAAGACTACCCTTTCTCATTGCAACTTACTTCTTTATCCTAACTCTTGTTTCTTCTAATTAAATTTCATACCCCATTACACAGTACCTACTGTCACCCTTCATTCACACCTTTCTTCTGTAGACGGCAAAGTCTATGTTTCAAGTAAGTTTGTAGGCTTTTTTTTTTGCCACAACTTTTATTTCTGGATTGGCCCATCCAGAATTCTCTTTTGTTTTTTCCCTACCGATTTGCTTATCCAGAATTAATCGGAAAGACATATGTAGTCTGGATTACTCAATCTGAAATTGTGCTAACATAATTTCGGATAAGCCAGTCCACTAGTCTTTTAACAATGTTCTGGTTTCTTGATTAGTTAATCTAGAACAATGTTAAAAGGTTTCTGGATTGACTTATATGGATTATATTTGTCAATATTCCGGATGGAATGTTTCTGGAGCCTTCCGGATCACAAGATCCGTAGTAATGTTAGTGATATCCCAGAAAAGCAGTTCTGTAATAATGTTGATTTTAGTTTGTTTCTGGCAAAACGGTTCCGTAATATCATTACACTTCCAAATTTCAAAACACGAAACAGGTCAATGACTTATTACAATTCCAAATCTCATTACACAGAAAACTATATCCTGCGTAATACAAAAGCGTCCCCAGAAACTATAAGCGTCCACCATTGTATAATAAACATAATACTAACAAACTACTTTTTACATAAATATTGTCTGAACTGATAACTCTACGGGTCCGCACCACTATTGTTCCCATCTCCAGACAAATATCACAACACAAAAACCATATAGTTGTAGTTAGTGTTAATATGTCCCCATTTAAGTATCAAGCCACACCATATAATGCCTATTTCCTAGTCATAAGCATATAGAGCTTTTATACCCTTTGAAGTCGCCAAACATCACTTACGATAAGCACTGCAGTGACCAGTTACAAAATATAAATATTAGACCTGTAACTACATATATAATTTTCAATTTAATTTATAAATATAATATAATTTTTATTAAACCAAAAAAATACAAATATATTTATATTTACAAGTTAAATTAAAAACTATATCTATATTTATAGGTCTAATATTTTTTAATAAAATTATAAATTTTTATTTAAAACTAATTTTCATTTAAATCTATGATTTTTATATGTAAAAAAATACTTTAATTATTAGATCAAAATTAATTATTACAAAATTTATTATATAAACTTATATGTGTATTAAATATACATTAAAAAATTTAGTGTTATATATATCAACATTAATTATTTTTAACATAATTGACTTATTAACTCAGTTGGTTGGAGCGTCGCAAATGTCGCAAGTTCGAGACCTGCATACTCCATTATTTTAAATTATTTCGTAAAATATATTTTAACTTACAAAAAAAAACTCATACAAATTGAAATTTTGAAAAATATATTTTAACTTATAAAAAAAACTCATACGAATTGAAATTTAACTGGTATATGAAGCATATCCAAAAATTAAAATGACAAAACCAACAAGAGATATTTGAGTTTAGTGTAGATGACTTGTAGCTTGCTAATGCCCCTAAGGCTCTTACTTCTCACACCTATCTTTTTTGCTTCCTGCACCCCAAAAGATATGAAAGGACAGAAATATCCCTCCTTCTCCCAAGCAAGCCCCGCCTCCACCCAATACCACCGTCAACACAAACACCACTGCCACAACCACCCAACACGATCGATGACCATGATGCAAAAAAATAATGCAGATGGAGTCAAGAATGAAAGACAATTGTAAAATGTGACCTTATTTTGGAAAGACATTTTTGTAATATACTATTTTTTTATACTTTTGGAATGAACTCTTTCTAGAAGTATAAAAACACAATTCTGGAAAGACCTTTTGCGAAGTACAAAATATAATTCCATAAAGCATTTCTAAATGTATAAAAAAAATTAGTGTATTCTGGAAAAACATTTCAGGAAGTACAAAAATATACTTCTAAAAGGTCTTTCTAGAATACATTATTATTTTTATACATCTGAAAAGGACTTTATGGAAGTATAAAAAAAAATCAATGTATTTCAGAAAGGTCTTTCTGGAATAAGGTCAATTTTTAAACCTTTCTTTTGTTCTCGACTCCATTTGTGGCTCTACGCTTTATTTCCTGCATTAGGATGGTTTGGTGGTGGTGTAAGGTGGTTGCGGTAGTGGTGTTTGGATCAACGATGGTATTAGGTGGAGGCAAAGCTTGCTTGGGAGAGACAAAAGTATTTATGTCTATTTAGGTGGGATGCAAAAAGTAAAAGGGAGGTACAGGAATAAAAGTCCCCAAAAACATTTTAGGCTAATAACAACGACACTCCAAACGCAACCTAATGTATTACCATTGATATTTAGATTCCTCCTTTTTGCTATTTAGAATCCCATTATTTTTACATCCAAAATACTTCTCTTCCCTCTCACTTGACACCCCACTTTTTTTGTTCTCCAAATCTTACATAAACTAGTTTATGTAAAATGTTACTTTATAGAAAATAACAAAGGTCGGTGGTGCAAAGAGTAAAGCAGGGTGATGGGGTGTGAATAACATACCCTCTCTCACTATGCATAGGGGTGTTTGCGGGCCGATTTGGGTCGATTTTTACCAAATTTAGGACTCAACTCAATCAAATTTGATTAGTTTGGTTCGATTCGATTTTCACAATTTTTTTTGAAACCCAACCCAACCTATTCATGAACGGTTTGGTTTGGTTTAGGTCAGCGGGTTACCCATTTAAATTTGATCTTTTTCCCTTAGAACTACTATTTTATATCATGATTTGTTGGATTGGGCTTACTCCTCCAATGCTGGCCCAAGCCCATTTGAGGGTTCTAAACCCTAAACCTAATCCCCAATTATAAATACATCAGTTGAGGGTGGAATTAGGTTAGACCAGGGGACTAAGACCTGAGTGCGTCAGAGACCTCCGCCGTTTGACATTTGACTGCGTGAGAGATTTCACAGATTTGAGCAAGCTTTGTGTTATGCATTTGAGAGATCTCTAGAGAGAGTTTGAGTGAAACACTTTAGGGAGTTTGATTATCACCATTGTTGGAGAGATTGAGTGAACCACCACGTTGGTGTATTTGATTCATTGTAACCCATTATTGTTATAGTGAATATTTGATTCTGGACCAGTGTCCCGTGAGTTTTACTTCTTCACATTGAAGAAGGTTTCTCACGTAAAACATATTGATCGTGTTTCTTCTTGTTATTTGTTTGATTGATTACGTTTCTGCATTTCACTCTGAGGGTACGTGTTTACCCAACGTTGGTATCAGTATTTGACTTTGAGGGTTTGACGATAAACCCAACATGATTCATCCAAATATCTAATACAATTAATACAATATTATCAAATGTTTGAAAGTATTCAAATTGATTCATTTAATTCCATCAACATAATATTCTAAAATAGACTAATACAAATTAAAACAAAATATTTGTCAACGAGATTTAATATAATAGTTTGAATCATAACTATTTCCTACTAACTAATTTCTTTTAATAAGCTTTGTTGCAACCAGATTTGCTAAAACAAATGGATAAAATATGATTCATTAATATTATAAACATGACAAAATAAATAAATATGAAAAAAGATAAAATAAATAACAATGTACCTAAAAGTAATACTTTAAGAAGTTTAAACACTAGTAGTTACAACACTTGCAGTTCCAACACTTGGAGTTCCAATATCAGTAGTATTTAAAGCCAAACTAAACAACTCTAAAAATTTTGATTGATTTTGATTGGTTCGGTTCAATTTTGATCCAATTACATAAATGATCCAACCCAAACTGTTCAGATCGATTTGGGTCAATTCGGGTTTACGGATGGACTTATACCCGTGAACACTCCTAACTATGCACATACCATTCGAGCTATTCTTACAATTTATATATTAGCCTCAAATAAGAAATATAAGACACAAGAAGTTATATTGGTTCGTCTCAACCACCGAGATTATGATCAGTTCTTGGCAAACCACTAAGTTTCACTAACTTAAACAAGTTACAAGTATTAATCACTGTCACTTATGACTCTACAACTCAAGCTCTACAATAAGCTTGTTGCAACCAACATTCTTTGTCCTACCAAGCCATTGCTGACTCTAATACAAATTAGGAAATTTGTTTGTTTGTTTGTATACTGACTAACTCTCAATCATCTTATAGATGAATATATAATCTCAACACGTAGTCTTTTCTCTCAAGATATTCAAAGTATTTTGAAAGCTATTTTAAAATTTACAAGAATTTACATAGATTTTTATAGAAAAATTTGAATATGAGTGCTTCAGTTGGTTCTTCATGTCTTCAAAGCTTCTGGTATTTATAAGCCTTCTTCAACAAATGTTGTTGTCTCTAAATGGATAGGTTTCTTCTCTTTAGCTTGCGTTTGAAGAATGTGGTCGTTGGAGCATTTAAAGCTTATATTAAAAGCACATACTTCTTCATGTTCGAAAACCACTTTTCTTGACTATCGTGTTGAACACTTTAGTAGGAAACCACTTCCTCTTACGTCAGAGCAGTTCTGTGTAGTAAAACACTTCTTTTGATGGTGATTAGATAATTTCTGAACTTGGACTTCATTATTCTTCATAGGATTTGACAAATCCTAGGAGAATGTCTCAACAAAACAAATCTCAGACACCTAGTGTTAAACGAAGTCTTAAATGTCATCCTTGAATGTTGTATCAGATCATGACCTTAGTTTGCTATCGTTTGAAACATTAAACTCAGATTCAAGAAGCATGCTCTAGCACCACATAAGACGTACCTTTTAACCTTTGTATTTTTTTTGCATCTAATCAAAATAATTAAGGATCCTGATTCTTCTTAAGACATAACAATCCCTTTTTTTTGTTGATGTCAAACAAAAACAAATTTAAAAGTTGAAGGCAGACTTATTAAGATTATATATTAAAGCGTTAGTTAGTCTTATCAGATGTAATGAATATATAGCAGAATCAGATCATAAAACATCACAAGAGGTAAAGTCTAAATAGATAACATAAAACATCTCATTTTATTCATATAAGAGTTTTCACATCAAGAAGATGTGTTTTGAGTACAAAATTAAATGGTTCAAAGTAAAAATAATTAAAACTTTAAACATAAAACTTCCCTTGAATTGACGCTTTCTTCATACTTTTGGTTCACCCTCAGATGATACTGCTAGCTACAACTTTTATCCTTTCTCGCTCTTTTATTTGGCAAGATCTACATCAAGCTTCCTGTTGCGGACTCGGCAAGTATACCGGTCGTACAAGTAATAAAGTGAAAGTAAGGGATTTGTCGTTCCCAACGAGGATTGTTGACCAAATAGACTATAATTTTGATCGATAAGTTGGATATCAAAATAAAGAAGAATAATGTTGTGGTTGTTGTTGTGTGAATCGAGTAAAAGAGATTAAAACTAAATGCGAGTATAAATTAATATCAAAAACAGATTAGATAGTAACAATATGTATGGAAATGTAGCTAGGGCAACCCACACTCAATGTGCCTCCCTCTGGAATGATATTGACTACTGTATTCTATTATCCAAGCTATTCAACTAATGTGTTCTTCTTAAGTTGACTAAGCTTTGATGTCTCTTCCACTTAGTTCTTTAACTCACCATCCAACCCTAATCTCTTAGTGATCTTAAGCAAGTTAAGCATTAAGCAACACATAAATAAGTTAAGTTGCAAGCACCCATCCCTATGTCTAGGTGATGTTAGCAAGTTACCACACTTAGGTCTGAAACTAAAGCCCCAATATGTCTATTGTGAACTTAAGCTCTAAGCTTTTACCTAGGTTAGCTATGTCTAGGCAAGAGATGGAAAGATTAAGACAAAGTGCAGTAAAATAGCTTGTAATAAATGAACAATAGCATTCAATATATCCCAAAAAGATTTACATTAAGTGCTTTGGCCCTAACTACAATAAATGCTCAGCCAAACCTCATAATGGGTGGTTGAGCTACAAAAAGAATCATCCCCAGCAGAAGCAAGGAAGAAGAAGATGGAGAATGAACCCCACTTGAACCTTCAACCCCCAAGCCCTAACAAAAACTTCCCAAGCTCCTAAAACCCTAGATTTTGTGGCTTCTGAAGTGTAGGAACGTGCCTTCAATGCTGGAGTTGGGCTATTTATAAAAGACATGTGAAAACCCAGCTTTGTCCTCAGCAGAATTCAATTTTACACAGTCAGCAGAGTCCCGCGCTGATAGCGTGGGATCTCACGCTGACGGCGTGACTTCATTTCAAGTTCCACGCTGAAGGCGTGGCAGTCCACGCTGAGGGCGTGGCATTCCAGTGGGGAATCCATTTCCAGGGCCCTTGTCGCGCTGATGGCGTGAACCTCGCGCTGGTGGCGTGGTAACTTTGACATGCCCACGCTGGTGGCGTGGGTCTCCACGCTGAAAGCGTGGACCTCCAGTGGAGATTACACTTCTGGGCAGCTTCCCACGCTGATGGCGCAGGCTTCACGCTGACAGCGTGACAACTTCTAACATCCACGCTGATGGCGTGGCATCCCACGCTGATGGCGTGGGAGTTTTCTTTGCTTGACTTGCTCTGTGTTATTGGCTTTTCCTGTTATAAATTCATTCAATTTAGTTATAACTCATGCAAGGAACATAATCATCAACATCTATCGAGATAATGAGCAAATTAAATCAAATATGGATGATTTTATGCTTCTACTAGCTTGGAAAAGAGCATATGCTAGGCACATATCACTTCCTTAGAAGCTCATCACCAAAATCACCTAAATTTAATGATTGATTAATAGGAAAGACAAGACTACCTAGAGGCATAAGAGTTATAGGAGGTTTGCATCCAGTGATCTTCTTATAAAAATAGTCCCCTCCAATAAGAAACCACGTTTTAGCCTCCTTTTCAACATGAGAACGATCTTTCAAAGCTTGAGCAAGTGTTAGAATTTCAGCCTCGATCATCCTGACATATGCCCTTGAAGGTGGAGGATCATAGATGGCAACAATCATTGCACGGTGAAACTCCGGTGTCGCTCTTTTACTCTCACTCTCTCACCCTTTTGTCCCTCTTACTCGTACTCTTCACTCTCGCTCTCTCAGTCTCGCTCGCAACTTTAAATCCTTGTCCCTAGGTTAGTAGTGCTCTCACGCTGGTATATATGTTTGTTTCTGAGCAACTAAAGCTTTGTCTGTTCTTGGAAACTTAAATATTGAATGTGTTGCCATGTGATTCCTATGTTCTTGCCAACTATTTGTTTGATAAAATGCCTAATTCGTGTATGACGATATTATGTTGTGGAGGGATGTGGATGCTGTGGGGGGGGTTGAGTAGGATTGGTTGTTCATTCTTAACTACTTAGTTATATGCTTTTATGGGTTCTGACATATTTCACATGTTTCTGAAGAACTTATCTTTGTTACTTTGTCTTCTTAATGGACTACTAGTATATTGGGAAGTATTGAACAACCTTTGTTAGGTCAATTTTTGAAATCTGCATCTTATTTAATAATAATATTACTAAAAATATTATATTTGTTCATCCAGTACATATGAAACACATACAATCACATTTTATTCCAACTGATTCCAATTGTTTCATCAATATTGAGGGCTTTGTATAACATTGCCATTGTAGTGAAGTGGTTAGGCTTTTTTCTCACTTTTATGAAAAGACACACACAGGTTGATTTCTTCATATCAACACAATAAAATATCACAATAATGTTTAGTATCATATTCTGTTTAACTGTTAAATAGTGACAAACAGAGCTTCATTTGTGTATCAATTTATTTTAGCTTCACCATTTTAAAATAATTAGTTGTTATGTTGTATGTGTAATTTAGAAATAATGAATGAGGATCACCAAGCTTTGAAGGACATGGCCAAGACCATGATGATGATTAATAGAAAATCAAGTGACATCCTGAACAATGTTCACATTAAAGATTAGGTTAGAAATATTAATTATATTCTGCATTATACATGCAATTATTTAACATATAGTATTGCTAATGTTAGTTTACATTGAGTGTAGTGTTATGATGAAATAAATAAGAGTTTTGGAATTAGATGACAAAATGAATTGGAAGACACATGGCATCTGATAGATACTGATGGAAAAATACACTTAGTAAAATATAATCAATGCCTTGAAAACCCAGCCATTGTGGCTGGGTGGATAGAAATTAGAGATTACTACGGCCTCCCAGGTAATCACCAAATTACCATGACACATTTTGGATAGTCAGTGTTCCTTCAAACTGTATATAGAAGCACTTCTCAACCCCTAGCTTTTCCCAAGTGGCATAGCTTATACAAACAAAAACCCAACTCAGTAATCTTTCAAATCCTGCTCAACCAATACAAAGTTACTTGTAGTAGCATGGTGAATTATTCATTTCTGTATATAATAATTATACATAGACATATCTAACATAAACTTAATGTTTATTTTAGGATATCCCAAGTACTATGTATTATTTTATGAAAAATGTAGGATTCACCCATGTGGATTTTGAAGATACTGCACATTGCAAAATTGTGTACAATGATTGGAGGAAGAGTGCTAAAATAGTTGTTGGATGGAGGTCGTTTGTAAGTGAAAACTGTTTGCAAGCTGGGTATGAACTTGTGATGGAGTTCCCAGATCCAACTTCCAACATTGTTCTATGGTGCATGACTTAATTGTAACTTATTTGCATTATAATAGTCTACCAAACTCTAAACACTTGTTTTATAACTTTTTTTGGTCATCTATATTTATATGATGATGCTTTTCTTTTGTAAATAAATTTATGAACTAAACTTACAACATTATTATATTATATATATTACATAATGTAATCTTATTAGTTTTGGTTTTCATTTACTAAGTTTTACACAATTTCAACTTGTGTTGGATTGGTCTATTTTTTCATTTGCAGGTTTAATTTGGATAAAATTTAAAAAATAAACAGTACATTTTAAAAAATAAAAATACAAAATCAACATCGATTTTCACAAAAACCGATGTTGTTATGCATAAATCAACATCGGTTTTTATTTTACAATTTTTTTGCGTTAATTTCTTATTTGTCGACATCGATTTTTTTAAAAACTGATGTTAACGTTAATACTTTCAACGTCAGTAGTTTCAACATCGGTTAAAAACCAATGTTGAATGTCCAAAAAAAACCAATGCTGAATGTTATTTTTCTAGTAGTGAAATTCCAAACCACGTTTACACTTTGTCTCATTATAAGGCCTCGAGATTCGAAATTGTCATGCATCGAGATTCCAAATCACGTGAACCATGGCCTTGTGATTGATTGTATATATAAAGGCACCATATCACCATAGACTTTGCATAGTTGCATCAAATCAATTTGTGCAACAAAATAAAAAGAGCAATCAAAATGAGTTCAGAGCCAATTTGTGCGTACATTTATATCAATGGTGAGGTCATCCACAATTCAAATGGGCTCTGTGAGCGATGTAGAACAGTGTAGTCAACAATCATGATGCAACAGACAGCCTGTTATTTGTGATGTGCACAACTGTCCACTGTTCACTCACATACCCTGACAATTGCATTAATGTTGATCTCAATAATCCGCGTGGGCTTTGTGAGCGATGCAAAACAGTGCAGTCAACAGTCATGATGCAACGAATAACCTGTTGTCTGTGATGTGTGCAAATGTCCACTATTCACTCACATGATTTGACAACCACATAAATGCGGATCTCAATAATCTACTTGGGCTCTGTGAGCGATGTGGAATAGTGCGGTCAACAATCATGATGCAACGAACAACCTTTTGTATGTGATGTGCGTAGCTATCCACTTTTTGCTCACACTACACTAACTCTTCTACCTAACCTTCTCACCTAACTCTCATTCCAAACTTTCTATCCCTATATATAATCTCACCATTTCACAACACATTACACACAACAACATCCTCACAATACAAACCTCTATTCCTAACTCTTATAGCCTTCCCACTCACATCCCCAGAACACCACCCACAGCTCCACCTAAAGAAATATCGATTGCGTTTACCACCATTGTCAGATATTAGACGACCCGGTTCACAGATCGAATTACTCATGTGCAAACCCAATATTTTTATATGTGACTAGGTCTATTACGTTAACATAATTGATTCAAAAAATTAGCCAAAGTCTCCCTACTCGGGCAACTGAAATAATTGTTCAGTTGTTATATCGTGTCCTTATTTCATTTCATCATGGCCAAACACGTTTTATTTAAGCGCAAATACACAACAATGACGATCTTAGAGGCATGCTGGAACAATGTTCCAAAATCCAGAATTGAATTCTGCCAAATTGTATGTTGTTACTAAGCTTATTCCTCAACCACAACCACCGTCTCCACAACCAGAACTACCGTCTCCACAACCATTGTCTCCATAACCATTACCCTACAACAACCTGGACCTCAATGATCTAGTGTCTTCATACAACAACCTTGAAACACAAGACATCTTTGACATTTATACTTCATACACACAACTATTATCCCAAAATGATTCTTTTTCTGATGCCCAACAAACCTCCCTTCACCACCCCATCACAACAACATCAAACCCAAATGAAGATCCCATCGTACTATTTCACGAAGAAAACATTGATGATTTTAGTAAGCATGAGGATCAATAGTTGTTTCATCACAACAATGACCAAAGCGATGATGCGGGTGTTGTCGTACCAACGTCACCTTCATTGTAATATCACCAACCTAGGTGTCTAGTGGAGTTGAACCTCGACCACCTACCATAATACATTGATCACCATCATTTTGTTCAACAACAAGACCGTGCACAACCACCAACTGGTGCACTCGAGGTTGGCATGGTCTTCGATGAAAACACACAATGTGTTTGAGTAGTCAAAGAATACAACATCATAAATCATTTTGACTACAAAACAATATATTCTGATAAAAAAGGCTAAACCTTATGAGTAAATCACATGAAAATGGTTGTACGTGGAGCTTAGGCGCATGCAATTCAAAGACGCATAAGAAATGGATTATCAAAAGTATCAGAGGTCAGCACACTTGTCTCACACCAATGCTCAGACAGGACCATAGGCAACTCGACAAACACATCATAGCACAGATCATCCAACCCATTGTCAAAATGAACCCAACAATCTCCATCAAAATGTTGATTGCAAAGATCAAAACGTTCATGAATTATATTTCATCCTACAAAAAGACATGGTTAGCAAAGCAAAGAGTGTTGGAGATGATTCATGGAAACTAGGAAGAATCATATGCCAAGCTGCCAAAAGTTTTGGGAACTTTGCAATCTTGTATTATCGGGACTGTTGTTGCTGC
This sequence comes from Glycine latifolia, assembly GCA_013407115.1. Lineage (NCBI taxonomy): Eukaryota > Viridiplantae > Streptophyta > Magnoliopsida > Fabales > Fabaceae > Glycine > Glycine latifolia. Next base: position 12,357,284 of record CM023956.1, on the reverse strand, counting down.
TAAAATATAATTCGTGTTTGAAGAGGGAGAAATGGTACCTGGAAAAAACTACTTAAAAGTATCTTTTGGTCATTTGGTTCATGCATTAATGGGTTTGCACATTGCAAACCCATCATACAAGTAGATGGTACATGGCTTTATGGGAAGTATACGAGCACATTATTGATAGTTACAACACAAGATGGTGCTAACCATATCTTCTCGATTGCCTACGCCATTGTAGAAGGGGAGACAACTTCAACATGGGGGTTCTTCCTAAAGAATTTGAGAAGGCATGTTACTTCGCAAAGTAACATTTCTCTCATTTTAGATAGGCACCCCTCGATTATAAGTTCCTACAAGAATGCAACTAACTTATGGGTTGGGGACACATCCCATTTCTTCCGTCTGCTCCACATTGCACAAAATTTCCTTCAAAGTAACCCGAACTGCAAACATTTGAAGAAACCACTCATGCGAGTTGGTGAAAATCTTTAATATTTTTTTCCACTAAAATATATTTTAATTCAAATTTCATTACGTATTAAATTTATTGAATATTTATAGGGTATGCATACACGGAGAAAATGCACTGGCGACATCTTGTGGATATTCGTGCAAATAAACCATGTGCAACTGAATGGCTTGATCAGTTACCCAAAAAATATTAGGTACAATGCTTTGATGAAGGAAAATGTTGGGGACATATGACTACAAGTTTGTCTAAGTCAGTCAATTTCATGTTCGAAAGCACAAGCAATGATCATTAAAGGCCGCAAAACTATTGGGTACAATACTTCAAGGCCGCAAAACTTTTTGCTATAAGAGGCCGACAAACCCAAGCAATGATCAACTCCAGCTCGTAGTATTCCGATGTCGTCTTCAAGGCAATGAATAACAATCAACGGGAACCAAATATGTACATTGTTAATGAATTCAATAGACACAACCACAAATTTATTGTAACAGAGACCCAAGCCCCACTTGAAACACACAGACCACCTGGAAGGTTTAGGGTCATGCTACAATTACAAAATTGCGATTGTGGTGAATATCAGGCTAAACATTTACCGTGTTCTCACGTCATGATTGCCTGTAAGCTGTCAATATCGATTACATGAACTATGTGCCGCCGCTATTTACTTTGCAGAACATATTGCACATCTATGACAACTACTTTGGCTTACTACCACACAAAATAATGTGGCAAGAATATGAAGGAGACTAGTGGGGTCTCGACCCAAGGAAAAAGAGAAGTGCAAAGGGTCATCCGATTTCAAATCGCGTTCCCACTTAAATGGACGAAGAAATTGCAGAAAATAAGTGGAATCTGCCGACAACAAGGCCATAACAGAAAAAATTGTCCTAACATACCTTCATCTTCAATTTTTTCTTAGACAAATATTATTCTTTATATATTTTATTTTATTTATGATGTAATGTATTTTGGTATAAATACATTATTAAAGCAAAAATATTATCAATTTATAAATAACCAACAAAATTTTCGTTATTCAAACAAATTATTTTTATTGTTTTAAAAAAAATATTTTTTAAAAAGGATAAAAATATTTGTTAATAAAAAAACAAAAACTAACGCTGGGAAGTCAAGTAGCCAACTCTCGACTTACTATTGAAAAAAATAATTTTTTAAAAAATAAAATAAAAATATTAATAATAAAAAGTAATAATTTAAAAACCATCGTGAGAAGTCAAGTCACCAACTCCCAACTTCTAACCAATCTTCAAAACTAGTGTATTTTAGAAAATAAAATTAAAAGTAGTGTGTATTGGGAATAAAAGGGTACTAAGAGGTGTATCATGGGAAACAAACCTACAACCAATCATTGTGCAAGGCTGTGGAGGACAATTCAATATTTTCAAGGTTCCTTGTTAATTATTTCCTTTGCTAACATTAAAAAGTGAAATTTGAACTTTGTTTTTATCTGGAACTTTGGAATGAATGATTATAATACATTACTTTAGCTTCATACTTGCACTTGGAGCTCCAAGGTGCAAAATTATTAAGGCTTTGGCTTCCCTAACCTAACTTTGGCTCATACTATGACAAATAATTGATCTCTTATTGTGTTACAAATTCTATTGAACCATCACCCAAACTGTATGTGACCAAACTATGTGAATTCAAGTGCTTTTGGCATGTTTTTATGCACAAATATTTGCACAATTTTGTAGGTATATATGTACAATTGCATGTATTTTGGTTTTTACATGTTTTTTTATATTCTAAAAATTGGTGTTTTCATTTAATAGGAATAGAATATTAACATAAGGATGAGCAAAGAGTAAGAAATGAATTAAAGAAAGCTTTGGTGTAGTGTAACGTCCTTCGTAACAATAACAACCCAAAAAAATATATATTTTAAAATGTCTATAAAAAAGAATTTAGAAATTTCAATGGTTTAAAATACGTCAAGTATTATAATAAATGAGTCCTTAAATAATTAACTTTATTCTCAAATATAGTCATCTACAAAGTTGAACTAATAATAAAATAAGTCTTCAATTCTCTCCTGTCTCACACTACTAGAAAATAGGCTTTTAACATTGGTTGTTTCGACTTTCAACATTGATTTTTTAATTAAAGTTGAAACTATTGACATTAAAAGTATCAATGTCAACATCGATTTTAAGAAAACCGATATCATATAATAAGAAATAAACTTAAAAAAAGTAAAATATTTCCTAAATCGACCACAACATCAATATTTCCAAAACCGATGTGGAAAAGACACTTTCTACATCGGTTTTGTCTTGCAATGTAGAATGTGTCTTTTTCACATCAGTTTTTCTTGTAACCAATGTTGTATAGTCATTTTCTACATCGTTTATTATAGAATCGATGTAGAATATCATTTTTTTAATAAAAATATGGCCTATTCTCTTTATTTCCCTCCTTGTAATTTTAAAAGTCATATTAAAAGCTTAAATAAAAATTTTAATGCACTTCTATTAACAATATTTGTTATTTTCTTATATCAACAATTAATATACCAACAATTAAAATTTGGCTTTTTTTGATAGACAGTAAATGACTGTCTTTTGCAAATTCAAACCAGCATAAAAAAAAAGATTCAACTCCCAAATTATTTAGATAGGATAGCACTTCATACCTCTTTGGTGTTTTCAGGCATGGAATTGTCAAATCTAAAAGAATGTAAAAAATGGATAATTTCAAAATAAATTACAAGCTACTTTTTAGGCAAAAAATAAGATAGGGATTCACCATCTAAAAGTAAATAAAAAATGTGATGAAAATGATCTACTACAAAATCTAAAACAATTTGGTATCCATAATAGTAAGAATTGAGTGAATTGAGAAGAATAAAAATTTATCCTTTACAACGAGTAAACAACATGAGTAGAATAAAAAGCCAAAAATCAACATTATTAATTACATTACATATTTGTGGCTGCAAGTGAAGATAATGAAATATATCATATTATATACATGTACACACATACATAAAGTTAATCTTGTTCCTACAATCATACATGGATGGTCAAGGAAAGATTGTTTTAATTAGTATTAATCTTAATCATTTATTTGAATTATGAGATTGAGATTTTCTACTTTCAATTCTCATGTTTATTTCTCTCTCTCTCTCTCTCTCTCTCTCTCTCTCTCTCTCTCTATATATATATATATATATATATATATTCATCTCATATCAATATGTACTGATGATTAAGTGAGTTATTTTTTATGTGGGAGTATAAATATGAGAGTTGGAGATTCCTTCTGTAGGGAAAGAGAGAGTATGTAGGACATGTTCTCCTTAAATATAAATTAATGACGTGCCAAAAAATGATGTCGGTTAATAAAAAATGAGGCATTGATCATATATAAAAGACACTTGAATATTTGTAAAAAAAAATGGTTTTTGAAGTTTTATCAACATAAATTACAAACATGTATTTTTGTAATTAAAGGTATTGATCATAAAAGAGGCACCAATCATAAAAGATACTAGCATTAATGGTATTGGTATGCATTGCCTTTTAAAAAAGATGTGATTATATTTAATTGAATTTAAAATTTATTCTATTAATGATCTTTCTAATTACACTTGATAAAAATACAAGAAATAAAATAAATTATAATAAAATAATATTTTTCTCTTAATACATAAATAAATTTTTTAAATAACAGTTATCTTCAAACAAAGAAATCATTATAACAAGCAAGTACACACATTTTATTTCCAAGACTTATTTATTGAGTATTTGCACCGAAATTACTACCTATATTATATTTATGTGTATGAGTGTGTTCATTGATCTCATTGGATGATGTTTTTTTGTACTGAATCGACAACACAAACAAAAAAGTTAAATGTTTAATATATTTTACACTAATTAGTTATATTTAATTAAATATATTAGACACTGCACGTTGTAAGTACTGTTTGGAAAAAAACACAACTTATTATCATGATTTGTTTGAAAGAATATATATATTTTTATATATGCCAATTAGAATGAGTTTGAAAATCAACAATGGAAGAAAATAGCATGCTTACTAATTTAAGTGAAGCACGCTGCCTTGTTTCTTCACTAATTAGAATACATAGAAAAAAAGAAAAGAAAATAGCACACAAATAGGCACACAACAAACAAATCATTTCATAATACTTGAAAAATAAAAACGAATTTTTTAATCAACACTATAGCAAAAATTTATATGATCATTACGATGATGAAAATATCCTTAATATAGGTTCTTCGTGCGAGGATGAAAACATGGATCATTTGAAGGCATATAATTAAACGTTAGAAATTAATTTATATAAAGTTACCTGAGGAAGCTTTTGTTTTTGCACGGCAATGAAAAACTTTGCTTGTAGTTGGGTATAGCTTTTGGTAATATGGTCCAACACAGTTCTTGACTTTCTATTCTCTTCTTGTAGTATCAGCAATTCACTTTCAAGAGAACTCAGCTGAGAACAAAACAAAAATGAAAAATTAATAAATAAATAAATTCCAACATACATATAATTACAGACCTTGATCTACGGGTATCCATTCCTAACTCGTACGGTATCATACAAACCTCATGTAATATCCAGGGTGCACAAAATATACGTGGCAAGTGACGTGGCGCCCCAACGCACACGTCAACCTTCCGTGTCAACCCTAGCGTAGGAGCACAAACATCTTACCCTTAGCAGTTGGGTTATTCGGCCAACAGATTATCTCTAACGTCTTATTATTCAAATATTAATGATAATGTTGTAACATCGCTATCAAGTGACAAGTACTCAATTATCAACAAGGAACAAATTATCTATAAGATGTAATTATCTATAACTTACAATTATCTATTAGTCATTATCTACATACTAATAATTATTTTCAAGGGTTGTTACACCACTGTAACAACCTCGACATACATGGACCCGAGGCTTCCCGTCACTCTATAAGTATCAGGTTCTGTCTCACCCTTTCACACACTCTTTTCTCTACTAACTCATGTACTTGTTTGATCGTTGGAATCCTTTAATTTGCAGGTCCCCCTTCTTGCCCTCTTAACAAGAAGAACCCATTGTCCAATGTATGAGATTTGGAGCCTACCTCGACCACGTTCACCTTGACGTTAGCTATTTCCAGATTTTGGTAAGTACACCTTAGTTTTAGGATTTTCACCATCTTTTGCTTTTCTCACTCCAGCACTTACACAAGTTAAATTGAGTCCAGCCTATGCAGAAAGGAAGTCAGGAAAAATATTTTGATGCATAAGGTCTTCAAGATTTCTTACTGGTTTAGTGGAGATTAGTATAATGAACCGATCTTGTTTTGATTAAGTGAAATTACTCATTCATGTATGTCCTCTACACTTAACACAAATTGAATTGATCTCTTTCATATTTTCATGTCCTCTAACAAGGTGGTTAGTTTAAATAATTTGTACTCTTTAAGGAAAAACAAGAAGAAAAAGGTGACATCACCCATCATTCTCCCTGGTGAGATGTTTTGAAAACTGAATCGATAAAACTTGAGGATGATGGTTTGATTGTTTCAATCAGTTAAATTTATGATTAACCTGTGATTAGTACATCTTGGAGCTCATTTCTGGTGATGAATCACTCTTTGGAAGTGCTCTTAGTGCACCAAGCTCCTTAGTTGATAGCGTTTCTGGTAGCTGCTCATATGTTAAGTAAATTTGGGAAATAAAGTCTTAGTCATAGAGATCACATAGAATAAAGCAAAAGGATTATTGATCTTAAAAGTGACAAAAATGGAATTAATACATATATAGGATTAGCAATAGTGATGCATTAATAATGATATTAACATGCCTGAGATAGTTGGGACTCAACCCCTTGTACAGAATCAGCTCCTCTCTTTATTTCTTGAGCTAGTCTTTCCATGTGTCCAAGCATTAGGTAGTACCTGTCAATGTAATGCTAAATTTTCCTTCTTTAAATAAATTTGAAAGAAATGTGCTATTTTCTTGGGGTCAATACAAATGAAATAGGAATTGAAGATCACAATTTACCGGTGCATGAGCATGGTACTAAGTACAGATAAAATGAAAATGAAGCAAAAGAAATTTAAATTCGAATCGTGCTTTGACTAGGAGATGTGAAAAACTGTTCAAGAAGTGAATACATCTAAAACAAGAATGAAAGGAACAAAGTTAAAAAAACAATGCATGAAATCCAAGAAGGTGGAAAGAATATTAGAATTTTGAAAGACTTCAAACTTAAGAACCCATTGAAAAAGTAAAAGAAACGCAGTGAATAAAAAATCATTTTTAGAACCATAAAAGCACACTACTAAAAAAAAGGCTTTTAACATCATCAGTTTAACATCGGTTATATAAAAAATCGATGTTAACAAAAGCGCGGTCTTATAATTAAAATGTCATTGTTAACATCGGTCTTGTCAATAACTGATACTACATAACGATTTTAACATCGATTTTTTAAAAATTGATGTTATAAATACTCACTTAACATCATTTTTTCAAAAATAAAAAAATTTAACATTGGTTTTTTCTGATTTTTGAAATAACTGATGTTGCGATTGCTTACACAACATCGATTTTTCTTTTTAACCGATGTAGACGTTTGTTGGACCTAATTAAATAATAGTTGCAGCAGAAATTCCAGAGCCTTCCATTTCGTGTTACTCTCCTCCAGGTTTAGGTTCTGAACTTAAAGCCCTCGAGGTGCAAATCTATCCTGTGAAGCTTCTCCGTTCGGAAGGAAGAGAGGTCCCATATGCGGAGCGTTCCCGGCGGCCACGGGGTCGTTGTGCTTGCGTTTCTTGAGGTCCTTGAGGCGCGTGAGGTGGAGGTCGTCATCCTCGGGGATCGTGAGAGAGTGGGAGGAGTGCAGGAAGTCAATGAGTGCGTGCTTCATCTTTCATTAGTCGATTGGGTGGGAGAGTGTGAGGGGCGTGGAAGGGTACATCGTGAGGTTGAGCTTCACTACCGCCATCCTCCTCAGCGCCACCGCGAAATACCCATTCGGCATATTTATCTCCATTCTCTTCACTTCCGTTATTTTGCTTCTTTGTGTTGCCATCGTAAGGTTCTTTTCATTTTATGTTATATTCTATTGTGCCTTTTTTTTTTGGCTTTTGGGTATTAATTTTTTCCCTTAAAAAATTTCAATCGTTAGTAACGCAGAGACATTGACAGTGAAAGAAGTGTGCTTTTTTGTTAATTTCTCTCTAGGTTCTGAGCTGTTTTACTCTTCACATTTTCTATATTTGTCTTGAACCCACACTCTCTCTTCTCTCAATTTGGATTCATGGGTTCTAACTCCATATTCAAAACCATTCCTTGATGGGTTTTGCTGATCAAGTTAAGGTAAGGATCTGTCCCAACTTGTTTTTTGTGAGTTTCCCCTTGTTTCTGAGCGAGTGTTTTTGTCCACTTCAAATCTGGATCCCATCTTTTTGTTGAAAAACCCGAGAGGGAAAAAGCTTGGTAATTGAATTGAATTTCCTATTAAGAAGCTATTTACTTCTGTTAACAACCAAGGAAACCTTGCATTTGTAGTTTGATGCACCAGTCTCAAGAGGGGCAAGAGGAGCGAGATCTTGGTCAAAGTATTATTGAGAACTTATCATTAAGACAAAAGGGTAAGCTTTTATTTGTCTGCACTTAATTTTTTCTTAGGAAGCAAATGCTCTTCTTGGTCTAACCAGACATCATTTATAGCAACACTAACTTCTGGAGTAATTGGATCTGGTTGCTTTAGAAAATGGATATAATCATATATTCACATCTTATGTTGTTGTTCAATATTCAAATCTTGGCATTATATAGAGAGATTCACGACTTTTGTCTAATTAGTATATTGTACATTTGTCCTAATTTAAATTCTTACCCTTATTATGTGGGCAAAAGTTTGATGGAAGATTCCTGGCTCCTCTACTTTGCACTTCATGACATACTGTTGGTTTAAGGCCATGTATTTTTTTTTTCTTCAGAAGTAGCTCCCTATCTCAGGTTTCCTTGGAAAATTGTGCAAGTGAGGTCTTCTTTCATATGTCAGCTGCAAGATGCTGGGAACTGGTCAGAGAGAAAGTGAATCAAGAAATTGCAAAGCAACATAAGCTGGGAAGAAAGGGTTTTCCTCCTTTAAATTTACAGCCTCCGGCAGCCTTGATGGCTTTGAAATGTTTGGGTTTTCTTCACCAGCAATAGTGCATAAAATTTAACTGGTTAAGGCCTTAGTTTTACTGAGTAACTTAAAGGAAAATAAAATTAAAAAGGTAAAATGAATTCAACTTATATAATAAACTAAAATTAACTTATGCATCCTGCAATTATCTTCTCCTCTAATTGTCATTTTATTTTCTCTGTTAATATGTCCCCGTTAAATTTTGGCAAGGTTAAAACATGTCTCTGTACTTTTATATAACCTCTGTTCTTGGCATGCCTTTGGCTGGAACTAGGTCTACTTGTATAAATGTTGCTATGTTAGCCCATGCCGATGTTGGGATCCCTATGTGATCTTGTAACTTCCTACAGTGCTTGATACCTTAGTAGCACCCCTCTGCTTGGTATATATCTGTTTTTGCTTGAAATTTTAACTGGCTAAATTAGGGGGGTCTTTTATTTCAGTAAATTTCTTATACTCAACTTGTCATAATTAATAAAAGTTGCTGAATGAATATGAACAGATTTGAACTATGTAGAAGACAGTGCTAGAGGGCCTGATGTAACTCTAGTATTAAGCCTTTACAACTATAGCTGGTCTAAGGGTATGTTTCCTAATCATATTTCTTGTGAAATTGGTTCCCATTATTAAATTCTTAAAACACTAACAGCCTATAATTGTTTTTAAAAAGTTTTACTTTGTTATTTTAAATTGACTCTATTATATAAAATTGGTCATTTCCTTACTTTACCACATCAATCAGAATTAATACAACTAGTACAAAATTTACTCTATTATATAATTTTTTGGCAGACTTTCCTACTGCTTTCTTTTCTTGTGCAAATCTAGAATATCCTCGTTGTTCAACAACTTGGTGTTTTTTCAAACATGTGATAGCTATTAATATATATTTATATGTATATTTTTATATTATGCGATAAGGATAGCTTTCACGTTTATGTCAATTCATTGAAAAAAGGGTCCATTATTATTACTATTTACTAAATGACGGTTTTACTTTTATTATGTTAGGCATGGTTGCTTATTGTGGTGTAGATGGTGCTGTTATTCGTTTTCAGGTAATTCTAATACTTTTATTACTACAAGGCAAAATGGCTTTGGCATATGTGCCTCCACGTAGTAACTTTAGCATTTAAGAGAATTGATCTTTCACACACTCAGCCCAATATTCAGTAGTAACTTTATTGGCATGTATATTGGATATATTGGAACAAGGCATTATTAAATGATTTTTTCTTCTAGTTTTTTGTTTTAAAGAACTAAAAAAATGTTTTTATGAACTATGATCAAACAAGCTCTTTATTTATATAATTTCTACAAAACTAAGAATTAATTTTTATTTATTCTAGGTATTATTTTAGGCTTACAAAAACATTTGTACAGTTCTAATAAGGTTGTTAAAATAAACTAAACTAAACTATGCTAATAAAAACTAAACCTGTTTAAAATCTCAATTTATATAAAATAAAAACTAAATGTTTTCTGTGAGAGACAATTTTACTTGAGTTTAATATGATTGTTATGAATAATAACATTTTCTTTCAAGAAATAATTTTGTTTAAATTAGGTACGATCACTAAATTGATAAAGTTTTTTATCTAAATATTTAATAAATGGTTGCATATTAGAAATTGAATTAACAACATTGTACTAGTTGATGCACGTGTTCGATCGGTGAAAAAATTATATTGTTTAAAACATATTTTTTTCAATTAAAGAAAAAGCATACTTGTCCTAGTTATTATTTGTGTGGTGATCGAAAGAGATAATAAATGCTGGAGGAAGGTGTAGAAGCAACTTAGAATATCCATGGGGATAGAATAGATCATAGATTTTTTTCATTAGTATGAATATGAAATGGTGTTAGTTTAGGATCTCTAAGTTGGACTCTTCTTAAGATAATAGTGCAATTCTGTAAATAAAAAAAAATAGTGCAATGTGCAGTAAAAAAAAGTGTCCAATATTAGCAAATCATAGAAAAGTATATTAGTCAATAAATAATTAAAAGATTGATATTTTTATCACTATATTCCAAATACTTTTTCATTAATAATATATAATTATATTATTTGATATTATATGTCATAAATATATTAAATTTAATATAATATAAATTAAAATTATTAAAAAATTATTAATGTTTGGAAAAATAATCAAATAAAAAATTGTACGAGTGATAAAAAGAGAGTCCAACTTTTCACATGACTAAAGTTGGAATAAAAAGCAATTTACTTTTAATAGGGGAGTTTGAAATATTTTTCAACTCACTTTTACATTATTGGATGAGTAATAAAAATTATGAAGTGGAGTACAAATTGATAGTACGTGTTTCACTTTGAGCATTCCTACATTTTTCTTATACCAAACAAGCATCAAGAATTGTCATTCCAAATGTTCTTTTTATCCTTTTTTCCACTTGCTAGCCCATGATCACTTAAAAAAATATTTGTGAGATATTTTAAATAAAATATTTGTGTATCATTATTCCTAAAAAAATTACAGTAAACCCCAATTAAGATCCAAGCTAGACCCCAATTAAATAAAATATTTGTGTATCATTATTCCTAAAAAAATATTTGGACACTTTGAATTTTAATAACATGTTGGTAACACTTGTGAAAATTGTCATTATGTGCAGGCAAGGATCATGTAGTGCTTGTCATAGCTTATTTGGGGGATTTGTCAAGTGGATAATGAGAAAAGTTAGTTTATTTATTTCCTATTTTATATTTTGAAAAGTACTAGGATGATCTTGTTATTGTTATTTCCGTGGTATGACACTTGGTGTTATTTAATTGAATGGATGAGTTTGTCATTGTTTTGGATTTATGAATGAGTATTTCATTAATTACATGTATCTTTTAATTTCAGATATTGAAGTTATATTTATACTTGTGTGTGTTTATGTTCTCATCTTCCACACATATTGAAGTTGTATACATTGGGATTATGGGGATACAGTATCAAATTGGTAAGTAATAAAGAGAATATGTCTTTTTTTTTAAATAACATTCTACATCAGTTATTTAATAAATGATGTAAAAGTGAATATACAACATCGGTTGCAGTAAAAATTGATGTAGAAAAGGAAATTTTTACATCGGTTTTTGGAAGAACCGATGTCAATTTAGTAACAACATCGGTTTTTATAAAAATCGATGTTAATATTGAAATTCAACATCGATTTTTGTAAAAATCGATGTTATTATGTAAATTTAACATCGATTTTTAAGAAAAACCGATGTTGAATTTGCATAATTTACATTTTTTTGTTAATTTCTTATTATTTAACATCGGTTTTTTAAGAAAATCGATGTTATATACTTATGTTAACATCGGTTTTCAAAAATCAATGTTAACTTGCACACTTTCAACGTCGCCTGATTCAACATCGGTTCAAAATCGATGTGGAATGTCAAAAATAACCGATGTAGAAGGTTGTTTTTCTAGTAGTGGCAGGAAATAACACTAATGACTAATTGAGGGAAAAAAATTAGAGAACTATTGCAGAAGGCAAACAAAGTAGCAATAAAATATTTTTCTAAAAAAGAAAGAGCAATGAGTGATTAATAAAGTGCACACACAATGTAAACTTTGATAGCCATTGTTGATCCTGCAAGGTCTTTGTGCTTCTCCTTTTTGTCTCTCTCTCTCTCTCTCGTTAGAATTCTTAGCTAAATGAAATCAACTTTTAAATGGAGATTGTGATATGAAGGGAAATTCAAGCCTCACAAATTACAATGACTAATGTGAGTAGTTTCTAATTGTAAGCAATAAAACATAAAGCTTATTCAAGAATAAGGATCAAATGAGCAAATGCTCCTCGAAGATTCTTGGGTATTATTTTTGCTATATAGACTAGATTTTGGTTCCATTTTATGGTGACAGTCCAGTTAGGATGAGACTTTTTGTTATTATGGATGTCTTTAACGTTGTTTATTTGTGAGCATTTGAATATGTATAGTTACTATAGTATAAATTAATTGTCTTGTGTCTACTACATTCAAATACAACAAGCATTGCACCATAGCGTGCACTGTGTTGTCAGAGATTTATAGGTATTAGTAGTAGGCTCAAAGGTATAAGAACACAACAACTCAAATTACCTAATAAGCAGGGAATGAGAATGATGACATCCAATACAATTCAACTTAAAACCTCACCAAATCAAAGTCTACACCAATCATAAATACACAGTAATTGTGCAAAAACTGTTAATGTAGAAGACTCACAAATGGTGTCTTGGAGGTTTTGTCATTCCACACAGCCAACAATCCCAGCGACGCGAAAAAACTTAATACCCCACATAGCCAGGGCAATGCTACATACTAGTTTCAAAATCAAATTTAAAAAAGTAAGAAAAATTGATTTCACCCATTAATATTATCCTAAATTTTGCATACAAAAAATAGAGATAGATGTACATAGTCAGTATATATTTTCTTTTACTTGTTTATATATATAGTAATTATGACATTAATTTTTATATATATTGTTGGTGTTTAAATAAATAAAAAAATTTGCCAAATTAATGTAGCCTGAATTTGTGTTCCTCTTCACCTTATTAAGGGTGGTAATTAAATGCATCAATATATATATATATATATATATATATATATATATATATATATAAGGTTGAAACACCAGCACAACTATTGCGGATGTCACCTGAAATGTGCTAGGGAAAGGAAACCAAATAATATTGAAGGAAATGACAATGATATAATATATTAAAAAAGCAAAGGCTTGACTGGACTGATCGAGTATACTTGAAAGTGTTTCCTGGAGATTAGAGGAAATTTATGTTGAAAGTATTGAATACTTCTCAGATTAGTTAAATAAGACAATTTTTTTTCTTATCAACAGTTAAGGAAGAGAGATCGAAAATGTAATAAATTATGTGTAACAAAATTGCAAGTTATGCATGCTAGATTAGTATAAATTGAATTCATGTTGTTTTGGGAATAATTTTGTTAAAAACTTATTCACTTAAAGAAAACATCTATTAAAAGTTTATGTGATTCACATTTCACGGTAATATGGAACAAAAACACATAAACCAAAATGAATTATACAAATATAATATAATTTCTTTAATCATCAAGAATTTGATTGTCGTTCATTATCTAGATTTTAAGGTTATTGCACAAGAAATAAGAATGTCATTAGATAGCCTCGATTATAAGCAAAACAATTTCATTTGACTTAATTACCCTTCATTAAAATATTCAAAATGTTGTTATGATTTTATTGATCTTCTCTCACTCATAAATATAAAGGGTAGAGTTAGAAAAAATTATGCTTCAATAATTTTTAAAAGATGAATGACACTTTCTACAAAGATAAAAAAGAACCATTGGAGTAGGTTTAGAATTGTCAACCAACCAATGCAAATTTGAAAAGCTTATATATATTAAAAAATCTCTTTCTACATTGGTTTTAATAAAAACCAATGTTGAAATCTGGAAAAAGTATACATATTTATGCACTTTCAACATCGATTCAAAATCAATGTTAAAAGTCTATTTTAATTGATGTTAAAGGCCTTTTTGTAGTCCTTTTGATACTTTCTCTTTCTAACATTTACTAGCTCTGTGATTGGTTAAAATTTCTTGAAAATTAATCACCAATTTTTTTGGACCCTACTTCTAAATTAGGAGAAAATCATTAACTGATAAGTGAGAGCCACTAAAATAGGTGATTTCTAACGAATTTCAACAATCACAGAACGAGTGTTAGAAAGAGAGTGTCAGCAAGCAGCAAGAGTGTCGCTAGCTTTCATTTCACCAATAGAAATAATGCTTTCAACATCACTACTTTAACATCGATTTTTGATGAACCGATGTTTAGAAGAGGGTTGTGGCATTTTTGTAAATAAACTGATTTTGTTAATATCAGTTGTTAAAAAAATCGATGTTAACGTGATGATGTTAACATCAGTTTTATAACAAATTAATGTTAATCGATTTTTGTTAACATCAATTTTTTAATAACCGATGTTTGATTTTTACTAAATTAATACCCAAGTAATTTAATGTTTTTATAATAACATCAGTCTCACTCTTCGCCACTCTGCACAAAGCCCGGAAAGACCATCACCCTCAAGATGGAGAGTAGAGACACCATCGACACTGTCAAGGCAAAGATCCAAAATATACGCAAACTTTAAGGATGACCAACTTGCAAATATGACCACCGATGATTCGCATCATCAAGGTACACTTTTTTCTTTCTGTTTCATTGTTCCCCTGCTTTTGTAACCCTTATCACTTTTGTCTTCATCCATGAATCTATGAGTAATTAATAAATAGGATCATACCTCTCAAGTCTCAACAGTCATAAGTAACACTGCAACATAGTTTTACTGTCATAACTGTTAATGTTATTTAGTCATTTCGTCTCACATGCACAATGGAACAAAGCCATTTCTTCTCACATGCATAATGGCCCACTAAGACTCCACTCTTCATGACTTCAACTCTATGCCTCATCGAAGCTTTGTCTCTTGCAACGCCATGATATCTGGCTAATTGAGGAACACCAAGTTCTCCTTGGCAAGGGACCTGTTTGATAAAATGCCTGAGAGGGACTTGTTTTCCTGGAATGTTGTGCTCACTAGATATGTTAGGAACCACAGGCTCGGTGAGGCACGCAAATTGTTTGGTCTAATGTTCGAAAGGGATTTAATGTTGTTTCCCACAAACGCATCATGTTCCAGTTCCTTCCTCACACATGGAATCCATATGTTTCAATACCCCGTACGCCATACTCTCCACATGTTGTCTAATATTTCTACGTTAATTTTTATACTATTATATCCCCATACAATACTAATTGAATTGGTTTTGTCTTATGATAGAATGCAGTTGGAATTGTTCACATTGCCTCTCGAGGTGGAAACATCCTCTCTACTGATGTTTCTAATATTTGATCGAATGCCTGTTAAAGATGCCATCTCCTAGAATGATAAGTAATCAAGTTTTTCAAATTATTAAAAAAATTAATAACATTGAATATATGTTATGTGCATATTAGTTTATACCATAATGATTCAAAATGATATTATATATAATTTTCATTTACTTTTTCATCATATCATTTATCACTTATCATATTTATCATTTGTTTTCATTTTGTCTCTTTCTTCCTTTTATTCATAAATTTTTAAAATGAGTTATTATTTCAACAATTTCCTTTTTCTTGGGAGATAGGAAAAGATAGGAAATAAAACTTCAAATAAAGAAGAAGACATTACATGTGTTGTAACTTTCTCATGTAACGTAAATTGTATCAAAATTATAATCTTTCCATGGAAAATAAAAATGAAAAGAAAAAGGAAAAACAATGATTAACATATATACCTAGAAAACTCAGAATTCAGGATTCTCGTTTGTCCATACTTCCTTCATGCATATTATCATCAGGGGTGGATAAGAATATGGTCCATGTAAGTGCATTCTTCCTACAGAACAACAAATGAAGAGTATGCCCCATATGCATTTCATCATTTTAGGTATTATTATATAGGAGTAACATATTATCTAATAAAAAAAATTGTACAATGCAATCTATGAAATCTGAAGCCCAACTAATTAAAATCAACATACAAGAATATTAGCTTTATAATTCTATATACGTTTAATTACTCTCTATTCATCCTACAACAACATTTCTTTTCAGTACATATAATTTAAAACATCACTTTTTAATTCCTATAATTGTAATCTCTTAATCCTTTTGTCCTCATTGTCTAAAATTATCTAACAATCTTTCCATGCAAATGTTTTAAAATAAGTACAAAATTGAATTTGTCTAAACTTTTTGACATTTTTTCTCTATTAATTCTTATAGTGGTTTTATCCGGAAACAGCCTCTTTGCATATGCAAGGGTAAGGTTGCATACAATATCTCTCCCCCTTACTTGCGCATAGCGTGGAGCCTCCGGGCAATGGGGTTACGTGGTTATGTGGTTTTTTTTTTAATTCTTATAGTGGTTTTAAAGTATCTAGATGCAATAAAATATCATCTCTTTGAACCAAAACCATCAATAATTCCTATTTTATTCAATTAGTGCATGATTACATTCCAACTTAATCTTTTGATTGAAGTGTTTCAGGTTGGTGTTCTGTTTGCTTGTAGTCTGGCTTGATAGAAAGGGGAACTGAATACTTTTATTCAATTAATAGGGATTAAAATGTGACACCAACTTCAAAACATTATACTTGCATGATTGATCTTCAATACACAAATAGAATCCACTTAAGAGCAATGCAATTAAGGTTGAACATATTTAATTTAGTAATTTAAATTAAATACAAAGTTATTTACATCCTTCTTAGTTCTCACTATTTGATGTTTGACAGTATAAAAAATAGAAATGCATTAAAAAATTTGTTTTAACTTTTAATGTGTCTTTTAAAATTACAAGGAGAGAAATAAAGAGAATAAGCCATATTTTTTAAAAGAAAATTACATTCTACATCAGTTATGTAATAAACAATGTACAAAGTGACTATACAACATTGGTTACAAGAAAAACTGATGTAGAAAAAGAACTTTCTACATCGGTATTAGACAAAACTGATGTTGTAAGTACTATTAACATCGATTTTGGCAGAACCGATGTAGAAAGTATCTTTTCCACATCGATTTTTGGTAGAATCGAAGTAGAAAATTCCTTTACATATCGGTTTTTCAAAAAACTAGTGTTGTGGTACACCTAATAACATCTAGTTTCTTGAAACTGATGTTGTCGTGTGCAACAAAATATTGATTTTTAGGAAAATCGATGTTGTTAGGTGTACCACAACATCGGTTTTTCTAAAAATCGATGTTGATTTTTGCATATTTTATAGTTTTTTGGTTTATTTCATATTATACGACATTGATTTTCTTTAAAATCGATGTTGTGTAGTGTATGTTAACATCGATTTTTGAAAAGTGGTGTTAACATTGATACTTTTAACGTCGGTGGTTTCAACATCAGTTAAAAATCGATGTGGAAAGTCGAAAATGAAAACAACCGATGTTAAAAGCCCATTTTATAGTAGTGTTTTACTTGAAACTAGTTTGAATTAATGTCTAGATTTAGAAAATTATTCAAGTTTTTTTGTGGTTTTAAAGATTGAAGTCAGAAAACACCATAAGCGCAAACACAAGCATGTGGGACATCATACTTAACCCAAAAAATGCCTGGAGCATTCCATCACTCCTTATAGCGTTGGACATTTTTCAACTAGTACAACTCAAAATCATACGCAGTCTACTCCTTAGACTGTGCTATTTTATGATCATGCTAGAGGTAATAGTCTTGGAAAAGTCACACCAGTAATGCTAACAAGTCTACAAATGGTTAAGAACAAAGTATAATATTATATTGCAGACTTGTTCTGAACAGTTTGCAAACTTGTACTGAATCATTTTCCTCATTCCTTTTAATATTTTTTTTGAGTCATTTGCAAACTAGTTAGTGTTATGGGTGTGTCTTTTCCAAGATTGCTGGCTTTAGCACCATCAAAAAATAGCACAACTTGAGGAGTAGATTGTCTATGGTTCTCAGTTGTACTAGTTGAAAAACATCCAAGGTTGTAAGTGGTGTTGGAATGTCCCAGCCATCACATGCTTGCATTTGCGCTTATGATGTTTTGCTGACTACAAAAAAAAAATATGAACAATTTTTTTTCTCAATCTAGACATATAATTCCAAATATTTCAAGAGGAATATTAACAAAATTCTCTCTAACACTTTCTTTCTAACACTCTATAGTAAGAGAGTGTTAGAGAGATTGTCAATAGTATTGGTTGGTAAGAGGAATAATTACAGTCTTTTACCTAATATCTACCAACAATTAGGTGGAATTGAGTTTTAATGTCTTAAACAAGATCTTGGAAAAAGGATAGGTTGAATAAGAGAACATACTAAAAGTAATAAGTTACGTTCTATATTTTAATCAAGTAAATATTTACTTTAAAATTTAAAATAAATAAAAATAATGTAGATTATAATTAATAAATCTTTTAAAATACCTAAAAAACATAAAAATATATATTGAAGTAACATTAACAATATTGTATAACACACACTACTAGAAAAATGGTATTTTACGATATCAAAAATCTATGACGATTGCTTTAAAACCGTCTCTAGAATCCTATGTGGTGGCAAATTTGTAAATCAAAAAAATTAATGATGACGGTTTTTAAAAAATCATCTTTAAATGCAAGTATTCAAAGACGATTCTAGAAAAACCGACTTTAAAAACAAGTGTTTAAAGACAATTTTTCCAAAACCATCTTTGAAACTTGTTCTCTTTCTCGACGTTTCACTTTCTTTTCCCTTTTTCTCTCATCCGCTATTCAATACTTTTTCAAAATTTCATTCATTCACTGCAACCGAAATTTCTTGCCATGGCATCAAAGCGAAACAATGAGAACATGAGGCCATCCAAGAGAGGTCTTAACCTACATGGCCGAGCTCGATCTTGAGGAAATCATTCTCTTGAGAGAAACTCAGCGAAGGCAATGCCATAGTGGTAGCACCAGTACAGTGGCGGTGATGTGTCGGTGGTTAAAGGCTGTGGTGCTTCAGATTGATTTGTTTGGTTACGGGCTTGCATTCCTCGGTGTGGCGAAGGAGGCACTGAAGGCGAAGGAGGTTCATAGTGGAGATCGTGTTTACGATTTTTTTTTTTAGTGTGTAGATCTTCTTCACATCCTCAATATCTCCATTAGCGAGAGTGGAGATCGACTGACCAGAGCCTAAGGTTTCCCTTCACACCTCATCTTCCACTTTTTTGTTTTGTAAATGGGTAGTTCAACTTTGATGACTACTTTTCTTCTTGTAGGTGTTGGAATAGCTTACTGGCCAAAAGCACATGATTATTTAAAATTTGTACCAGTATATAATTTTGTTAATTAAACTTTGATGACTATTTGGTTGATTCATTTAAATAGCAGTAGTATTTTATTTATCGTATAATAATTTGTGAGGCGGAACCTAGAGTAGAAGTGCAATCCCAATGTTAGTGTGTATTTCCTTTGTTCTCTTCTCACTCTGGGATCGATATTTTCAAGAATAGATCGAAAAGCCATTCATCAATTTATTGGATCTATGAGTGAGAAGATGGTTACTAAGAAATAAGAGACTCAATTGAACAGGCTCGAAAACCAAGTCAATAACGATGGCTGCGGCGCTTAGGAGTACCTCTGCCTCATGTGAAAGCTTAAAGTTCGGTGGTCGGAGAAAGTTTTGAAACACGACCTTTCCATCTTGAATGACCTCAAACAACAATCCTCTCTCGACTCCGATGGTCCCTTCTTTTGAGCCACTAACCTAATTTCTATTATTTTTTTGCTTCAATTCTGTGATTGTGATTTTTGGAGCTTTGAATTTTACTATATGCTTTAGTTGCAGCTCCACCTTTTATTCAATTTGACTTTTGACTAATGTTTGTTTCGCTGTGCATAATGGACCTTGTATGAGCAAGTTGTTGTTGCTGCTACGGTCTGCCAATTCTCGATGTTGCCAAGATTTTGATCTAATTTGATTTCGTGTTTGTCTACTAGTTTCTTTCAAATATTGTAAATTGTAATGGATACAGTACATCAAATTTTAAAATCTTAGCCTTCTTTTGGTGAAACGTAGTTGTTGGTATGAATTTCGCTTGTAGTGTAATGTTTTACACAATTGGGAATCGTATGCATGACCTTTTATTGTCCTTTATCCTCTATTGGTGGTCTGGCTATGCCATTATTCTTTCATGATGTAGATTGTAGGGTATCGTTCATTCATCCTTGTTAAAATTTGTGGCAAGATGTTTGATCTTATTTGCTTTTGTAATTTCGGAGCCTGGAAAGTAATATGCTACCGAACTTTTATGTTGTCCATTATGTTCTACATGTTTCCAGAATTGTGCATTTGCTACATTTGTCTCTTTCATATTCTACGAGAAACCATCTAGTTAATATTTTACTTCCTTTATCAAGACTATACAAAGGTTCTTCAGAAGAGATTCCTAGAGAGTAATTGCTCGTCGTACTCTGATTGTTGACCCTTGAAGTCCTTTCAACTGGACTAGCAGGAAACTACAACTGAGCCTTGCAAGTGGTACGGATTTTTCTCCCCTTTTGTATATTTTCTTCTACACCATGACCCGGTGTTGTTGACAGATAACTTTACCCTCGACCAGGACAAAAAATATATCTTTGTTAGCACTTCTTAGTTAACAAAGTGTTTTTTATTTTTTTTTGTGTTTAGATGTCATCTGAGTTCCAAGTCCCTTCATCACTTGTTCCTACTCGTGAGAACTATTTCATAAGGTACTGTAAGCAGCAATGAGATGGGATATAGGCAATGACGGATATTTCCTTAGATAATTTGCAACCTAGTACAATCTCAAGAAGCCGAAGAAGGCCCTCTGGTTGTTTAATTCAAGAATTGTCAAATGGTTACTCCAAGGTCACAATCAATTATTACATTTTCTTTTATGAATTATAAGTTAATGTGTTTTTGTCTTGTTTTATTAATTATTATATATTATTACTCTTGGATCGATCAGGTTACATGGATTGAACATGTAGAAATGGATGATAGAGCGATGCATAGCATATATAGACCTTTGGTTAATTCAGGCCTGGCCTTTGGAGCTAAATGTTGGCCTTTGTTAATTTCCAATATATATATATATGCATGCAGTGATAACGAGTGCTAAGGGAAGGAAAAGTATAATGAAGCTGGCAGAGAGCATGTTGAAAATACTATGAATACACTGCAAATGAACCAAGAAGGGGGGGGGGTGAATTGGTTCAAACTGGAAATTTAAAACTTTCTGAAACAAATTGTGGAATTAAAACTTAGGATCGTATCACAAGTTCACCTTTATTAAATTCAGAAATCTTTCTTCATCCAAGATCACCCTTAGTTATGAAAGCAATGATAGAAAAATGTTTCTTTGATAATAATGCTTGAGTTCACAAAGACATGTAATGAAACATACAGAAATCTAAACAGAACACAAAGCAATTATACTGGTTCACCTCTCAACCTTGGAGGCTACATCTAGTTTCTTCCAACCCACACTAGGTTAGAGTAATTACTAAATCAAAGAATCTTTTACAAGCTGATTACAGGTGACCTCTTTATCAACACTAGACAAAGATACTGATTCTAAAACCCTATTAGAATACAAATCACATGATACTGAGAACCCTACTCAGAATCCCAAACCTAGAGAACCCTACTCTAGCAAGCTTGAAAAGAAACCAATTGATATATCACAATACAACAGAAAAAATGTTAGATCATCTAAAAAGATAGGTTCAAGATAAACACAACCTAAGATCTTTCATGTATGAATGAATGAAATGAAATGAGATTACCACACTCTTCAGGTTGTAAAGTATAATAGCTCAGAAACACAATCTTGAAAACCTTATTTCTTTAAAACATCTTCTCTAAAAAAAACTCAAAAATCTTGATCACACAAGATGTTTTTTGAACTCAGAGTAAAACAGTAATTTGGGCACTTATGAAAGCTCACAAACTTTTTGGTAAGTCACTCTCATTCAGAGTAAATCGTTCAAATGTCTATTTATAAGAAAAAGACTCACCAAGCTTTATATAAAACAAAATTAACTGACAATAATCGATTAATCCGCTACTGTAATCGATTAAATTGCCATATGTAATTGATTAAAGTAACTAGATAATCGATTAAACTGTTCATCAGCTTTCTGGAAATGGTTTCATGAACACAATAATCAATTAAACCGTATAGTAATCGATTAAACCATAACAGCATCATGAAAAATGAATTCAAATAATCGATTACAAAAGGAGGTAATCGATTAAACCAGTGATGCATGGTTTTTCATAAAACACTATGTAATCGATTACAAGAAACCAGTAATCGATTAAACTGTTCTTCAAGGCTATTCTAGAATAGTTTGAATGTCTTTAACAATTAATTTGATTGTGTAATTGATTAAAGCAGTAAGATTTGCTTTTTAAAGAACTTAACCTTTGAGAACTTAACTTTTTGTAAAACCATTTGATTTCTTTAAGACTTAAAAACCATGTATGCATGATCATGAGAATGCACATACTAATGAAAGATCACAAGGCATTTAACTTGAACCACTTAAACAAATTACAAATGCCTTCAAAATGATTGGGCATGTAAAAAGCTAAAACATAATCAAGTCTTCAACCTTGGTTCAATTCCTCTTGCAGCTTCCTTTAAACTCAACAAATGTAAGTGTGTTCTATATATATCTTTGTACTTAATTGTTGGCATATAAGGAAAGGGGTAGTATGAACCTGTATCCTCATCAAGGATCAGGCATGTGGGTACCATCATGACAAATTCTCAATGGCATGTGAAAGCCATTTTCCGACACCAAAACTTTTTAGAACATGTTATCTAGTGTAGTGTGGAAGCCAATGCTATTAAATTCAAGAGCGATAATACTCTTTCTAATAATATAATTAGTGTACATTTACACCATTCCTTTAAGGTTCCATTATCTATTTTACCATTTTGTAATGAACTTGGGGTGAATTAGTAACACGTGATGATAGAAACAATATGTTTTATTAATGTTTTCTTGTTTCCTTTATTTTAAGGCTAAACATTAAGCATTATTTTTAATCTTTAATTTTTTAGTAAGCATTTACTCATGATCTTTTGAAATTTGTACGAATTGGGAGGACTTACATATATATTACTTGTTTAGTTCTAACTTGTCTGAGTTTGAACTATCTGTTAACTTTGTTTTAATATAAAGGATGAAATTCTTGAGGTGCTTGGGAAGATATATAAAGCAGGAATGTCTCTCCTTGTCATCTATAATAACCAAGGTTTAAAAAATAAAAGAAAAAGAAAGAAAAGTTTAAATTTACTAAATTTTTGTCGCAAAAGCATTAGCGATGAATTTAGCGATAGATTTTGAGACGGATTTAGCGACGGATTTTCTGGCGCCGTTAGCGTGAGATTGGCGCCAGTAGCGCCAAAATGGCTCCAGAAAGCCATTTTTCACTGGTATGTGGCGCTGGTAGCGCCAGAGTGGCGCCATATGGGCGCTGGTAGCGCTAGAAACAGCGCTGATAGCGTCGTTGGCACGTTAGAGGCCAATTTCCTCTGGAACCTGGCGACGATAGCGCCAGAATGGCGCCGGTAGTGCCAAAATGCTATTTTCTCACTGGAACCTGGCGTTGATATTGCCAAAGTGGCGCCAGTAGCGTGGGAACACGTACTGGGGGCCTATAAAAGGCCATTTTCGCGTTTTGAGCCATTTCCTCCATCAATGAAGTAAAAAGCTTCATATTTTCTCCATACTTTATCTAAACACTTCCTTCCCAACTAGAAACTTGATTAGAACTCCTCCATAAGCTAAATTCCAGCTTCCATTTCTTGAGAAAACCATCAATCGGAGAAATCTCGTTCTCTAGCGAACTTTGGGAAAATTGAGTTTGGAAGGGAAAGAAGGCGATTCAAGGACACCAAAGCTTGGAGAAGTGATCCTCTAGCCTTCCTCGACTGTTTAGAGGTAAGAAACTCAAGTTTTACCGATTGATTTGGGAATTTGTTCTTGGGATGAATAGTGACCCATTTGTGATGAATAATAAGCTTTGAATCATGACTATTGATGAAGTTTTGTTTTGACTCTGATATCTGTATGAGTAAGAAGAATGATGATTAAATGTTGTATGAGCATGTTTGCTCTTACAAAAATTGTTCATGAGACTGTATAGAAGATGATTAAGCGTTGAATTGATTATTTTGAATAACTTGGTTATTCTTAAAAAATACAGAGGAGTTAAGCAATTGTATGCTTTGAATTAGCTTATGCAGAGTCCAAGAGGGATTATAGTGCCTTCGTTAGGCCGAGTTAGATCCTGTTGAGGGTCTGTGAACCGCCAATAAGGTGGTTAGCCCTGATAACCCTAAGATAAAGAACAAAACGGTTTTAATGGAAAGGAATAGAGTTTCCTTTCATTCTAACGGTTGAGGACTGTTATTGATTGATTGTTTGTATGCCTTGTGTAGGGCGTGATACAGACATTGCTGGTGGTTGTGACCAGGAAGCTGGGAGAGCCGGTGTAGCGCTGAGAGCAGGTAAGCTCTTTGTTCTTGGGAGTGTTTCCCTTGATTGTGTTCCACCATACTCCAGAGGGAGTGATAGTTATTGTATGAATTGATGCATGTATATTGAAATTGTGTGTTACTATTCTGATTGGAATCATGTACTTGATATACATGGATTGAGGCTATGTGTGTTGATTGATGAGATTTCTCTGGCCAATAGAATAAAATAGAATATTTATATGTTTGAGAAAGTCCTGATGAGAAATGTGCCCATATAGATGGATGTAGCTTCCTCAGGCAAATAATAGAAAGTCCTGATGAGAAATGTGCCCACATAGATGGATGTAGCTTCCTCAGGCAAATAATAGCAAGTCCTGATGAGAAATGTGCCCACATAGGTGGATGTAGCTTCCTCAGGCATTGATAAATGATATATATATATATATATATATATGCCATGTACATGTGATGTGTTTAATAGTCTGATGGCTAAATGATGATGATGTATGTTACAAAAAGGGTGATGATGAACCCTTGAGACATATGTATATGTGGTGATATAGCTTGAGAACTGTGATGGCTAGTTTGTAATGCCAATTTTGATATTATATGCATAGAAGTGAACCAGGGGGAGGAAAGACCTCCAAGGACCCTGAGTTTACTGGGATTGTTATCTCACCCCTGTTGGGGGTTATGGTTTGCAGGTGATACTCAGGGAGCTGCTGAGAGATCCCAGGGCAAGAGGCCCGAGTAGGGATAGGTTCTATGAGAACCTTAGGCATAGTGTTTAAGAGCATGTTGGCTCTACTTTTGTTTTATGCCTATTATTTTGTACCCTGATAGGGATTCTGTATAGTTTTGAGACATACATTGTATATTATGAGAATTCACCATATATGATGTACAGTGGGTGTTGTTAATGACGGTTGATGACGTCATTTTGTTTATCGCTTCTGAATTAATTATCTGTGATAATTACTGCGCTTAATGACCATAAATCAATGTTAATGAACCGGATGCATACGGGGCGTTACATTTTATGGTATCAGAGCAGTTTCATAGGGAAGTATTATGTATGGTGAATTGTGTGTTTTGACTAATGTTCTGGGTGTCCATTATGACTATTGCATGTGTGGTCATTGAGTGTGGGCCTGATCAACTCACCCTTTTATGTGACATGTGCAGTGCCATGGTGAGGACCCAGAACAATAGTGGGATGGCGGGTGCAGATGGGCAACCCGACCCAGTGATAGCCGCCTTGGCAGCTATGCAGCATGAGATGGCTGCTAATTGGCAGACGAATGAGGCCTTGTTGAAGGCTAATGAGGAGTTGATGGCAGAGTTGAGATCTCTGCGGAGAGAGGACAGAGTACCTTTTCCATCACCTGCTTATGAGGGCGAGGGTAGTAGCCACCAGGGTGGAGGTAGCCATCATTCTGATGGACCTAGCCACCATAGAGGGGATCGATTGTCCCAATCAGATGTTGATGAGGATGCAACTGCTAGAGGGAAGATGCTCATTGCTTTTTGTAAGCATGACCCTCCAGCCTTTCATGGGGAGTATGATCCCATTGCTGTTGTTAGATGGCTGCAGGCCTTAGAGAAGATCTTAACTGTGATGGAGTGTTCAGACTATCAGAGACTTCTCTATGCTACATACATGCTTCAGGGAGATGCTCATGAGTGGTGGGTTACCACTTCAGAGTTGATGAGAGGCCAGGGTAGTTACCACTTCAGAGTTCCTGGACAGATATTTTCCCAAAGATGCTAAAGAGCAGAAGCAGGCCGAGTTTGAGGGCCTTGTCCAGGGACAAATGACAGTATATGAGTATTTAGCCAAGTTTAATGAGTTGGCTAAATATGCTCATTTCAGGAGGGCTTTACCTGATGCAGAGGTTCTTGCAGCTAAGTTCCAGAGGGGACTTTCGAGAGAGTATTGAGGAGAAGATAGCTGGTAGTGGGTCCCGAGATCTGGGCAGTCTGGTGAGACAGTGCCGGCAGGTGGAGGATATGATCAGGAGGCGTAGTGGCAGCCAGCCTACTTTCTTTGTGAGACAGGAGATGAGGAGACCCAGTGGTCCTGACCCATCCATGAAGGGCAAGGGCAGAGATTTGAGGGTCTCTTCTCCAGCAGACAGATTCAA
>CM023956.1:12252776-12329551 GCA_013407115.1 Glycine latifolia | reverse complement strand
ACATGATTTAGAGCTTGCAGCTATTGTCTTTGCTCTAAAGGTTTGGAGGCATTACTTGTATGGTGCCAAGTTGGTGGTATTCAGTGACCACAAGAGTCTCAAGTATCTCTTTGATCAAAAGGAGTTGAATATGAGACAGAGACGGTGGATGGAGTTCCTCAAAGATTATGACTTTGAGTTAAGATACCATCCAGGCAAGGCAAATGTTGTTGCTGATGCCTTGAGCAGGAAGCATATGAGTGTTGCCTGCATGATGATCTCAGACTGTGAGTTGATAGAGCAGTTTAGAGATATGCACCTGACTGTGACAGAAGGTGCTAGTGGTCTCGAGTTGAGAGAGATCAAAGTTGATAATGATTTGATACGGAGGATCCAGTTGGCTCAGCTATATGTCAGAGAGATTGTCAGATTACATGGTGTCCCAGAGAGTATTGTCAGTGATAGAGATCCGAAGTTCACTTCTAGATTTTGGAGTGCGCTTCAGGAGGCTTTTGGGACTCAGCTAAGGCTTACAGCTTACCACCCACAGACGGATGGTCAGACAAAGAGGACTATCCAGACCCTGGAGGATATGTTGAGAGCTTGTGCTTTGGAGCAGGGTACTAGGTGGGATAGTATCTACCTCTGGTGGAGTTCTCGTACAATAATAGTTTTCATGCTAGTTTGGGCATGGCACCGTATGAGGCATTGTATGGCCGGAGGTGCAGGACTCCTGTTTGTTGGACTGAGGTGGGTGAGAGACAGCTTCTTGGACCTGAGATGGTTCAGGAGACTACTGAGCAGATCCGTTTGATCAGAGATAAGTTATTGAAGGCTCAGAGTCGGCAGAAGAGTTATTATGATCATAAACACAGGCCGCTGCAGTTTGATGAAGGCGACCATGTGTTTCTGAGACTATCTCCAGTCACTGGTGTTGGACGGGCATTGGGTGTGAGGAAGCTCAGTCCTAGGTTCATTGGTCCTTACCAGATCCTCCAGAGGGTAGGGCCAGTGGCTTACAGGCTAGCTTTACCTCCCCAATTGTCAGGGCTGCATGATGTGTTCCACGTGTCGCAGTTGAGGAAGTATGTGTCAGATCCTTTGCACGTGGTGGAGCCTGACACTATTCAGATTAGGGAGAATCTGACTTGTCCTACACGACCAGTGCGGATTCTTAACAGAATGGAGAAGCAGATTAGGAGTAGAATCATCCCCATAGTCAAAGTCCAGTGGGATGGGAGAACACCTGAGGAGGCGACTTGGGAGCGAGAGCAGGAGCTTTTACAGCTGTACCCTGAGTTGCTTGACAGGTATGAATTCGAATTTTGCGGTCAAAATTCTTAAAAGGTGGGGTGAATATAATAACCAAGGTTTAAAAAATAAAAGAAAAAGAAAGAAAAGTTTAAATTTACTAAATTTTTGTCGCAAAAGCATTAGTGACAGATTTAGCGACGGATTTTCTGGCACCGTTAGCGTGAGATTGGCACCAGTAGCGCCAAAATGGCTCCAGAAAGCCATTTTTCACTGGTATGTGGCGCCGGTAGCGCCATATGGGCGCTGGTAGCGCCAGAAACGGCGTTGGTAGCGCGGGAGGCACGTTAGAGGCCAATTTCCTCTGGAAGTTGGCGCCGATAGCACCAGAATGGCGCCGGTAGCGGCAAAATGCTATTTTCTCACTGGAACCTGGCGCCGATAGTGCCAAAGTGGCGCCAGTAGCATGGGAACACGTACTGGGGGCCTGTAAAAGGCCATTTTCGCGATTTGGGCCAGCAAAACTGCGTTTTCTTCCTCTGAGCCATTTCCTCCATCAATGAAGTAAAAAGCTTCATATCTTCTCCATACTTCATCTAAACACTTCCTACCCAACTAGAAACTTGATTAGAACTCCTTCTTAAGCTAGATTCCAGCTTCCATTTCTTGAGAAAACCATCAATCGGAGAAATCTCGTTCTCTAGGGAACTTTGGGAAAACTGAGTTTGGAAGGAAAAGAAAGGGATTCAAGGACGCCAAAGATTGGAGAAGTGATCCTCCAGCCTTCCTCGACTGTTTAGAGGTAAGAAACTCAAGTTTTACCGATTGATTTGGGAATTTGTTCTTGGGATGAATAGTGACCCATTTGTGATAGGGCTGGAATTAGGCTTGGATTCTTTAGAAAAGTATGCTCAGTAGGTTGTTCTGATGAATAACAAGCTTTGAGTCATGACTATTGATGAAGTTTGATTTTGACTCTGATATCTGTATGAGTAAGAAGAATGATGATTAAATGGAGGGTATCATGACATGTATGAGCATGTTTGCTTTTACAAAAATTGTTCATGAGATTGTATAGAAGATGATTAAGCATTGAATTGATTATTTTGGATAACTTGGTTGTTCTTGAAATACAAAGGAGTTAAGCAATTGTATGCTTTGAATTAGCTTATGCAGAGTCCTAGAGGGACTCTAGTGCCTTGGTTAGGCCGAGTTAGATCCTGTTGAGGGTCTGTGAACCGCCAATAAGGTGGTTAGCTCTGATAACCATAAGATAGAGAACAAAACGGTTTTAATGGAAAGGAATAGAGTTTTCTTTCATTCTAACGATTGAGGACCGTTATTGATTGATTGTTTGTATGCCTTGTGTGGGGCGTGATATAGACATTGCTGGTGGTTGTGACCACGAAGTCAGGAGAGCCGGTGTAGCGCTGAGAGCAGGTAAGCTCTTTGTTCTTGGGAGTGTTTCACTTGATTGTGTTCCACCATACTCCAGAGGGAGTGATGGTTATTGTATTAATTGATGCATGTATATTGAAATTGTGTGTTACTATTCTGATTGGAATCATGTACTTGATATACATGGATTGAGGCTATGTGTGTTGATTGATGAGATTTCTCTGGCCAGTAGAATAAAATAGAATATTTATATGTTTGAGAAAGTCCTGATGAGAAATGTGCCCATATAGATGGATGTAGCTTCCTCAGGCAAATAATAGAAAGTCCTGATGATAAATGTGCCCATATAGATGGATGTAGCTTCCTCAGTAGCTTCCTCAGGCAAATAATAGGAAGTCCTGATGAGAAATGTGCCCACATAGGTGGATGTAGCTTCTTCAGGCATTGATAAATGATATATATATATATATATGCCATGTACATGTGATGTGTTTAATAGTCTGATGGCTAAATGATGATGATGTATGTTACAAAAAGGGTGATGATGAACCCTTGAGACATATATATATGTGGTGATATGGCTTGAGAACTGTGATGGCTAGTTTGTAATGTCAATTTTGATATTATATGCATAGAAGTGAACCAGGGGAGGAAAGACCTCCAAGGACCCTGAGTTTACTGAGATTGTTATCTCACCCCTGTTGGGAGTTATGGTTTGCAGGTGCCAGGGCAAGTGTTTAAGAGCATGTTGGCTCTACTTTTGTTTTATGCCTATTGTTTTGTACCCTGATAGGGATTCTGTATAGTTTTGAGGCATACATTGTATATTATGAGAATTCACCATATATGATGTACAGTGGGTGTTGTTAATGACGGTTGATGACGTCATTTTGTTTATCGCTTCCGAATTAATTATCTGTGATAATTATTGCGCTTAACGACCATAAATCAATGTTAATAAACCGGATGCATACGGGGCGTTACATCATCGATACTGAAAATAAGTTTGGCTCAACGGGTTTCGCCAATGAGATTGCTAGAGTGACCCAAGGTTTGTACTACATCAATGAGGCATAATTTGATCAGTGTTGTCTTGCCTAATTCCAAAAGATTTACATTGCGCTCAATGGCATTTCAGTATTTAAAGCATTATTACTAATGAAAATTCATATCGTTATGCATTTTACCTTGGATGATGAATATTTATTGAAAGACATGTAAAGTTTCAGATGGCCCTTTAGATCTAAAAATATTGTCATAGCTTTCGTAATGCATAGGATATGACATAATTTGTTTTTGACATCCTGGTTCAGTTAAATATATCATTTTTATGGGACATTGATGCATATACTTTACTAATTATGTTAAGATATTGTTTCTTCTTCTGCATTGTAATTAAATTATGTGAATGTCTGGTCTATCTGTGCTTCAGTCCTGCTTCAATTACTTTTTTTTCCAAGGTATAGAGGGAGAGAAGAGAGACTTTATATAATATTCTATATGTAATGAAATTTATCATGTAGTGATATTCTATTATGTAATGGAACATTTCCATATTAATGAATATGCCAAATCATGTAGTGTATTACATTGCAGGTGATAGCATGATTACTATAATGATTTGACTTGAGAAACCCTTGACAACTAATAATTTATTATCTTGTTTGTTTTTTTTTTTAAAAAAGACATTCTAAGACGATTCTTTTAAAATGTTGTTTTAGAAAGTTTACATTCTAAGATGATTTTCAAAATCTGTCTTAGAATCCTTAATTTTAATTTTTTAAAAAAAAATTGAGGGTTCTAAGACTATTATCTTATAAATCATCTTAGAAAGTCTACATTCTAAGACAATTTTTTTTTTCCAGAAAACCATTGTAGAATCCTCAAATTTTTATAAAAATAAAGACATTCTAAGATGGTTATCTAAAAAACCGTCTTAGAAAGTCTACATTCTAAGACAATTTTTTCACAAAACTGTCTTCAAATCCTCAATTTTTTTAATTTTTATTTTAAAAAAATACTTTATAAGAAGGTTCTCTGAAACATTGTCTTAAAAAGTTTACATTCTAAGACGATTTTATAAAAAATCTGTTTTAAAAATCTCAATTTTTTAATTTTTTTTAAATGAAATTCTAAGACAGTTCCCTGGAAAATCGTCTTAGAAAGTTTACCCTTCAAAGACGATTTTCGCAAGGAACTATCCTTGAAGGGTACAAAATATTTTATTTTAAAAAAAAAACAATTTCTAAGACGGTTTGGCGATGAGCAATCAACGCTGACATCGCAGTCGCGGCTGGAGTACTCGACGGTGTTGCTCTTGTTGGGGCTTGGGTTCTTAAGATTTTCGAAGGGAGAGGGAAGTTTGTCTTGGCGTTAGGGCCACAAAATTCTATTGCTGCAGAGTCGTAGGCATGCATCGCCTCCTCGACCGTGTCAAAGGTTCCGAGCCAGCACAACTTTTCTTGTCAGGACCTCTGATCTCCACGGTGTAACTCCCCCACGACCTCTTTCTCACTCCATGAAAAGGCACCTCCTTCCAGGTGAAGATGGTGACACTACCACAGGCAATAGCGATGACAGCATGGTCCTAGGTGGAGAAGATGTTGCAGGAAACACGACCAATGAGAAAAGAAAGCGAAACAGTGACATTTTGTTAAGAGGAGAAAATTTTGGGAATTTTTTTTTCTAGTCTGGCTAGGAGAGAGAGTGAGAGAAGAATAATGATTGAAAGTGTGAGGGCGAGAAAATGAGAGAGTATAATCGAATAATAAAAAAGGGTAGGAATTTCAAAGACGATTTTTCCAAATCGTCCTTGAACACCTGTTTTTAAAGACATTTTCCAAAATCGTCATTGAATACTTGTGTTTAAAGATGGTCTTTCCAAAACCGTCTTTGAACACTTGTTTTCAAAGATGGTTTTTATAAAATCGTTGTCATTCATTTCCTTTTATTTACAAATTTGTCATTGCGTTTTATTTTAAAGATAGTTTAAAAGCAATCATCGTTGATTTGATATCGTAAAATACTATTTTTCTCGTAGTGAAGCAACCACAGAAAATGCATTTGCTTGGGGTTAAAATCACGGGTAATGCCAAAAATAATCCCTATTAAAATCATATTTTCTTGTAGTGCTTATCCATATTTTCTTCTAGTAAATTACCAAACATATGTTTTACTCGACCCCTCTATTATATTTTGTGTTAATGAGGCATGTATGCTAACATGGAATGCCAAGTGGGTTCTAACGTGGTAGAAGTGTTGATGTGTGGCATGCCAAGTATATTGCTAAAACGATAGGTCCATTACAAATAACAATTTTTTCAAGGACCAAAAGTCAAACAAAATATTTTAGGGACCAAAAAAAAATTACAACTATATTTCAGGGATTAAAACATATTTGAACCTAAATAAAATATCTCGTAATCATTAATAAAAGCAAAATACAATTATATTCAAGTATGATGAAATAAAATATTGGTCTCTAGGACTTCCACTGACATAATAAACTTATTCTAACAAACCATAATCATAATTAACTTGGGAAGGATTAATAACTTTGAAAGATAAACAACAAGATAACAAAACACATTAATTATATATTTAATTTTCCCACTACTCATTAATAATGAGCTAATTCCTTATTAATTGGCATACTAAGAGGTTGAAACCCATGTTGAAGAGTTGAATGCCAAACTTTGTCTATGTTATGCATTGTGTCGTTGCACTCATGTTCGCTCCATCCTTCTAAGCAGTGCACTATCCCAGCTATGCGCCATGCACTCATTACCTTCCTTGGCAGCCAATTCTACAATAAATGTATGATGTTTGACATTTTATCTTTTGACATCAAATTAATTCAATCCTCAAAGTAGAAATTGAATATGACAATAAAATTGATTGAAAAATGAAAATATGATATGAACAAACCTCACAAGAATGGACATTTTGAATAGAACTAGGAACTAGCATTGCTGGAGTGAAGTGGTAGGAGCAGTCCTTACGGTATTTAATTGGTGGGAATTGTGAGTAAGGAATAAATAATGTTCCTTTGGATGCCTTTAGTTGTTCCTCTTCAGTTAATCCATCTCCTACCAACCAAGTCTATCAAAAAATAATGCGAAAAATGAATGATGAAAGAAAGAAAACCTTATTAGCCATTGTTGACGAAGCTGATTGTTTAAAATAATTAAGGGTAAAATGTAGGAATTATTTTTTCATTAATTTCTTATTTGTGAAAATTTGTCCCTATTTTTTAAGGGTATTTCCCTAAAACGGCTCTCATAACCCAAAAATAAGAATATTAAAAGGCTCACTAAAATTAATTTCATGATGTGGAAACTAATACCTTTGGGTTGTAATTAACTAGAAGTTGTTTCCAGTAAAGTATATTTTGAAAATAAAACTATGAAAATTTGTTGTATTACCTTCTGGGTGTAGCTTTTGTCAATGATCAAATTTTTACCAAAGCTATTGAACGAGTTTTTGAGTTTCACATAATCATTCGTATGCATTGTAGCAACCTGAAATATAATTAATCATATCATGAATTTTTTTAATCACGTGGTGAAAATTTTGATAGATAAAGAAGTTTACCTGAACACCTTGTTGACACAATATGAATGTAATAGTACAAGCAACCTTGGTGAGTTTTCCCCTAAGTAATACTTGAGTTGTTCCCTTAGGAATGCTATTAAGAATAATAGCAGTTGCAAGACTACTTCCATCTATAACCTTAACTTTTAGGTTTGGATGCTTACTAACATACAACCCTCCATAACTGTTAAGATCTTCTCCTTGATTCAAAAGGCCTAGGCTCAACACTTTTATGCCTTTTTTGTTTGCATCTAATATTGCTTCCTCAATCATTTTGTTGATGGACATTTTTTGTGATTTAATAAAGTACTACAAATAAAATGTACAATATTAGTTTACATATTGCATATAATAAACAAGAGATCACATATAATTACATTAAAGCATTACTGAAATAATTAACCCCTTAAATAATGATATGGAGTCAAATACATGAAAAAGTAATAATTTAAAATTGTTAGTTAAATAATGACATTCTTGGGTCATATGTAATTGTTGTAAGACAAGTCCATAATGAACTGGGTTCGAATCCATCTAGTATAACATTCAACATCAAAAAAGGTTAAATATAGACATATCAACTTGATATGCAATATTCATTAGGATTTTATGAAGACATTATCAAAACAAAAAACAAGGATATGCTATTTTATTTCATATTTACTGAATACTTTTTCATTAAATATATGTGGAATTGATAACAACAAATACATATATAATTATAAAGAATAAAATTGTTGATATTTACTTGTTGACTGTACTTAGGTATTGCCCAACTTTGCAGCTTAAGTAAGTCAAAGTGATTTCCCTCCACAATGAATGTACGACCATAAGCTAATGTGAGGATCATGGACCAAGCTGTCATTGGCCACATCAAACAAAGGTACCATTTTGATGTATAAGGCTTGCAGGCTAGATAAGGAAATCCAAGCCTAAGATGATAAATAGATTCAGGCGTTGTAAGGTGTGTTAGGTGCACAACATCTGGAATTTCTTCCTCTCGTTTTGATGCTGAATCATGTAATTGATCTGAAGCCTTGTCTAAGGTGCCATAAATGTAGTCATAAAATGGCATAAACAAAGAGTAATTTGTCTTATATAGGGTGTGGTGCAAAGAGTGAAACCTGTAAGATAATGAGTAAAATTTGTTACTTGTTGTAATTAAAAATGCAATATAAAATAAATTGTGTTTAAAGGTTATGATTAATGTCTTCATTTGTCACAATAGAAGAAAACAATCTCACATGATATATATATATATATATATATATATATATATATATATATAGAGAGAGAGAGAGAGAGAGAGAGAGAGATTGTAAATATACATACGATGGGGTGTACATCAGATGCTTAAGTGGCGGGAAGATACTAAAAAGCCACATTGGAACAATTTCAAAGTTGCAATGACCCATGTTATTCATAAAATCAATGTAAGTCACATATCCAAACACGGCCATCATAGAGGCTGTTTTCGTGAAGACGAGGGTTAACAAGGGAATTGCGAAAAGAAAGAGATATGATAAGTGCTCAGCAAATGGATGGATCACAGCTGCACCAAGAGAACAAGGTGATTGGATAAATAAAAAAGTGGTAAAAATTAAGAAAATAAATGAGTGGAAACAAATGAAGTAAATCCTTATATACACAAGTACAAGAAATGTATTCCAAGAGTAATTTATATTCAAAACAAGAACCAAGTCAATGTATACTTAAGCCAATGAGTGAATTATTCCAACAAATAATTTGCAACAAACACTTAAACTTTCAAAAAACAATTTCAAAATATAAAGTAGGCTAAAATAGGTTTTTTCATCTTATAAATATGAAAATGTTCAAAATTTATTCCTAAAAAATTTTTAGTACATTTTTCATCCTCATAAAATTGAAATGTATCATATTTTTGTCCTGAGCAAGGTTCGAACATTCGAACCTACATGCATTACTTTTTTATGTTAGTTATATACACAATCAATGTAAACAAAAAAGGTCACATCTTACATGAGTTATATGCATCACCTATGTAAAAAGTCATTATCGTAAATTCAAATTTACCTAAACTTACGCTGGGAAAAAAATGATACATTCCAATTTTTTGAGGACAAAAAACATACTAGAAAATATCAACAATTATATTATTGATAAATTTAATTGAAGGTTAGCAAAATAATCGAAAAGTTTAAAAAAGATTGACAAAGCAACAATGTCATTATTCGTATTTTATCATACACAATTAAGTATTTACTTTGTTAAGATTATTAATAACACCAGCAAAAGAGTGAAATTAAGGAGAGTGTATAATATTAGGATTTTAAAATACTATTTTAATATAAAAAAAGTCTTGTGAATTTTAAAAGATTATGTAAGAATGTCATGATAATAAGATCTTTTAAAAAGATTTTTAAGATTAAGATTTTGTAGTTTTTACTTTAATGAATTTATATTATAAGAATTCTAATAAATTTATAAGATTGGAAATGATTTTTACATTAAAATTTATATTCACAGCTGTGTTGGGTCTCAGTGGTGATTATGACATGCAACTATGGATATATCCCTGAATAATGGTTTTTTTTTGCATCATGAAGGGTGCAATGTATATGTAATCTATTTATCACACTTGTAACATATATATAGGGTCATTTTGGTATTGGACTTTTGTTTGTTGAGAAGTGGACTACAATGCCCTAAGGCTCTCAGTTGTGTTTTACATGCTTTTGTGTTTGGTGTTGTGTGTCCTGTACGAGTCATTCCTCATTCTTCATAGGTTTGTATTCTTCATAGTTTCATATATATATATATAAGAAAGGCGAGAGGAGAAGGTGAGGAAAAGAGACATGAAGAAATATCATAAATTAGTCCCCTGATATCATTGCCATCCTTTGGGTCTATAGAAACGTAAAGATAGATCTGGGCTACACTTTACCTACTGAGCTATTATCCAGACTCTTAACTAAATTTTTTTTTATCTCTTAACTAAAGCCAATGAATTTCAAACAAAAGTTCAGATCTTGCATTCCAATAATTTGTAGGATTTACTGTCCTCAACTCAACGGGACTTACTACCCCAGCAATACCAGATCAGAACTTTCTCCGCATATCATGCTAATCAGTTAAGACATAAAAGTACTTAAAGCATGTACAAAAACATTTAAAGAAGATAAAACATTCTGTTTGGTTAATAGTTCAGATAAGTAAAGGACAAACTAGATCTAGTCATATATTCCAACAGACTACGGGTTTCTTAGAAATGTTGACTTTATCAAAGGGAGGTTTGAATATATATAAAATAAATAGTGAATTCCTTTACAGGAAATTGACGTTCTTTGCAAAAATATTATGAGGAAGTCTATATTGTCTTTAATAAAGAGAGAAGAGGTTATAT
The DNA here is from genome assembly GCA_013407115.1 of Glycine latifolia. Classification (NCBI taxonomy): domain Eukaryota; kingdom Viridiplantae; phylum Streptophyta; class Magnoliopsida; order Fabales; family Fabaceae; genus Glycine; species Glycine latifolia. The sequence goes on along the minus strand of CM023956.1, from coordinate 12,318,945 downwards.
GTGTGGTGGATGATAGAAAAGTCTGGTAACCAATAAAAAAAAGTTTAGAAAAATTTTAAGGTTTTGAATGAGATTGTTTTGAGGGTGTTTCTATTAAAAAATCATATGAAATTTATCTTAAAAAATAATTTATTAAAATTTATATATTTTTAAATATCTAAAGACTTTTTTTAAGTTATAAAAAATATTAATTGAATATCACCAGATTTTGTTAATCTTTTTTAAAAAACTTAAAGTCTTAATTGAATATCAAAAGGCTTTTTTTATAAATAAAATATTTTAAAATCTTAATCTAACAGGGGCCGGGGAGGAATGATCAAATTAGTGAGTAATTAATCTTAACCATCAAATTTTAATATAATCTTTGTAAAAATTAAATTATTAATATACACATTATTAATCTATATGAATGGTAGGATATTGTATTAATATTTGACTATTAAAAGTATCACTACTACAGCAGCCACTTTTAACGTCGTCTCTTCTAAGTCGGTTGTAAGAAAACCGACTTGGTAGATAGGTCAGTGGCAATTTTGTAAATAATTGAATTGATTTCGCATTTCGAAGTCGGTTTTTTTTTAACCGTCGTTGTATAAGCCTCTACAAAGTCGGTTTCTATAATAACCGACTTTGAAAGATTTACATATTAGATTCAAAGTCGGTTATTTAAAACAACCGACTTTGAAAGCCCATTCTCAATTTTCTTTCATTTTTTTTTTTTGAAATATTAGATTCAAAGTCAGTTATTTAAAACAACCGACTTTGAAAGCCCATTCTCGATTTTCTTTCATTTTTGTTTTTTTTTTTAAATATTGCATTCAAAGTCGGTTATTTAAAACAACCGACTTTGAAAGTCCTTTCCGATTTTCTTTCATTTTTTTTTGAAATATTAGATTCAAAGTCGGTTATTTCAAATAACTGACTTAGAATCTTCATTTTGTTTTTTTTTTAAATATTAGATTCAAAGTCGGTTATTTAAAACAACCGACTTTGAAAGTCCTTTCCGATTTTCTTTCCTTTTTGTTTTTTTTTTGAAATATTGCATTCAAAGTCGGTTATTTAAAACAACCGACTTTGAAAGTCCTTTCCGATTTTCTTTCATTTTTTTTGAAATATTAGATTCAAAGTCGGTTATTTCAAATAACCGACTTAGAATCTTCATTTTGTTTTTTTTTAAATTATTAGATTCAAAGTTGGTTATTTAAAACAACCGACGTTATATAGGCCTTTCTCGCTTCTCCCTCAGCCATTCTCGCTCAGCGCCAATTTGAAACTCAAATTTCAATTTGAATTTCGAATTTCAAATTCCAACAACCTTATAAATTCCAACCTCTTTCACATTAAAAATCAAACCTCCTTCCTTCCTTCTCTCTCTTTCTCTTCTACGCTTCTTTTTTCCTTTCTCCGTCGATTCTACTCCGCTGTTGCGCCGTTACCACCGCACCACCACCGCTTTGGCTTTAGGCTGTCCGCTTTTGCATCTTCTTCCTCTCCTCTTCTGCTTTTGTCTGGTAATTTCTCATCTCTTCTCTCTTTCTCCTCTCTCACCTTCAACCACCGTATTCCTTCTCCCTTTTTTTCTCTCATTTCTTTTTTATTTTCTCTCTCTCCCTCAGTGAATCCCATCTCTCTTCCTCTTCTGCCATTAAACCATTTTAGTTTGTTATGGTAGTTCTCCTTCACTTTTATAAAAAGCCCCAAATGTTTGAACCCGCAGCAGTAGAAGAAACAAAACCGAAACCACTATAACCTCTCGAGTTCGCGATTCAGGTTCGGTCCCGTACGATAAGCTTCTAAAAAAAATATGACATTCAAAGTCGGTTATTTAAAACAACCGTCTTAAAATGGTCAATATATAGTCTTTCAAAGTCGGTTATTTAAAAAAACCGACTTTGTATCTAAGTTTCAAAGTCGGTTTTTTAAAATAACCGACTTAGAAAAGACTATTTTTTAAAAAAATAAAATAAAAAAAAAATTTCAAAGTCGGTCCTTATAAAACCGACGTTGTTCTCTAACCTTTTTAACGTCGTCGGAGACAAGGTCGGTTCGAAAACCGACTTTGTATGGTCCAAATAACCGACCTTAAATGCATTTTATGTAGTAGTGTATATAGCAACAAAACTATTTATTAATGCAACTAATCTCTTAGTAAAACCTTATAAGTTAGTATAATGTATCACTTTGTAAGTATATTAGTTTACTATTAAATAAAGCTTATAGCTAAAGATCAATCCAATTTTCAACCATTAATGTAATCAATATTTTGTAGTAAGTATAAACAAAGTATTGTTGATTAAAAGTGATATGATAGTCAAAAGTTAAACATAAAATTGTGAGATATGTACATGAACGTGTCAAACCAATTTGAAATCTGCCGAGTGAACTAAAATTAAAAAATTATTAAATGTCTATAACATTTTCAGATGGATTTGAGGGATAGAAATAGTGAGGCAGAAAGAAAAAGGAAAATTAGAGGGAAAAAAAGTAAAACATGATCATTGATATGATATGAAAGGGAGAGAAAATTATATCAAATTGAAGAGAAAGCAAGCATTTGTATATATATTTACTTGGCTAAATTTATCTTCCAATTTTACCAGAACTTGCAGGTACACTTTGCATGCAAGCCTTTTATATTTTAGATGAAGACAGATAAGTGAATTTAGATTAATTATCCCGAAAACATAAAATTATTGAGTGACAACATATATAGTAATTTCTATATTAATTAGATAATGAAAAACAATGACAACTGACAACCATGTAATGCGCGCGTGAAAGCATCGACAGTTGGACATTGACATTCAAAGTGATAAGATATTTGACATTTTGCATTCAACAAACACAAAAGCAAATTAAAAGCGATTGATATTGTGACTCACAAGTAATGGGTTCTGTGACAATGGAAGAATGATGGTGAGAATGGTAACGAGAGTAGAGGAAGGGGTGATGAAGTGCTCTGTGTAACCAGTAATAAAGAAACTCCACCGGTCCCATATGAAGAAGTATTGTCATAATTGTTGCATCTGTTCTCCATAATGGAATACGTGATGCCCCAGCAAATAAATAGTTTGACAAGTAATATGCTAATCCAGTCAACAATATTTGGTCATCCCTGTACATGATCAAAACAAAAATAATAAATAATTGTCTAACTTAAATAAGAATATGAAATCTATGTATTTTTTTCCTCTTTTATACATATTTTCATGTTACATGCACAAATTACCAAGGAGTCCATATACCTGAAAAATCAAGGGTGTAAACGAGAACAGATTGATAAAACGTACGTATGGTACAAATAGGAGTAAAAGAAATGCCTATAATCAAAGATATATACATGTTAAGTTCATATCATATTTCAGTTTGAGATCTTTTGGTACGTATTTGAAAGTTACATTTGCTATATCTACTTTTCAAATTCATAAAATTCAAAATTATATATAAATTGGAGACCTCATTAATTTAAGAGAAATCAATCAGCATCATTTCTAGTTAAACCACTAGGCATTGGCAGTTTAAGTCATACTTAACACTGCCTTCTATGCTTTTAAATTTTTAATTATATGAGTAACTGTATATTATTTTCGAGTCCTTCGGAATGAAGTATTACTCTTAGAATGTTATCCAATTTTCTTTTACTGCAAAATGTCATCTATTTTATAATATCGGTCTGAAAGAATAATTAAGTCTTGTTAATTTTAGAATGTCATCTACTTTATTATGAGTAAAATACCATTTTAGTTTTCAAAAAATGTATTACAATGTCATATTAATCTCTAAAACAAGAAAAATTCAAATAAATTTTTAAAAGTATAATTCATCAATCACATTATTTCAAATTTTAAAAAAATGATACTTAAATGATAAAATTATTACAATATTAGGAACTAATATGATAGAGTGATTAAGTTTAAAAACTTAGATGAAACAATTGGAAAAGGATAGACTTATTTAATTTCTTCAATTTCAAAGACTAATGTAACAAAACATTACACTTTCAGTAACTGAAATTGTGATTTATTCATTTTATAATATATTGGTCTTAAGATAGAATAAGTATTGATTTACACTAACTAACCAATTTCTTTCTCTATCAACTTGATCAAATTCAATTCCCTTGTCAACAATTCTACCGTTGCCTTTGGCGGTCTGGTGACGAGAGAGAGTAATCCATATTTGGTTATGAAACATACGCCAGAGCAAAAATGGTAATATAAGAAAATTAGTTAAGTCCCTTTCACTCTTATCTTTCGCCAACATAGAATACAAGCTGTGAAAGACCGAAGGAGCTAGTATCACATACTGAAAAATAAAAAAAAACACAATTAACATCTTGATTAACAAAAAGCAATACAACAAATTCCTCTAAAAAAAGCATTACAACAAATTAACAAAAGTAACGATAAAATAAAAGGATAAAAAGAACTAGGTATACTTGGTTTGTGATTTGGGTAGCAATAGGAGTTTGAGTTTTTATTGAGATTTGACGCAATTGAATTCTTAATCTATTTTCATTTTCATTTTTTATAAATGGAAGAATATATTATTAATTGTGTTCCGTTTAAGATGAACGGAATATGTCCAACAAGAGTTGTTGGGTAATTAATATAGGATCAGACTCTCTCTCACTGAGGATGCTTATGGTGGTGAAACACCTTAGAGAAGGTAATCAGAGTACTCAAATGAGGACACAACGCAATGGACGTGTGGTGTGTACTCTGTGTGAATATAAAAAATAGAGTCAGAATGTGTGTACCTTTCTTCATGGATAATGCTCTTATTTATAGGCAGATGAATACTGACCTAGATATCAGGTACGATCTTCAGCTGAGATATTGTTGTGATATTGTTGTATCCTTATTTATATTTAACGGTTAAGATATTGTACTGTTGGGGATAGCTGGCTTGGCCTTAGTGGGCCTTTTTCCTAATTAGGCCTATCCGTAACAAATTATGTTTCATTTGTCAAGGGAGTCTAGCTAAGTTGATTAAGTAGGATAGTTGGTTAAGTTAAGTAGGATATGTGAGTTATTGTAAACTCCTTGACACATACTTCAATTCCTATGGATAAAAAAAAATTACACTCCATTTTATTATTTTCAATTGATATTTTTATATTCATAAATATGATAGAGAAGCTTTTTTATTTTATATTGGGTAATTAAAGAGAAATTTACTTTTTTTAATAAAAACCTATTCACTATAAATGAAAAATAAATTAAACACGCCCGAAATTTCTAGTTTCAGATTGTATGTTGTGAGTGGCAAATATACACATAAGTTAAGTTCTTTTGGGTTATCATAACTCGAGACACTTTATTTTGATTTTGTAATTTTCTTTGCTTGCATATTTTCAATCTTGACTTAAGTTTACTTTAATACTTCTTATACCCAAATTATAGCACTGCTTGTTCTGGGTTTGGGATATTCAATCAATAATTTCAATACTAGAAAAAGACAGTTTAGCAACCGAAATAGCGACTGAAAAACTTCTGTTGCTACCTGGGACCATTTTGCGACCGAACTTAACCCTATTGACTAACTTGCGTCCAAAATAGCGACCGAAATGAAGGATCACTGAATAAATTGATCGCTAGATAGATATATATACCATGATTATATGGACTGAATTAGCGACCGAAATGGACTTGAAGATAGCGACAGGATAACCTTCTGTAGCTATATTGTGATGATAGCAACCAAACATATTCCCGTCGCTAAAAGACGAATATTTTGAGATCAGCCACTGTATTAGCGACGGATGCATTTCATTCTAAAGTAAATTAAGAAACTAAAATTTTAATTTATTATAAATCATAATAAATATATAATATACTTAAATACACTTTATAATTGAAAAGTATTAAAATTAATATATTAGTAATATTATAAAATTAACAAACCAATATTTACAATATTTTATAAATCATAATTAATATACAATATTTATTTGTACTATGATAATTGTTTAAAAAATTAACAAACCGATATTTACATTATTCAATTAAGATAAATAAATCATGCTTATCATTAGTCTTTTAATTTGTGTTTTGTACAAAATAATTGATTATTTTATATAATTATTTTAAAATTATAATAAATAAAAATAACCTTTATATGATGAAAATATGTATTGTAAAATTAAATATTTTAAAATATAAGACATAAGTGTAACACTAATGATCATTAAGGTTCAATATGGTGTAAGTAGAATTTATGCATTGATGAAGACCAAATTTGGATTTAGTACAACATGTGCACTAAGCAAGACCCAATAACAATGGAGGTCAGGCAACGTGTCGTTGGGTATGAAACAGAGGAATGGCTGCGTTTTAAGGGCCTAATGGAGAAGAACATGATGACGACCAAGGTTAAACTCTAAGGGCCATCATTAAATACTCGTAGATTGGAAACAACTTCTGCTTGAGTGGAAGCAATCATGTGGAAGGAATTTATACTTGAGGGAGAGATTGTTATAGTACAAGTGTGAAGGGTAAAGTTCCACAATGTGTATAAATGAAAAAAGTTAAACAATATTTAAGTGAGGAAGTCCAATAAAACTAACATCTTTAGATTTTGGATTAAAGTATGATGTTAAATTTGTTTATGTGCGGTTTGTTTGACACTCAATGGTAAAGATCTCACCAGTGTTTTATCCTCCCACAATTTACCAAGACTATGCATTTTAATTATGACATTATGGAATTTTATTCTTAGTTCTCGAGCCTAAAAAAAGAAAATCTTTTTTTATTCTTATTTTTGGGTAAATTTGCTTATGTGAATATCTATGTTAAACAAAAAAAAAAAAGATAGAAGTAATAGATATAATAGGAGATATGATGTGACAAAAGAAATAAATATAGAAGAAAAAAAAGAAGTTAAAGTATGAAATGAATGTTTGTAATAAGAGTAGCGAAAATATTGAGTGTAATATGACGTGTTCATGTTACCTTAATCTGTTAACGAAGAAACTATGACATGATTTGGATACCATATATAAGATACTCACCAATTTCTACTATATATAGTACTGAACTATATGTAATAATTTTTCCTATCCATGAATAATGAATGTGCTTGGGGTGCACGAGTGAACCGAAAAAAACAATTATGCCTTTTCTGGAGAAACAAACTACTAATATAGGAGAAGCTATTGAACCTTAAAGCTGCCAAGAGGCTTCCAGGGCCAATCAGTGAGGATTCCAGGCTTTGAAGCCATACTTTTGAAGAATTAAAAGTCTTCTTTGTAGAGATCACAAGTTCATGCTTTGAACCCAACCGGATACTGACTTCATTTATATCGATATCATCCTATCACTTCTGACATTGGAACAATAAACTCCCAACAACAAAAAAAAAAAACCCGCTTCATTACAACCCTGACTACACGTACCTTAGAACCATTAACAACAAGACCGTGGATAGTACAAGGCAATTAAGGCCATTACCTTAAGCCTCTTAATTTTATTTTACTTGTTATTATGTAAAATTTTACATGAATTCGTTTCTATTGTTCAAATTGCAATGGACAAGGATGTTCTATGATTGGAAAATTACCCAAAAGTTAGTTACTTGTTTTAATTAACAATTAGAGATTAAAAAGCTAAATACCAAAATCATATATATAATTGAAAATTGAATTATTAACTTATTATAAGAAAGTATACCATTAATTAGGAACATGGTTATGGTTATTAATGTTAGAGATAATTTTTTTACAGCATTAAAGAGCTATAGATATTGATGAGTGATTTATCAGTTCCTTTAATTAAAAAAAATAACATTTATTCAACATTCTCATTGTTTATGTATCTCTTTTTCATATTTTTAATACCTTAATTATATCAGATTTTAAAAAATGTTTATAGTATGTAGTATTTCTTTATTTTATTCTTATACTTTGTAGTAATAAGAAAAAAATCAAATAGAAAGTAGGAACTTGGTTTGAAAATGTCTTACTATTCATAAAGAAAAACATATAAAAATGAGTTTAATTGGTAAAAAAATCATAAAAAACTATAAACTTAATGCATCCTCTTTCCCTCTCTCTATAGTCTATATTACTAATATTATTTAGAATTTAGATATATTTGTGAAAGAAAAGTAATAAATATTTTATATATCACAAATATTGAAATGAAACAAACGGACAAGGATAACATATATAATTTCCTATGAAGAATATTCTTGTAATAAACTGTGATTGGTTACTCGGAATTCCGGATTCAAGTATCCAAAGTTGAACTTGAATGGGAAATCAATAATTAAGAATGCCAATTGCCCACGTGCTAATTGTGTCTCTGTTGCATTAAAAAAACTGTCTCGATCTACTAAGACATGCATAGCTTTGTAGCTAGAAGGGAAAGGCAAATGTTTCATGCAATCCAATATATTATTTAATATTTAGAGAGAGTGGAATAAGAAAAATAAAATAAATATGATAGAATTTATGATATAATAAAAAATATAATTTAAAAATAATTTATACAATATTAATTTATAAAAAAAATTGTCTTGAGACCCTAAAGTTCCTAAACACAACTCTGATTAACAAATAGTCAAAATATACAGTATACTGTTCCTCACAATTCACATATGTGTAGTCAAATTACACCTATCATGGATCAAGATCCTGCCATCATAAAGTAAATCGCAGGATCCTACATTCATAATTCTAGGGTTATGATGTATAGATACATACACATGTGTATCAGATATAATATGTATTTCAATAAGTGATAAAGTTGTCTTAAAAATTATTTTAATCTTAAATTGCTTAATTTCTATAATCAACAAATAGGAATAGTTCTATTAATTTTGTTCTTTTCTTGAAATTATCTATTAAGAATTTTTATTAGTTTTTATTCATTAAGAGACAATACTTCGGTGTACACACGCTTCTATATTTCACATAGTAATTCAAATTGAATTTTCATAACCTTTTTTAGAGGCTTAGATAGTTCACCAGTACATATGTTGGTGAAGTATTAAAAAATATCAGTATCAAACTCGTACATGGATACATGACGTAAACTAAAGAATCTTAGTTTTTATAGTTCCAGAGCCTAAATTTCTTCGAGTTACATTTTATTTTATTATTCAACATATATAATTTATTTTGGATGGCTAAGATTTTATGCAGTGACTGTGGATAATCTTGTTCCACGTTATTACGTACCATCCTTAATTAATATATATACAGCTAGGTAGATATATACAATTAATGATGTCCCTGACAATTCCCTCCAACAACATAGTAGAAAGATATGTTAAATGCACCCACATGCTTTCTTTATAAATCTCTACTATCTCATTAATGCGTCGGTGAAACAAAATTGATTCCTCTCTCTCTCTCTCTATATATATGTGAAACAAAATTGAATCCTATATATATATAGAGAGAGGTAGCTTTTACATAAACTGCACACATGAGTATATGTCAAAGACAAATTTTCTCTCTTTCATTTCATTTTGATTCCATTTTTTTCACATCACACTATATTTATTATTATTTTTATATAAATTATTTTTTCAATATTTTTTATTTCTCCCTTCTTTTTTTACCTCAATGTACCTTTTAAAGCGGATTTCATCATTCCTCTATTCCTTAATATCTCGTATATATGTCTTGACAATCTTGTATCAAATGGGATATACATCAAAATCACTCCACATAACTCATTCCATGTCATATTATATGACTTTTAAGATTTTAATATAAAAATTAAAAAATATAATTAATTTGTTGAATTTCTTAGAAAATATTAGGTAACTTTTTAACATATCTTTATGTCTCTAATTAATTATTCATTTACTTTTACTCTACACTATTCCCATTAAATATTAATTAAGGATAATCCTAAAAAAACATTTAATGAAGTCTTGATTTTTTTGAAAGGACATATGTTTTGAAATAATTTGTTCTCTAAAATGTCATAATCTAACTACAACATAGAGAGTACATGGGAAACAACTTTTTTTTAGAATAAACTAGTATTTTCACCCGTGCGCATATGCACGGGTAAGCCTCACATTCAGATACACTTTTAGAATATAAGCAGTATATTATGTAAGCAAAGTAAATATAATAAATATTTGTAATGTCTTATATATAATAGTCATGTGTTGTATGCGCACGTGTGGACGCAAGGGTAAGCTATACATTTAAAAATAATCTGATTCACAGAGACCAACTTATCGGTGAATGAATGAAGATATATGAAGAATTTATATAAGATTGGTATTAACTATATAAGTAGACCCAATGATCATAAAAACAAATAAGGTGCTGAAGTTTAGTAATTATTTACTCTAGCAATTCAAGTATGGGAAACAATTAGAATGGTCAGGTGTTTAGTGTTCCAAGAAAAAAAAAGTGTGATATTTAGAGGATAAGTTGTATCCTAAGCCAGAATATTCAGAGGATAAGTTTCTTCATCTGACACAAAATATGTTTGCAAAGAGAAAAGGGGCAGGGATAGAAATTCCTGCAGAAGTTGAAAAGGAAAAAAAATGAGAAACTTGAGATAAAAAAGGACAAAGGAAGAATAAATAAATAAAAAGATGAAGGAAGAAATGTGGTAGTGGAGATTTAGAAACTATCTCCAAAAGCCTCCACAATAAAAGATACATGATTTTGTGTTCTTGTGAAGTTAGTAAATTGAAAACAAAAGATTAGAAACATAAGTGATACTATGATACAAACACTTATAATACAAATCAGCAAACATTGTATGTAATCAAATCAATGATGTTAAAAGGACCTAGACATTTACATACTAATAAGAAGGTTTTATATAAGAATGCTCAAAAACTATTTTCTGCATAATAACTAAATCTTTCGTCTTAAAAGCTCCAAACATGGTAAATATTAAGAATGACAGGAAAGATAAACAACTACATCCACCACAATATGATCACAAATTGACAATACAAACAATTAGACCCCTCATGCAACTTCCAAAATTATTAAAGACACTGAATATCCTAGCGTTTCACATACTGTCACCCTTCCCCAACAGTCCAACCATCAATGTTTTGGAAACAATCTCGAGGCTATTTTTCTTTTATTTTTTAATTGTGATATTTTTTTATTCTGTTTTTATGTGGGTGGAGGAAGTATTGAAGGAGTGCAATTTTTACTGAGCTAATGAGATTCTCAACCAACTGATTTCATCTGGATATCAGCCTAATGTGGTCACATATACTGCATTTATTAAGTCATGTTGTAGCTAAGGAAGATTAGGGGAGGCTCAAGAGATGGCGGTCAAGATTAAAAATGAACGCATACCGATTGACTCCTTTACCTATAATTTATTAATTAATGAACATGGATGTATGGGACTACTTGACAGTGAAAGTTTTTTTATATCTTTGTAGGAGATAAACAAATGAAACAATGGCATAAGTAAGACATGTGAAGTTATGTATTAATTAAAATAATAAACAACAACCATTTTAGCTAGTAGTAAAATAAAATTTAAAAATGTTCTATTATAAAGAAGATAATGTGAGGAACAAAATTAAAAAACATAATAATTATTTTATCTTAACATTGTAACTGAAGCCATAAACCAACCCAATCTTAATAAGATTGATTTGAATTGGCCAAAAAGATTTTTAAAAACTGAATCAAACCAACCTAACTAATGTGGTGTGTTTGGATTTTATTACATCTTAATCCCAACCAAAACCAATAGAACTATGCAACATAACTATGCAGAAAATAAGAAGAGAAAAAAAATCCTATTTGATTCCCCTTTTTATTCTTTCCATAATTAGTAAAAAGAAGCTTGTTTTCTTCTTGAAAGAAAAAATAGATAAGATGCAAAAAAAGTATACATATTCTGGAGAAAAGTTACATACCTTGTTTAAGGTGTAAAGATTTGCATAACAATAATAGACATAGTATGAAAATGCCAGATTGAATACATTAGTCCATTGCTCAAGTGTAAGCATGTGTTTTGTTGGCCGTCTTTCAGGTTTGCTTTCCTCATCCACCAAATCCAACCCAACAACCTAAAAAAGTGTTAGAAAAATAATACCATATAGTACTTAAATAAGATAATGTTTGGTTCAACTTATTTTAGACAAAAAATTACTTTTTTCTTTGAGCTTTGTGTTGGAGATTTTGAAAAATAAACTGGCTAGTTGGTCCCACTCACTTTGCTGTACAAATCATTATTGACTATCTAACTGGCTAGTTGGTCCAACTCACTTTGCTTCTTACCATATATTGATATTCTATATTCAGCCATCTGTGAATAAATAAGTTAACATCTAGATGGGGATGAGCATATATAAACAACAGTCAAGATGTGAAGAGTTTCTCATATAGATCAAAGAATTGGAAACATAAAGTCATATTAGAAAAACTTAAATGTAATATAGGATTATAAACTGCATGTGAGTGAATATGGGAAGGCTGACTTCATGTTTTTCAACATAAACCAAATATTACTATCAGTAGTGGTTTCTAATCAGTTACAGAAGTACAAAACGAAACAAATGAGTTATACCATTTAAAAATGTATTTTTTAAACTAAATTGACAATAAATAATATATTCAGATATGTATTATGACCATGGCTGTTTATTCAATTTTCAAACCTTGATAAATATATACTACTCCTTAGATATTTATACTGCACTTCATTTCCTATCTAAATTAATGAATATATACTACTCCTTAGATATTTATACTATACTTTATTACTCAATTATGTAAAGAAATGCAGGCTTCACCAAAATGTGTTTAGAAGGCAGCATAGAAAGCACCAGGAAACTCAAACCTTAATTGGGCTTTGTAGCAGATATCATCACAAAAAGCCCATTTCTAATGCATTTAAATCCAACCAGTAGAGATCTTGAAGTTCACGCTCAGATGTAGCTCCCAGACACTTGCCTTGCATTCGAACATGTGAACAAATATTCCAGTATTCAAAACTTATAGAAAGATTGAGTTGACAATACTGACATCAAAATCATGTTTCAGGAAATTGAAATCAAAACCATTCTTCAATGCACAAACGAAATACTGAGATACTGAGATTAAATTGATTTCTTTTCATATTATTGAGGAACTAAATTAATGCTAACTTCCTAAGTTTGATAACCAAGTAGATCCAAATTAAGAAAAAAGCAACTAAAAATAATTGAACAAAGTAAGTCTTGTTACTCATTGAGTTTTTATCAATTCATACAAAGCATGCCAACACTTGTACAAGAATTTCAAGTTAATTTTTTTTAGAGAAAGTATAATTATACAATAGATTTATACAATTTGTTTTACAACAAAGAGAAGATAGAGAAGTGTGGAATAAAATGGTTAATGACTTGATGTAGATGGAGCCATTGCAAATCTTCGAACTTAGACAAAGGCTTCACCCGCAGCCACTTCACTGCCTTCTGCATAAGGAACACATGCAAATAAGGTATAAAAAAATTACATTCAGAACCAAAAAAAAAGAGTTATCCAATGCGTATGAAAGAACTCACTAAAGGTTCCAAGATATAGATCTTTGTTTTCAGCCACTCTACCAATTCGAGCTTGGCACCTTCCATGTTGGTGGTGTCTACTACCAAATGAACCAAGCCACTTTAATGCAATTTCTTGCCTATTGGTTAATATTTCCTGCATACATTATATTTATAAAACAATTTTTTTTCTTTCGTTTATTTGGTTGTAGTGATCAAAGAATGATTACCTTGTATGCAGGTCCAAAACCACCTTCTCCGATCTTATTTTCTGTGATCAAAGAATATTTTTCTAACATTCATGGTCAAGCTCTGAACAGCTTGATTCCAATGGTCCTGTATATTTTTCTCCATAGCAAGGAAGATTATAGGCAGTATCACTTTGCTGTTTTGTAAGATCAAATTTCGAATATGATCATTGTTCCACAGAAACAATGCTCGTTCAGCTACCTGCCAACAAAATCAAGCAACATCAAATCTAATTCAATAATCCTAGGTAAATTTTAATTTGAACACATGCTTTCATATAACACTTAAGCGGTGTTTCATTGTTTCTTTGAATCTTTTGAGACTGATTCCAGATAGCAAAACTAAAGTATGTTCTATTGTAGCACTGCAGCTTGTAACACAGAACATAAAAATCTATGAAGTCTATAGTTGTCACAAATACAAGTTCTAAAATAAAAGACGGCCATATATAATATTTTGTTGGCAACATAAGTTCAACTTTCAAGAAAAATCCAATAATCATTTCATATGAAATTATGAACAACCACACCTTCACACTCTTAGCCAAAAGTTCAACATATTTCTCATGAGGTAAATGATCATATTTCCTTTGATAATTTAATAGCAAACCACAAATAAGGATATTGGTAGTTGATAATTTATCAAATTTAAATGTAATTTTGGAGAATGAGATACCAGTGAGTTTGTTCTAGCTACTGTTGTACAACTATAAATTTCACAGAAAAGAAGTGAAAAAAAAGGGAGCCCAAACCCAATGCACGACAGTCCCACCACACCACTATAGTATCTAGAGAGGTTCAAATAAATATAAGTTTGATTTCAAACCTCAGGTCAATCAAGAAAAGTATCATATCTTAATATGCATTGAATGATCCATATCTCTATGTTAGGTGCTAATAGACACATTAAACTGTCAATGTGGTTTAAAGTCCACAGAGTCCATGCAAAACAAACCAATTGTCACATGCGCACTCTACCGTTAAACTTATAGCCCATTATATAGGCTCCAAAGCAAGAGAAATCTAGTCCATCTCATCACTTTTTTATGTCCCTACTCCAAATTGAGGGGACAGGGGAACTAAAACCAATTCTCTATTTCTTTGTTACATAACACTTAGCATTAAAAGCATAAGTTCTGCAACATCAATGTTTGAATATTTGCACCAGTGACTCCATGCATCATATATGTTCATAAGCCATTTGTTTTAGAGGCACTTAAACTTTAGAATTAATAAATGTAAGAAACAAAAAAATTGATATAACTCCATACCCACATGTTTCATGGCATTATTTTCTTCAGTTATGACAGCTTGACCAACAAACAGGTAAAAACACAGAACAAAAAATATTGAAATAAGTTAGAAAAAATAGTAATTTAGATCACAAAATTCATCATGAGATAGAAAAGCCTCTTGTTACAGTGAAGTATATCCCGGTAGCTACTGCCTGCAACCAAGTCAACATGAAGTCAATGAAAAGTGGAAAAGTCATTTGTTGCTTCTTTGTTTGGCATTTTGTGAATTTCCTATATAACATTATAACAACCATCAGATCAAATCTGAATCTAAATATTTTCAAATAAATTAAAAAGTAATGGCATAACACTCAACATTAAAAGCACAAGCAGCCCTTCAAAACTAAATCTAAATATTTTCTCATGATCTGCATTAATCTTTAAGATATGTCATCTCTAACACCAACAAATAAATTAAGAAGTCCATTATCTACTTGTTTGTTGCATAACACTCAACATTAAAAGCACAAGCAGCCTTGCAGCATCAATGTTTGAATTTTTGCATCGGTGGCTACATGCATCATATATGTTCATAAGCCATTTGTTTTAGAGGCACTCAAACTTTAGAATTAATAAATGTAAGAAACAAAAAAATTGATATAACTCCATACCCACATGTTTCGTGACATTATTTTCTTCAGTTATGACAACTTGACCAGCAAACAAGTAAAAACACAGAACCAAAAATATTGAAATAAGTTAGAAAAAATAGTAATTTAGATCACACAATTCATCATGAGATAGGAAAGCATCTTGTTACAGTGAAGTATATCCTGGTAGTTGCTGCCTGCAACCAAGTCAACATGAAGTCAATGCCCATAAAATGATTAAAATAATCAAAAGTGGAAAAGTCAGTTATTGCTTCTTTGTTTGGCATTTTGTGAATTTCCTATATAACATTATAACAACCATTGGATCAAATCTGAATCTAAATATTTTTAAATAAATGAAAAAGTAATGGCATAACACTCAGCATTAAAAGCACAAGCACCCTTCAAAACTAAATCTAAATATTTTCTCTCAATCTGCATTAATCTTTAAGAGATGTCATCTCCAACACCAGCAAATAAATTAAGAAGTTCATTCTCTGCTTCTTTGTTGCATAACACTCAGCATTAAAAGCACAAGCAGCCCTGCAACATCAATGTTTGAATTTTTACACCGATGGCTACATGCATCATATATGTTCATAAGCCATTTGTTTTAGACGCACTTAAACTTTAGAATTAATAAATGTAAGAAACAAAAAAAAAAATTGATATAACTCCATACCCACATGTTTCGTGATATTATTTTCTTCAGTTATGATAGCTTGACCAGCAAACAGGTAAAAGCACAGAACCAAAGATATTGAAATAAGTTAGAAAAAATAGTAATTTAGATCCCACAATTCATCATGAGATAGAAAAGCCCCTTGTTATAGTGAAGTATATCCCGGTAGCTACTGCCTACAACTAAGTCAACATAAAGTCAATTAGAAAAATCAAATTAATGGCAAAAACTTAAAATCACATGCATATTCAACACAAGCCACATTTCTGTTGCTAAATTTAGAAATGACTTTACAGTTCTTCCTGTTTTGTCAGTGTACAATCAATCAATGAATTTGCTAGATTTAGAAATCATTATTCATTACACAATTTATTTTTAAAAACATAAATAAAACACACTGAATTTGTATATTAGTGGACAACTTTGGTTAGAATATATATTTAAAATATATTAAATATATCACACACTGAAAACAGTAACTCTAAATAATGTTGGAGAATGGAATTGAAATCTGAGAGTATACAACTATAAAAGCTCTGATGTGACATTGCTTGCAACTGATGAGCGTGATACCGTATATACTACCAAGGTTGATTTAGCTAAAACAGAGGTTAGAAAAATTCCCAGTGTGTGATATAAACCAAAAAAAATGAAGCTTGTTAAATATAAATACAAAGTTAAAAAAATCAAAGGAGATACAAAGCACAATAATGATTCACATAGCAAGGACTGTCCATATGTCCATATTTGTCAAATATCAAACCACAAAATTAAAAACTAAAATGAACCAGAAATATAAAGTTCATTCAGGCATTTGATCAAACACATCACTTGCATACTACAAATGAGACCAACCCAACTAAAAAAACACAATATCAATCAGAAATGAAAATCATTTACCTCATCAAAACAAAACAAAAACACTTGTATAGAATGATTACGACGATTAGCTAGAGGAAGAGTATCACAACCAAGCTGAAAACAAAGATAGAAGATGATGTTTCTACAAGAGTAGTAGCAGAAGCACAAAGAGAAATAAACTAATAACCATCATAAATTAGTATAGTCTATCTGACGTAGCCATGCGTGAATGAAAAAAAATACATTTTAATTTTTCCTTGGTTTGAGACAATAATTCATGGAAATGCATTAGACCCAACCCCAATTTGCAATGGCATATAAAGAATATAGCACCTAGGAAATAGATCCAACCATAAAAACCAACCCACTACCAAGTTTCCCTCATAACATAGCTCACATAACCTTATTATCCTCTAAATCATACCAAGAAAATATCACCAGCAATTCACATGCATATATAAGCTATACAGTCTTGATTTTAACTTCTAACAGCAAAATAAAATAAAAATAAATAAATATTTGAAGAAAAAAAAGAATAGAAAAAGACATTTTGTGCTATCGGCTTTCTCTATCTTCATTCACTTCCTCCTTCCTAGATTCTTTCAAATGGGTGTTGCAGAATATGAGTCCTTTATTCTGTCACAATTTTTTTGTCCTTTCTAGGGATTTGAGTGCTATAGCTGCTAAGTGAATCCAATCGCAGCAAACAGAATCCCTTTTATATTTCAGAAAAAGAAAGAAGTTAGGGTTGACAAAGTTAGGGTTTTCTAAAAAAAAAAAGGGAAATGTAAAGGAGAGATCAAAAGCTTTTGGATCGGTTTATTTTTTCCAACCGCTATATGAGGAGGCCGGAAATGACATCGGAGCCAGTGGAACGAAGAAGAAAGAAAGGAAAAGTGTGTGTGTGTGTGTGAGAGAGAGAGAGAGAGAGAGAGGCAACTTGTTGTGAGGACTGAGGAGTGTATTTTGAATTCTGGAAGACTCGTGTATTTTGGTGAGGAGTGAAATTAACAGAGTTGGTGAGGAGTATACTGGTCAATAGTTGGTGAGAATGTAGTGCCACAGTGCTTTATTATGCTCATTTTCCCAAGCTTTTCCCGCTTCCTGCTGTGGGTTTTGCTTCTACTGGTGGTTCGGTCACTTGGTCCTTGTTAACGAAGAAGCTAAGAGAGTAATAATAAGGTGACAAGTTATAACCGAGCCTAAGAGTTGTTGTAAGAATGACAAGTGTATTCCAAAGTTGAAAGTTGCTGCTAGCATGACACGTAAGCAAAACAACATTCTTTTACTACTATATATAGATTAAACTCGCATCCCCTGTATTTTGCTCAAATTTCACCTGATACGTCTCCTTTTTTGCACCCTATAAACAACCCCTTAATTGTTTAGTTCACATTACACTCATACCCCCTCCGTTCTAAACACTATTTAATAATTTAACAAAAATCAGGCACATGCTGGTCATATGACTTTTAATGAAATTTATGTGTAAAATTCTCTCATATTCTTCCTCTCAACTTGAAAAATTTTAAGACTCTTACTTTTTTTTTCCTGTAATTGGATATTAACCCAACTTTTTGTTGGACGTGAACCCACCTTGTTGGTACGCAGGGTTAACACCCTTCCTTCTTCTTCTTCTTCAATTTTTCATTCATACATTCATTCACATGTTCAATCATACATTCATTCACATTTTCACTCACAGGTTCATTCACATTTTTACTCACAAGTTTATTCACATTTTCTATTACAGTCATGTGAGTTGAATATTACAAACTTATCGGGAATCAACATTGCATATCTCACTTGGTTCGCCCCGTTGGTCTGTAAAGTGGACCAAAATATCCACGTTGCCTGGTTTAGGACCCATGTATTCCAGTTCATCTGTTGTGTTCCTGTGATCCCAAACATCAACACTATTTTAATCAACAATAATAAACAATAAGTTAATTCATTGTATTTCTTGTGGTCCCAAACATCAACACCATTTTAATCAATAATAATAAATAAATGATTTAAAAAATCATAAGTGGTCCCAAAATGGTCCCCTATTGAAACCCCATTCAGAAATAAACAACAATAAACAATCAAACTTAAATAAATAATCTTAAAAAGTAATATATATACAAGGTCCAATGTCACTTACAAGTAGAACCCTAATGTGAACAAAAATTGTGAAACAAGAAGAGAAATAAAACGCTCGTGAAAGTGAGGAAGACAAATGGAGACACTTGTGAACGTCGCGAATTGAAAGAGGAACACCGAAGAACTCGCGAATTGGAAGAGGAATGGTGAAGAGGAAAGGAACATGAATGTCGTAAAAGGAAGAGGAACTCACACCCCCTAGACGCTGAAGAAGAACTCGCCAACAAGAGGAAGATGAACGGTACTCGTGAATGATGAAAAAGAACGTGAACCATAAATTCTGAAACTAATTAGGAGGGGATAATTTGGGTTTTACAATTAAAATGTAAGAGAAATTTTATCTGTTCATATATTTCAATTGACATTAGTTAACGACATTAAAAGATAGATGGGGTGAAAGTAATGTGAAAAAAGGGAAGGGTATCAGATAAAATTTGAATAAAACATAGAGAGTACGAGTATAATTTACTCTTTTTTTTAATAAGCAAAAATTCATATTAATAAAATCAAGAAACTTGACTTAAATCACAAAATGTTATCAGGCCAGGAGACAAACAAAAGTACGTACATAAAATTGGTTACTTGTACCCAAGCAATTATACACAAAATGTGCCCTTAGCAAAAATATCCAAAAGGCCATAAAGAGAAAAAAGATCCCATGTCGCAAAGCAGCCCTAAAGGGCGAGTTTGTTTAGCTTAAAAAAATAATTTTAAAATAAATAATTTTAAGTAATATATAGGATTTACTTTTTAAAATAAAAAATGTTTTTTAAGTAGAAACAGTTTATACATACATAATAAAAATAAAAAGTTATTATTTTATTTAAATAAATTTTTATTTCAATAAATAAATTTAAACAATATGATCCAACATAGCTCTCAAAATCTAAGACAAGAAGGATTCAAAATATATAATTTAATATTATATACATTATTTCTCAAATTATTTATTTTAGCTAAAGTGGGAAACACTTGGTGCAGCACGGCCGTGTTTAGGAACTTTAGGGTGTTAGGCAATTTTTTTAAAAAGACTTAATATTAGATAAATTATTTCTCAAACTAATTTTTTTAGTTTATTGCATTTTTTTACCAATTAAACTCATTTTTATATGTTTTTATTTATAAATAGTAAGACATTTATCAAGAGTACTATATATTGAAGTTGAATTAATTTTTTAACTTATTTTTTATTTTGTTTTGAAAACCAAATTCCAAATTTCTATTTAATTTTTTTCTTATTGCTACAAAATACAAGAATAAAATAAAGAAGCACTAAATAAAATACACAATATTTTTTTTAAAAATCTAATATCAATTAAGGTATTAAAAAACAATGAGAGTGTTGAATAAATATTATTTTTAATTAAAGGAGCTAATAAGTTATGCAATAATATCTCTAGCCCTTAATGCTGAAAAAACACTCTAACATTAATAACCTCGTTTCTAATTAATGGTATAATTTTTACAAATTCAATTTTTAATTATATATATGATTGTGATATTTAGCTTTTTCACCTCTAATTATTAATTAAGACAAGTAGCTAATTTTTGGATAATTTTCTAATCATAGAACATCTTTATCCTTTGTAATTTGAAAAATAAAAACAGATTTATATAAAAGCTTACATAATAATAAGAAAAATAGAATTTAAAAGCATACAACAATAACCTTAATTACCTTACACTATTACTGTCCCGTGGTGTTGTGTATCAATAAAACTTCACTATTAAAAAAATCACTTTTTACGATGGTTCTTAAATCGTCTTATAAAGTAGATATTTTAAGACTATTTTTCAGAGAACCGTCTTAGAATATCTTTTTAAAAAAGAATTAAAAAATTGAGAATTTTAAGATAATTTTATGCAAAAACAATCATAGAATGTAAATTTTCTAAAATGGTCATCCAGAGAATCATTTTAAAATGTCTTCTTTTTAAAAAAATTAAAAATTCTAAGATGATTTTATGTAAAAATCGTCTTAGAATGTAGGTTTTTTAAGACTGTTTTTCAAAAAAATCGTTTTAGAATTCTTTTTTTTAAATTACAATATTAGAATTTTGAAGATAATTTTCAAAGAACCATCTTAAAATTTTTTTATAAAAAAATTGAGAATTTTAAGATGATTTTCTAAAAAATCATCTTAAAATATATTTTTTTATTTAAAAAAAAAAAGATAATTTCCATATTGAGAAATTGAGAATACAATATGTAATAAAAACGTGAGGAAAAAAAGTCACGTTAATTAAATCACCTTACCAACCTCCTAAACAAAAAAAAGTCACTGCATTTATAAATTATATGGAGATTTAATATTTATATAAATTAAGTATAGTACTATAAGGCATGCACTAGCTAGCACATTCCACAGTGGTGAAGATAGAAAAGTGGATCCCATGTCATAAATGTCTAAGGTGAGAAAATATTAATTCACTCCCCGCTACAGCCACTAGCATCTACCCAGTTGTGAAAATATTAACTTAATGCATCTACCAGTATTAATAAATATGTGTAATAAAATAATAATAATAATAGATATATGTATGTGTCTAGAAGATCACCATTTGAATTTCTCCTATGGACATTATTATTAGAATCCCACAATGTAAGGACAATGTCTGCTGCAACTGCCAGCACAGAACCATCAGCTGAAAAAGCCGCAGCTCTCATGGCTTTATTTCTGCAAAGGAACGATGAAACAACATGTCATCTCACGGCCAAAGTATCAAGAGAGACAATTTTTTTTTTTTATAAAATTTATCATTTGAAGATAAATTTTAAATATCAATTTCGACATAACTTCATAATAACTTATAAATTGAAAGTCATAACACCACCTGTTACTACTTCATACTTTCTATATTTTTTATATTTTTTTCCTAATGTTAAAAATTGTTATTTATTTTGTTTTAAAAAATAATGCAAAAGACTTAAACTTATATAAAAATATTAAAATATAATATATATTATTAAAAAAAGTATTAAAATATTTTGTTACTAATATTAATAAATAATATTAACTTACAATTTAACAAATAATATTAATTTTTTTAAAATAATTAATTTTAATAATTATAATTAAATAAATTAATAATTTTGTACTGTAATATTAATTAATTTTTTTTATAAATTATTTTAATATTAACAACAGAAAATAATTTAATAATAAAAATAACATAATACATTAATAAAAAATAATAATATAAATTAAATAGAAGCATAACATTAAAAAATTAATTTTTTAAAAAAATTAATATTATTTGATAAATTATAAGTTAATATTACTTGTTAATATTTGTAACAAAATATTTTAATATTTTTTAAATAAATATATAGTATATTTTAATATTTTTATTTAAATTTAAGTCTTTTGTATTATTTTAAAAATTAATAAAATAGATAATAATCTTTAAAAATAGTAAAAATATAAAAATATTAAATTAAATCATATAAAAAATATTAAATATAAAAAATATAAAAAAAAATATTAAATTAAATCATATAAAAATATTAAACAAAACCATATAAAAATATGAAATAAAACTAAAAAAACTAAAACATGCATTATTTCATTAAATAATTATATTTACAATATTAAAAAAATATAAAGTCATAAATCTATTTACAATTTAATAAAAAAAAATTTACAACTTTAATGTAAAAAAATAAAAATTGTAATAGATATTATGACTTTAAATTTTGAAGTGGTAATACCTACTATTACTTATCTTGAAATGATTGTTAATTTAAAGTTTTCCCTCAAATTATAAATTTTAAAAAATTGCTCCCTCCTAGTACCTTGCCGTCATCTCACCTACCTGAACAACTAGATGCTGGCAAAATTGATGACTTTTAATAGCATTCGAAAAACGTGACTAAATGTTACTGCAGACTGAAATCATGAAAATTTTAAAAAAAAATTAAGAGAGTATTTGTTTAATTTCTATACATAGTTAGTCTAAAAAATTATATTATAAATTAATTTTCATTTACTATGTCAAGCTGTGTGTCCATATATTCCCTATAATTAACAAGCACTAAGAAAAAAATGATTTTGGTGGGTTAATAGTTTGTCAATTTCAAGTTTTAGTTTTAGTTGAGTCTTCAACTACTTTGTAAAGAGTAGTAACTTTTTAATCAGACGCAAAATTTGTTCCTGTCAAAATATGTACATACAGTGTATTTTTTGTAATTATTTATATTCATTTGTACTTCATTAATTTTTATTGGTAGGACTTAAATGAAATTTAACTGTACTTTATATGTAGGAACAAAAATGTAACAGATGAGTGGATTATTGAACAGGGTGCTTTGTAGGGTCAAGCATCAGTCGGTTTGGATCAGATTCGGGCCCAAAATGCTCCATCTGACCAAAGTTGACCTTCATCATTCTTGATCCATATCCAACCATGAAACTCTGGTAAGTTTAAATGCCGACAACAAAGCTGCGCCATCGACCATTTTAGGTGAGCTCCACCCTTGACGAATATTTCTTTGACGAGATTGAGGTTGGTATACTTCAACATATGGTTTTGAATCTCCAATAATATAGAAAGAGATATTGAAATATAAAGAGAAAACAAAGAGAAACGAAGAAGAATTGAACACAAAGAGATTCAACTCCAACATCACTACTATGAAAGAGAAACCCAACTTAGGAAGCTTATAATTTTAAAATTCTCCTAGATGATGGGACATGAGGGGTTCCAACTTCCAACTCTCGAAGTAATATTTTCTTTACTATTTCCAATGACCGATTCATAGCTTTGTTTGTAAAATAATATAAAATGAGAAAAAAAATTAAAGTTGTTTCACAACTTACCTCACTGACAAATTGTTTACAAAGTAGTAATAAAAATAGGAGAACATGTGAAGCATAGCGTAGTAGCAGAGACCTCCACCATTGTGTTACTATTTTAAAAAAAAAAAATTGTTTAAATATCACGTGCATAGTAAAATTTATCACGATGCCACGTGGTCTAATTCGCTATTATCCTCAGCGAGATGAGTGAGTTAATGTGGCGCGATTCTGGTGGTCACGTATTTTGCTACAAGCACCAGCGAAATACATGGTCAATGAGTCAGTAACCATGCAGAAACAGACAGGACACATGGCAGCTCCCCAATAATTCGCTATGGTGCACAGCGAAATACGTGTCCTATTTCGCTAGGTGATGGGGTGAAATACGTGCAGTTCTGACACGTGGAAGCTCCCAGTAATTCGCTGCCCAGCCCAGCAAAATACGTGTCCTATTTTGCTACCCAGCCCAATGAATAACAACCACACCCCCCAACCACCTATATAACCACACCCCCTCTATTTCTACCTCATCTCACACTTTCTATTCATTTGAATGCTCTATAATTTTTTTTTGAATCTCTGCAAAATGAGTGGTAGTAGAAATGGTTTAACCACCATTGTATATTATAATGGAAGGAGATATTTTGGACTAAATGGTCAATCTTTGAAGGAGAAAGCAAAATGTTTCGTATGCCTCCAGGATGCAACTATCATGATTTGATGAAAATGATATACAAGAAGTTGAGATTACAACGAGGTCAATCTGTATCTTGATTGAGTGCTAGATGTGCGTCCGACAACCCGGTGTAGTGGGTTAGTGTGAATATTGTAGATGATGATGATGTAGCCTTAGTTACAAATGCATGTACATCCGACGGAGGAGACCCCAAATTTATCGAATTGTATGCGGAAGTAAACTGTGGTGGACAGCCAAGCAGTCAACATTTTGTTCCACACACTGGCTTCGTTGACCTTAACATACAGCCGCCGGTGAATTCCAAAGATAGTGATGTATCCCCATCACCACCACCACCACCACCACCAACCCAACCAACCCAGCAAATTGATTCTGAAGATATTGAACTGTTGTCGGCCCACGATCCAGCTTGGCCTATGGACAGTTCTGAGGAAGAGGTTGATGAAGGTGTTGTTCCAGACAGTGACTCATCGCATACGGACGTAGATGGTGATTTCGATCGTGCTTTTCCAATCCCTTCTCCGGGCATTGTCGGAATGAAAGATCCACCTCCGGTTCCAGGTATGGACGCATAACTATGTGTCAGTCAGTAGTGTTAAAATGATTGTGGGTTTAACAGAACAATGTGTTCAATGTCTCATTATACAGGAGAGGGAAATGTACCATTTTGGTCTAACATAAGCCATTACACGAATATTAATTGGGCATACCCACATGAGCTGTTAGATGACATGCAAGGAGTGCAAATACCTAACTAGGAGATGGGTCAAGAGCTATATATGGGCCAGGTGTTTGGGAGCAAGTTCGATGTGCAAATGACAATAAAGCAATATTGTATGGCCGAGCATCGCATAACCGTAGTTGCAAAAAGTGATATGAAAAGACTTATAATGGTTTTTGAAAATCATGATGATGGTTATCCATGGAGGATGAGGGCATACCAAAAAAAGGTTGTCACTGAATGAGTTGTAGGCATATGGAACAACCAACACATGTGCGTTAGTCAGAATCTTTCTCAAGATCACAAGCATCTTGACTCAAATTTTCTATGTTCGTTGATCCTAGGTACTTAAAATAAGTTATGTTGGACTCTATATTTTGCTACAAAATTTATTAATATGTTATTGTCTGACAAATTGCAGAAATGATTAGGGAGGACCACAGTGTTAAAATTGGGTTAATTCTGGAAAGGATTGCAACAACGCTCGGATTTCATATATCATACAGGAAGGCATGGAAGGCAAAGCAAAAGGTTATTATGAAGGTGTTCGGGGATTGGGATGAGTCCTATGCGTTCCTGCCAAGGTGATTGGGTTACATGTTAAATTTTGCTCAAGGGTCTGCCTATAAGCTGGAAACGATGGACCATTTTGTTGATGGGCAACTGGATGGAAGTGGTAAGGTCTTCAAGAGGGTGTTTTGGACATTTAAGCAGTGTTGTGATACTTTTAATTACTGCAAACCCGTTATCTGCATCAACGACACCCATTTGTATGAGGAATATCGGGTAACATTGCTCATTGCAACATCAATTGACGGCAACAATTACGTCCTTCCAATTGCATTTGCAATTATTTCTGGGGAGAGTATTGACAACTGGTCGTGGTTTTTGACACTAATCTGTATTCATGTTACGCAGAATGAGGGAATCTGTCTTATTTCAGATCTGCATGCGGGCATACTGGCGGTGGTTAACAATGTCGAACTGGGATGGCAACCACCCAGGGCATACAATGTTTATTGCATTCGGCATTTGGCGAGCAACTTTAATAACAGGTTCAGGAATGTCATGTTGAAGAAACAATTGAAGAAGTTAGGTAAGCAATAATATACCATAATCTGATTACATCCACTTACTCCGCAATACTGGATGTCCTAATATTTACCTTGTGTTTGTATATGCAGGTTATTCAACCTCACCCTTAGATTTCGATGTCGGATTAGAAAAATTTAAAGAAGCAAGCCCTCAAATAGCCACATGGATTGATCAAATCCCAAAGGGGAAGTGGAGCGTAGCTTATGATGAAGAGGGACGAAGGTTTGGTCACATGACAACCAATCTCTCTAAGTGTTTTAACAAGGTACTTAAAGGCGCCATAAACCTTCCTATTACTTCACTTGTACGGTTCAAATACACTCGACTAGTAGCATACTTTTTGTAACATGGTCAGGAGGCCCATGAGGAGATGGCGAGAGGTAATCATTTTGCCAGATTAGTGTGGCAAAAATATTTGAAGATGGTTCATAAATCTGCGACACATTGTGTTACTTCTTACGATACACTGAACACAAAATTTGAGGTACAGGAGTCGTACAACATACGTACTCATCGGGGCGGAAAGAAATGATCGATCTCGTTATCGGAAAGAAATTATCAGTGTGGTGAGTTCACTGCCTTCAGGTTTCCTTGTAGTCATGTTGTTGTAGCTTGCCGGTCCACACACCTCGATCCCAGTCAATATATAGACCCTGTGTATAGTATCGCATATCAATGTCAACTGTATTCACCACAGCGGTTTCCAATTGGAAACGAGGACTTCATCCCACCAACTGGACAGCCCACCGTCATGCCACATGTGTCACTTAGACGTAAATGAGGAAGGCCTAGGACTACATGCATACGCAATGAAATGGATTCGCGGGAAGGATCGACGACTCGTACAAGATGTGGTTATTGTAAGGTTGTTGGTCACAATAGGCGTCAATGTCCTTCACACATGCATAATCAAAGATGTTCATTTTGTAGTACGTCCTTATACTTATCGAATTGGTTTTCATTAATTAATTAGCAAACAACAACCAAAATAAATAGACTTCATTGTATTGCATAACTGATCATTGTATCAATAACCAAAACAATTAACAAACACTCAATAACCAAAATAATCCATGAAACCAAAACAATTAATAAACACTCAATAACAAAAAAAATCCATGAAACCAAAACAATTAAAAAACATTCAATAACCAAAATAATCCATGAAACCAAAAATAAAAGACAACATAAAATGACTGATAGTCTCCATGGTCTCTATGATATCCCCCACAACAACTCATGTTATGCTCGTATAGTGAAAGATGACATTGATACCGCGCTCCCCTAACTGGATTTCGCCTAATCAAGCGGTCGAGGTCATCATCACCATGATCGTCACTGTCATCATGTCCCCCCTCTATTGCCGCCGCTATGAAATCCGTCGAATGATCATCGAAACCGGTGGAGTGTGGAGAGTGAACGAAATGTGCCGATTGTGCCATAGGAGTCACCATCCAGATCTGCTTCCAGTGTCAGAGCAGCAGGCCTATAACACTCTACAAATCCCGAAGTAGCCTGAGTATTGGTATAATAACCAAGGCTAAATAAATAAAAGAAAAAGAAAGAAAAGTTTAAATTTACTACATTCCGTCACAAAAAGCGTTAGCGACGAAATTAGCGACGGATTTAGGGACGGCCAGTTGCTGGCGCGATTAGCGTGGGATCTGGCGCGGTTAGCGTGAAAATGCACCAAAAGACCAATCTTCACGGGGATCTAGCGCGGTTAGCGCCAGGACGCAGACTGGGGCCTATAAAAGGCCATTTTTCGCGTTTTGGGAGGAAACAAACGCTTCTTCTTCTTCCTTTTTCATTTTCTGCCATTGACAAGCTTGGGGAGCTTCATATCTCTTACATACTTCATCTAAACACTTTCCATCCAACTAGAAAGTTGTTTAGAACTCCTACATAAGCTAGATTCCAGCTTCAATTTCTTGAGAAAACCATCAATCGAAGAAATTCCGTTCTCTAGGGAACTTTGGGAAAACTGAGTTTGGAAGGGAAAGAAGGCGATTCAAGGACACTAGAGCTCGGAGAAGTGATCCTCCAGTCTTCCTCGACTATTTAGAGGTAAGAAACTCAAGTTTTACCGATTGATTTGGGAATTTGTTCTTGGGATGAATAGTGACCCATTTGTGATAGGGCTGGAATTAGGCTTGGGTTCTTTAGGAAAGTATGATCAGTAGGTTGTTCTAATGAAAATAGAACTTTGAAACATGACTTTTGATGAAGTTTGGTTTTGACTCTGAGATATGTATGAGTAGGAAAAATGTTGGTTAAATGAAAGATATTATGATATATATGGGCCTAAGTGTTTTTATAAAAGATGTTCAGGAGGCTAAATAAACGATGAAAACGTGTTAGAATAATTGTTTTAGGCAAGTTGAATAATCATTGATATTTGGCCTGGATAAAGGAAATTGAATTGGTTGGATTGACTTATGCAGAGTCTTTGGGAGACTCTAGTGCCTTGGTTAGGCCGAGTTAGATCATGCTGAGGATATGTGAGTCGCCTTTAAGGTGGCTAGTTCTGATAACTTTAAGATAGAAGACAAAGATGTCTAGATGAAAAGGAATCACGTTTCTTTTCTTTTAAATGGTTGAGAACCGTTATTTGATACTTGTTTGTGTGCCTTTGTATAGGGCGGGACACCAAGGGTGTCAGTGGCGGAGACCACAGTCCAGAGATTGGACAGGAGAGCACTGCCTTGCCAGGTAAGCTCTTTGTTCTTGGGAGTGTTTCCCACTACTTGTGTTCCACCATACTCTGAGAAGGAGTGATGGTTATTGCATACATGATTTATATGCATTGAACTGGTTGTTACAGTTCTATTCATTATGATATGTATGCATGTATCTGTGCTTTGTTTATGGTTGCCTTTCGGATAGATCTTCTGGCCAGTAGATAGATATGGACCTCCCTAGGAGTAGAGCGCAACTCCTAGTTTGGTTTGCTCTATAGGAGAGATTCCTTAAGACCAAGAGATAGGTGGTCCCGTGATGGTTGCAGCCTATTCTCGGAGGTACCATATACGTGCATCCTTGCGTAGGGGTAGCTTCCGTTGGATGACACAGGTGTGAGTTCCGACCTCACACTGGGGACTGAGATGGTCCATGATGGTATACTTGGTACTGAGATGGTCCCAGGAGACTGAGATGGTCCTGGATACTGATGATGTTACACATTAGAGCTTGTGTGTGCCTATGTGTTGTTGTGATGGTTTGTAATACCTTTGATGTATGTGATCATGGAAGTGAGCCAGGGTAAGGAGAAGCCTCCAAGAACCCTGAGCTTACTGAGATTGTTATCTCACCCCGTGTGTGGGGATTATAATTTGCAGGTTGTACATCTAGCAGAGAGGCTGAGTCCCAGGGCGGGAGGCCCCAGTAGGGACATGCATGGTATAACTGCTTGGAGCAGTGTTTGAGAGCTTGGTTGCTCACTCTTGTGTACAGATATACATATATATGTGTTGTTATTTTGTACCCCTGTGAGGGAAAATGTGTATGTTTGCATATATTGAGTTTCTGTATATGGTGTACCCTCATATGAGCATGTGATATGTGATATCAGGGCACTGGATGCCTACTATTTTGTATGGATGTAGTCAGAGTATTTTGGTGTGCAATGTACATAGTCTATGTATATTATTTTAGACACATATGGGTAGTGATCCCCGGATATATCAGTATAGATATTATAGTCCTATCTACCATTTTTCACGTTGTTTTAAGTAATCTGGATCATTAAGGCTATTGTGGTGCTTCGGCATTCGTTTAATTTATTGTCTATATGTGCCATACATAATGAATCAAGAAATATGGTTTTGAAATGCTTCCGCGTGATTTGAGTATTTATTTTAATTAATTGTCGCGCTAATTTGATTAAGTAATATGTTAATACACCGGATGCATACGGGGTGTTACATTTTATGGTATCAGAGCGATTTCTTGATGGAAGCATTATGTATGGTAATTGTGTGTTGCTCATGACTGTTGTTTTAGTTTGCCATGACTATTGCATGTGTGAACACTAGTGGTGGGCCTGATCAACTCACTGTTTTGGTGTACATGTGCAGTGTCATGACGGAATCTCAGAACAACAGTGGGGCAACGAATGCCCAGCCTGATCCAGTAGCAGCTGCATTGGCAGCTATGCAGCATGAGTTGACTGCAATCAGGCAGATACAGGAGATTATACAGCGAGAGATTGCTGCAAACTGTCAGGTAAATGAGGCCTTATTGAAGACTAATAAGGAACTGATGGCAGAATTGAGATCTCTGCTTAGAGAGGATAGAATACCTTCTCGACACCCTACCTACGAGGGTGAGGGTAGTCGCCATCTGGGTGGATGTAGCCATCATTTTGATGAGTCTAGCCACCACAGAGAGGATCAGTTGTCTCAAGCGGATGCTGAAGAGAAGATAGCTGGTGGTGGATTTCGAGGTGTGAGAGATTTGTTGAGACAGTGTCGTCCGGTGGCAGATATGACTAAGAGGCACAGTGACAACCATCTTATTCCCTCCATGAGACAGGAGGAAGGGAGACCCAGTGGTTCAGGCCCATCCAGAAAGGGTAATGGCAGAGTTTTGAGGGTTTCTTCGGTAATAGATAGGTTTAAGAAGGGCCCTAGTCAGAGAGTACCACCACAAAGACCGCGTCCGCGACCCAAGTGTACTAAGTGTGAGAGGAATCATTGGGGAGCGTGTCCCACTGGTCAGCTTATATGCTATAGTTGTGGTCAGCATGGCCACTATGCAAGAGAGTGCCCACAGGTAGGCGATGGAGCTTTAGATGCTCCAATGATTTCAGTGGTAGCTACTGCAGTACAGATCTACACAGGGGATGTTAGAGAGGAAACCAGAGCTACTGATCTGATCAGAGGTATTATTTTGATATGTGTTTATGATGTGAGAGTCTTGTTTGACTCTAGAGTTATTATTCTTTCTTTCATTATTAATCGTATGGCTTTAAAGCTGAATTCCTAGACAATCAGATTCTTTCTCCTGTGAAGGTTACCACTGCTTTTAGGAAGCAGTGTTGTGTGATGTCCTGCTGAGATGTGCAGTTTTAGTTTGAGGGCAGAGAATGCAGTGTTGAATGATATTGCCAATCTATACCTACTTTTGAGATCATTCTGGGAATGGATTGATTAACCAAGTAGGGCATGAGGTTGG
Source organism: Glycine latifolia (assembly GCA_013407115.1). NCBI lineage: Eukaryota > Viridiplantae > Streptophyta > Magnoliopsida > Fabales > Fabaceae > Glycine > Glycine latifolia. The sequence continues at coordinate 12,287,159 of CM023956.1, read as the reverse complement.
ATTGTTACAACCAGAAGGTTGTTGTGTTTTTTGATGAAGTTGGTTCAAGTTCAATCTATTTCCTATCAGTCTTGCAAGCTCGCAAGGCGATCAGCGAAGAAGCTCAGTGTTATATCTTCTCATGAGTGACAGAAGATAAGCCAATGGTGATCTGTTGTAGATCCCGATGGTGAGCGAGTTCGTGGATGTATGTCCAGAGAAAATTACACCGCTACCACCTGAGAGAGGAATTGATTTCTCCATTAATTTGGTTCCTAGTGTAGGGCCACTATCTAAAGCACCTTATCGTATGATTCCTCTGGAATTGATAGAGTTGATGGTGCAGTTGGAGGGCCTGCTGTTCAAGCAGTTTATCAGATCGGTTGTTTCTCTAGAGAGAGCACCGATGGTCTTTGTGAAGTAAAAGGATGATAGTATGAGATTATGTGTTGATTACAAGCAGTTGTGTAAGGTTACTAGCAAGAATAAGTATCCTTTGCCTCAGATTGATGTTTGTTGATCAGTTGAGGGGAGACTGTGTGTTCTCCAAGATAGACCTGCGATCCGGATATCACCAGATTCGGATTAAACTCGAGGACATACCGAAAAATGTTTTCAGGTTGAGGTATGGTCATTATGACTATTAGGTCATTTCCTTTGGTTTGACGAATGCCCTGCAGTGGTCATGGATTGTATGAACAAGGTATTCAGATCTTTCCTAGATTAGTTTGTGGTGGTCTTTATTGATGGCATACTGATCTACCCCAGGATGGAGACAGAGCATGCCGAACATCTTAGGATTGTTATTCAGACATTGAGGAATGATCAATTATATGCCAAATTGGCAAAGTGTGAGTTTTGGCTTTCAGATGTGAAATTCCTTAGCCACATGATTTCTGCAGCTAGGGTATCAGTTAATCCAAGTGATATAGCAGTTGTGATGACTTATGAGAGACCCAAGGACATGTATGAAATCTGGAGTTTCCTTGGATTGACAGGCTACTACTGGAGGTTCATTCCGGGGTTCTCCCAGTTGGTGTACCTTTGACTCGCCTCACTTGGAAGGGGGTTTCGTTTGTTTGGACCCATGAGTGCAAGCGGTGTCTCCAGGAGTTGAAGGAGAGATTAACTACAACTCCAGTGTTGACATTCCTAATCCTGAGGGAAGATTCGAAGGGTACTGCGATATGTCCAAGAAGGGGCTTGGATGTATATTGACGTATGTATCTTGAAATTGTGTATTGCTTCTTGATGATCGAAACCATGTATACGATGTACACGGATTGGTAATGTGTTTTGAAAGCCGTAATGACTAGACTATGTGATGCCAATTTTGGTATTATATGTGTCAGGCAACTGAAGTCTCACGAGGAGGCTTATCCTATTTATAATGTAGAGCCTGCAATTGTTGTTCTTGCTCTAAAGATTTGGAGTTACTACCTGTATGGTATCAAGATGGTGGATGGAGTTCCTCAAAGATTATGACTGTGAGTTGAGATATCATCCCAGCAAGGCAAATGCTGTTGCAGATGCTATGATCAGAAAGCATGTGAGTGTTGACTGCATGATGATCTCAGATTGTGAGCTGATAAAGCAGTTTAGAGATATGCACCTGACGGTGGCAGAGGGTGCTAGTGGTCTCGAGTTGAGAGAGATCAAAGTTGATAATGATTTGATACGGAGGATCTGAGAGGCTCAGAAGCAGGATGATACAGTGAGGGTCATAATTGGTCAGCAGGATGTTTCTTGGGAGACTCATGACTTGGTGTTATACCAAGATCGGATCGTTGTGCCTAAGGAAGAGTTGGTAGATGCAGTTCTATTTGAGGCTCATAAGGGCCAATTTAGCATTCATCCAGGTTCACCAAGAGGTACCAGGACCTTAGGAGGAGCTTCTGGTGGCCAGGGATGAAGAGAGACATAGTCAAGCATGTAGCTAAGTGTCTAGTATGTCAGAAGGTAAAGATTGAGCATCAGAGACCGTCAGGTTTATTACAGCCTTTGCAGATTCCAGAGTGGAAATGGGATAGCATTTCCATGGATTTTGTGGTTGGATTACCGAGGTTCAAACTAGATGTGACTCCATCTGGGTGATTGTCGATAGGCTGACCAAGTTTGCTCATTTCTTACCTGTTCGGACTGATTATACTGCAGAGAGGTTGGCTCAGCTATATGTCAGAGAGATTGTCAGATTACATGGTGTCCCAGAGAGTATTGACAGTGATAGAGATCCGAAGTTCACTTCTAGGTTTTGGGGGTGCTCTTCAGGAGGCTTTTGGGACCCAGTTGAGGCTTAGCACAACCTACCACCCTCAGACAAATGGTCAGACATAGAGGACTATCCAGACCCTAGAGGATATGTTGAGAGCTTGTGCTTTGGAGCAAGGTACTAGGTGGGATAGGTATCTACCTCTGGTGGAGTTCTCGTATAATAATAGTTTTCATGCTAGTTTGACCATGGCACCGTATGAGGCATTGTATGGCCGGAGGTGCAGGACTCCTGTTTGTTGGACTGAGGTAGGTGAGAGACAGCTTCTTGGACCTGAGATGGTTCAGGAGACTACTAAGCAGATCCAGTTGATCAGAGATAAGTTGTTGAAGGCTCAAAGTCGGCAGAAGAGTTATTATGATCATAAACACAGGCCGCTGCAGTTTGATGAGGGCGACCATGTGTTTCTGAGGCTGTCTCCAGTCACTGGTGTTGGACGGGCATTGGATGTGAGGAAGCTTAGTCCTAGGTTCATTGGTCCTTACCAAATTCTCCAGAGGGTAGGGCCAGTGGCTTACAGACTAGCTTTGCCTCCCCAATTGTCAGGGCTGCATGATGTTTTCCACGTGTCGCAGCTAAGGAAGTATGTGCCAGATCCTTCGCACATGGTGGAGCCTGACACTGTTCAGATTAGGGAGAATCTGACTTGTCCTACACGACCAGTGCGGATTCTTGATAGGATAGAGAAGCAGATACGAAGTAAGACTATTCTTATAGTCAAGGTACAATGGGAAATGAGGACACCTGAGGAGGCGACTTGGGAGCGAGAACAGGAACTTTTGCAGCAGTACCCTGAGTTACATGACAGGTATGAATTCAAATTTTGCGGTCAAAATTTTTAAAAAAGGTAGGGTGAATATAATAACCAAGGCTAAATAAATAAAAGAAAAAGAAAGAAAAGTTTAAATTCACTATATTCCGTCACAAAAAGCGTTAGCGACGGAATTAGCGACGGATTTTGCGACATCCAGTTGCTGGCGCGATTAGCGTGGGATATGGCGTGGTTAGCATGAAAATGCACCAGAAGACCAATCTTCACGGGGATATGGCACGGTTAGCGCTAGAGTGGCGCGATTAGCGCCAGGACGCAGACTGGGGGCCTATAAAAGGCCATTTTTCGCGTTTTGGGACAAAAGAAACGCTTCTTCTTCTTCCTTTTTCATTTTCTGCCATTGACAAGCTTAGGGAGCTTCATATCTCTTCCACACTTCATCTAAACACTTTCCACCCAACTAGAAAGTTGTTTAGAACTCCTCCACAAGCTAGATTCCAGCTTCAATTTCTTGGGAAAACCATCAATCGGAGAAATTCCGTTCTCTAGGGAACTTTGGGAAAACTGAGTTTGGAAGGGAAAAAAGGCGATTCAAGGACACTAGATCTTGGAGAAGTGATCCTGCAGCCTTCCTCGACTGTTTTGAGGTAAGAAACTCAAGTTTTACCGATTGATTTGGGAATTTGTTCTTGGGATGAATAGTGACCCATTTGTGATAGGGCTGGAATTAGGCTTGGGTTCTTTAGGAAAGTATGATTAGTAGGTTGTTCTAATGGAAATAGAACTTTGAAACATGACTTCTGATGAAGTTTGGTTTTGACTCTAAGATATGTATGAGTAGGAAAAATGTTGGTTAAATGAAAGATATTATGATATATATGGGCCTAAGTGTTTTTATAAAAGATGTTCAGGAGGCTAAATAAACGGTGAAAATGTGTTAGAATAACTGTTTTAGCCAAGTTGAATAATCATTGATATTTGGCCTGGATAAAGGAAATTGAATTGGTTGGATTGACTTATGCAAAGTCTTTGAGAGACTTTAGTGCCTTGGTTAGGCCGAGTTAGATCATGCTAAGGATATGTGAGTTGCCTTTAAGGTGGCCAGTTCTGATAACTTTAAGATAGAAGACAAAGATGTCTAGATGAAAAGGAATCACGTTTCTTTTCTTTTAAATGGTTGAGAACCGTTATTTGATACTTATTTGTGTGCCTTTGTATAGGGCGGGACACCAAGGGTGTCAGTGGTGGAGACCACAGTCCAGAGATTGGCAGGAGAGCACTGCCTTGCCAGGTAAGCTATTTGTTCTTGGGAGTGTTTCCCACTACTTGTGTTCCACCATACTTCGAGAAGGAGTGATGGTTATTGCATATATGATTTATATGCATTGAATTGGTTGTTACAGTTCTATTCATGATGATATGTATGCATGTATTTGTGCTTTGTGTATGGTTGCCTTTCGGATAGATCTTCTGGCCAGTAGATAGATATGGACCTCTCTAGGAGTAGAGCGCAACTCCTAGTTTGGTTTGCTCCATAGGAGAGATTCCTTAAGACCAAGAGATAGGTGGTCCCGTGATGGTTGCAGCCTATTCTCGGAGGTACCATATATGTGCATCTTTGCGTAGGGGTAGCTCCCGTTGGATGACACAGGTGTGAGTTTTGGCCTTACACTGGGGATTGAGATGGTCCCGGGGACTGAAATGGTCCATGATGGTATACTTGGTACTGAGATGGTCCCAGGGGACTGAGATGGTCCTAGATACTGATGATGTTACACATTAGAGCTTGTGTGTGCCTATGTCTTGTTGTGATGGTTTGTAATACCTTTGATGTATGTGATCATGGAAGTGAGCCAGGGTGAGGAGAAGCCTCCAAGAACCCTGAGCTTACTGAGATTGTTATCTCACCCCGTGTGTGGGGATTATATTTTGCAGGTTGTACATCTAGCAGAGAGGCTGAGTCACAGGGCGGAAGGCCCCAGTAGGGACATGCATGGTATAGCTGCTTGGAGCAGTGTTTGAGAGCTTGGTTGCTTACTCTTGTGTATAGATATACATATATATGTGTTGTTATTTTGTACCACTGTGAGGGAAAATGTGTATGTTTGCATATATTGAATTTCTGTATATGGTGTATCCTCATATGAGGATGTGATATGTGATATCAGGGCACTGGATGCCTACTATTTGTATGGATGCAGTCAGAGTTTTTTGGTGTGGAATGTACATAGTCTATGTATATTATTTTAGACACATATGGGTAATGATCCCCGGATATATCGCTATAGATATTATAGTCCTATCTACCGTTTTTCACGTTGTTTTAAGTAATCTGGATCATTAAGGCTATTGTGGTGCTTCGACATTCGTTTTATTTATTGTCTATACGTGCCATACATAATGAATCAAGAAATATGGTTTTGAAATGCTTCCGCATGATTTGAGTATTTGTTTTAATTAATTGTCGTGCTAATTTGATTAAGTAATATGTTAATACACCGAATGCATACGGGGTGTTACAACTGGACCCACCTGCATACATCGGATATGACGGGTATGCAAACCCAGGTTGCAGCATCAAACTCCATGGAGGGTATTGTGACGGTGGAAACCCCTCATGTCCACTACTAGATGATCCGGCTGCAAACTGGGGTGGCCACAGTACTACTAGGATGGCCTCGAAGGGTACCCGGGTGTGTAGAACATGCGAATTGGACGAGGAGGAAGAGGCGGTATGGTAACAGGTGTATCAGCAACTGGCGAAGTAGAGTGGTGGAGGGGTAACCCCTCGTGACCTGCACGTCGGTTACTGCGAACAATTGGAGGAGGGGCCTCGGTCTAACGTCGTGGAGGTGGAGGTGCAAGATCTCCAGGATCTGTCACTTGATCTAAATCATCGCATGTAGGGAGTAGTCGAACTGCCTCCTGATAGACATGACTCAGGTCGAATGCCCCCTGCGCCTGCGACTCTGGTGATGCCATGTGGACAATTGTCTTAGCGCGATCAGTCTGTATATCAAGTATTATTAGTCATGCACAATATTAAGTTAATATTAATATAGACTAATATAATCAATATGCATACCACATGTGCATTGAACGCAGCTCTACGGGTCATCCAGCAAAGGGTAACAGAGTAGTACCACTGCATGTACTCACTGTTGATAGATAGGTACCCGTCTCTTCGCATAGGATGAAGGTCCTGCAATACAAGCGAATCTCTGTCTGCCCATTGGGCAATGAAGAAACCATGTCGCTGCCTCCAATCCACGTCTGTCTTCCCCGTAATATTGATCGTCAGCAGCTCACTACAATTAATAGGATCCTCTAGGATAGGCTGGTCAAACCCAAATTGACACAGAACTCGATCCGGCTGCTGGTAGAAGACAATCTCATAGCAAATAAGGGAACACACAGCCAACCATCTGCGAGCCATGTCAACCTCCGATGGATGAACTATATCAACTAGGTCATACGACTTCCAACGAATGTCTCGCCTACAGATGACATCAATATAATGTCGATATCTGCGAATATGTGTATATTTGGTTTGGCGTGTATCATAAACATTAAACCTGCAACAACAAAATATTAGCATCGGTTCACATATACTCCCAATAATAAGAAATCTACAATTGCTATACCTATGTGCATATATCTCGTGCTCAATCACATCGTGATCTTCCACCCGGGGAAGGTTAGGAGGGATAGTTGGAAATCTGGTCCACACCCATAATTGCAATAGCAACGCACATCCACTTGTCTCATGACGTGCTGCACGTGTCACCTTGCACAACTCCCTATACAAGGCTGCAAGCACCGCAGATCCCTAACTGAACGAACCTGTGCGCTCGAAATCATCCAAAAATAACAGATACCGAGCTGGCACAAAGCTGGAAGCGGTGTCCACAAATAACATCCCGCCTAAGATACGCAATATCAATGCACGAGTGTATCTCATACGTCCAATTTTTGTTCCAGCGTGTATCGCATAATCATCAAATTGCTCCCGTAAATAGTGGAGCCCCAACAAACCGCTGTGTAAATCCCGACCGGAAGCCGACTCAGCCCTTAGAAGGTCATTGACAATATCACGAAAGTTATGTCGTCCGTGGCGACCCAAAACAACCTCACCATTTGTGGGCAGCTCCAATAAATGATGTACATCCTCTTGGGTGATCGTGACCTCACCCATGGTCATATGGAATGTACGTGTCTCTGGGAGCCATCGTTCTACAAGCGTTGAGACAAAGTGGTGGTCGATCTGAAATAATACATTATTAACATAGTTACATATACATTACAATACAATCATAACACCATAATACAAGGTTATATAATACAGACTATGCTTACCTCATGATTGCGCAGACGCGCAACGTGGTAAAAACTAGCCTGTCTAAGCCATGGGTGGATCTCCTCAGGTATAGCCTGATGATCATGTGTTGCGGCATGCCTCATATTAAGTACATGATCCCGCGCGGTCAGATCACCCTGCGAAACATTCGTGGATATATGTCTGTCCTGTAGTGTCAACAGTGTCTGTATAGATGAACCGGGGTCATCACACTCAATGTAGACTCAGGCAGTAGAGACGGTGACACATCTCCATCATGATCCATTACTCTATATCGGAAATTTGTCCTACAAAATTTGTCATTTTTATTAAACATTAATTTTATCGACTACTTTGTGTGTGTGTGTATATATACATATATATTATGATTTAAAATTTAAAACATTAATACATTAAAAACTTATACCATATGCAAAATTTATATATTTATTGAAATAATATTGTCAAATCAAATTGTTAAGTAATATATTTATTGAAATTAATATGTTTAATTATGATATGCATATATGTTTACTTTTTTTTATAATATATTTCAAATAATCAAATTTAAAATATAATGTTTATACAATTACAAATAAAACACAAGTATTAAAAAGTTAATGTATATATTAGTAAATTTAATTATATACTGAAAAACATTTGTTTTTACATCATTATGTTCACAAATGAAGGAATAATAAAATTAGAGAAATTAAACAAATATATATATATATATATATATATATATATATTCACAAATATATAATTAATTTTGATAGTATTACTATATATTATATTTTTTAAATAATATATTTTTATCAAATTACATAAATATAATGCTCACACACATATATTTTTACCTACAACTTCCTAAATGAATCTATAATTAAAATATAACTATCATAAACTAAAACAATCATCTATCCTATAACTTAACTATCATAAACTAAAACAAAATATCCTCTATCATAATGTTTCAAATCTCAAAGCTATATATTATTTAAAAACTAAAACTATATAATACTTAATTACAAATTATAACTTAACAATCATAAACTAACACAATCATTTATCCTATAACTTAACTATCATAAACTAAAACTAAATATCCTCTAACCTAATGTTTTAAATCTCAAACCTATATATTATTTAAATACTAAAACTATATAATACTAAACTACAAAAGATAAAAAATAGAAAAATAGTAAAACAAAACTTACCTGTTATACTGCACAATGAGGGAGGGGAGTGACACTAAGAGACGGGAGTCAGAGTGACAGTGACTTTCAGAATGACAGTGAAGGAGTGAAGAATGAAAGTGACAGGGACTGCTTAAATAATGGGCCACGTAACGTAATTCGTTGGGGCTTGCAGTGAATTACGTCTGCGCCTGACACGTGTCTCTCCACAACGGCTCTTTTTTGAAACGTGGCACGTATTTCGCAGGGGGACCAAGCGAAATATGTGGCGTGCACGTGGACTGCTCGTCTTTGACCACGTATTCCGCTGGTGCCTGTAGCGAAATATGTGGCCACCAGAATCACGCCACATCAGCCCGCCTATTTCGCTGGGCTGAGTAGCAAAATAGGCCACATGGCAATGTGGTAAATTTTACTGTGCGCATTGCATTTAGGCAATTTTTTTTTGAAATCATGGCACAATGGTCGAGGTCTCTAGGCCTAGTGCTATGTGGTGTGGAAAATTGGGAAATAGTGCTAGCTAATATTTTAGTTGATCACCTAGTTGTTCTTGTTGAGAATACTAAGACCTACGGGTCACCTTATCTCTTTTATATATATGATTTTAACATACACATATTTCTTAGTATAAATATGTTAACGAGTTATATCATTGGTGTATTTTAAGAGAATCTCTAGTTATAACTTACTAACACAATACTCATACTTAAAATATAAGTGTGTGTATGTTAGCAAACCTACAAGCATTTGTTTAAGTATTCTTAGGGATTTTTCGTGTAGTCAAATGTAACTAAGTTTCAAAATAGTAATAGGATTTGCATCTGAATCGTCTCCCAAAGGACTAGTGGATATTTAAGCAATTAAGATTAAGAAACAAAGGTTTTGTAAAAGTATTTCTCAATTGATTATAGTTGAATACATAAAGGAATAATGTAGGTGTGAAAAGAAAATAAAAGAAACTAGTTGAAGAACAGTCGCAGTGTTATTGTGAGAATTGATGGTTTGAACAGCTGGGGTTTGACTTGGTTTCCCCCTTTTCCAATGCAATAATATTAATCCATCCAGTTATTCATTCAATTTATCCCTAATTCACTGTGATATTCTAATCCTAATGTCTTAGATGAAAGAGTCTAAGTTATTTAGATTAATTTTAGTGTCTTAGCAAATCAATCAAAATAACCAACATTAACATTTAAGAATTTAAAAAGCTTAATTAGTATTAACCTATATCGAGAATCAATCCATTTAGGTACTCTTCTCAATTCGGGAATCAAATGAATGTTTGTCAACTAAACTATCGATTCCTATTATCAAGCAATAGGTGATCAATCTATAATAAGAGAAGAAGAAGAATGATAAATTTGAATAATTGTATTAAAAAGAGTATTACATGAAATTAGATTCAACCTATCCAACCCCAACAGATGAGGAGATTAGTTGCTCATATCTTGATTAAAATTCCTAAGATCAAACATACTAATGTCTAATGAATCAAAACTCAAAGCCTTAGGATTAATACTCTTTATCTCAAAAAGTTGTTGTTTGAATCCCCCTAAATGTATCTTCATTTAGGCCATAGGTATTTTATATTCTGATATGATTTTGGATTTGTCACGTCCTCTTTGCTTAAACGTGAGTAGCATCTTGCTTGAGTGAAGCCTTCAAATCTTAGAAATTGCAGCTTTTTCCTCTCCTCGCTTAAGCACACAAAATATCGTGCTTAAGTCTTCATGACCTTGCCTTGCTTAAGCTCTTTGAGGCTTGAGCTTAAGAAAAGGTCTCTAGTGAATTCAAGGTTTCTCATTGACTTGGCTCACTTAAGTGCATAACATGTCACACTTAAGCGAGCTTGACATCATCATCGATCTTTAAGGTTCCTCTCGCTCAATTGGTGTGCTTGAGTGAGGCATGTCAGTGACTTCTTCAACAGCTACTGCCTATCTTCGCTTAAGTACCAACAAGTCACACTTAAGTGAGGGAATCCCAACTTCATTTTTTGACTTAATTCCCTGTAAAACTCCACAAAAACATCAAAAAGTCCTAAAAACTACCAATCCAAAGATCCTAATTGCTAATTCCTAATTCCTAATTTATCGTTACTTTGAGTTAAAACAAGGCTAAACGTATCAAAATACTCGATAATCACCACAAATTGTGTGTGAAATTAAAATATAGTTGACAATTACCAAAACACTTCAAAATTAGAACCTTGCTTGTCCTTAAACAAAAACTACTTCCTACCAAGAGTTAGTACTAAACACATTTTTGGTTGTGCAACACCTGTCACTCATGCATCTTTCAATCAAATCCAATTTCCTCATGTACTATCTTAATTAGCATGGTGGTCAGTTCCTAATTTCAAAATAGTTGTGTATCATGCAAGGACTTACAAGAAAACTAACAAGAATGACAATTCAGAATTTATGCAGTAACTTGTCCTCACCAAAGTCTTCTCATATGCTCAAATTAAGCTCAGGTAAGTGTATAACTCAATTCACAAACTAGAACAACAACACAGTTTAATTTTGATTTTCATCTCAACATTCTCACAAAACATGCAAAGATCACTAAGGACTTTATTGACTTGTATTGTGGTTGGGCTACAAAGAACTTCGTTTTTCTAGATATTCAAAATGATCTAAATAGAGGAAAGCATTTGTCTTTCAAAACTTTGTCGTTCTTGCTTCTCATTCAAACTAGTCCTAGGTATCCCAACTTTAATCATTTAGAACCATTAAGATGCCCCTGATACTTAGATTTTGTAAGGGAAATCAACTTCTATTTTCTTAACCACTTGAGATAGTTGACTTGGTTTTCCCTTGGTTCTAAAAACTAGAAATCCAAAGACCCCCATTGCTAATTCTTAGTTTATCCTAACTTTGAGTTAAAAAGGGCTAAACGTATAAAAAATGCTCAATAATTGCCTCAAATCATGATTGAAATTAAAGCATATTTAGTCATTATCAAGTGTGCATACTTATTTGTTAATATAAGTGTATTAGCAAACTACACCATTGGTGTATTTTAAGAGAATCTTTAGTTATAATCAATGATGGTGATACGCTTCCAGCATATAGTAGTTTTTAGGTTAATTAGATAAATAAATTGTTCAATAAACAGTTATATAGAGTAGGATTCGCTATAGTTCCTTAATTAATTGATTAATGACTTAATTTCCTTAATGTTTGTTAATTAGGAGCCAATCAATAGAGGAAAAGCAACAAAAAGGAACAAGGAAGGCTTTTCGTCCAACTCGTGCGGATCGCGCCAGGTTCCACGCTAACAGCGTGGAATGCCAAGTTGGCCAACCATTTCGAAGTCTCTACATGGATCGCATGGAACTCCACACGTATCGCGCCAGAAGGAAAACTTGGCCAATAAGTTCGAACATCCCACGCGATTAGCGTGGGATGTGGCGCTGGTCGCGCCATATCCTCGCTGGCACTGCTGTTGGTGAAATTTTTCACCTATTTAAAAGGGATTTGAGGTTTTTGTGAGAGAGGAGAAGAAGGGGGCTCGAAAGATACAAAGAACAGAGCATTTCCAACAGAGGAAAACAAGGGAATCAAAGAGGAAGACACCTTGGGCAAGATTGGAATCAATCGGAAAATTGGAATCATCTCCCTTGGTTGTAATTCTTCTTCTCTTTGTAATTTTCTGTAGAATGATGTTTGTAATGATGGAACCCATGATTCTTCTGAACATAAGAGGCTAAACCCTTGTTTTGTGGTTAAGAGTATGAACCTATGAGAACTCCTATATGTCTTAATTGGTTCTAATGAGAATTATGATAATTGCTTTGTTTTATTCTGCATTTCATGTTATTCTTCTTAATTGGACTGGCCATTCTATTAAGATTGCATAGGGCTAAGATTCACAATAGGGATATTGGGGTTTTAGCTTCTAAATTGATTAAAACAACAACTATTCATTACCTAGGAATAAGAATGCGTAGTTGCAGCATTATTATTGGTTTAAGTCCATAATTACTTGGTGTATACTCTTAATGCTTGGTTTATGAGGAATTCACTAAGGAATTAGGTTTTCTAAATTCATCAAAGGGTTAAGTACCTAAGGAATTAGGATTTAGCTTAATTGTAAGAAAATACATCAGCTGAGTAATTAGAAATAATTCAAGTTAATAATTCAATCAAGCATAGATGGAGGAATCATAGGGGAATGCGATTAACCACAATCACCTAAAATTACTGCATCACAACCAATTGAGAGTAGTCAAATCATTGCTTAATCTTCTGCATTATTAGATTTTTGCACTTTACTTAAATTTACACAAAACAAACCACAATCAATTCTTTAAACATATTTTTCCTCCCAAATTCCAAGCGTTAACTTACAATAGAATTGTGACTCAATCCCTGTGGAGACGATACTCTACTTATTCACTTTATTACTTGGAATGAACGGTATACTTGCCGAATTCGCAACAAGGATCCAAAAACAATTAGTTGTGGAGACAATACTCATATATATAAATTATTAGTAGGGGCACAACAATATTAGTGTCTCAATGATGCAATATATGGATGACTCACTTCTATTTGGTTAGGTATGTTGGGAGAATTTATGGGCAGTAAAATCAGTTCCGCATAGTTTTGAATGGGTTTCAATCTAAAGGTTAATTTCTCTAAAAGAAAATAGTTTGGAATGAATGTTCCTTATACTTTCATGGTAGGGGCAACATCTTTTTTTCATTGTTCCATAACAACAACACCCTTGAATTTTTTGGAAATACCTATAGGGTCTAATCATCATCGTGCAGTTGTTTGGGGAACTAGTTCTGGAATTGTTCTGAAGGAATCTATTGAGTTGGAAGGGACGATGCTTATCTTTGGATGGACATCTTTGCATAATTTTTGTTCTAACAAATCTTCCTTTGTATTTCTTCTTTTTTAACAAAGTACTGAAAAAGGGGGTTATAGAATTAACATCAATCTAGCTTAAGTTCTTATGGAGTGGCACCTTTGATGAACATAAGATCAATTAGATTAAATTGGACGTGGTCTATAAATCCAAGTGTAAGGGACGTTTAGGTGTTAAAAATTTAGAATCATTTAATAAAAGTTTGTTAGAAAATTGGCATTGGAGATTTCTAAATGATCATTAAACTATTAGGTTTAGACTGTTGTGTTTTCGATATGGTAAGGTAGATCTTAGTTTTGCTGGCAATAGTAGGTTGCAAAATTCCTCTTTAATTTGTGGTGGCGGGATATTTGGTAGCGCGATGCATAGGTTGGATGGTTTAATAATTCAGAAATGTTGGCAACGGGAGGATAATATTTTTTGGCATGACAGATGAGTCGATGATGCTTGCCTTAAAAATATGTTTTCCACGCCTTTATCAAATTTTCTTATTTAAAAATGCTAAACTCTCTGACATAGGAGTATCTGGTTGGATAGCAAATGGTCCTGGGTGTGGCATTGGAGGTGTAGGCTCTTTAGTTGGGAGGAGGAAGTGTTTTTGATCAACTGAGGCTTTCGTTATCTAATATTTAAATTGCTAGAAACATTCACGACTCATGGAGATGGTGTGGTCGGGGTACATCTAGTTTCTCTGTTGTTGTTTATAATGTTTTATACTCACTTTTAGTGTCTAACTTAGACCATTAAGAGCATATATTTAAGAGCCTTTGGAAAAGCATTTGCTCTTCTAAGTTTCTAGCCTTTATTGGAGATTATTGCATCATCGTTTTCCAACATGTGATGCTCTTATTCGTAAAGGGGTTACAGTTCCATCAAGTGGATGTGTATTTAGTGCTTATGTTGCAGAAACAATTAATCATTTGTTTTTGCAGTGTGAGTTTTCTTCTCAGCTCTGGAATGCTGTCTACAAATGGTTGGGATTTGATATGGTACAACTTAAAGAAATTGAGCATCATTATTTGCAACATGGATCCTTGTTTCAGGGTAAGAAATCAAGAAGGCTACAACACTTATTTTGCCATGCTACTACGTGGTGCATATGGCTACAACACTTATTTTGGCACTTATCTTTTGATTTTAGTAGTTTTCTTATAAACTTCTATTAATTCTAGTTATTTTATATTTTGTACATTTATAAATGTTGTTTTTTAAATATGGATGATTCATCCATGCATTTCATATGTTTTGATGGTTTTTTGTTGGGTCCAGAAACCAAGCCAAGATGAAGGGCAAAATGGTCATTTTTGAAGAATTTCAGAGCTCCACTCGCTTAGGCTAGCAATCAAATCGCCTAGGCTAGTGAGATTACTTCAGCCTAAAGTAACCCGCTCGCCTGGGCGAGTGATATTAATTCATCCTAAAGTAACCAACTCGTTTGGGCGAGTACAGCCCTCCTAGGCGAGTTGGTATGGCACCTCTTGCACCATTTCACTTCAAAGTCGTGCAAGAAATGGTGCAAAATTGAGCAGCAGAGACTAGAGAACGAAAAAAAAATAGAAAGGAAGAAGAAAAACAAGGAGTAGAGTAGAAACCCGATGGAGAACAATGTGAAGTTAAGAGAGAGAAGAGAGAAAAGTGGAGCTAGAGTTGCAAAGAACCATGGATTGCATCCTTCATTATTTCTTCTGTTGATCTTGTGCTCTACACAATGATCAGCTAGTTTCTCCAAAGGATTAGTTGTAATCTTTGTAGCCTTATGTATCTCTTTTGATATTATATACATACATACATACATATATATATATATATATATGAATCGTTTCTACTCATTACTTTTGATTTCATTCTGTTTGAAATGCTTGATTCTACTTGGTCACTAGTTTCATGAAATTGGATTCTAAGTTTGACTGGAAAGTGATCATAAAATTTGAATTGAATAAATTAACTCTTTACGTTATGTTACTAGGAATAGAGCATAACGTTTTGATTGAAAATAACATGAGATTATGAGTGTAATGTTGGGATACTTGCTTCATATGCGAGGAATCGATATTCGGCAAATATTCTTAGGATTCTCGAATGCGAGAGATCGATTCATGGTGATTTAATGTGTGCACAATGATGTTAGAAAATGATTCATATGTATTAATATTATTTGGATACTAAGGGTATAACCGATGAAATCCAATCCTTGTTTCTCTTGAATTAATTAAATTCATTTTACTTGTTTTCGTAATTTTCCATTTTTTTGATGCAATAATTCCATTATTTCTGTTATTTTTGTTATTTCCATTAAACCATGAAATTTCGATTAAATTTATTGTACATAACTATTGAACTGTTTATGTTTATCTGGAAAAATTGAGTAACTCAAGTCCCTATGGAGATTATCTCTTTTATAAAATCTGTAACCTGCGATGACATTGGTACGCTTGCCAATAGTCTAACAAGTTTATGGCGCTTTTGTCGGGGACTTGAGTTGCTCACTCAGTTCTTTTGGATTTTAATTTTTCAGTTGAATATGACATTTTCCTTACTTTAGTTATTTATTTTATTTTAATTTTGTATAAATTTTGTCTTGTTATATTTAATTTTTGCTAACCTCAGTACTTACGGTTCATATTAGTTTGTTCTTTTTCCTTTATGCGAGGTAAATTTTCTACAGATAAATCACTATTTGATACGAAAAATACTAAGATTGAAAGGAAGAAAAAGAAACAAGTAACCTGTAAGCCATTGGGTGAATCCTCTTTTATTGACTCTCCATCACCAGAAAAGCCACTTGTAATTGATATTATGGCTGATAGAGGAGGAGAAGGAAATAAACCACCAAGGAGGACTCTTGGTGACTATGCGTATTAACAATGACCAAAGCATTACAACAACATAGTAATTCCTCCTTTAGTAACAAGGTTGTGGAATTAAAGCCAACATTGCTCAGTTTGATTGGTTCACACCCTTTTGTTGGAATGGATCATGAAGATCCATACACACATTTACCTACCTTCATGAAGCTATGTAATACCATGGGAGCTTCTGATGAAGATGTTGAAGTTGTCTACCTTTAGAGATTTTCTATTCTCCTTAACAAGTAAAGCAAAGACATGACTTGAACCACATCGAAACAAAAGTCTCAACACTTGGAAAGAAGTGAAGGAAAAATTCATTGTGATATTCTTTCCTCCATCTAAATTTATTAGTGCAAAATCAACCATTGCTACTTTTCCCAAGGGTCTAGTGAACCTCTCTGTGAGACATGGGAGAGATTCAAATCTTTATTGCAGAGGTACCCAAACCATAATTTTGATGCTACTGCACAACTACATATTTTCTACAGTGGTTCTAGACCTTAGACAAAGATGATTCTTGATGCCTTAGCTGGAGGTACTATGATGTCTAAGAGTCTTGAGGAAGCAATTGTAATCATTGACTCCATAGCAGCCAGTGATTATAAGAGTCACCAATGTAGGTCTCCAGTTCAAAGGAAATGTATAATAGAGCTGGATACTCAAAATGCAATTCTATCTCAAAATAATCTCTTGACTCAGTAAATAGAGGCCTTAACAAAACAGATAAGCCAACTTGCTCAACTATTTTAGCAAGGTGGATCACAGAAAACACACCAAGTTCAACAAGTTCTAAGATGTGATTTTTGTGGTGGTGATCATCAGAATGACCACTATTCAGCACCTGGTGATTGCCAACAGGAAGAGGAGGCCGATTATTTGCATAATCAAGGCATACCTTGTAAATACAATGAATATCTAATCTAATAAACCAAGAGGGGAGGGGTGAATTGGTTTATAAAACTTTTTGACTTTTCTTGCAAATTCAAACTCAGCGGAAGATTAACAATGGATCGTATCTTTAAACCAAACACTTTTAATAATCAGAATTCTCTTTTCCAATCACTTAACTCTTATGCTGAAACAAAATTAGAATTGATTCACAATCCAATACCACAAGCAATTGAATGTAATGTAAATCAAAACACAATTACACACAAATTTATACTGGTTCACCTCTAACCACTTGAGGCTACATCCAGTTGTCTTCTAATCTAAACCAGATTAGAGTTCCACTAACAAGATTCAGTTCTTTACAAGCAATCAACCAAGTCTCTTTCACCCACCCTAGGCAAAATTCTAAATCTAACACTAAGATTTATCTAAAGACTTTAGAACCTGAGCACACCACTCAGTTCTACCCACTAGAAACACTATCTAGTAATGCTTTAAAGAATTCTAACTTGTTACATGGATAGTTTCAACACAAACTAAACAATACAAATAAAATCTCCCAAATAACAAAACTAAAGATTCAAGAAGGACATCACCTTAATCCTTTTGCAGCAGAAAAGGAATTATACGAAATTTAAAACCTGTGATGTTGAATGAACATGCAGTCTTGAATGATCTTGCAACAGATTAATGCATGAATGTTCACTTGAAAACTCCTTCTTTTACTCTAGCTTCATGATTCTCTATTTGAAGAACAACCCAATTTAAAAAGACTCTTTCTTCACATTAAAGCACTCAGAGAATGTTAATACACTTTTGTAATGAAAGCTCTCGAATTATGTAACTCTCAGATTGTGAGTCAATGCATGCTATTTATAAAAAAACAGATTTAACAGACTGTAATCGATTATTTCGTCAATGTAATCGATTATTTTAACTAATGTAATCGATTAATTCGACAACTTAATCGATTAAAGTGTTCGTAGCAGTTCTGGAAAATAAGCATGATCAATGTAATCGATTATTTCATGATTTAATCGATTATTCCAGTGAGCTTCCCTTTTTGCTTCTGGCCTATTTAATCGATTACGATTACTTTGTAATCGATTAAATTACCTTCTGTATTACACAGGATTATGCAGAATGCTTATGTAATCGATTATTAACCTATGTAATCGATTATTCCAGTCTTAAAACATTTTATGCATATTTGAAACACATCAATGCATTTCTAACTTAATGCATATGGTTATTACTTTATACCTAAGTATGAATGCATGTTGATTTAGTTTTATTAGTAGCTGCAAAGGGATTTTTGGGTTATTCCTTTGAATGAACCATACTAAACAAACAAAATAAAAATTACAAAGCATGAATCAAATATCAAAATTCTTCTTCTTGAGATTCTTCAATCACTTGAATCTAACATACCTCAACATAACATTCAAGAAAATTACTAAGGCTACAAAGGTGGTTCAAGTTCAACTCAGCCTTATGGATGGAGGCAGCAAAATAATAATGCACATTTTGATCACAAATCAAAAGAACATTGATGCTTCCATTAAAAATATTGAAATTTAGGTTGGAAAACTTGCAAAACAACTGTCTGAGCATGGATGTTGATCTTTTTCAGCCAACACACAGGTTAACCCAAAGGAAACAAGAAAGTGTTTTAGAGTGGATGTCTTGGATGAAGTGATTTCTGACTCTAAGAGGTTAATTCAAAGAAAAGATTATTTAAAGAAAACATTAACTGAAGTGTTTAAAGAGATAAATGAATTCAAAGAAAATGAGAGTTTAGATTGTCTCCAACAGCTAGATGCTTTCAAGGAAATTCCTTACCACTAATTTCTCTTTGTAGAATTGACATAGGAAAATAAGAATGAAGAATAAAAAATGGAGCTGAAAGCATTACCTCCACATTTGAAATATGTTTTTCTTGTAGGTGATTCATAGAAACTAGTTATCATTAATTCAAGTCTTTCTGAAGAAGAAAAGAAACTGTCAAAAATTTTGAAGGAGAACATAGAAGCCATTGGCTCACCACTATTGTCCAATTGCAAGAAGCCTAAGCCATAACAAGGGCGTCCAACTAAAAAGACGTTAAAGAAGCGCTCCTGGGTGGCAACCCAGTGTTTCTAAACTTTGTCTTAATTTGTGTTATCTGAATTTTATGTCTTATGTTTCAAAATTATATTTCTGAACTTTACTTTTGAGTCTTTTTTGGATAATTATGTTCTTTAATATATAATCTGTTTTGTTAGAGCTACCATTGCATGGCCTGGGGATAGGCCTATTTTTTAGGAGAAGGAAGAACAAATGAGGATGAAGACATGGCAAATCTAGTTGATTATTTCATTCAAGGAGACTGAGCTCCTCAGCCATAATCGTCCAAATTTCGTGAACTTGTCTTTATGTTTCTTTATTTTTTTGTAGTTTAAACTTCAGTACTTTATTCCCTTATTTACTATTTCAGATTTTTTCTTGGATATTTATGCACTTTTGTGATTTTGACTGGTTTATGCGTGCACTTTGATATGTGTACACAGAGGTTTCCCTCTTTTTGGTAGTACACATTATTGAATAATTTTGTTATATTAGCATAGTTGTAGAATATATATAACTATTTTTGGGATTTAAACATAAAATTTTTCTTGGTCATAACATGTTTTGGAAAGAATCAGCAGCGGGTGATTTTGAAACTTGCTTTGGCATTTGATCATAACACAACAAGTGATTTTTGGAAACATTGAGAATGAAAAATAATGAATGGCTTTCCCAAATACCAAATGAATTTAGATGTTTTTGCATGGACTTGATAAAGACCAACCTTCAAAGCACTGAATTGATTTGAACATGGAAACAAGCCTTAAACTTTAGTGATTGTGTGCAACTAATAATTGCTAAGCATACATAAAACTACATATTAATTACCTAGCAATTATCTATTCTTTTCCTATTTTAATGCTTCCTTTTGTAATTAAAATATAGGAATTAGCTTTCTTTGAGCTTTTGTCAAGTAGATGCTAAGTTTAGTTGATTCATGAGGTGTTGGTTGTGTTTTTGTAGAGATTTCACTGCAAGAAAATAAGAGGAGAATTAAGGGTTTGAAGCTGCTCGCCCAATGCTCCATATGCCCACTCAGCACGACGCTCGCCCAGCACGCCAGACGCCCGCTCAGCGCGTAGTCACTTATCCAACTGGACAATGAGGGCGCGACCTTTGCGCACCCAGCAAGGACCGCGATTCTGGGCCACTTTAAAAGAGAAATTAGGGCACAAAAATGAGAGTTCTCACTTTTTAGGTTCTTCTATAGAGGCCCTTGTAGATTGAGGCAGAGCTAAGGCACGGAAGAAGGTAGGATCCCACTCATTTGGGGTTTCTCTTCCTCCATTTCCTTCTTTCCCCTTCCATTCTTCTTCTTTTCCTCCATATTTGTAAGCTCTCTCATGGAAATAGGAAGCTAACCCATCCATTGTTGGGGTTCCAACGACCAAACACTCTTGATGTAATGATTTTAACTATCTATTTAATGTTATTTTCGTATCATTGTGTTTTTCTGAGCTTATTCATGTGTGTGGTTTGATCTCCCATATGCATGCTTTGTTATAGGGTTTCGATGCATTGGGAAATGGTTGTTTCCTTATAACTAAAAAAAGCTTCTAAATGATGTCATGTCTAGGGATGGAGTGATGTTGTTTAGCCTAGGTTATGAATCATCTTTACTCTTAATACAAATTATTTGGTTTAGCTTGCTAAGGGATCAAGAGTGAAATCAAGTGATTTAGGATTTTAGCTCTTGAGGAATCAAGGTTAGAACACATTAGTAGATGAGGGTGAGTGAATTTAAATGTTGAATAGATAAATATCTTTAATATTACATTAAAGGTAGTTTCAGTTTGTTGAACTCCAACACGTGACCATCTTCCGCATCAACCGACATTTCACCCCCAAGTGTGTATTTCTATCTCTTTATTGTGCCCCTGCTCAACTATCTTTACTTACTTTGCACTTTACATTTTTGCAATTAGATTAGAAAATTTCAAATTCAATTCTTGTTCACTTAAAATTAGGTATATATTAACTCTGAGCACAAGCAAAGTTCCTTGTGGAATTCGACACTCGGAGTTACCGAAAATTATTACTTGACAAAGCGATGCGCTTGCCATGCTTGGCCTATCAGCAACCACAGATTTTACATTGAGTGTCATCGCTGATATGTTCTACGATTTATTTTTCATGAATTTCTAATTGTCATAACACATGATGCATGAATATGATTTAGGCATTCTTTCTTTCTTGTACATTTTAAGCCATAGGACAAAAAGCTATCCTAATGTATATTGTTTTACCATTTGCTAGTCCTTTGAGCCAAACACTTGATATTTTTGTTGGAACACTAACCTAGGATAAAAGTTTCCTACCTTACCTTATGTTAGGAGAGCAAAGGTGTTTTTTGGGGATTTCTATCATTTGGTAGCTAATGTGATGTAAATACTTTGTTTTTAAATGTGGTTATTCATGTAAACTAAATATTGTATAGAAATGAAAAGAAGAAAAAAAAAAGGAAAACAAGTTCTTTGTGAATAAGTAAATGTATGAATTATGTACATTATGTTCTAAATTGTTCAAAGTTGTTGTAAATTTTATAAGTTGGGATGTAGTATAGGAAGTATTGATGACTTGGTAGAAAAGGGAAGATATAAGAAGTGATGATTCATTTGAGTTGCTAGCTTACTTTTATTTTTACTCTCCTATTCTCAAAGTATTTTTGAATATCTAGAAAAATCAAGATTTCTTTCAAGTCATGCCCAACCTAAAAGTCCTAATGATCCATGATGATTATGTATTTTATCTTTGAGTTGATGGCAAATGAATTGCAAAATTGATTTATGACTTATCAGTGTTGGAATTGAGATGAAACACTTGCCTATGTGAGAATTATACATCTTTGAGAGGCTTTCCTCTGTGTTGAGTGAATTAGGTATTTTCTCTGATGTTCTTTAGAAATAAAATGTGAATTGATCTTAATCTCATTTGGTTCTGTGAATTTCATCTTTTGTGTTTTCATTTCTCATTGTTGAGTGTTTGAAAATGTTGTTCTGATCACTTTGAAAGTTGATTCTTTACAAATCATATTCATAGTTTTTGGTGTAGAAGTATTGAAGGGTTTTTATTCTATACTTATACTTCTATTATTCGTAGTTTCATTTCTATACTTTTCTTGAGAACAAACAAGATTCTAGGTTGGGGGGAGTTGATAAGTGTCATATTATAGTTATTTTTGGGATTATAATGTTAGTAGTTTTCTTATAAACTTCCCTTAATTCTAGTTGTTTTATATTTTGTACATTTGTAAATGTTGTTGCTTAAATATGGAAGATTCATCCATGCATTTCATATGTTTTGATGGTTATTTGTAGGATCCAAAAGCCAAGCCGAGATAAAGGGCAAAAAGGTTATTTTTGAAGAATTTCAGAGTGTCACTCGCCTAGCCTAGCAATCAACTCGTCTGGGTTAGTGAGATTACTTCAGCTTGAAGTAACCAACTCACCTGGGCTAGTACAGCTCCCCTGAGGGAGTTGGTTTGACACCTCTTGCACAATTTCACTTAAAAGTCGTGCAAGAGGCAGTGCAAAATGGACCAGTAGAGACCAGAGAACGAAAAAAAACAGAGAGGAAGAAGAAAAGCAAGGAACAGAGGAGAAACTAGAGGGAGAACAACTTGAAGTTAGGAGAGAGAAGAGAGAAAAGTGGAGATGGAGCTGCAGAGAAGTGACTGCGCATCGCATCCGTCATCATTTCTTCTAATGATCTTGTGCTCTACACAATGACCGACTCATTTCTCCAAAGGATTGGATGTAATCTTCGTATCCTTATGCATCTTTTTTTATATTATATATATGAATCGTTTCTACTCATTACTGGTGATTTCATTCTATTCGTAATGCTTGATTCTAGTTGATCACTAGTTTCATGAAATTGGATTCTAAGTTTGACTGGAAAATGCCCTTAGAATTTGAACTGAATTAATTTACTCTTTACTTTACATTATTAGGAATAGAACACAACGTTTTGATTGCAAATAGCATGAGATTATGATTGTAATGCTGGGATATTTACTTCATATGCGAGGAATTGATATTGGTTAAATATTCTTAGGATTCTCGAATGCAAGGGATTGATTCGGGGTGGTTTAATGTGTGCATCAGTGATGTTGAAAAATGATTCATATGTATTAACATTCTTTGGATACTAAGGGTATGAACGATAAAATTCAATCCTTGTTTCTCTTGAATTAATTAAATTTATTTTACTTATTTTCGTAATTTTCCGTATTTTTGATGTACTAATTCCGTTATTTCCATTAAACCATAAAAATTCGATTAAATTTATTGTACATAATTATTGAACTATTTATGTTTATTTGGAAAAATTGAGTAACTCAAGTCCCTGTGGAGACGGTGTCTTTTATAAAATCTATAACCTGCGATGACATTGGTACACTTGCTAATAGTCTAATAGGTAATTGAGAGGACCATATAGATCTCACTACAAGAATAACATAATTCATACATGGAAAAATGAGGGGGAAAGTAAGTTCTGTTAGAAAGAAATGATTGAAAGAAGGGAAAGGAGTGTGAGGGAGGTAGATGGTAGTTGGGTGGAATGTTTTGTGAGGATTGTCTCTGTATTTATTTTCTCCCTTTATTCAGAAAATTACTTTCTGTAAGCACTTCACCTAGGCTGATACTATTCTTGTTATCAGTCAAGGAAAGAAAAGTGTTCAAAAACATGCAAAAATATTATATACCTACTTTGATTTCCATATCCCTATCTATATTATTTGCATATCAATTTTGTGCTGAGTTAGCTTGATAGGTTAATTCATGTCTTTTACATAAGCAAGAGAAAAAGGCTTTGAAGGATGAAAAAATGAATGCATTTTCTGCAAAATACATTCGTGGTCCAGTTGCAGGTTTGTTTGGATTGATCTCTTTTTTGTAAAATATATTGCAGTATGCCACTACCTGCTGTTGAGGACGAGACCTGACACAACTGTAAAGTTGTGCCTTGGTGACTTTTTGGTTATGGGTTCGAATTCGAAAACAGCATCCTTGAATATGTCAGGGTAAGACTGTGTACAATAACCTTCCTCCTTATCTTTGCATAGCAAGGAACCTCTAGGTAATGGGGTACTTAATTATGCCACTACCTGCTGTTCTGAAAACCTGAGTTCATGTTGTACTTGGTTTGTTAAAAATAACAGGTCTGTTTGGAGATTGGATCATAGTTCTAAAGCTTGTAGTGGAAGGGGAGACCTTCGATATGATGAGTACTTATACACCTCAGGTATGATTAGAAAAGAGCACTGTGAAATAAAATTTTGGGAGGATTTAGAAGCATCAGTCGACATGGAGGAGAGTAAGATTTTCTTAGGAGCGGATCCAAAAGGTCATGTAGGGAGAACATCTATATTATTTCTGTTCTTATTGTTTGGTAATTATACCTATGTTATATTCTTATTAATAGTGTTTAAAGAGATAAATAAATAAAATTGAAAATAAATTATATAAACTGTATATATGATAATACTCAAGTTTTTTTATTCTTGATGACTATTTTTAGGCATTAGGACATGTTAATGTTGCGCCTCACCGTTTGACTGCTGAGGCAGAGACTTTGCTTTCAGCCACTCTGATACATGAGGTTCGTAATATATAATTATACATAGGGATGCATGAGAGGCAATATGTAGCATTTTTCATCATATTTCATCTGTAATTATTTATGAAGAATGTTGCTGCAGGAGTATACGAGGGATGGTTCTGTTTGGAAGAGTGATGAAACTTCTGTCCAGTCATCCAGCCATGTGACTGATCTTAAAATGGTTGTACGCCAAAGCCTGGGTATAATTTTTTCATTCCATGCATGTCTAGTTATTTTTATCTTTTACATCTAAGATATATTTTCTTATACTTGGTAACTTTTAACACATCTCTTTCTTCATGCAAAATCTGCCTCACCGTAAATGACTCGAGAAATGAAATGAGCTTGAAGGCTCATTTGTCGGAAAGTTTTCCTTTTTCCTATTCTCTGATCTTTTGGCATGTTGTTTTCTGTACTAGCCTCCACAGAATTAATTATATATATGTGATTTACAATCTCAAATATTATATAACTGAGGTTATGAAAACATGTCAAATCCTAAATATTTACAGAAGATAAGATATACAGTCCCTAAATAGGAGATATTTGCCCTCAACATAAGAAACCTTCCTACACATGTATAATTTCTACTTGTCCCACAAGCAAAATTTGGCATAGACTATTAGCTGAATCCTGAGAGTAATGCTTATGTTTCCTACTCTAAAAAGTAATTCTGGGTTCATCTTGAAGAATTATGGAACTATGACAATTCTCTAACTTTGAAAGATACTCTTATCAGACACATATCAAGCTCGTGGAAATTTGGATTCAGTTTCCAGTTTTCATTCACAAATAAATTATTAGAGGAGTTTGTGAGGTATTGTAATATGTACAAATAACTATTGTTAATTGTAATGCATGAAGAAACTGAATTCACCTAATAGCTTGTAGATTTCAAAGGCTATTTCATATCTGTATATTATTCTATATCTATACAGGTATGACAACATACGCTGCAAGTGAACTTACTAGTTGTTAAGACTGGAGATTTGTCAGACAAGATATATTACATCGCAAAATTGTATCCTCTGTTTATCACAAATATACAAGTCCTTCCGTTATCTTTAAGGATATAAATTACTTATTTAAAGGGTATTTGTTTGATAAATGATAATGTGTGTGTACATGCGCTCGCATGTGCTTTTGGGAACATAATAACAATGTTCTGATATAAATTAGCAGCTGCTGCTCTTTTCAACTGTTGCTGACTGATAACATGGGTTTAGCATCCTTATGAAATTTCTTGGTTCATGGATTTTATTTGCTCTTGTAACTGATTTATATATGGTATGAATGATTAGGGCACCCATGGATTAAAGATGGAAATGCTTTAGACAAGCCGATAGACAGTGCAGTCCTTTCCAGGATGAAGCAATTTAGAGCAATGAATAAGCTAAAGAAACTTGCCTAGAAGGTATGTCCATCCACAATCTGCATGAAGAGATACCAAAGTGATCTTTAATGCTTGTTTCCCTAGATAGCATACTATGTACCTCAATGTCTATGGATTGCTAAAATTATCGAAGGTTAACTTTAAACCATAACTTCTTTAAAATGTCTATTAAAGTAGTTACAACATTGAGATGTGAAAAATTTCATTCTAGTGTTCCTGTTTTGACTGAGTTAGACCAATCTATATAACTTTACAGTGAAGGATTATCTAGGTCTTGCAATTCAAAAAACTCACTGGATTTTGAACATTCTTTTAGGTCATTGCTGAGAATATGTCTGCAGAAGAGATCCAAGGTTTGAAGGCAATGTTTACAAATATGGACACTGACAAGAGTGGTACAATCACCTATAGAACTTGAGGCAGGATTGCATAGAGTTGGCTCAAAGCTTACAGAGGCTGAAGTAAAGCAACTTATGGAAGCTGTAAGCTGTTCTTTTGTCCTCTATATTTTTTCTTTTACCTTGTTTGTTTGTTTGGGGAGAAATAGAATGAAATGGGAGGAAATAAGGTGGGAGATAAGTAGAAATATTAATTTTTCACTGTTTATTTGAGAGGGGAAATAGGAAGGAGGGAAATCATTTATATGAGATACACTATAAAACATCCCCAAAAAAATGGAATGAAATGGGAAGAAAATGATCTTTTTTCTTTCATATTTTTCTATCACTCATAGGCATGTAAAGCTTCTGTTTAGAATGTTTTTGAGCTACTATGCACGTCATGACTGTTAGTCAACTCTCTTTTTTCATTTTTGGTTCCTTTTTTTGCTTTTCACTGAGATTCTATTTCTGAGTCCTCTTTGAATTTGTTTTGGACACAAAGTATAAACTCCCATAGAAATAGATGATATCCCAATAAGATTATACAAGTTTTTGCGCTTGAAATTTGTTTAAAGTTTACATGCTACAAGGAGAGAGTGGTTCAGAGGTCAAACCAAACCTTGTTTAGTTAAACCACATTTTCTGATGACAACCACATTATGCCACAGCAAGATTGATTGGAGTTAACAGGATTGGATTCTGACCATGACAATGCCATCTTATTTTCTTTATATGAACATTGAAAGTGAGATTGTGCTTGCATAATGCTTAGTACAACTAAGTGACAATAAACCTGGGAAAGACAAAGAGTAGGCTAATAAATCCAATGCCTATTCAATCCATCGTGAATCAGCAAGAAGAAAACATTTTTTTTTTTTGCAATTACATCCATGTCAAATTGTCAAATTTAGATAGTTTTGTCCTTTTTTCTTAATTTATTCAATTGAAGATATCTTTTCCTTTACCGATTATTTCAAAGTCATATTTTAAAAATAATCGAACGTTTGAGCTGAATTTTTCTTTTAAATTATAAATTTTTATTCTCAATTCAGGTTTTAAAACTTAGAGAATGTTTTTTAAGACGCATGTAAATTCGTTTTACTTAGTGAAATTGTTTTCAAATTGAAGTCGAATGATTCTGGCTTATTTCCTTCTTAATTAAATGTGTATGTATGTTCATTTGTGTGTCTCTATTTTTTAGTATGTAAGTTTTATTGTCATCCTCGTCATTCATTTCATTGGATGCTGTGTATTAAGAGATTAGGAAGCTACCCTTGGTAAGAGTTTCCATAAATGATGTGTCTTTGTCAGAAATTGCAATAACATGCCTGTATTGTTTTGAAAAATTACTATTTAGGGTACTAGCAGGCCAAAACACTACCATGTTCTGTTAGACGAGATTGGCTTTTCACCTGATGATCTACAGGAGCTTGTACATTCATTATCATATGTATAAGTAGTAGTTGTGATCTATTTGTTTGTTTTAGAATATTGCTTATGCCAAACCTTGGCATGTAACGATACTGTCTTAAAATCATTTTGCTATTTGACAATAGGTATCAGAGGAGCGCCACTGCAATTTCTGTCGGTAAGTTCTTACACAGCTTTGTGTTTTAACTGTTTATTTAGTGGTTTGTATTCATAGAAATATGTAGGGTCTCATTGGTAAAAAGTTCAATGTATGCAGTTGCTCCAATTTGCTATGCTCATCTGGCTGCTACTCAGATGGGTCAGTTTATGAAATTTGAGGACAAATCTGAGACATCTTCAAGTCATGGTGGTTCTGGTATGCCTGCTCCTCCCATCTCTCAGTTGCCAAGATTGCAGAAAAATGTGTCGAGCTCAATGTTCTTTTGTTGAACGATCTGATACAGTTCTAGGGATAGTGATAACTGATAACAGTGTTGTTTATAAGACTTAATATATATATATATATATATATATATATATATATATATATATATATATTTGCTGTTATTTCTTATACGGTAACACTACTTTCTCTACAAACATTGGGTATATTATTTTCTCACATTAGCTCTACCTATTTCTATCTCTTTGATAAGCTATATAGAGTATAGACTTTTGATAGAAGTATTAAGCTTGAATGAGCTTTTATGAATTCTGATAGTACTAAACATTATAACCAAACTGGGAAGTTTAACATAATTCAAGTAATAGTGTTAAAAAAATAGTACTGAAGTATTCTTAAAATGGTATTGAAAAGAAGTATTTTTAAAATGGAATCCTCATTTTTTTAATATTTTAATAAAAAAATATATTTTAAGATTGTTTTCTTAAAAATCGTCTTAGAAAGTTTACTTTACTTTCTAAGACAATTTTTGATAAAATCGTTTTAGAATTTTCAATTTTTTTTTTAAATTTTAAGATAGTTTTCTGAAAAATCATCTTAGAAAGTTTACTTTGCAATACTGTTTTAAGGAAAATTTTCTTAGAATCCTCAAATTTTTTATTTTTTAATAAAGAAATTTCAAGACGATTCTCTGAAAAATCATCTTAGAATGTTTACTTTATAAGAGGATTTTTTAGAAAATCGACTTATAATCTTCAACTTTTTTTAATTATTTTTTAAAAAGATAGTTAAAGACGCTTTGAAAATCATCACGAAAAGTTAACACTTTTCACAAAAACTATTGAAAATCGTTATGAAAAGTGTAAAATAACGGATATAGAAAATCTTTTTTGTAGCAGTGAGAAAAAGGAAAAATCTAGTGAGGGTAGTTGCCCCCACTCTCTCAAATATTAGATCCTTCTATGTAGAGTCATCAAAGTGGGTTGAAACACATAAGCCAACCTGAATCGGCTGAATTTTTTTTACATATCGTAACCATTTTAAAAAATGGATCTGATCCACCTATGACTTGGCCCACCCGGACTGAATCATTGGTTGTCTTGATTGGTCCACCTATTCCATCTAAAAAAATGTAAAAATATAAAATAATAAACATGAAATGCTTTTGTGATTTTATATGTTTTTGTTAATATAAATTTATAATTATATGATTACCATAGATAATTTATAGCTTGTTAATATATCTTATTGTAGGTGTGCGAATAGTTGAGGATTTAATTTAAATAATATTTTTTATTTTTAAATCGTGAAATTTAAAAATAATGTTATTGTTGATTATTCAAAGTCCCACCAAATATTTAAATTTATTTTTCTAAAAAAATATTTTCTATTGAACATTTTTTAAAAATATTTAGGTGGATTAGTGAACCAATCTGTTTAACCCATCAACCCCTCATGGATCCAATCGGACCAACATTTTTATTACTCAACATAAAGTAAACCATGTTGATCATTTATATATATATATATATATTATTCAACAAAACTATGTAATCTACTCCTATACTACTATAAACTTAATTTAAGAGAGTAAAAGTCTCATTCTGATAATTCTTTGAATTAGAGATTCCAACTTCTTTCCTTATGAAGTTCATTTCACACACGTTTTTCACTAACTAGCTAAAAAGTATTTCTCCTGATAAATAATATCAAACTACTCTCCTTTTATCTTTATGTGTTTATTGATTTTTTTAGCCACTTATCCTTTTTAATATAAAATATTTATTTATTATAAATTATGATTATAATATTTAAATTGTATATATAATGTAAATCCTAAAATATTAAGCCCATATGGGGTCGTTTTTGTCGTAAGTTTTAAAAGTTTTGAAAACAACAATTAGTACTTTATTTTTTAAATTTGGTTTTGGTTTTTATATATCTAATTTTTAGATTCAAAATAAACTTATTTTGAATGTTTTCTATCATACTAAAATTAGTGATAGTGATATTGACGACGACAATTATGATTATAGTGATGGTGATGGTGGTGTTGTTGATGGTGATGATGCTAGTTGTAGTGGTGTTGATGGTAATAGTGTTAGTGTTGGTACTGGTTATGTGTTAATAAAGTCAATGTCAATAATGGTGGTAGTAATGTGGAGACAATAGGAATGATAGTGGTTGCTCTAGTGTTGATGGTAGTCACAATGTTAGGGATGTTGACAAGGGAATGGTCATTGTTAAATGCAAATATAATATGTTTTTTAAAAATTAAAAACTAATTTTATAAATCTTTTTTTCTTGTTTTTGAAAATGAATTAGAAAGTGTTTTGAAATTGAGTTAAAAATTATTTCAATTTTATTTTTGTCAAACACATTTTATTTTTAAAATTACATTAATATTTAAAAGGAAAATCTCGCAACCATCTCAAATTAATCTTTAGTTATGAGTTATTTTCAAGTCAATTAATATACTTGGAGTAAAACTATATTTTAACTCCTAAAAAATATATTTAACAATAATTTTGACTTTTTTTACATATTGATTTGATTTCTTAAAGTTTAATACGTAAAATTAAGTTCAATAAACACTTGATTCACATTTTTTTAGAGGGAGGATATAATGTATCTTAAATAATTAGATTGATAAAATTAACATCTGGTTTTTCTTTAAAATTTGTTTATTTTCACAATTTTGAGGTCATTTTTTTGAACATGGTGTAATGATCCAATTTTTGCCTTAAAGGACTTTATGTTGTTTGATGTATTTTAGGAGATTCAATCATTTCTTAAAATAAATCTTATTTTCTCTCTCATTCGCGAAAGGGAAAAATCTTCTCTCTACTTCATAGAACGATCTCTGCCACAACCATGACCGAGACTCTAGCGTGTTCACAAACACTCTGCCACATCTCCAACCAAGATGGGATTTAGTGGTATGATTTGATGCCTCCCTGAAGCAAAAAAGTAAGTCTCTCGGGCACAAATAGAGCTTGTCCAACACAAATTGAACCTCTAGCGCAAATTGAGCCTTTCTGGCGCAAATCAACTCTCTCCTATGCGCTCATGTTTGAGTGTATTTTTAATTATTTTTTTAGGATTTTGTTTACAGATATGATTTGTATTGTGAGCCTGACAATGGTGGTTTGATTTGAGTTTGGTTGCGAACCTAAATGAATTTTTAGCATTAATTTTGTTATATATAAAGTGATGTTTCAATTGTAAACACAAGAACAACCCTAAACACCGATCCCTAACTAGCTTTGGATATCAGTTGATAAAGAAGCTTAATGAAGAGTTTTGATAATGACAATGCTCATATGTAAAGCCAAAGCCATAGGCAGAAGGAATGGAAAAATGAAGACACTCAAGTCTCAGGCTATGGGACTTGTGTTCGTAAATTTTTAATTTATTATTATTTTGAATATTTGAATATTTTGATTTTATTTATTCATTTTGTCATTTTTTTATAAGATAATTTAATATTTTTTTATGATGATAATTAATTTAATATGTTTAGGTTATAGTAATGCGCAAATTAAATTAACATTATGAGATAACCACATCCTAGGTTTGGATGCTTAAGAGTTATTGTGAATCGATTTCGATTTTGTAATCATATTTAATTTAATAGAACTATCTATTTTTAAAAATCAAATAATTAATAATAACTTCTCAAAAGAATTTACTTATTTATTTTTTTATCACAGCCTTATATATGCGTGTGTGTCCAACTTCTCAAAAAAAATATTATTTCTGGTTTAATAATTTATGGAACCCATTAAAAAGAATTGTCATATCTCACCTAAGAAATTGGCATAATATTTTTTCCTACTATTGTTTTTATGACATGATATATACCCCTATATATATAACGATTTTGATATTTGATGAGTAGAAACAAACGTACATTTCACCCCATGAATTTCATCAAGGAGTGTACGCAAAAATCATTGGAAAAATCCAAACTACGGAAACAAATAACTGAATACAGTCCTTGAAAAAAAAAACAACTAGAACCTTATATTATGGGCACCACATCATAACCATTCAACTTACTCTACCATTGTTCAACATATATTGACATCATTTGCATGTAAACCCATTTCAGGAACCTGTATTTGGCTTCTATTCTTCGCCAACCTGTTCAACAAGTCAGCCAAATTTTTCCTCTTCTTTGGTCCTTCCGTCTCCAAAACCCATGAGTATGACGAATAAGGCTCTGGCGAGTTTCGCTTCAAAGCCTTTGTCACTCTCACCGGCTTCGGAGGTGCGTGAGAGCCAATGAGATGAGGAAAATTTAACTTAGCTTTGCTGCCACGCATCTTGAACGCAGCTCTATCATAAGCTAAACCGGCTGCTTCTTCAGTTTCATATGTGCCTAGCCAAATCCTTGCACCATTCTTCTTTGGATCCCTTATCTCTGCCGCGAACTTGCCCCAAGGCCTACGCCTCACGCCCCGGTAATGCTTCCATACCGGTGGCGCGTGAACTTCACGCCCCACCGTAGGGTGTTCTCTTTTGCTTGCTAACGAATCATTTGCATCATGGACTACACCCTCCAAGCTGGACATAGGGCTTGGGAATGGAATATTGTACGTTGGAGAATAGCAAAGTTCGTGGTTGGAAACGTTCATGAGAGTGTTGGAATCGTGTTCAAGCTCAAGAAGATAGTGTTGAATAGATTCCATTGAAGAGAAATCACAAGATATTGTGGTGGCCATGTTTTGAATGGTGATGAAGACGATGGTGTTTCTGATTTTGGGGTTAACTTTTTTGATTCTTGAAGCACTATATATGAAGAATAATGCGTTGTGTATTTATACCACTAGGTTCTGGAGTTGTATATTTTTTTATGTATTCGTTGAAACTATAGAAACTGATCGAGTTTGAACAACGTGATGCTAATTATTTCTTTAATATTGTTTCATGTGTGGGATGTTTCTTTGAAGCTACAATGAGTATTTGAAATGGCATTGAAAGTTGAAGTGAAAGATTCTTCCCAACGTGTGGTTAGTTGATATGACGTTATCTTTGCTTTTTTAAATAAAAAGTCATAACAACCTTTAACACGAATATTTAGATAGTGTCATATATTATAAAAGAAAAATTTTGGTGGAGTCCAAATGTTATTTAACTCAATTAAATTCAATCTTATAAAACCGACAAAAAATTAAAAATAATACAAATTTAATATATAATTAGAAAAAAGGTGCAACTTGGGCAATATTTAGAAGTTTGGGGCAGCCTAACACGCCCTGCCTAGGCATGTTAGGGTGCCCAGACTTCTATATATAGCCCCTGAAAATGACATTTGATGATTGTGCCTTCTTTCTAGAAATAGCTCTGCCTTCTCTCTAGAAAGTCGGTGTTGATTTCTCTGAAGCGAAGCCCTGTCGAATTCGAAGCGCGGTCGACAAGTAAGTCGATTTAACTGATTGTGCATAGTATTTAGTTTGTTATATTTTTAAATGAGAAAATTGTTAGGATCATATGAACTTGTTAGCAACCTAGATATTATGTTAGTGATTAGGCTAGTGATTAGGGTTACGTAATTCGGTGTAGCATTAGGGTTTACATTGTTATTAGGGTTTATGGCTTGGGGAACATACGTAGGTTATGGGTTTAGGGCTTATGGATTGTGATTAGAGTTGAGGGCCTGTGGTAGTGATTAGTGGGTACGTAATGCGGTGTACGTTTAGGGTTGACAGTGTCATTAGGATTTATGGATTATGGGTATAGACTTAGGGTTTATGGGTGCCGGTTCCATGTTTAGGGCTTATGTTGTGATTTGGGTTTAGGCCCTGGGGTGGTCATTAGGGTGTATGTAAATCGGGATTAGGGTTTAGGGTGTACATGGGGATTAGGGTTTATGACTTGGGGTACATAGTTAGGGTTTGTGGGTGTT
>CM023956.1:12180585-12247776 GCA_013407115.1 Glycine latifolia | reverse complement strand
AATCTTCACAAAATATCCTATCCCAAGCTGTAGATCCTGAAGCACAACAACTTCTACACAGAAATTGACTTACTTGTCGGCCGCGCTTCGAATTCGGCAGGGCTTCGCTTCAGAGAAATCAACACCCACTTTCTAGAGAGAAGGCTGAGCTAATTCTAGAGAGAATGCGCATTCCTCAATTGTGCTTTGAAAGGGCAATATATAGAAGTCTGGGCACCCTAACACGCCCTGTCTGGGCGTGTTTAAACACGCCTAGCTTGGGCGTGTTTAAACACGCCTAGGCAGGGCGTGTTAGGCTGCCCCAGATTTCTAAATATTGCCCAAGTTGCACCTTTTTTCTAATTATATATTAAATTTGTATTATTTTTAATTTTTTGCCTATAAAACCAATTTGAGGTAAGGGAAACCTAATTATATGCTTTAATTATTTTGGTCATATTATTATCGTTTGATGTAGAATCTCTAATACTCCTTACTAGACATATCAAATGTGAAATTTGTAAGATTAAACATATTTGCGGATAATCTAATATCAGGTCCGATAATAGATGATCTTATAAACCTAATAATAATCTTTAAAATATCATCTCAAAATTTGGATTAAAATCAATTTCAACCCATCAAACTGACTTGTTAGGTAAAATTTATTTTCTAGTTATATACACACACTAGTCATGATAAAACTAAAGAAATGTCAATAATATATTTTTTAACACACTCTTTTAAATTTTTGATTGATTAAAATTTATTATAAATGAAAAATTTTATAAGTCACACTTCTTATTTAATAATTTATTTATATTTTTTTATTTTTAATAAATTTTATCTCATAATGATATATTTGAAAATACGTCACTAAAAATTATATATATATAATTGAAAGGTGAAGAATTCAGGTACGGATTCGCCTGACCCCCTTTGTTTTTAAGATAAATTTTCTCAAGTATTAACTTGATAGATTTTGCAATGGATATAAGAACTGGTATCTAATTCAAATAAGTATCATTATTTTAGGGAATCTTCCAATTGATTGACCAATCCAAATAATATATATATATATACTCATGAGTCATGATAAAAATTAGAGAAATATCAATAATATAATTTTTAACACACTTTTTAAAAAAATTATTGATTAAAATTTATTATAAATGACAATTTTATAAGCCACACTTCTTATTTAATAAGTTATTCATATTTTTATTATTATTAATAATAAATTTTATCTCATAATAATATGTTTGAAAATACGTTAATAATAATTCACTAAAAATTAAACGAAAACTTGAACCTCCTGTAAATGTTACGAATAGTTTAGTCCAGTAAAAATGATTAATCTCCTGTAAGGTTTAGTAAAATTAAGATGATCCAAATTTGCATTAAGAGAAACATCTATATTTAATAACCAAATTTAACTTCCATAAATGTCATATGTAATATTAATTATATATGCATAAATAAAAAGCACTCAAGTGCTGCTTATAGAAATAAATAATCAAAAGCACACAGATGCAATTTCATGAATTTGAAATAATTGTATATAATATCACATACAGTCATGCGTTTTTTTATGTTTAAATACTGAAAGCGTATCTTCACACGCATTCTGAAATAAAATCGAGCATCACAAGGTTGATTAGCTTAGCTCCTTTCCAGTTGGACATACACACATTGATAATCAATATATTTTATTTAAGATTTTGATTAAAAATACTTTTAAGCTTAAAATTAATTAATTAAAATATATAAATTTAGCATTAGAAAACGAAGGGAACAAATTTTATGTGCATTAGTTGTCCTAAATCAAAGCGTACATGTGTAGTTGAAGGCAAGCAATCATCTTCACCGATTATAAATTAAGCAAAAAATTAAGAGACCTAATCCGAAACAAAATAGAAACCTTATTCCCTAATAATATATTGGAAGTAGGAAACAAGTTATTATTCCTGTGTTTACACAATGTGAATATGTAATCTAACCAAACATCCCCGTACAAAGTAGTCAACTAGATCGAGTGTATGTATGACCCATAATATTAATTTTTGACCTTTTAAATCTAATGTTACATATAACTCCAAATAAAGAGTAG
Source organism: Glycine latifolia (assembly GCA_013407115.1). NCBI lineage: Eukaryota > Viridiplantae > Streptophyta > Magnoliopsida > Fabales > Fabaceae > Glycine > Glycine latifolia. Next base: position 12,245,687 of record CM023956.1, on the reverse strand, counting down.
AAGGAACATATATCCCTTCTCATCTAAGGGATTAAAATGTTGCCCACCATGTTTGAACAATAAAATAGTAGTCAAAGACTGACTAAGCGCCGTCCGGTATTCATATAACACGATATTGTAGATAGAAAAACTTTTTATACACCAATAGTTATACTTTTTTTTTAATCAGCATCAATAGTTATACTTAGTTAATAAATAGCTGACTTTTATAATTGTTACTAATGAAATATGTGTAACTGTGTAAGCATAAATTTCTTCTATTTTGGGCTACACAAAGTTTTTAATTATATGCAAATTTCAATGGCTCGCATTATGTTTATAATGATGTTTATAATTTTGTGTCTTAATGAGGTAGATGCAGAAAATATCTCACTTAGATTTCTGTGTCTCCATCATGGAGAGCCGTACGTAATTGACCAGAAAAACAAATAGCTCACTTACTTGTATATAATTTTCAAGACCACACATCTATTTATTAATTCAGTATTTTACTGGAGGACAAGGTAGTGCATATATAGCTAAATCATATATTTTAAAGGATTCTGCTCCTTTAAATTAAATAAACTTCGTTAATATTTCAACATATCTATAGTTTATTGCGCCCGCGCACACATATAAGCAATGCACATAAAAGTCTATGCGTGTATTAATATTATAATTTATTATTTTTATATATTATAATTTTTAATATATTTATCTATTATATTTTAATTATTAAAAACATATTAATAAAAAGTAAATTTTCACCGCTATACAGTTACCTATGTGTGAATGTATGCATTCATCATTTGAAATCTAGTTTACGTAAGCGCGTGACAAAATCAAACCAAAGAAAAAGTACATTACCCACACCTTTTAATTTTTTAACATAAAAAGGAATTGTTTAATTACTCAGATTCATTAATGCTATTATTATAATACTATCCAAACCATTATTACACCACGTGATTTAAAACTTTTGTTCAATTAACAATACCTAAAAACCCATTTTCAGCACCTGCTTCAAAAAATCAATAAAAAAGTCAAGGATGCTTCAACGAAATGTCCCCAACAAAATGGCACAAAAAAACCAACCACTTCTTAACAACATTTTTCACTCATATAAATTCACGTTATGAATCACATATGCCTATGCCTAATACCCTCACATCACATATAACACTAATACAACATTTCACTTTTCAAGTTCCAAAAGACCAAAGCCATATGAACAATTTCAACACCACTCTTGAGTCCGATGATTTTGCTCTTCTAGAATCCATTCAACGTTACCTCCTCGATGACAACGAAGACTTCAACGCTCTAACGGAGATTTTGGCAACACCTAATAATAACGTCAATGCCGTTAACTCTCCATTATCTTCGTTGGAGCATGCAACAACGGCTGCTACGGAGGGGCGTGGGGCTTCGTCTGCGGCGGCGCGTGGTGGCCATGTGCGTAACCAAAATTACAAAGGAGTGAGACGCAGGCCTTGGGGCAAGTTTGCGGCTGAGATAAGGGACCCAAATAGGAACGGCGCGAGAGTGTGGCTTGGGACTTACGAGTCGGCTGAGGATGCAGCTTTGGCTTACGATCGAGCCGCTTTTGAAATGCGTGGCTCGAAAGCTAAGCTCAATTTTCCTCATTTAATTGGGTGTAGTGATGCTGAGCCGAGCCGAAGACAATAATGACTAAGCTGGATTTGTTGGAGCCAAAAATGAAGATGAGCTAAACCACTACAGAGGAATATAGAGTACAATTATTCATGATATTTTATGATGCTATAAGCAATCATTTTATGGGTCATTGGTTGATTTGTTTTAAGGAATGTTATATCTCTTGTAAATTATATTATAAATTATTCTAATATTTCATAAAAAATGTATTAATGAAAAAAATGTAAAATTAAACCAAGAATAAATTATGTTTTTCATCTTTTAATTTTTTAAATTTTATAGTTTTTGATCTTTTAACTTTTTAATGGTCTTTATTCTTAATTTTTTTTTGTCTGGTATTTTAATTCTTTCTGTCTAAATCCATCATTAACTACCAACTTGATACTATTTATATTAATACTTGTTATCAATTAAAAACCACCATAAATTATTTTCCTCGGCATAAAAAAAAAAACAAGCTCCATATCCTTCGATCAACGAGAGTAAACATGAATGAATTCTTTGTGCTTCCTTCATTACGAGTGTGTAGCATGATTTTGATTTCCATCAAACCCGCGGCGCCAAAGTTGTCAACCCGAATTCATCGCGAATCTTCTACGAGGACCTGCCACGGCTCATGCTGTTGCCGGAATGGAATCTCTACGACTCCATGATGTGCTCTTTACACTGCTACCAGGTTCATGACGTGCACCGATGAATGTGGTAGAGAGAGGGGTTTCAATGGCGGAACTAACACCCGCAGCGGCGTCAACCACTATCAGCGTCGTTGTCTCCGGCACCGTCTAGATCTCCCATGGCGGCCAGATCTTTGGCTACGACTCAAAGCCCACTTGTTCGCATCTCCACCAATGCGGCGGTCTCGCCGCTTTGGGCCGTACAGTCGAAGGGCTTGTACATCTGAAGCCAGATCTGAAATTTGTGACGCTGAATGTGGTGGCTTTGCTTTGAGGGGGAAATGGTGGGTTGCAGTTTGAGGTTGAGAAGGTGATTGAGAGGGAGAGTATGGAGCTTCGCGTGAGAACAAGAATGAATGGTTCTGATGTGTCGTCTGGATTGGGGCATTACGTATGGGTCTGTTGTTGATGGATCAACAATGTTACTTTTTTAGGTTCAAGCATTTGTTGCGCACATGTTAATCTTTTAAAATAACCTTTAAGTAATTTCTATGGTTTTTAATTACCAAAAAATATAAGAAAATAAAATATTATTACAAATGGCGCCACGTAGTCCATTAATGGTGGATTTGGACAACAAAAAAAAGAATCAAGATCAATTTTCGAAAAATTAAAGTAACAAAATCATAAAAGTTAAAAAGTTGATAAAAACATATTTATTCTTCTTTAAATTAATAGTTTTTTTTCCTTTTCTTTCTCCTTTTACCTATTTAAATATCTGTCAGTTTCTTTTTTCTTTCACTCTTTCTCATTATTACATCTGTCATTTTTTTAATTGTTTTCTTTCCCTCTTTAATTGATTAGCTTTTTGTTTTCTAATACTACGCTCTTCCTTCCATTAATTTTCTAATACGCTCTCATTAATATCATTATGTTTTGTCACGCTTCCATATTGCTTGGCAGTGGTCAAATCCTTGCCCTTGTCCCTGAAGCAAAGCTTCTCTGTCCTTTAATTAAGACACAAAAATACCCGTGTCATGATCAGCATGAAATATAAATTACATTTTAAGAATATGTTTAACTATATAACACGTGAATTTGGTGGTTTCTTGACTTTCTTCAGTTCATGTACTGGATATATATTGGGTCAGCAATTAGATGCCACAACTGAATGTCTCCCAACAAACTTCGGGATTATTATTGGCATTATTAAAATTGTTATTAGCGTTACTCACGTGAGTGTTTTTTGTGATATTTTCAAATTATCTCTTGACATGAAATAAAATAGAAAATATGTTTTCATTTTACAAACCACAGTAAAAAAAAATTAACAATTAAATCATGATTTTATTAGACAAGTCTACAAGAAATTATGATTTTGTTATTTTTTTCACTCCCATTTGTAAAATGAAAATGCGTTATTTCTAGTTACACAAACGGAATTTCATTGTTATTTTTTTCACTCCCATTTGTAAAATGAAAATGCGTTATTTCTAGTTACACAAAGGAAGTGTGTTTCCCTTAGGCTATTTTCTTGCCACTTTATTTCGGCCACAAAAACATATTTCTATTGTGTAACTAGCAATTTATATTTTTTCTGATGCACTATGCGAAATAGTAACATGTTTTCGTCGTATACCTGCAAACAAAAATATGTTTTCATTTCGTAAGTTGTGTTGCAAAAAAAAACTATGGAAACATGTTTTTGTTGTTATTTTTGTCTGTTAACCATAATAAATTATTATGGACCTCATTAAATGACTTGCAACACAATATGCATGGCTTACAATAATTAGCAAACACAAATAGTAAACTTTATATTCCACATTAAATGAATAAAAACATTAGCTAGAGTTTTACCAAGTGTCAAATGAATACACATAAAAATACTTAATATAAGAAGAGTTAAATAAAACAACTAATCGTTAGTGATGTTTATTACATATGAAATCCTATAGTTGAATGAAACATTAATGAGTTGAATTCTTGTGTGTCATTGGTACAGCCTCTGCCATGAAAGGGTTTCACGTGTGCAGTATGTCTCCATTGTGGTGCAATAGGAGACAAGGGACAACTATCCTTCAAATACATCTATATTATCATAGAAAAATAGTATAGTTGTGTTAGTTAACAAATCAATTAATGTTTACAATACTAAAAAAATTTCTTAAGTAGATGTTGTATAATTGCACAATGTGATTCTCATTAACAAATTCAATTGCAATAAGGAGTTGCTGTGCCACAGATAATGTCGAACACCTGAGCGGAAAGAAACTCTAACTTTGGAGCATAGATAAAGAAACCAATTTCATGTTTGAAGTTCCTGAATCAAGTTTTGTCGAACTAGAGCGTATGATTCATCACCTTGACCTAGTAAAGTTGCAATTGCCCTTTAACCACAATTTCCACTGGGTCTCACATCAATAATTTTTAGGATGTATTATTGCAACGGATTGGAAATTCAACCATATAAGGGACATTTTTTATCTATCTTTTGTTACTGACATCTTTGCAAGCCACACTTGGAGTTCTCGAACTACCAACCATCGTGTTCATGTCATCAACTCACTCCCATATTGAAGGTGCACGTTTAGTAGATTTCACATACTTTAGTGCATCATTTGTTTTTACTTTCTCTGGTATTCAAAAATGCAAGTTCACAGACCTTATTCTTCAATATTATTTTCCCACCCACATCAAGCTGTGAAAACCTCTTTAACAATGCATCACCATCATTTTTGAGAGTTAAATCCCCCCAAGAATCACTTGTGTCATCTGTACCACTAATGGATAACATTTTTCAATGCACATGAATGGACGACAATGGTATTGAGCCACTGATATGGCTATACCTAGCAAGTTCAAAGGCACATAATAGACCATGAGTAGTTCTGAGTGTGCATTCACAAGCAATTATCAACACCAATGGTTGCAAAGCATTTTAACTCATCAAAGATTAAACTTTGTGCTTGTCTTGAAACGAATTCCCGTAATCTCTTATAAAATGATGTATTGAACCTGCAGTCAACCACGTTGATGCTTTTTTGAGATGAGGCTTTAAGTTTAGTATGTTGCAGTATAAGCATGTTATTCATTGCATCTCAACAAGTACATAAATCTTCAATGCTATCAGGAAGCAACCTCTTCAGTCTTGCATGAACGTCTTAAATCCTGTAAAGTAGTTTAGTATAATGCCAACAAAATATACATAACAAACAAAATGTGAAACAGGTAATTAAAAAATGTAAGTATTAGTTGTATTTCCAAGATGTATAACACGACCAATCCATGTTTGTACAAAACTCTCCTTATGATGCAATAATCATGTTCAATAAACATACTCTTAAAATGTCGAATAATGTGTGCACATGTTTGGAAAGCTTTACAATTATTGCTCAAATATTTTTTCATTTGTATAATTCACCAAGCCTACCCAAGCATCCATCACAACCTCCCAGCCTTCTGCCTTAGTCATGAGCATCTTGCATTTTTCTGTAACATTCTTAGAAATGTGAAATTCACATAACAAGTTTGTTAAAGAATAGAAGACAACCTACAATGCATTCATTAAAGCAATATCTCTGTCAGTTACAATCACCTGAGACTTCACATCATCTTTGACAAACAATCCTTTGACCTTATTTAAAGCCCATTCAAAAAATTTCGTCCTCTCAGATTGTAAATAAGAAAATGCAACAAAAAAGTCATTTGTGTTGAAGTCACACTAACAATCTCCAACAACAAAAAATGATATTTGTTTGTCTTGTAAGTAGTATCACAAATAAAAAATGTTGATAATGAATTTAATAGCTTGATGGAATCTGAATGATACCACATTATATCTTTGACAACATCTTGAGTGTCCACTCTTTTGAATCAATATACATATTGATCATGTTCTATCAACTTCAGTAGATGTTATACCTTCGTTCTTGGACCCTTTTTCTTGCACCTAATCTTTGTCATTTATTGTATACGGTCTTGATAGTGGTGACATTTTTTGCATCTTGATCTTTGATTATCAACAAATTTTAACCAGGATTCACCATGTTTTTGGTCATTTGATTAAGCATAGTTTTTCTTCACTACTTAAACTACTGGTATACGCATGTCCCAACAATGTTTAACTAACTCTGTGGTTATGAACACCGCAAATAAAGAAAAGTTTCCAACCTACCTCTTTGGCAAACTTCCCTTTTAATTTAAATGAACATCCACATTTTCTGGTTCCAGTGCTCTTGCAGACTAACTTATCCTTGTATTGCTTGTATGTTATAAACTTAAGAGTTTAATCATTGAAATTGAATTAAGCAAACAATTTAATTGGATTGGTCAAATGGTATGCATTATAACCAAAAAGAATAGCTTTCGGATCTCTATTTTTATTATCGTCAAAGAAAATTAGAATCATAGGATTAAATAAAGAAATTTCAAACTTTCTATTACACATATTTGTTTTTGTTACAACTGGTATTTGGGTATTTTTGTTTGAGTTATAGATGAAATTCTCATATACAGTTCTCCATTTTCATAACCCACTATAACATAGATTTTCCTCCAATTTTCTGACCTATGAATGACAAGAACAAATCCAAAACTCTTCTTGAAATCTCAAACCCAACACAACGAATCATCTTGATTTTCAAAAACCTAAAAACCAAAATATTTTTCTTCACTTAAGCAACTTACACATACACAAATATAAAATAAATCTCCAACTAATCAGCATACCTCATTAGTCGTGAAATGATTGGAAAAGTTAAGGGTAATCAGGTTGGGGGGGTCAATGTCCAACCCATTGTCAGGATCTTCATGCTGATTTCTCAAACCATCATAATTTGCAAACATTTCATCTAATTGATTATAATGATAAAAATTATTTTGGCTATCATCATAGATGTTTCCAAAACCACGAGGTATTGTAACTTCATAAGAAAAAATGTATTTCAATCCATGCATTCACTGCAAATAACCATTCATGAAAATAAAAAATAAGACACAAAAATATTGGAGAAAGGAAAAAAAATATACTAAATAGAATCATGATTTCATTGTTGTTTGGAATTCAACACATAGCGAAATCATGATTCTGTTATGTGTTTGAAAATTAAAAAAAATGCGGAATTGTGATTCCAGTGTGTCTTTAAGATAGAGGAATCATGATTCCGTTGTGTAAAAAATTACCTACGTTGGATGGTCTGACGAGAAAGAAGAGAACATGTGGAGAAATGAGAGAGGAAGGGAGAAGGGTTGCGGGTGTTGTGAAAGAGGAAGAGAAAAGTGAAAGAGAAAGGGAGAAGGATTGGGGTTGTAGTAAAAAGGGAGAAGGGTAAAATGATCAAATTGTTATAGATGGTAATACCAAATAGCAAATTTGGTAGTGACAATAACAATCCCTTTGTTTATTTCCCAGTTCATTGAACAATGCACACACAAGCTAAATCAGTGTAAGGGTCATGACCCACATTATCAAACTCCAGTGACTCTTATCTAGAATATAGTTTTCGAAGAGAAAAAAAATACATAAACATGATAAATTTGAGAAAATAGTTTAGACATTGAAATGTTAAATGGTTTTATATTTTTAATTCAATCCCAAACTATAACATGTATTATAAATTTATTATTGACTTTTACAATAATTAGTTAAAATGGTAGTCGAAGGGAGAAAAGGGAGATAGAGATAGTATGCTCGAATCTCTCTCACAAAAAAAAAAAATTAACATATTAACAATTAACATTAACTTTTAAAAACAACTACTTAAAAGTTTTTATACTAATATTACATAGTTTTAAACTCGCAAAACTTTAGAATTAAAAAAATCTAGAATTTAGTAAAAAAATTCCTAAATAACACAATTGTAATTATAAGATAAGATTGCAGTGATATAAGATTAACTTAGAATTCTAATACCTTTGATAGGAAGAATACGTTGACCCAAATATAAGGATGGGCAAGCCCTTGCTTTAGGGCTCCCAAAAATAGTTTTTTATTATGAGTATTTTTTGGGTGTAAGATTTTAAATTTTTCGTGTTACTGTACTTCTATTAATAAATTGTCTTTTAATATATCAATTCCTACCAAATTTAAAATCCTTACTCATTGATTTTAAATTAAATATATTGTCTCCTAATATAGTAGTTTTCACCAAAATTTGCTCATGTTCTTGAAAATGAGAAAAAATATTATGCGCTAATAGTAATCTAATCACAATCCACCATATATGATAGGTTTGTTGACTTTTATAATAATTATCTTAAAACCTAAAAATCATATCAACGATGATTTGTGATTGAATAACATTGTAAAATTGTTTTAAGCTTAAAAGTATGTTAGGCTTGTCCCATAAAAGAGGTGGGAATTCAAGAGAGAAAATAGGTGAGAATTCAAGAGAGAAAAGAGATTAGATCGATTTGGAGAACAAGGAAAATTGGGTGTGAAGAATAAGGTTAAAGGTTTTTTCTTTTTCAAATAAAAAAGTATTATAGGTAATAAAAATTTTGGTTATTGCTATATTTACTCTCTTTTTTGCTAAGTACACTCTCTTTGCCTTTTCTAAATTCAAAATTATTGAAATAACCTTTCTTTTTTCAAACCTTATTCTCTTTCTTGCACACTCCCTCTTAATTTCATAGTAACAACACATTCTTCCTCTTATATCACACTCTCTCCTCTATTTCACTTCCTTCATCCGCATTTGATCTCATACTCCAGTCTCTCTTTATTCCTCTCTTACTTAATCTCTTTATTCCTTATTTTATTTTTTCACTCACACAACATATCATTAATGTTTCTCATTTTATGTATGCAACAACGTATGGCTAGGTTTAAAAATTTTCCAAGTTGTTGTAGCAGAATGCATCTTAGAGTTGTCTAGATTGAAGGATCGATATCAATTATATGCTTTATCCACTTCAATTACTTCATTATTGTACAATTTTTCCCTTTATATAAAGTTTTTAATGGTTTAGTGTCCTATTTGATTTTTTTCAATTTTTTTAACATCTAGAAAGTACTTTCCAAAATATAAAACAATCATTTGAAACGTACTTTTTGAATCACAATTTTATTTTTTAACATTTTGGACTGTACTTTCTAGAATACAAAAATAATATTCTAGAAAGTATTTTCCATAATGTTAAAAATACAATTGTGTTCCAAAAAGTACTTTCCAGAATAATAATTATGTATCAATGTTATGGGTATAAAGGATATATACGATAGTAAAAATTAAAAAAAATAATGAGAATGTATTTAGCATATATAAAAGGGTAGTAGATATACCAAAAGTCAATTATTAAAGTCGAAGTCAAAAAAAAATTGGACCTGCATTTTGTAAAGCCCAATTTAGATTGAAGTGAGACCAACTCACCCAAGGTAGGCATCTTTCTGGCATACAAACTAAATTAGCCCAAAGTATATATACAAGGGATATGCTATTAGCCCTAACCTATTTTGCTATTGGTCCCAATCTCCCAGTGGAAAAGTCCATTTTGTTCCCTCCTTCTTCCCCCATCATCTCACCTACTCCCTGCGCCCCCACCTTCTTCTCACCCAACCCCCTGTGACTCCACCCCCTGTTGCCCTAATCTCGCAGCCATTATCACCACTAACCACTACCCTATCCCATCTCTTCCATGTCGCACCGCCATCAGTCCCCAGCATCACTGTCATGTAGAGCCTCTGCTCACACACGACCTCCACACTATCATATCCCATCTCCTCCATGTTGTGCACCGCCACCAGTCCCTACCATCACTGTCACGTAGATCCCTTTCTTGTGCGTGACCTCCACCCGCGCATAATTTTCACCTTTAAGGCTCTATAGGCACAACTCCTATCCACCATCACCGTGTCATCGTGCACATTCACCGTTGCACACTCCTCTGCCATAACAAAATCACAATTTTGCATGGATATTTGATCGCACGAAATCGTGATTGATTGTATAACCAAATCTTATTTTTACTGTATATATTTTTTTAGCCCCCACTTAATCCAATGGATTCATAATTCTGTTGTGTTAAGGGGGTGCCACAAAATATAACAATGGAATCACAAATTGTGTTGTTATTTTTGGGGTGAGAAAAATTATACAACAAAATTGTGATTTCGTTGTGGAATCACAATTTTGTTGTGCTTAGGGGGGAGGAGGAGGCTGAAAATTGGTGCACAACAAAAAATCATGATTTTGTTGTGCATTTTATTCAACGAAATCATGATTTTGTGGAGAGGGTATTTTTGAAATAAAAAAGTTTTAGTCCCTTGATAAAAGCCAATAATAATTTTAATGGGACAAATAGTAACTCCCGATATACAATATGGAGCACTGCCTAGCCCAATTAGAGTAGAAATTCAGACATCTAAATTGCTGCTAAAACTTCTTTTACCCCCATAAAAATCAAGCAGCACCAAAACTCTTAAATTCCTCCTATTTAAATAAAAAAATTTCTCGACCTAAAATTAGAGATGTTCACACTAAAGATAGATATTTGAATTTAACACATCTAACATTCAAAATATTGTTTTGGGACTGAATTTTGGAGAAAGAAAAATGTAAAATCTTACCGTGTTTCTGTTACAAATTTTAGTTCCGTAGAGGATGGAGATGGTAGATCAAAGTTGCAACTATTGGCTAGTTAATGAGGTTGGTATACCATTTTATTATTTTAATAAATGACAATTCATATATAAGCTTAATAATTTTTAAAAAAGCACCTTCGCCCAATGGAAGTTAAGGATGCAATTGTATTTGTTACGGATAAAACTCCTAATTATCTTTATTTTAAATATTCAAATCCCCAACAGCCCAATATCTTATCTATCAGAAGATAAAAGATATAACAAATACAGCAACAGAAAGATAAGACAAATACTCAAATATCTCGGCCAAAGATAATGGGCCTCAACCATTATTCTACCAGAATCCAGGTATTATCTTATAAATACAGCATCAATCATGGTGAAAGGTACACAACAATTCTGACTCTCTCTTTTCCATTCACACTGCACACATAGCACGCCACTCGTGTTATTTCCTGCAGTGATCATCTTCCTGAAGGTGCTTCATCTCTATAAGTATCTTCAGAGAGGGAGAGCCTGATCCCATAGCAAAATCCCAGTAAACCTTGTTGGGTACATTCTGTTTCTCACAAGCAGAATAGTGGCACCGTCTGTGGGGAACAATAAATTTCGAATCCCACCAACTCACAATGGTCAACACCAGAAGCCACCAGATCGCTGGACATGACGAACAGCCCAAGAATACGAATCTGAAAAACGTGGTAGCAGAAGATGTGGTTTCCCATACCGCCTCTTCCCCAGCAATACCACCAGTCTGCATTCCACCATCAGTTGTTGAGGCACAACCAGACACCATTCAGCGTTTTATCCAGAACGCTTTGAATTCGATTTTGTCTCGAATAGAGAATCTGGAGAAGCGCTATGAGCTTCAACGACAAGAGGATGCCCAGAACTTTTCCAAACTGCTGGACGAACGCAATGCTAAACATCACCGTTCCCAACGTATGAAACACCAGAGTCCTAATATAGAAGGCCTGGCGACAACACAGAACGAGCAACCTCATGCAACATCGAGAAGACATGAACCAGGGAACTCGGTACCCACTGCCGAGACTGGTAACAGAGGGCCAATCAGTCAATTCGAGCAAGCCAGAATATCCCATTCCTATTCACATAAAGAGGGACCTCGGCCCACTCTGTAAGCTAGAATCCCGGAACGTACCGTTGTTGACAGACCAGCAGGAGAAACCATACGTCGGCCTAGACGAGAAGATGATACATATCGGAGGAAATATCGTCGAGGTCATCAGAATAATAGCCCGTTCATCGATGAGATAGTAGAGGCTCAATTTTTGGAGGACTTCGATGACTCTTTCTTATCCAAGTACGATGGGAGCCAGGATCCTCAGGTGCATATAGACGAGTTCGACATGCAAATGTGTGTCCGAGGTATTGACGAGCCCATAATTTCCCGAATCTTTGCTACTACTTTGACTGGAGCCGCCCAAACCTGGTTTCACACCTTGCCGCCGCTTTCTGTCCAAAGTTTTGAAGATTTTGGACAGAAGTTCTTATTGAATTTTGCAACGAGCAAGAAACAGCCCAAGTCCGAGTTCGTACTAGGGAAAATATGCCAGCAACCTGGAGAAACTCTGCAGAGTTATATGGACCGATTCAAAGAAGCCGTTTTGCAAGTGCAAGGCTTGGAAGAAAAGGTCCACGTGCATCTCATCTCAGCTAGACTCAATGGATCATCCCGCCTCGCCAAATCCATTTATAAGGATCCTGTGAGAACTCTAAACGAGTTTAGGATCCGTTCAAAGAAATATTTGGAGTTGGAACAAATGGAAATCGCTAACTCAGCCCCGAGGGAGAATAAGAAACCCGCATCGCCGAGGAACCGACGTCAAGAGAATGCACAATCTAGCCGACAACCTGCAAATTTTCCCGTCAATCAACCTCCACAAAATTTTCCTGACCCTAGCTTCAGGCCCAAGAGGTACGAGTGGAAATTTGACAAGTATGCTCCATTGAATGCTACATGAGGCCAGATATGGAAAGAAGTCGCTTTTACGGAGATGAGGAAAGTAGAACGTCCTCGACCGGCAGTAAGAAAGGAAGGATTAGATTATTCTCGATATTGTGATTTCCACAATGGACCGGGTCATACGACTGACCGGTGTTGGGAACTCCGGATGCGATAGAGAAGTTTGTTCGTGAAGGCAAGCCTCGGCAATACGTTCTCCGAACCCAAGGGCACCAAGGCAAAAGGAAAAGTCAACAGGAGAATAAAGACCGGGATGACAAGAAAGGCAAAAAGGATGATTTCCCAGAACCTGAATTCGAATGTAATGTGATTTTGGGAGGCATGGGAGGTGGAGGTGACACTGCCAATCAGTGAAAGACATATCTCAAAGAAGTTATGTCGGTAAGAGATCAACCGAGATTCAAGGAAAGCAGCAAGAAATCCGTGCCACCGCTAATTTATTTCACCGAAGACGATATGAAAGGTGTGGTGCCCGGGCACGAGGACGGTCTTGTCATAACAGGGACCGTAGCTAATTTCCGAGTCAAAAGAATATTTGTTGATAACGGTAGCTCGGCCGACATCATCAACTTGAGTGCATTCAAAAAGATGAACTTGAAAGAAGACGACTTGAAACCATGCCAAACCATGTTGATAGGCTTTAATGGTGGAGGCACTGGTTTGAAAGGCGTAATTGACCTCCAACTTACGTTGGAAACAAAGGAAGGTTTCAAGACAGACCGGGTCGCATTTACCGTTGCTGAGTTCACCTCACCATATAATATTATATTGGGTAGGCCAACACTTCATAAATGGGATATATTGATGTCCACTCAGCATCAGAAGATGAAGATGATCGGACACCTCGGCCGAGTTATTACAATCTGCGATGATCAGAAGGAGTCCAGACAGTGCTATTTCAATGCGATCCGAGAAACTGAAGGTGGCCCATCTTCTCCACCTCGGATTCGACAAGGAGACCCAGCAGAACAACAAATAAAAAGACAGGCATCCCGCAAGCCGGTCAATCTTGTGGAATTAGATATGCGAGATATTGAAGAATGGAGGCCAGAACCGGTAGACGAGCTTGAAGATATTTAGATTGGAGGATCTCCAGAACAAATCACGAAGATAGGAAAACATAATGATTCAGAAACCAAAGGCAAGCTAATCCAGTGCCTAAGGGAGAATCAGGACGTGTTCGCTTGGAAAGCTTCCGAGATCCCCGAGATCAAACCTACATTTTGTTGTCATAAGTTAGCCATGTACCCTGATTCTAAACCAGTGGCACAGAAGAATAGGAAGCTCGGCCCAGATAGAAGGCAGGCATTGGAGAAGCATATCAAGGAATTGCTGGAGGCCGGGTTCATAAGAGAGATACAGTACACCACTTGGCTTTCTAATGTGGTGATGGTAAAGAAGTCCAATGGAAAATGGCGAGTTTGTGTTGATTACACAGATTTGAACAAGGTTTTGAAAATACAATGAATACCTAATCCAATAAACCAAGAGGGGGGGTGAATTGGTTTTTGCCCCTTTTTTAAATTTCTTACAAATCAATATACAGCGGAAGAATTAATTGGGATCGTATCTTAGATCAAAAACAAATTTGAAAAGCAATTATCTTCTCCAATCAATTAACTCTTGTGCTGAATCAAAGTTTGAGTTGATACACAAAATTGAATATCTTAAGAAATCAATGAAACATAAACCAAAGCTTAAATGCACACAACTTTATACTGGTTCACCTCTCAATCCCGGAGGCTACATCCAGTTTACCTTCTAATCCAAACCAGATTAGAGTTCCACTATAACAGATCTTAGTTCTTTACAAGCAATCAACAAGGTCTCTTTCACCTACCCTAGGCAAAACTCTAAATCTACTCCCTAGATTTATCAAAAGACCTAGAACTAGAGAACCCCTCTCAGTTCAACCCCCTAGAAAACCCTTTCTAGTAATGCTTTAAAGAACCCCAAATGTTATATGAAAGATTCACAACAAATACAACACTTACAAACAAAGTTTACAAAAATATCAAAGCTTAAGATACAAGAAAGATGTCACCTCATATTCCTTTGCAGCATAAAGGATATACACGAATTTTATAACTTGAGATGATGAATGTAATGCTTTCTTGACTGTTCTTTATACAACTCAAAGCATGAATGATCACCAAAATGACTTCTTCTTCTAAGCAAACATGTTCAATCTAACTCTAATGATCAACACTCTTAAAAAGAAGTTTTAATCCCTTAGAACACTTAGAGACTGTTAAAACTCTGATATGAACGAAAGCTTCGAAATCTCTCTCTCTCTCATTCAGTGACAAGGCTTTCCTATTTATAAAAAAATAGATTTAACAGACTGTAATCAATTATCTCGTCATGATAATCGATTATTTTATCATATGTAATCGATTATTTCGACTAAGTAACCGATTAAATTGTTCATGATAGTTCTGGAAATCTTGAACGAACATAATAATCGATTATTTGACCATGTAATCGATTACGCCAGAAACTTCTAAACATTTCACAAGCAGAGGTAATCGATTATAATGCCTATTAATCGATTACGCCAGAAACATTGCAAAAACACTACAGGGCTTATTTAATCGATTACAATTATTTGGTGATCGATTAAACCAGTTCAACATGCTTAACTGAATTATGCAGAAGCCTTATGTAATCGATTATATGCTGCACGTAATCGATTAAAGCAGTGTAAAATCATTTTATGCTTGTTTAGATTCACAAATGCATATCTAATCATATGCACATACTAATATGATTCTTAACCTAAGTATGAATGTATGCATGTATGATTTCTTTAATGGCTGCAAAGGAATATAGGGATTTATCTTTAATGAATCAAGCTTAACCAAAGGAAAAATTACAAATGCCATCTTAATATGATTGGGCATGTAAAAATATCGAAATAACACTTGTCTTCTGCTCCTTGAATCTAACAAGTTTGTCCAAAGGACTCTTATTCGATGCCGAGTATCGATCAGCTGGTGGATAATTCTGCCGGATTCCAATCGTTATCTTTTATGGACGCCTATTCCGGATACAATCAGATACCCATGTACCCAGGTGATCGGGAGAAAACAACATTCCGAGGTATAGAAGAAAACTATTGTTATGATGTAATGCCATTCGGATTGAAGAATGCCGTGGCCACTTACCAACGGATGATGAATAAGGTTTTCGCCGATCAACTCGGACGCAATATTGAAGTATATATCGATGACATGATCGCCAAAACAGATATAAGCGGAGACCACATCCGAGATCTAGAAGAAATGTTCTGCAAACTAAGGCAACATAGTATTCGTTTGAATCCTCTAAAATGTGCCTTCGGGGTAAAAGCTGGGAAATTCCTAGGTTTCATGTTAACATACTAAGGAATAGAGACAAACTCGGACAAATGCAAAGTTGTACTCGACATGCAATTTCCTGTTAATAAACGCGAAGTCCAACAGTTGACGGGAAGAATGGCGGCCTTAACACGGTTCCTCCCAAAATCCGCAGAAAAGGCCCTTCCATTCTTCAAGTTATTAAAAAAGGAGGCTAGCATAGGATGGAACCAGGCCTGCGAAGAGGCTTTTCAGGAAATCAAAAGGTGTTTGGCTTCACCCCCAGTTCTCTCGAAGCCAGAGCATGAAGAAATACTTGTCCTGTACCTTGTAGTTGGAGAAGAAGCCATAAGTGCTGTTCTAGTCAAAGAAGTGGACAAGTGTTAGTTGCCAATATATTTTGTAAGCCGAGCTCTCAAGAACTCGGAGCTGCGATACCATAAGCTCGAGAAGGTGGCCTTCGCTCTGCTCACAACGGCTAAAAGGCTTCGCCTGTATTTCCAAAGCCATACCATAGTGGTAAGAACAAACCAACCCATCCGGCAGGTATTACACAAGCCGGACTTAGCGGGGAGAATGATGAATTGGGCTATTCAATTATCCGAGCTCGATATCAAGTATGAAGCTCGTCACGCCATCAAGTCTCAAGCTCTGGCCGATTTTATGGTCGAGTTGACGCCGATATCTTCCACCCAGACGAAAAATGGTGCGTGGAAAGTATATGTTGATGGATCATCTAATTCCAAGGGAAGCGGAGCCGAGATTATTGTTGAAAATCCCGAGGGAGTGTCACTCGAACAATCACTGTAGCTTAATTTTCCGACGTCTAATAATCAAGCGGAATATGAAGCATTGATTGCCGGGTTAAACCAGGCGAGAGAGCAGGGAGCATTGAGAGTCAATGTCTTTACTGATTCACAGCTTGTTTCAGCACTAATCGAAGGGAGGTATCAAACCAAGGGTCCTTTGTTAGCAAAATATCTTGCTAAAGTCAAGGAGATAATATCCGAGTTCGATGAAGTCACCATCGCCCATATTCTGAGAGAAGAAAATACCCGAGCCGACATATTATCGAAGCTGGCAAGTACAAAAGGCACGGGTAATCACAGAACAGTCATTCAGCAGGAACTCGCCCAACCTGCTTGCATCATGGTGGTCTTAATAACCGAAGACTGGAGGAGGCCGATTATCAATTATTTAGAACAAGGGATAGTGCCGGATGACGGAATGGAAGCAAAAAGATTAACCCGAGATGCTTCTATGTACACAATCGTTAATGGTGAATTATACCGCCGAGGTCTCCACACCCCATTGTTACTATGCTTAAGCTCCGACCAAACAGAGTACGTACTTACCGAGATACATGAGGGCATTAACGGCCAGCATATGGGTGCGAGGGCTTTAGCATTAAAAGCTATTCGTGCCGGATATTTTTGGCCGACGATGAGGGCAGATGCAGCAGAGCATGTGAAAAAATGTGACACCTGTCAAAAGCATGCAAAGCTATTATGGACCCCTCCATCCGAGCTAAATTTAATCACAGCACCATGGCCTTTCTACAAATGGGGAATGGACCTTTTAGGACCATTTAAGGCGACAGAAAGTCAGATGAAATGGTTAATAGTAGCTGTGGACTACTTTACCAAATGGATTGAGGCCGAGCCTCTAGCTACCATCACCTCAGCCCGCGTTCAAAAATTCTTTGAACGCAATATAATAGCGAGCTTTGAAATTCTGGCAGAAATCGTCACCGATAACGGGACACAATTCCAAGAAATGATGGTCGGACTCCACATAAAACATCGCTTTTCATCGGTAGAGCATCCACAGTCTAATGGCCAGGCAGAAGCAGCAAACAAAATTATTCTGGACCGGTTGAAAAAACGAATGCAAGAAGCCGGCCCGAATTGGGTTGAACAACTTTACTACGTCTTATGGGCGTACAGAACCACGGCCCAAACAGCCACCCACGAGACTCCATTCAGAATGACGTACAGTTGCGAGGCCATGATACCTGTGGAAATCAGTCAACCATCGTGGAGGAGACAAATGTCGCACACAGACAATAATACAGCATTAGCCGCCAAGCTTAATTTGATAGAAGAAGTCCGAACTGCAGCACATTGCCGAGATTTACGCATGAAACAGATCTCGGCTCGGAGATTTAATAAAAAGGTGAAGCTGAGGTCCTTCGAAAAAGGTGATCTCATATTACGGCGAGCAGATATCGGAAATAAGAATGCACGAGATGGGAAGTTAGCACCCAATTGGGAAGGACCTTATCGGGTTACCCAAAATTTGGGACAAGGAGCATACATTCTAGAGACTCATGAAGGCAAACAAGTCAAGCGCACGTGGAATGCCGACAAGCTAAAGATATATTATAGTTGAGAAGAACCATGTGTTTCCCTTTAGTTGGCAATAAGCCCATCATTGGGATCATGGATTATTGTTTTTACCATGTGTTTCCCTTTAGTTGGCGATAAGCCTGTCATTGGGATCATGGATTATATTCATGTGTTTCTCATTGGTTATATAAGCCGAGGAATGTAAACTCGGTATAAATATTTCATTGAGATCATGAATTTGTATAATCTTCGAAGAATAATAAAATCCTTATTATAAGGAAATTATACCTTGTGCACAATTTATGAGGGCCTAGTCGTTGTTATGTATTAACTCGGCCTTGATCAAGTCGGCGTAATTATTTACTCATGGATGAATCATCGATTATATCGAAAGAATTACATTCTTAGATTAATGTTACGAAATACATTAACAGTTGCTAGGACAGGAACTCGGTTCTGAAAACAATATTCAAACTAATGATTCGATTCAAATGAAATACTTGGCTGTTGGAGCCAAAGTAGTATTCGAGCAAGCAAGTCGGAAATGATAAAGCGAAATGAATATGATGAAAGCACGATGCATCAGATAAATTGTTCAAAGTATGGAATCTAAAGAAGAAAGCAAATATTGTTTAAAAGCAATAAAATGTTACACATTAAACCAACATTTCGGCCCTTCATATGTTAACTTGCTCGTCCATTGCCGCCTCTGGAGCTTCAGCCGGGGATGCAACCTCGGGAGCAACATACGGGATGAATTTGCCATCTTCAATGTAAGCTCGGCAATCGGTCCCCTCCAGATTCAAAGCTACTCCCGGGTTCAAAAATTGAATTTGCTCTACGGCATTGGAAAAAGCATCCTCAGCAACCGTCCCCAATGTTTCTTGAAACTCGGCAGCTTCCTGCTTGGCGAGAATTGCCTCTTGTTGAGATTTCTCATACATAACCCTCAAATTAGCAAGGTCTCGGTCCAAGGAGGAAGCTTTCGCTTGAGCTTTGCTAGCTTCAACTGTGGCGGCTTCAGAAGAGGCTTTGAAGAAATCAGCGTTCCTATTTGCCGCCTGAAGCTCAACTCGAAGAGAAGAGACCCCCTCATTCATAACTGCCAAATCTCGGTGAGAGGTGGCGAGCTCCTCCTTCAGCTTTTGATTCTCTTTAGATAACCTCTTGTTCTCTTCAGACAGCTGATGGTTGTCGTCCTTGAACTTGAGGCCATAATTTCTAATCTTGATATACCGAGCTTTCAGAGTTAGAGTTGGTCGAGCTCTTGAAGATCATCATCAGAGAAAGGGGTCGAATCAGAAAATTGCTTGGGGGCCTTAGTGTACGGGAAAAGATCTTCAACCCCTTTTTCCCAAAGGCACCCCAGTGTTAATGAACATCCCTCGGGGGCGGCAACAGTGGCGACGGGATCAGCAACGCCGGTAAGAGAATCCTCTGCTGCAACCTCAACCACAACAGGAGTTGGGATAGCCGGGATTTCCTGGTTACCTTGCCCGGCTAAAGATGAAACCTCAGGATCGACCGCAGAAGTCTCTTCGGCCGATCCCAATGAGATTATTTGCTGGGGGCCAACGGAGGCCGGTGTCTCAACGCGGCGCCTCTTGGTTTTCCCCGGCATTTTGGCAATGTAACTGCGGCGGGGGTCAGTTGCCATCCCGTCGGCCGCCTTCTTAACTGCGTTTCTTGGAGGACGAGGTTTGAGGTTGGCGGCAGGATCTTCTTCCATCTCGGCGGCTGAAAAGTAGATAATTGAGATTAGTGAAAGATAAAGCATGAAGATCGTGAATATAAAGCTTTTATATGTAACCTTGAGCTTCCCGATACATCTGAATTTGGATAAGAGCCGATGCTTCAGTGTCAGAAAGGTTAGACTCTTCTACTTGGTAAAACAAAGGGGGGTTGGAGTAATGAGCTTGGGTCCAGTAGAGAGGAAATCTCCACTTAACTCCAGTTGCTTCTGGACCCCGAAGAAAGAATGGTTGCTTGCCGGGTTCGGCGGCAACTTTGAAGAAATTGTTTTTAAAATTTTTAAAAGACTCAGTAAAGATACGGAAAAGACGACGACCGGACCGACTTCGAAGTGAAATCCACCCTTTCCGATTAGAAGTTTCTCGGCCAGTACGGCCAGAGTGAACAGTAAAGAAATAAAGAAAAAGAGGGACAGTACAAGGTATCTGTAATTCTTCACATACATCTTCAAAAGATTTGACAAAGGCCCAACTATTGGGATGTAGCTGGGAAGAGGCCAAGTGAAGATTGTTTAGCAATCGCATTTCGAAATCCAATAAAGGAAATCGAATACCGAGACGTGTGACCACGTCCTTGCAAAAGAAAAAATAATTCGACTCCCTTTCCCCAGCACATGAACAAATGGGCTCGTCAGGGGTAGGAGGACGGATTGAAAACCCGTCCTGGTTGCCTATAGGGAGTGCCGCTATGCTCCCCGGGGTCAAAATAGATGAAGTACGAAGTACTTCATGTGTGACCCATGGAAATTTGGCAATTAAAGAGGAAGAGGGGATGTCAGACTGGGATCCTGCCGATTGGGATTCATTGACTATTTCCACTGAAGGGGTATCCATAATGACCTACGACAAAATAAAAAAGAAAAGGTTAGTAAGAATACCTGGAAGTGAGGTTGGAAGATGAAGAGATGAAATTGCCAGTGCCGGGCTGGTACAAGAAGAAGTCGGCCTTGTGGGCTCGATATCCGGCAATATTGTCTTAAGGGTAGTTACAGGAAGGGCCCTTCGGACCGGGTTATGGCGACATGATTCAAGAATCTCGCCGGTTCTCTCATACTGCCCGATATGGGCATAGTAATGAAATTAGTCCATACACTTTGAATAGGGTTCAAAATGGACTTCGTGAACAGGTTCCAGGGGTTTTGGGTCGACATGGTAAGAAGAATTTGTGCTTATTGCAGGAAAAGGACTCAGGGTTTTGGACATATTCATAGAGGATATTGGACCCCTAGAAGACTGGCACTCTTTCGAAGAAAGTTTAGTCCCAGATTTAACAGAAGTTTGAATCAAAGCTTTTTCAGTAGTATTACTATCTGTTCTTACTCGAATGACTTTGCAGGTAGGAGGAAGATTAGGATGGGATTTCTTTGAAACCCCAGAACCTCCGGAAGATTTTAGTAAATCTTTCTTCCATTCTTCATCAGAAAGAGGAAGACCCCAAAGCCAAAATGCGGATTTGGGGGAACGTTTTTTCGAACGAATGCTTCCTCCCCAGGAGAGAGCTTCATTATAAGAACAAAGAAAGGAGAAGAGAAGAAGGAAATACCCTAGAACAAAATACCTAAACTAAGAAAACAACTAAAGAGGTAGACACTCAGATGAGGATCGAAGAAACGTAAAGAAAGGAATAAAAATGTAATCAAGAAAGGAAATGCAGTAAATACTTGGAATACTCCAAGGAATATGGGCTTTAGAGAATGCTGAGAGAAAGAGAAGTTGACAGAGGGAAGAAGTCACAAAAGTGTAAAGGATGCTAAGATGAAAGCAAAGGAAGGTAAGTGAAGGGAATGAATAAGTGGAAGTATAGACAAACTGCCAGAAACCGCTCACGAAACGTTTTCAAAAATGTATCCTCCAAGATATGATCAGGCATTAAGGGTATAAACGACATTTTCTGAGTCACACGAGGGGCAAATCAGGAAGGAAATTCCAAGCTCATGATGGGGGCATGGGAAATAGAAGCGACGCATTAAATGCTGGGAGCAGGAAGTGTCGCTAAGAAAAAGGATGAAAAGACAACTTTTCGTCTTTTCAAACAGGAACCTCAGAACAAACTAGAAAATTTTGAGTCGGGTTCTCGGATTACGACTACAAGAATCTCATCGCAAGGAGATGTATCTCGGATTTTTGATAGAAATCGGATTGGGGGCAGGTGCAAATTTGTACGAGACAGAGAATGCTTCCCCATACTAATATGACAAGGAGTAGCTCGGCTGAGGTCATTCCATATTGACAACTGAAGAAAGAATACATATCTCGGTATTGATCAAGCAAAAGTGAGACATCTCGGCATCGGACAAATGACAGTAACTTATCTCGGCACAGAATCTACAAATCCAACATAGCATTGATCTACCCACTGATACATCCCGGCCATCCAGAGTGCTAGATAACCGGACTGGGGGGCATCTGTTACGGATAAAACTCCTAATTATCTTTATTTTAAATATTCAAATCCCCAACATCCCAATATCTTATCTATCAGAAGATAAAAGATATAACAAATACTGCAACAGAAAGATAAGACAAATACTCAAATATCTCGGCCAAAGATAATGGGCCTCAACCATTATTCAACCAGGATCCAGGTATTATCTTATAAATACAGCATCAATCATGGTGAATGGTACACAACAATTCTGACTCTCTCTTTTTCATTCACACTGCACACATAGCACGTCACTCGTGTTGTTTCCTGCAGTGATCATCTTCCTAGAGGTGTTTCATCTCTATAAGTATCTTCAGAGAGGGAGAGCCTGATCCCATAGCAAAATACCAGTAAACTTTGCTGGCTACATTCTATTTCTCACAAGCAGAACAGTATTATAAATATATAGTTTCATCGTTTTAACATATTGTGATCTACTTATCAGGATATACTGATTTTTGTTTTTACTAGATTAACCAAGGGCGCCAGTTAAGCCAACCAAATACTGGTACTCCTGAAAATATATAGTGGAAAAAACTTAGATATATATAATTGTTTAGGATTTTTTGGCATTGTTCTTTTATTAAAATTAAAGTTTTATTTCGATAATTTATGTTAAACTTTAATGTAAATTTTTATTACATGAGTTATTGAAGTAAATCTCAACTTTAATTAAAATAATTTAATTTGAAAAATACATAAAGAATCGGACCTAAGTTTTTTCTATATATAGTCGGACTTGTAGAAAATGTGGGAATCTCAACTATCTCTTTAGAAAATGTGAGAAACAGCCTCTGCCACAATTAACATCACAGAAATGTGTATAGACATATTTTCTCTAGCTGTCTAAAGTTCTAACAAAAATTTATTTTAGTTTATTAGTGATATTTTATTTGAAAAATACTGAGAATTAAGCTAAATCACTAAATGTGCATGGTCACGAGTTGGATTTTCATGGCAATCATTACTAGGCTGTTTTGTTATATATAATTGGTAATTCATATGCGTTTTGATTCCATATGAACTGATTTTTCAAGTAAAATGCGATATTGCTAATGATACTTTACTACTTTATATATTACTCCACAGTTTGTTTTGAGAGTTGATCCAAAAAAAAAAAAAACCTTTGTGTTGAGCAAATTCATCCATGAAGCGTCTACTTGTGTTATTTGGTTTTTCGAACGTTTGTGTATATATAATTTATTTTTGAATCTGTTAACTTATTTATGATAAATTAGTTATTATCTTTATCTAGCAATGTAATTTTTTTTTAAAAAAAATCAATTTTGTGACAATATAATCCATGGATTTATCAATTTCTTTAGTAATCTAGCTTTTCAAATTTGGTCAACTTCGTTCCAAAAGACTAATTTGCCATGAAGTTAACAAATTCAGGGACTAAATTATATATGTGTGAATTTTCAGGATTAAATCAACACAAGTTACGTTTTGAGGATGGAATTATATATTTATTCTTCAGTATTTTTTTTTTTCGATACTAGTATCAATTTTAAACAACACTAGTTATTAGTGGTTTTTATGTTATATTAATGCTAACTTTTGAATGGGTAAAATTTATGTTATTAACAAGTTGCTTGCTAGTTACATAAGTAAAATGATGAAAATTGCTTTATTATTGTTGGCCTTAGATAAGTTCTAGGTTATTTTGGAATCATCTCTTAAAGCGTTTTCTTAATATTTTAATAATATTTATTAATAACTATTAATTAACACTACACTTAAGGGGAAACATTTTGTTTTCGAGTTCAAAAGTGAGTTTCTTTTTGTTGTCTTTTCTCATTTTTGGTGGGTTAGTAATGGGACTGATGATCTAGATGGAAAATTAATTCTTGTTAGTGTTGTCTATTTTTTGCATGTTTCTTGCAGAAAACAAATTACTATACCGTACTATAGTTCTACAAAAAATAATGGATAAATTCTTAGGTGGGACAAAAAAACATGATTGTATATCATTGCGTGAATTTCTATATTGGATATATTCAAGACCAACCAGACACAAGTTAGCATTTTGTTCATTGTTCTACTCTCTTCTTTAGTATGAACACCTTAAAACGGAACATCTTGGTATGATCGTAACGGCTTGCTCGATGCTTGAAACTTCATCTATCCATTAATTTGGAGACCAAGCTATACACTTGGATTTTGTCACATTCAATGAAAGATACTATATTGAATAATATCTTATTTATTTCAGAATATGCAATCATGAAATAAATTTTTTTAATAAATTTTTATTTTCCGAATGTAGGTCAAGATAAAAAGCTTGTCAATGTCAAACTGGTGAACCACTAAGAGGCATTGTTATGTATGTGAAGTGGTGGAGAGATACCAAATGGTGTCATTAGAGCTCCAAATTTGAGTTAATGCTGGCTCTTCCAACATATATTGTCACATTTTATATAATGATATATGATAAAATATTTATTTTTCTTTTTTTATACCAATATATGATAAATTATTTTAACTTCTATGAAAAAGAGAATTCTCAAAGAAATCACTTGAGTTGAGTCTAGTAAAAGAAGTTTGACTTCTATAATATAATAACTTAAGATTTAAATCTCTATTAAAACATATTTTGATTTAAAAGAATTGTGGGAAGAGAGAGATCTAATCAATCAAAGTGATAACAAAGTGTTACAAATTTTGATTTAATTAGTGGATGACAAAAAACGTATTTTATATGTGGTAGAAACCTATAGTCCAAACCTTACATTTTTTGAGGAGTCCTAACTATACATTAAAGTTATATATGAGGCTCTCTTTTTTTATTATTGTCACATGTCATTATATATATATATATATATATATATATATATATATATATATATAAATGTTCTTTAATAATATTTTTTTCCTAATATTTTGTAATTTTTTTGTAATATTTAAAAAATATCATTAAATATAAATAAATATCATAAAAACATATTAATAATATTTATTTATATTTGATGATATTTTTAAATACTGACAAATTTTTTTTAAATACTGACAAAAAATTTTAACAATATTTTTATTAAGTGTTAGAATTTTAATTTTTTTTTACTAAAGATCATATATAATATTCCAAAGAAATGCCTTATCCTAGTCTTAATTTCTTATTTTATTTGCATTTACGTACAATCGACGTTTGTCTGTCTGTTATTTTCGATAAGTTTGAACAAACTTGGTCTCATCACATTCCTGAACATTGAAACCCTTAAACACACACAAACAATTTCTTATATCACTACGTACTCTTAATCTCATAATGTGCATCTACTAACAGAGATCAATTTTCATTAAATAAAAAAAGTATATTAGTGGAAACAAAATTAATAGTCAAACATTTTTTCCTATTAGTATGGAAAAAAACTCCACCAAAAATGTATTGTTTTTCGACGAATGTGCAATAAGCCGAAAGAAAGAAAACTACAACAACGCTAGAAGAAACCGTACAGTCAAAAGTACATGGCGCGCAAAACACGTACAATTAATTCCACAAAAATATGATCTTTTTTTATCCGTACACAAAAATGAATCTATTAATATCTCCTTTTTTTTTATTTTTTTTTACTGTTAATAAAACGATACTGTATTAGAATTCAACTACTTTACCTACAGAATTTTCAGCGCAATAGAACTTTCATCCTTAGTTAACAAAGCAAAAAAAATATACACAGGTTATTGGACCTACTCTTTATTATTTATAAAAACTCTTGTGAAATCTATTAAATGAACTTATTAAATAAAAAGTGAGATTTACCTTATTTTATGGGACTAACATAATTTTAACTAATAATAAAAAATGTATTAAAAACAATATATAAAAATAGTATTTCATTATATATAATTTGCTAAACAACAAGTTCAGCCTTAAATATTTATTTTGCTTGACAGGTTGCTGATATAAATAGTACCAAGCAAATAAAGTCTTTGTATTAGTTTTAATATGTTCACAGAAAAGAAGTTGTATTAGATTTAATAGTGACGTTTTGTTTTAGACATAACAATGTTTCTTTAGCAATTAGCGTAAAATGAGCATAGCTATATATACAGAGATAGAGTGAGGTCAACACAAAAAAATATGAAACTAATAAAAGGTTTCAAAAATTGAATTCAACATAGGGTCCTACGATCTCTTGAGGCTTTACTGTCGTGGCACTTCAGTAACGAAATTGATTGACATGTCTTAAACTGATATAGGTAGAAGAATTAGAGTATACAAAATTAAGCCATCTAACCAATAATATATAAAAAAAAAAAATAATGTTTGTCTCACATCTATATATGAGTGTATGAGAGGGATGAAATAAAAAGAGATAAGAAAAGAAGGGTAAAGAAGAAGAAAAACAAAATAAATGTAATAGATGGTATGTCAGATAAAGTTTATATTATTAATAATGTAAAGACATAATAGTTATATTAATGATTTGTTGGAAAGGTTTCCGTTTCCAATGCCCGATCCATTTTCCTAGGTTTGGTGAAAAAGGAAAGTTGACATTTTGGGCTTAGCTCCCGAGGGCGGCAAGTTTTGGCCCAATCACGTTTAGGGAATAGAAATCCCTAAACCTAATTCCTCTATATAAATAGTGTATTTATAGATCGAGGAAGATAGACTTTCAGTGAGCAAGGGCAGAGACCTTGATAGCGCAGTTGAGAGTAGTCTCCTGTGAGTGATTCTCCGACGAAAGGCTGTTGAGAGTGAGAGTCTCCGAGAGGTTGAGTGACCAATCCTTGTAGAGTGGTTCCCTCCATTGTTGGTGAGGTTGAGCGTTTACTTCGGCGTGTGGCCGTGGAGTGTGTTTGTAACCATTATATTGATAGTGGATTATTTCTGGACAAGGTCTCGTGGGTTTTTCAGTTTCTGATTTTCTCCCACGTAAAACCATTGTTGTGTGTGTTTATCTCTCCTGCTCTTTCTCATTTACGTTTCCGCATTTTACTGTTTGATCTAGGTTGGGTACGTGACTCCCTAGTTTGCTGTGTTCTTGGTTGGTGGAGAAGGTGACGCGCACCACCGAGTTCTCCCAACAAAGTGGTATCAGAGCCCCAGGTTCGACGGTTTTGAGAAGAGAAAGGAGACAGGATGGAGAGCAGTACCAGTGGTAGTATCGCCCATGACAGGGATATGTTCAAGTTGACTGCCGACAACTTTACCTACTAGAGATCGATGATGGAAGATCATCTGTACTGCTAGGACTTGTATGATCCTATTGTCCTGGAAGAGAAGCCGACTGGCAAGTCGAACAGGGATTGGGAGATCCTGAGTCGGAAGGCGGTGGCCACGATCATGAAGTATATTGACAAGTCATTATTCGAGCATGTGTTCGAGTTCACCAATGCCTTCGAATTATGGAACAAGTTGGAGTCTATGATTCAGAAGAAGACTCCGAGAAACAAGGCACATCTCGTCCGCCGGCTTGTGAAGCTGGAGTACACGGAAGGGATGAGCATGATTGAACACCTCAACACATACAAAGGTATTGTGAACCAGTTGTCCAAGACCGAGATGAAAATTGACAACGAGATGCAGGCTTTGTTGTTGCTGAGTTCATTGCCAGAGAGTTGGGATACCCTGGTAGTGACATTGAGCAACTCGGCTCCTGAAGGAAAATTGGAGATGGATGTCGTGACCGACAGCCTCCTGAATGAAGAAGCCAGGAGAAGGGAACGAGGTGTATCCAGCACGTTTGACGCCAACGTGGCTGAGAGGAGTAAGTCCGACTTCCGGGCTCGAGGCAAGAGCCGAGGTCGTGAGAAACGGGGTAAGCCCCGAGATTGGTCAAGACCGAAGGGTGAGCTGAAGTGCTTCTACTGTGGGAAGCCCGGGCACAAGAAAGTTGACTGCTGGACTTTGAAGAAAGATGAGCAGAGTGGGTCTGTGAAGTCAGACCAGAGTTCACAGAAGAAGAGCACCACGACAGTAGTTGCCAGTGCCAATGCCGAGGTATTCCTCTTGAGAGAGGATAACTCTGTGAACGTAGCCTTCAACGACTGCACCTGGATAGTGGATTCAGGTGCTTCTTTCCACGTGACCCCACACAGAAGGTTTTTCTCCTCCTACCGGAGTGGAGATTTTGGAGCTGTGAAGATGGGGAATCAGGTAACCAGCAAGATTGTTGGTATCGACGATGTGACCCTGACCTCGGAAGTAGGGTGCCAGATCGTGCTGAAGGACGTGAGGCACGTACCTGACATGCGGCTAAATCTAATCTCGGTAAGGAAGTTAGATGATGCCGAGCTTGTAAACAGCTTTGAGGGCTGTAGGTGGAAGCTGGCCAAGAACAATTTGGTGATGGCCAGAGGAAAGAAGGAAGGCTCCTTGTATGTGATGCAAGGAAGGATGGTTGGCGGTGAAGCCAACACGGTCTTTGAAGGTTCAAGTCTAGAGCTGTGGCACAAGCGACTCGGCCACATGAGCGAGAAAGGACTTGAAATTCTGGAGAAGAAAGAGCTATTGACCGGGTTGAAGGGCCAGGTGCTGGAGAGTTGCTCGCACTGCCTAGCTGGGAAGCAACACCGGGTTTCGTTTGCAAGATCGGATCAACCGTGGAGACGGAGGCACATACTTGACCTCGTCCATACTGACGTCTGCTCCATGACAGAGAGATCGCTTGGAGGCGCGCAGTATTTTGTCTCTTTCATTGATGACCACTCCCGCAGAGTGTGGGTTTACCTTATGAAGACTAAGGGCCAGGTTCTCCAATACTTTAAAGAGTTCCCCACAATGGTGGAGAGGGAGACCGGGAAGAAACTGAAGGTGGTCAAATCAGATAATGGCGGTGAGTACAGGGGTCCCTTTGAAGCTTACTGTAGAGAAGCTGGGATCAGACTGGAGAAGACGCCCCCCAAGACACCTCAGCTGAATGGGTTAGCTGAGAGGATGAACCAGACTATCGAGGAGAAGGTCCGAAGTATGCTTTCCAACGCAAGGTTGTCGAAAGGATATTGGGGAGAGGCAGTGAGAACCGCGGTCGATTTGATAAATCTCTCGCCATCTCGACCGCTGAAGGGAGAGATTCCAGAAGAAATCTGGATAGGTCGGAAAGCGACCTATGAACATCTGAGGGTGTTTGGATGCCGAGTCTTCGTGCATGTCCCTAAAGATGAAATGGCAAAGCTGGATGCAAAGACGAAGGAATGCATATACCTCGGTTCGCCGAAAACCGAGTTTGGCTTTAGACTGTGGGATCCAATCAAGAAGCAGATTGTGAGAAGCCGAGATATAGTCTTCCACGAGGATGAGACCATCCGTGACATCTCGAGGCCCCAAGTCTGGGTTACTGTCCGAAGAGAAGAACCCGTCCCTCCAGTGCAGGTTGAAGCAGGGGGAGAAGCCAACGAAGAAATCGCTGAAGGCGATGTTGAAGATGATGACCAGCAAGATGCCGATGATACCGGAACTTGGAATGAAAGTGAAGAGCCGAGTTCCGAGGACGATGAAGAAGAAGAACAGTCGAGATACCCCACAAGAGAAAGAAGACCTTCTACAAGGTATCCACCTGATGAATATACCGTAATTGCTGAGGAGGGCGAACCCCAGAGTTACGAGGAGGCAGTGGAGAGCCCAGAGAGCGGCGAATGGGAGAAGGCCATGCAGGACGAGATGAAGTCATTGCATGAAAATCAGTCGTATGAGCTGACCGAGCTACCCAAGGGGAGGAGAGCTCTGAAGAACAAGTGGGTGTATAAGATCAAGCAGGAGGAGAACGGCAAGAGGCCGAGATTCAAAACCCGGATTGTAGTGAAAGGCTGCAACCAGAAAAAGGGGATAGACTTTGATGAGATATTCTCTCCTGTGGTGAAGATGACCTCGGTCCGAACTGTTTTAGCAATGACAGCTATTGCGGACCTGGAGGTAGAACAAATGGATGTGAAAATGACATTTCTTCATGGTGAGCTGAAGGAAGAAATCTTCATGGAGCAACTAGAAGGGTTTGAAGCTCCGGGATCAGAAGGCATGATGTGCCGTCTGAAGAAGAGTCTCTACGGCTTGAAGCAAGCACCTCGCCAGTGGTACAAGAAGTTTGATTCCTTCATGACCGATCACAAGTTCATGAAGACGGAGGCTGACCACTGTGTTTTCGTGAAGAGGTACGAGACTGGTGACTTCTTGATCTTGCTACTATACGTGGATGACATGTTGATAGTAGGGCAAGACAAGGTGAAGATTTCCGCCCTGAAGGAGGCGTTGAGATCGTCCTTCGCAATGAAGGACCTCGGTCTAGCAAAGCAGATCCTTGGGATAAAGATTATCCGGGATAGGAAGAAGAAGATACTGTGGCTAAGTCAGGAGAAATATGTTGAGAAGATCTTGAAGAGATTCAACATGGACAAAGCCAAGATAGTAAGCACCCCCTTGGCCGGACATTTGAAGCTGAATGAAAGGCAATGTCTGAGGTCAAATGAAGACCGAGAGGAGATGGAGAAGATCCCGTACCAATCTGCAGTCGAAAGCTTGATGTATGCAATGGTTTGCACCCGACTCGACCTGGCGCATGCAGTTGGTGTGGTTAGCCGGTATCTTTCGAACCCCGGCAAGGAGCACTGGGAAGCAGTGAAGTGAATCTTCATATACCTCTGAGGAACGGACAAGCTGTGTCTTCAGTTTGGAGGAAGCAAGGCCGAGTTGCAAGGCTACTCGGATACTGATCTAGGGGGAGATTCCGACTCGAGGAAGTCGACGACGGGATATTTGATGACCCTGGTTGGAGGGGCAATCTCGTGGCAGTCAAGACTGCAGAAGTGTGTGGCACTGTCAACAACTGAGGTCGAGTACATTGCCGCGACCGAGGCGTGCAAAGAGTTGTTGTGGATGAAGTGTTTTCTCCAGGAGCTCGGCCATAATCAGGATAAGTATGAGCTGAAGTGTGACAACCAGAGCGCCATTCACTTGGCGAGGAACTCGACATATCACTCCCGCACCAAGCACATTGATGTGAGGTATCACTGGATACGGGATGCGGTGGAGGCCGGGAAGCTCACACTTGGGAAGGTGCACACAAGTCAGAATTGGTCTGACATGATGACGAAGCCGGTGCCAGCAACGAAGTTTGAAGATTGCTGTGAAGGAGCCGGGCTTGTGAGCTCGGTATGATGAAGCCGAGGAGTAGAGGCCGAGTTGCAGAGTGAAGACCTCAGACCTCGGACCTCAGTGGAAGACTGGATTATGCTGGGTTGCCAGATCCATTACATTGGAACGGAAGGGGGAGATTTGTTGGAAAGGTTTCCGTTTCCAATGCCCGGTCCACTTTCCTAGGTTTGGTGAAAAAGGAAAGTTGACATTTTGGGCTCAGCTCCCGAGGGCGGCAAGTTTTGGCCCAATCACGTTTAGGGAACAGAAATCCCTAAACCTAATTTCTTTCTATAAATAGTGTATTTATAGATGGAGGAAGATAGACTTTCAGTGAGCAAGGGCAGAGACCTTGATAGCGTAGTTGAGAGTAGTCTCCTGTGAGTGGTTCTCCGGCGAAAGACTGTTGAGAGTGAGAGTCTCCGAGAGGTTGAGTGATCAACCCTTGTAAAGTGATTCCCTCCATTGTTGGTGAGGTTGAGCGTTTACTCCGGCGTGTGGCCGTGGAGTGTGTTTGTAACCATTATATTTATAGTGGATTATTTCTGGACAAGGTCCCGTGGGTTTTCCAGTTTCTGGTTTTCTCCCACGTAAAGCCAGTGCTGTGTGTGTTTATCTCTCCTGCTCTTTCTCATTTACGTTTCCGCATTTTACTGTTTGATCCTGGGTTGCGTACGTGACTCCTTAGTTTGCTGTGTTCTTGGTTGGTGGAGAAGGTGACGCGCACCACCGAGTTCTCCCAACATGATTTAATTTCTTTTAGATAAAGTTTATTTTACTCGAAATAAATTAAAGCTAGCAACTAAAAATTTCTTTTCCTCAATGAGTGCATGGTATTTTTTAACATAATTTCTTTTTTTTTTTTGTACCCACTCCAAACGTAGGTAACTAAAGGCACACCTTAGTTTTTTTTATTTTATTTCTCATTATATATAAATTAGGTTATCTTTACAGCGTACTTTAAACTTTCTTTTTTACTTCATTAATTAATACTAAAAGTGATTACAACTATTTATTTAGATTTTTTTTTCAGAGTTTTGTAGTATTTTGGTTATTCCCACACTTTGTAACAACAATGAAATTTTACAGTTGTAACACTATTATTGTTATTTGCAATATCTTGTGTATATTAAGAGCTGGTTTAATCTTTGCTGGCACAGCATTTTGTTCTTTATAGAGTTTCTTTGCTAGAACATGATGATGAAACACTTCAATTCAATAAAAGCCGGTCTATGTTTGATGTGATTGGATCAAATGGTATTTTACTTGATATAGAAAATATGTCACTCATAAAGTACCTATGGCAGAATAAGATGTACGGTTGAATCAATATTTTATTTCACCTGCAGGATATATATTGAACTTTTGATTCAAGGGTAAATAAATTAACATGACGGCAAAAATAGTTAATGTTTGAATGTAACTAGCTTTGTATAATACAAGTATTAGAAGCTGGCCGGCGGAGTCTTTCATGGACATATGCCACTTTTTGTAACATTGTATTTTTCTAGTTTTTGTCATGTTATTCTAAGCACATTGGTGCAATTTCTCTCTCTATGTGTGTATACATATATTTGTGTCATTCTTGCAATGTCATATCTTCCAATTGAGTTTGAAAGAGTGTTTTGAGGATTTGGAGAGATTATCAAACCTCTCTGAGAGGTAATTTCTGGTAATGCTCACAACTCTGGTGGGGGGTCACATAGAACCAAAATTTTAGTTATACATCACATAAAGTCTTTTGGGTTCATACACATAATCCAAGGGTTTAGGAATCACCATGTGAACTAGGAAAGTTGTAAATTTGTATCTCTATATTTAGTTTCAGAAATTGTTTTGTTATCTTAACTACAATTTGTTTTGGGGCATTGACACATCTTATATTTTGTTGCTATAGTTCATCAATCTACATTTAAAAGGTTCTAATTGTGACTAAGCTCAAAACTACATATTGTTTTGCTGGGAAGAGAGTAGAAGATTAAGCAGCTTCAGAAAATGGGAGAAGGGTCCGTGGAACTTGAGGCTATTGTAAAGGAAGCTGTTGATCTGGTATGTGAAACAAATAATAGAAAATTAAAATGTCCTTATTTATTTTTGGCATAGTCTGTCAATCTAGAATTTATTTATTCCTCCTCCATTTGGAGCTGAAAACATATTCTAGTTTCTTACATGCAAATTCTCAGTGATTACTTCAATTTCGATTAGTTATTTTGTT
This sequence comes from Glycine latifolia, assembly GCA_013407115.1. NCBI lineage: Eukaryota > Viridiplantae > Streptophyta > Magnoliopsida > Fabales > Fabaceae > Glycine > Glycine latifolia. Next base: position 12,211,696 of record CM023956.1, on the reverse strand, counting down.
GATTAATCAGTTGGGAAATTACTAAGAATTTATTTTGCTCTTGTTAAAAAATGAGTGTTTGACTTTCTTGTTGCTAACTCGGAAAAAAAAATAATCTATCTTCATGGAGGCACCGATGAGAATAATAGATTGCATAGTTTTTTGTTATGTGAAAGGAAGAGGAAGATCGAGAAGAACTTTAGAGAAAGTTATTAAAAGGAATCTCATGATGAATAATATTTCTAAGTATTTGGTCTTTAACCAAGTCCATGTGTAATTAATCTACCCGACCTCACCTTATGAGATAAGATTTTGTGGTTGTATTATGTATCCTTTCTATGTATTTTTCAAATCCAAACCCAAAATATGAAGAAATACAAAAGAAATACAAAAGAAGAACGATTTTTTTTAATTTACTTCTATGATGTTTAGTAGGACATAGGAGATGAAAATACTATCAGTATTAGACATTTGATTAACTTGGAATTCGTGCTATGTAGGAGAACATTCCTCTTGAGGAAGTTTTTGATAATCTCAAATGCACAAGAGAAGGTTTAAGCTCTGAGCAAGTACAACAGAGGCTTGACTTGTTTGGATACAATAAACTTGAAGAAAAAAAGGTTAAAAGTCAAATTCTAATGCTTTTAGTTTTCTCTCTAAATTGTTGCTTAAGTTTCTCATGGATAGCTTCTATACTTTAATGCTTGTACAGGAAAGTAAGATACTGAAGTTTTTGGGCTTTATGTGGAATCCTCTGTCATGGGTTATGGAAGCTGCTGCTCTCATGGCCATAGGCATGGCACATGGAGGGGTAAATCTTCACCATTCTTTGAGTTTTCAATTTTTTCCATGGTTTTACAAAGTTTATTTAATGAAACAAAACAATAATTTGACATCCTTCAATTGATTTGATCCTTGATATTACAAAAAAGAACAAATACAGTTAATCTTTGGCAATTTTCAATCAATTTGGTTAATGACATTGGCAACACTAGTCCATTTGTCCCTTTAACATTATCGAATCAATTAGCCAATTTGGTCTCTGACATTAAGGACCAAATTGACTAATGCTTAGTAAAGTCAAGAATCAAATTGACTAATAATTGCCAAAGTCTAGAATTAAATTGACAAACCCTTATGTGAGAGACTAAAAGTTGCCAATTTCAGGGACTAAATGTTTTATTTTGTAATTTCAGAGACTAAAATGACCAATGATATAATTATAAGGACAAATTTTATGTTTAAACTTTTCCAGGTAGAAAATACGGAACTATTTTCATTCTATTCCTTTCTTTACCTTTAACTTGGAAATTACAAATATTATTAATTTTACAAAGGATTGTGGAATACAAATTAAGATTTTGGTGTTAGCAATTCTAGATATTGCCATTGGTTTAAATTTAAATCTGAAGTTTCATTATCAATCAGTCAATTTTTACTTTGTCTGAGAACGGTGTGGTTACAATTTACAATCCATGAAATTCAATATAATAGCTCCTTAATTCTGCAGGGCGAAGGTGGAGATTATCAAGATTTTGTTGGCATAGTTCTTTTGCTACTTATAAACTCCACCATCAGTTTCATAGAAGAAAACAATGCTGGCAATGCAGCTGCTGCCCTTATGGCCAGATTAGCCCCCAAAGCAAAGGTTATTCCCCTCTTCACTGATTTAACAGTAGCTTCCTACATCACTATTGCATGTTTTTGTTTTCCTTTCAGATTTCCAATGACTTTGTTATACTGTCTTGTTTCCATTTCCTTTGACATCTAATCTAATTTACATTTACAGGTACTTCGTGATGGAAAATGGAGTGAAGAAGACGCTTCAGTGTTGGTTCCAGGAGACATAATTAGCATCAAGCTTGGTGACATCATTCCTGCTGATGCACGTCTCCTTGAAGGTGATCCTTTGAAGATTGATCAGGTAAAATTGGCTGTTAATGGCTGAGGTTGCTCCATATCAACTAAGATAAACCAAATGGAGATGTGAACTACATAGGAACCTTCGGAGCTGGTCCTGATATTCCTTAAGAAAAGGGAAATATCAATTTTAGATGGATAAGAAATTAATCATTTGATGCATAGATAGATGAGGGAATTCGTTAAGAAAGATCTCATGCTAATTAATATCTCCAAAAATCCGGTCTTTAACTGAGCCAAATGACTTTGTGTGATCCATGCAACCAATCTCACCTAATCACCTAATAGAAAAAGGCTTCTTTTGTTGTTGTTGACACATAGATAGATGACATGTGACATCCTAACTAATACTATGCTTCATTATCATATCATTTCATACATGAACCTTTTGCATTGAGATATATGTTTCTGTGTGTTTCAGTCTGCTCTTACTGGAGAGTCACTTCCTGTCTCCAAACATCCTGGAGATGGAGTATATTCCGGTTCAACTTGCAAGCAAGGAGAAATTGAGGCAGTAGTTATTGCAACTGGAGTTCACACCTTTTTCGGAAAGGCAGCTCATCTTGTGGAAAACACAACCCATGTTGGACATTTCCAAAAGGTTCATATAAAGGATTTGTAGTGTCCTTAATGTGCGAGTGAATGTTTTTTGTCTCGAGTACAGTCATCTCCATGTGAAATATTGTCAGGATAATGCTCAGTGACATCACATAATTGTTACAGGTTCTAACATCTATTGGGAATTTCTGCATCTGTTCAATTGCTGTTGGTATGATTTTTGAAATCATTGTGATATATGGGATCCATAAAAAGAAATACCGAAATGGTGTTGATAACCTCCTTGTGCTATTAATTGGTGGCATCCCTATTGCAATGCCAACTGTCCTTTCTGTTACAATGGCTATTGGTTCACACAAGTTGGCTCAACAGGTTTGTGATGCAACACTTAGTACAGTGATTCAAACATTTTAGTGGCTTTTATAAGACCATAAGAATTTAGTATTTTTATGTTTTTGATATCTTTGTGTAGTTGAGCTAATGGCTATGTTGGGTGTATTCTTTGCAGGGTGCCATAACAAAGAGAATGACTGCCATTGAAGAGATGGCTGGAATGGATGTGTTATGTAGTGACAAAACAGGCACATTGACTCTTAACAAGCTTTCAGTGGACAAAAATATCATTGAGGTCTTAATTTTAATCTTCTGAGTTCCTGCTAAAACTGAGCATACCAATTGATTTGATATAAATTTCATATATGCTAAATGTATGTAAAGAGGGCGAGCCCTGACACAGTGGTAAAGTTGTGTCTTGGTGACTTGTTGGTCATGGATTCGAATCCCGAAACAGTCTCTTTGCATATGCAAGGGTAAGGCTGCATACAATATTCCTCTCTCTTACCTTCGCATAGCGAGAAGTCTCTGGGCAATGGGATACGTAGTTTATGCTAAATGTATGTAAACCGGTATATCATAATGTTCAGTGTCATGTATTGTACATGACATGGGAGATTTCTTCAAGCACAAACATTACATATCACTTCTGAAACAAGAGTACTCAATTTCTTAAAGACACATATTATGGGAAATAATGAGCAATGCTAATAATTGACAATCAACTTACAATTTATCATAAAGCACTGAAAAAAATCCTTTTCATATATGGAACCTTTAAATTCTGCATATATAAATAGATATAAATAAATATGAGTGATGGTGTTTATGTATTTGTCTATGTATGGATCCATATTCTCAAATGCTAACTTTCTTTCTCGCAACAATTACCAATATCTGGCAGGTTTTTGCTAAAGGGGTTGAAAATGATATGGTTGTACTTATGGCTGCAAGAGCATCAAGGCTAGAGAACCAAGATGCAATTGATTGTGCTATAGTTTCAATGTTGGCAGACCCAAAGGAGGTACGAGTTCAATGATGCCTTATCATTTCATTTTGCAGTGAATTCCATATTTTTTTTTTAAGAAAAAAATAGATGATAGATTAATTAAGAGTGTCATACATTAACAGACAAGAAATTTTCATTATTCACATTGTAGCATTCAGCAAAGCAAGTTTCCACCATCTTCTTTAGTTGAAATTAGGTTAGTCTACTAATGGTCCTTTAATTTTGCAAGGCACGAGCTGGAATAAAAGAAGTTCACTTCCTTCCATTCAATCCAACTGATAAAAGAACTGCACTTACATACCTTGATGCTGCTGGTAAAATGCACAGGGTTAGCAAAGGTGCACCAGAGCAGGTAGTACATAATCCATTATAACTCTAAAGAACCATACTACCTACTAGAGTAACATTTGTTTGATGATTATTTAACTCTTCTACTGTGTAGATTCTCAATCTTGCACATAACAAATCAGAAATCCAACAGAGGGTTCATGCAATTATTAACAAGTTTGCAGAACGTGGACTTCGTTCTCTTGCAGTTTCCCGCCAGGTTCATGTCCTATGAGTTCTCCATCATCTCATTAATATATCACTGTGTATATTTTTTATAGCAATGAAAAATTTCTCAATTTAGGAAGTACCTGAGGGAACTAAAGACAGTCCAGGAGGACCATGGGAGTTTGTTGGCCTTCTCCCTCTTTTTGATCCTCCTCGCCATGATAGTGCAGAAACAATTAAAAGAGCTCTTGATCTTGGCGTGAGTGTAAAAATGATCACTGGTATGTGTCACCATTACCTGATGTTCGTTTAAGAGTATTGCAATAGCAAATATCTTGGTTGCATTTACAATATGAATTTTCTTATGGAAATGTTTCTCTGTGAAAAAAAAAAAAAGTTCAAGACAATTAGACAAAAACCTAAGCATGATTCAAGTGAATTCATAATTTGTATTGAGTGGAAAACATTATAATTGTCACCATCTATTTTCAAACCTTATTCTTGTATTACTACTGTTTAGTATTCTTCTTAGTATTAGTTTTTATTTAAAGAAATTTTATCCGTGCATAGAAGGACTATTAGAATAACCTAATTGTTTCCACCCTGATAGATAATTGACAACCTTGATTTCATTAATTTTTTAATTTCTGTTATTTAGACTGCTAACAAAACAATGAAGTGCCTTTAAAAGAATCAAATTAAAATTGGTGGCTTAACATGACATCTAGCTACATTTTCAACACCTTGAAAATTTCTAATTCTAAAGTGAAACCTATCTCATTGGGTATTACAGTGAACATAGGAAAAAGTTTCTGATAGTTTCTGTCTACTAGAGATTCTACCTCTATAATAGACTTGTCCTTGTGTTCTTTGTGTCACTGATATAATTCTAGTGTGCATAATAAAACTATGATCAGAGATGCTCATGTTATGATGCAACAAAAAACATTTCAGGTGATCAACTTGCAATAGGTAAGGAAACAGGAAGACGTCTAGGGATGGGAACTAACATGTATCCTTCTTCAGCACTGCTTGGTGAAAATAAAGATGGATTGGGTGCTGTTGTAGTTGATGATCTCATTGAGAATGCTGATGGTTTTGCTGGAGTTTTTCCCGGTAAGCCAAGAAAGCAGTGATCAAAAGGGAGCTCTAATTTAATTTGTTGTTCAATTTCTGATAATATGTATTTCCCCTCAGAGCACAAGTATGAGATTGTGAAGAGGTTACAAGCTAGAAAGCACATTTGTGGGATGACTGGTGATGGGGTGAATGATGCCCCTGCCCTAAAGATAGCAGACATAGGTATTGCTGTAGCAGATGCTACAGATGCTGCCAGAAGTGCTTCTGACATAGTCCTAACAGAACCTGGGTTGAGTGTGATCATAAGTGCAGTTTTAACTAGCCGTGCTATTTTCCAGAGAATGAAAAATTACACAGTAATCCCACAACTATTAACATATGAAAATGAAATACTACCTTAGTGTGACAACAAATAATGATTTTTATTCCTTTTCCTTTGCAGATATATGCTATATCTATCACTATTCGTATTGTGGTAAGCTTTTTGTACATAAAGAATATATTCGGAATGAACCTGATCATCAACCTTATCATTTTCAGTTTTTTTGTTTTATCATTTCAGCTTGGTTTCATGTTACTGAACAGCTTTTGGAAATTTGACTTTCCTCCCTTTATGGTTCTTGTCATTGCCATTCTCAATGATGGTAATATTAGTTACTTACTAGTATCTTAATCTGAAGTCTCATTATAATTTGATGGTCATTACATGAAATTCTTTATTTCTTGTCCCCTGACTTGTTAGCATCCTTGTAGGTACCATCATGACAATATCTAAAGATAGGGTTAAGCCTTCTCCACTTCCTGATAGTTGGAAGCTTAGTGAAATTTTTACAACTGGGATTGTTCTTGGCAGCTATCTAGCTCTAATGACTGTGATCTTCTTCTATATAGTTGTTGAAACAAACTTCTTTCCTGTAAGTATCTTCTTTCCAGTTGATCACTACTTTGTTATTCATTCATGCAATGAGATGATAATGAAGTATTCTGCCCCAGGACCATTTTGGTGTGAAACACTTTCCGTACAACCCAGATGCTGGTATAAAAGATCCAACCAAAAGAATGTTGGGATCTGCTGTCTATCTTCAAGTCAGTACAATTAGTCAAGCCTTAATTTTTGTGACACGCTCAAGGGGTTGGTCCTACACAGAAAGACCTGGTCTTTTGCTTGTCACTGCCTTCATCATTGCTCAAGCGGTACATGGTTTTCTCAACCTTCCTGCATTAATTATTCTGACCTCTAAAACCTTTTGAACTTTCTCAGCAGGAAGCCTCACTGTTTCATTTCACTATATTCTCAACAGATTGCAACTGTTGTATCTGCCACTGTCACTTGGCAACTTGCTGGGATCAAAAGTATTGGTTGGGGCTGGACAGGAGTCATTTGGTTATACAATACTATAACTTATCTATTTCTAGATCCTTTAAAGTTTGCTGTTCGTTACGCATTAAGTGGAAGGGCTTGGAATATGGTGATAAACCAAAGGGTGAGTACTATGGCAGATCCTTTGATAAACTTCAGCAAAAATTTGTATAGAGAATAAATGAACGTATGTCTAACAATAAATAGGTTCAAAACTTGAGAAGTATGCCAGATGGTTTTTTATAGATTTATCAATCTCTTAAGACTCAGAATGCTTAGTGTACTTATATAGTTATATGACTTCTTGTTGGTGCAAATGAACAGACTGCATTCATCAACAAAAATGACTTTGGTAAAGAAGCTCGTGAGGCTGCATGGGCAACCGAGCAGAGAACCTTACATGGCCTCCAATCTGCTGAGTCAAAAGGGTTTACAGACAAGCACACCTTCAGAGAAATTAATACATTGGCAGAAGAGGCTAGGAGGCGTGCAGAGATAGCAAGGTCAATGTCTTTTGATCATCTTCGAAATGTTTCATAGTTTTATTTTACCTTTCCATGATTTTTCTTTTCCCCCTAATTTTTATTTTTCTTCCTTGTGATGCAGGCTGAGAGAGCTTCACACTCTGAAAGGTAGAGTGGAATCATTTGCCAAGCTAAGGGGTCTGGACATTGATGCCATGAACGGACACTACACTGTTTAAGACTTTATGACTGCTATCTATCATCATTATGATGTCACGTAACTCTTTAAATTTATTGTACTGTGGCTTTGCTCGTGTAAGACTACAGGTTTTACTTCAACAATGTATCTGCTGAATTTTCTTGTACTTCTCATTCAAACCATTGGTTGTTGTTCACTTGTTTGCTCTTTTCCACTTTGTCTTTCTTCTTTGGGAAAATTGTACCTATTATGTTACAATAATGTTATTTACACCTCTCTATTTGGAAAGTAAAATATTTTATTTAGTGTTGCAAGAAAATGTGCATGGAAAAACTTCTGAACAGGACATTGAAGTAATAAACAAATAAATGGGTGTCATATTTTTTTCCTCAGCCGTAAAATGGTCAAATGTTCTGTTTCATGACATCAGAACAGCTCAATTTCAGAGATTTACAGCTAACCCAAAATGTATCAGATAGTAGTTAATGCATTTTAACTCTTCTAGGAAACCTTAACTGTTTGTGGTAGGAACTTGATTTTCTGATAATGGAAGAAAGAATTCAGAGAAGGAAAACTTCTCTGCCCTGTGGTAACAACCACCCAAAACTACCCAAATGATTGTCTGTCTCTATCCCCGGCCTTTTACTTTATATCCCATGCTGCCTCTAACTTTACCATCATGCTTCCCCACTTGTTGCCAGGTACGTGAGTTATTTATAGCCTGTATAATCCCTCTTTTACCCTTACACATATAGGAGTCTTTACATCCCACAAAGCTCATATGCTTCCATCTAGTTCATAAAGTAATTGAATAGAGAGGATCTCTCTGGGCATGACTTATCCAGCAAGATCTTCAGATCAACATCTTTTATCTTCTGAAGGAGCTTATTCTCCAGAGACTTGGGGACTAGCTGATGCACACAATACATGTAAGACACCAGAGAAAGCAGTTCAGCTAAGCAGTCTTTAAATATAATAGTCTAAGGAAAACTAATCCACATACCACTTTTAACCACAGTATGTAACTAGCAGAATATACGGCTTGTGCTTGGACATCCACAAAATCATCATCAACAAAAGTTGAGCAGGAGTGGAGAAGACATAATTCATTCTGCAGAAAGGTGCCAAAGTCATGATGCATGCTGATTGCCTCCTTGGAATGGTAGGATGCATCACCAGAATCAAGTAGAAAATTATTTATCCAACACATGGAAAGGAAGCGACGATGAAGCCATAGAGCCTGTTAAAAATGAGTGATGTTGAATGTCTAAACTCGAAAGAAAACTACTGAAGTAGAACCTGAAGTAGAGTAGCCACTTGCATTTAGGCACCGTAAATAACTAAAAGATGACAATTTGATGTTATAAAACAAGAAAATGATATTCTCAGATTTCAAGAATCCAAAAATCCTGTAAATAATGAATGAAGAGATTATTTATGAAGCTCCAGCTGATCCAGGAATCACTTTAGTAACAAATGATGATGACCATTGACCAATAAGAAACAACTTAATAACAAAGGTCGCCTACCTCTCTTCCAACATAACGTTTTATCAATGTTTCATTCCAATCAAGTTCATCCTGTCAAATCAGAATTGCCACATTGTTAAAAACTAGATTTGTGTACTGATAGTACTAGCCATAAGAGGTCAAGATGATACAGTAATGTCAATTTCATTAGTCAGATGATACAGTAATGTCACTTTCATTAGTCAATCTGCAGTTCTTGTTTTTCGCTTCTATATTTCTATGAAGGAAACACATGCTGCCCAATCTTTTTGTTCAGTATGTAGTACAATGAATATTTCAATGATAAAGTGTTGTCAAAACCAAGTTCTGACATAGATTACGACTATCAAGATCATCGTTTAAAGTAGTAAAGCAAGTAAGCAATAACAGAATTATTCAAATTCAAAAACATGATCAGTATCATCATGATGTTATAGTAAGTCAAGCATATTTTGGAGGGTGCTTAAATTGAGCTTCGCTTATTTGGAGCAGCTCACTAGTTTGCAAATTTTACAAGCATTATTTCCTAACTTTATTTTGCCTTTCATTTTTCAACTAAGTTTTTGATAAGCATTGATGAATTTCAGAATAAAGAATACCAAATCAGTCATTTTTTGTAAAAGTTTAATATCTCAAATACATTGTTTCCTGAGTTTGTTTTAAAAAAGTTCTAATGCTTTGTGTCAAATTTCTTGAACATTTGGAACTCATGGCTCTTAGAAACCTGAAAGGCCAATTATAAATTCTAATGTCTTATTTCACTCATTCTGCTACCATTTCTAGCAATAGGAAGAGAATACAAACACCAAAAGGCCCCCATAAGAGCCTGCAACATGCACTACTTTTTTGAAAATTGGATAACAATCAAAGGTCTGGGTACAATCCTAAGCCCTTAAGATGAGAGATTGAGACTATATGTTCATATCTAATGAGTAATGATTGGAGTGATTAAATGAAATGGAAGAAAATTACCATATACCATTCTTTGAAATTGGAAGTTAAGAAAAATAAAAGTATTGGATGGAAATGCAAGGGAAGGGAAAGGAATACAATCCACCAGGTTCCAATCCATCCTATTTTGAAGCTAGAGAGTCAAATTGCAGATCGCATCAAAATATCAAATGATGCTACTAGCCCAGTACAACATCTCAGTAGCAGCAATCCAACTGCAACAAACCACTATCAATTGACCTTTCATGACATTCCACTCCATTCCATCCCTTTATATCAATCCAAACATAGTATGACAGACTGAAAATAAAGAGTCTATCAGATCATGTACAATTATTACCTTCAAGGCTTGGACAATATCAGCATTATGACCACAAGATATAGTTTCTTCAACAGGATTTTGGTTCTCCATAAATTTCAGTAATAGTCGCTGCAATGTAATGGAAACTATTATTGTCAAGATTGCAGAAACCTAAGCTCATTGAAGGACATACAAAACTATGGTTTCTTACTCAAAACTCAAAAGTGTTTATAATTTGGAAATTATAAATGTTCAGCATCAGGTTCAAGCAAGTATATCACAACTTACTCTGCGATAATGAAAACAACAATTATCAGCAACATGCAGGGCAGCCCAACTTCTGGATTTCTTTAATTCGTACAGAACCTAAATAGGTAAAGCTTCATGAGAACAATTCATTAAGTCGATGACAAGTAATTTCATTAGATGAAAAGATTTTTTATGGAATGGCAATGGGAGAGGGAGTAGGAATGCAATTGAATATTGAATTGTTGACTCCATTCCATTTTTATATTTTATATACTATAATTTAAATAAAAATGCAATAAAAAATAATTTGTTTTTTTAGTCAAATATTAACTGCTTAAGAAAACAAAATTTGGTCCCAAAAAGATTTTGGAACAGAACAAGTGGTCCACCTGGATGGGCCATTTTTTATACATATTTAGATGAAATATAATGGGGATTACATCACTTTTTTTATGGAATACCTATTGCTTTAGTTTTTGGAATGTCCAATCTCTGTCGGAAGAGCTAACCGATGGGAATGGGCCCATTCTATCCAACTAAACATGGAATAATAGGGTTAATATATCCCTTAGCCCCAACAGCGGGTTAAAGTAAAACAGCATATAAGCACATGTGACAAGACATTTCCAAAAGAGAAAACAACTATGCTACTGCTATTACAGTGTATAATCTTTTGGGAGTTTAAGACTACATGTACAACCTTTCATGACTAATTGCTAGTGCATTTCATTATTCTACCATGCAATTTGATTCAGAATTCACGTCATACACTTGCAACAAATAAAAATATATATCATAGAATCAATACCTGTTCGTTAGTCATGTATGAGATTAACCAGCAACGATGATTCCATGCACGATAATTCATTTTTGATCTCTGTAAATGACGGGGTTCATAAAAGGAATAAATGGGCATTTCATCTGACATGAAGTCTCTAATCTCCATGACAAAAAGGTGAAGCATTATAAAAATAAATTAAAATAATCAGCAGATAGCTTTATTTAAAAAATAAAAAAAAAATCAGTGGATCTCTTGTCGCCCCACCCCTCCAATCTTTGTTTCCTTCTTTAGGAAGATGTTTTGAGATTATTTCATATTTACAACACAAAATGGATTGAAATATCAAAGGTGCCAACAAGAAAATGTAACATGATACACATGCCAAATGTTACAATACAATCTTGTATATATCATTGTATTGAGCAAACGTCAAAACAATGGTTTAATAAAAGCAACAATTATCCTTCTCTCATGTATGCACGCCCATCAATCATAAAAACATAAAATAAAACGTTTCCAATTTAAACAGTATGATGTTCCTGTATTGAAATTAGACCTCAGCTATTTTTTCCACCAGGTCAGATTCTTTTCCCAAAATCTCTTCGAAATTTGAACAGTTTGCAGAGATTGACTTGATCACCCACCGCCTAAATAAAATACTTCTATATGTTAGATTGAAATTCACATTCCAAAGCCTCAGCATCAATTAAAATTAAACATTCAAATCTGTATAATACTAAAAAAATTTATCCTTTTAGTGATGGGAACAAAGTCATTAGAAGCTTCACATTTAATACCTATGATTCCAAGCTTGTTCACTTTTGGGTGAATATGAGAGCACAAGTTCTGACAGGAGAAGTTCATCTACAAACATTGAGAGCTTCTTCTTCTTGGACACAATTAACTTTCTGCAACATGCACAGAAAAACTTGAGAATCTCAAGTTGGTAACAAATTCCTATCAAATTTCCTCAATGGATGTTATCCCTACTTTCTCTCTATGCATTCCTTACAAATCCTACCTTATGCTTCTGTAGACTCTTTAGCACCTAACATTTAGTACCATACAGTATTGCGGTTATTACGAGTTATAACTGTGCAGTAAAATGTTCCTGTTAGTTTAATGAACATGGCATCATTTGGACATTTGGACACAAGGAAAATGCTATCAAATAAATCTGTTGTCATGAGCAGTTGAAAACAATTTATTGAAATCTGTCAACTTATGATTTTGACTTATAGATGTCTGCAAAAAAAGTAAAAATATTTATTAAAAGATAAGAGGAGAACCTGCAATTCCAAGCTGTCATAAAATCACAGCTTAGCAGCAGAAGAGACTTGCTGTGTCTCAGAAGTATACTTTCAAGATGATCACAAGAAGAAAAAGCAGGTAAACACATTCCAACTTTGTCAGATTGATTGTCACACATCCTGTATTGTTTAAATGTAGTCATAAACGCATGTTTAGCAGCTCTATATAACGGTAGAAGAACATGAGTTGAAATTCCCAATTTATGATCTCTGTTCCAAAAATATAGGTTGTCTTGTTTGGAAGATTCCTCAGAGATCACTACCCCATCTGCTGATTGATGGATAGCTTCATCAGATAAATTAGACGAAATGTCCAATTCTTCCTTTAGCAAGGCAAATTGGGATGGATGAATAAAACCCAGCTCATCACTGAATCCAAAAGCATAAGGAAAAACATATTAAAATGGGGAACACAATACAGTTAAATCAAGCAACAAAGAATCAAGATTGACCTTAACCAACACATCGCTTACAAGGTGTTATTCTACCAATCAAGGTTGTATCTTGCAATATTTTATATCATCCAGAGACTTGATACAAGTGAAAATTTACTAAAATAAATTAGTAATAGTTTTATTAAAAACTAAAAAAATCTTACTATTAAGCATCCATGATGAAAATGTTAAAAGCTATTATAAGACAGCGTGTTGATTAATAGGAATGCTAGAAAATTCACAAGTTTCTGAAGCAGCCATCAGGGCACGTATGATATGAGTTTGCTTGCATGAAATCATTAAACCTTACATTAGAGCATCGGATTCGAGGATATCCTCCAACTGACGTAAGAGATCCATAGCCTCTACTTTAGAATGAGACTCTTCACTCATATTTGCTAACCTGTATCAAGTCAAAGGTGCTGACTTGAAACAAAAAAACAGAAAAGAATGAGATCATTGCCAAATCAATCTTATTAAGCAATGCACGAGGAACTAAGTCATTACACCACAACATATAATAATAAGGAAAAATCAATAACTATGAATCAATCAATCCATTTCATTTAGCCAAGGTATCAATTACAAAGTCCATGACAAACTTTTAAAAGTAAGAAGGCAAATAAATCTCACAAGACCCGCACATCCCTCAATTTTCATAGTTCAATGCAGCAAGATATGTGTCAGACACTTTCACAAATAGGTAATGGGCACCACCAATTCAGACTTATTTGTAAGACCAAGAATAGAATCAAATGATGGCGACGGTGAGAGAGAACGATCAGAATAGAGAGAAGGAGCACGAAATAATAGAAGAGAGAGAACGCAATTACCAGCATTCGCTCCAGCTATGGGTTCTTTTCTCGGACAACGGTGACGCCGCCGGAGTGCTGAAGAGGATGGTGACGGTGTTGTCGATTTATTTTATTTTATTTTTGTCTTTCTATTTTATGATACGTATATTTTATTTTATTATTAAAATCACATGACTTAGCAATTTTAAATGATGTGTAATGATCTAGACTGTTCATTTCTATTGACCTATTGATTTGGTAGCTACTATTTGCAGTACCGATAGTATTATTTCCACTACTTATGATCAAGTGGGTGAATTTATTGGTTATTCCAAAAATACCTCCGAAACAAATTTTTCGTTGAACACTATGTATAATAGAATTATAATTTTGCTGTACATATTTTTTTATAGTTTCAATCATGATTTTGTTGTTTTTTATATACATTATTTTGATTTAAAAAGTTAAAATTTAATGTTTTATATTGTAATTATAAGGACAAATCTGGATCATTAATTTTTGTGCCATACAAAATTTATTTATAAAATTAAAGCAAGCGGACTATAATTATTAAGATTTAAGAATTTTTTTTTTTATAAGATTAAAGTATCACAAAATTTTAATCTTTACACTGTAAACGCATATATAGATAAATAATTTTAACTTATTGACTCTCACAATGATCATTTAAAATCCATAACTAAATTATTATAATTAAAGACATAAATCCAAAGAGAAAATAAATATAAGTCTAACCCCAATGTCATAACCTATTAAAGCATTATCACCTATAAGAAAAACATAAAATAAATAAATTCTAAATTAAAGTTTATTAAGTCCCTCCTTAAGAATTATTCTTAGGATGATAATGAATCTCTCACGTGTAAGTGACAATCATTTCAAACACAAACAACACAAGAAAGATAAGAAAGTGAGATGCATCTCATCATAAATAACATAGTAAGTATTTAAAATAATTAAAAATAATGTACCATCACACTGACAAACATGTGTACCATAGTTATACAATCATTTACACTTTCATAGACACGTATGCATTATGATGCAGATTTCACTTAAGACTCTATATGCATATGGTACCAATAAAACACTTTAGAAAGAAATCCCAAAGAACATGCAATTACCTAATTTCCACACCATGAAAATCCCCACAACACACTCTCACTATGATGAAACTATCGACGATGCTTCATGGTTACTCTATCTTGCACGGATACTCCAACTCATGGGATCGGCATGAGCCATATGGAAATTCTAAGCCGAACAATCCCCAAGGAGAAAGTCATACTTCAACTCATTTATGCCCTCCCTAGTTAGCTCAACAACATCATTCAAAAACACATTATATGATGCATGAGACATACAAGACAATTGTGACATTTTTACATTTATCAAAACATGATGGTCTCTATCCCACATAGACTAAGGCCACAAACCTAACATCACAACACATTAATGTGATATTGTTTCATCTATCTCATGTGCATATATACATCATCATAACATTCATAACTATATTTACATAACATAACGCATACACATATGAACCAACCCAAATTGCAATATTCCCAACACAAGAATAATATTCAAAATCATGTTAAATATAGCAACACTATAATATCCTAAATACCAATTAGTAATATAAAATAAATATTATATATATATATATATATAAAAGAAATCAAATTATACCGGTATAACTTTGACAACTATTACACCATTTTTATAACTTGATATAAAGTGTAATTTTTATTGATCAAACTGTTGAATTATATCTACATATTATCAAAGATCATCTATGTCAAATTTTATCAAAATTAAACCACAAGAAGAAGGTAATCAAATTATCTATATTTTAGTATATTTTAAAATGTTTATATTGCGTCAATTTTAATATATATGAATGATATAACAAATGATTTTGGATTAATATGAAATTTTGCATATGTGATCTACAAAAAAGGAAATTTTAATCCAACGGTAAATTTTAAGAAAACATTATTCAATTAAAAGTTATAAAATAATATGGGGTGGAAGCGAAGTTGGGAAATGAAACTAAGACAGACAAAGCATCAATGGAAACCAGGAATAGAATACATAATTCACATGGCTATGAACCAAAAATATGCAGATATATAAATTTAAAACATATAAAAATTAATCTCTCAAGCACGGTAAGCCGTCGGGATGAGAGGGAGTGGATGGGAAGAGAAGAATTCAATTACAGAATGAGAACAAGCAAATGAGAAAATTGAATTTTATTTCTCAAAAAGAAAGATGACAAAAAGATTAAAACTCAGATGTATACCTATATAAGAACTCTCTGAGCCTAAAAGCTTGATTACAAAATGAGCAGTGCAACCCTTTTAAAGACAAGAAAATTTTCCTGTTGCTACAGATCCGGTAAACATAACCGAAAAACCTATAGCTATAGTGAACAATACTGAATAGTAATCTACTGCAAGAAAAGGTGATGCTTTGATGACATCATGCTTCAGCAAAGTCTATTCCAAAGCAGTCGTCTTCATTCTGATTGAAGTCATCTCAAGATGAAGAAGATGTTTCTTCTGGCTTTTTTGATGAACAACATTCATTAGGCTTCTTTGATGAAGAGCCATCTTCCTTTTCTTTCTCCTAAAGATTGAGAATCATCTTCATATTTTTAGCAAACTTCTCCTTTGATGAAGATGCTGCTAAGGCTGAAAGAGCTAATGATCTCTGATTAAGGAAATGACAAGTCTTAGGATCGGTATTCTTGATTTGTTTGGGGTGGTTCTTGAACCAAAGTTTAACCTAATCAGGATGTGCTCTGGAATGGTCAAATTGAGACCACCACTTGACCAAATCTTGTCTTCTCAGCATGGGGATATGCCCTTTGGCAGACACATTTCCAAAAACATAATGTCATTGGAGAATCTAAGCAAGAGACATTTTACTAAAGAAATGTAAGTCTGTAGGGAATGGATCATCCCCACATAACTTTTTTAGTAAAAGTAGTTAATCCAACTACTACTTTAGAAGGAATAATATCAAGAACTGGACCAAAATAATGCCACTAATGGAGGAACCATTGAAGAAATTTGTATTGAACATTTTGTTTGAAATAGATTAGCCAAGAATGCATAAAATCTTTATTCTGAAAATAAAAGACATTATGCCAGAGAGTTTGATACTAATAATTAAAAATGAGATAACTAAAAATGGAGTTTTATACTAATACTTATATTTGGTTGGTTTTGAAAACAAATTAACTTCATAGTTCATACCCTTGGGATTTGGACACTTTTGTGCAAACCATCGTAGAAGACATTGTCCAAAGGCTCCACATTGCAACTTCAAAAATGGAAAGATTCCTTCAACTATCTACGACCTTCGTGTGTTGCATCCCCAAATCCACTCCAAACAAAGTCACAATCTATCGAAAGAAAAAAGAGAAGGAATCGGAAGAAGAAAAAGTGGGGTTGGGTTTGTTAGCTTCGAAGGCCATGAGACCCCCCTCACAGTTCCTCCTCGATTCCCAAAACCTTAACACTTTTCTCCTCTAAACCATTATAATAACCATGAATTCTAAAAAAAAAAAAATTTAATATTATTTTATTTGGCGCGATTAGCGCTAGGAATGGCGTCGTTAGCGCCATGAGGCAACCATGTGGCGCGATTAGCGCCAGATATGGCACGGTTAGCGCCAGAATGCTCCAGAAAGACATTTCTTTCGAATTCTTGGTGTGATTAGCATGGGGATGATGCTA
Organism: Glycine latifolia; assembly: GCA_013407115.1. Classification (NCBI taxonomy): domain Eukaryota; kingdom Viridiplantae; phylum Streptophyta; class Magnoliopsida; order Fabales; family Fabaceae; genus Glycine; species Glycine latifolia. The sequence goes on along the minus strand of CM023956.1, from coordinate 12,194,201 downwards.
TTAGCGTGGGAACACGGGCTGGGGGCCTATAAAAGGTCATTTTTACGAATTTCAGGCCAAAAATCAGTTCCCTCTTCTTCCTCGAGCCATTCTGCCATTGAAGACTTAGAGAAGCTTCATATCTTCTCCATTCTTCATCTAAACACTTCCTACCCAACTAGAAAGTTGATTAGAACTCCTCCATGAGCTAGATTCCAGCTTCAGTTTCTCGAGAGAACCATCAATCGGAGAAATCCCGTGTTCTAGGGAACTTTGAGAAAACTGAGTTTGGAAGGAAAAGGAGGCGATTCAAGGATGCCAAAGCTTGGAGAAGTGATCCTCCAGCCTTCCTCGACTTTTTAGAGGTAAGAAACTTGAGTTGTACCGATTGATTTGTGAAATGGCTCTTGGGATGAATAGTGACCCATTTGTGATAGGACTGGAATTAGGCTTGGGTTCTTTAGAAAAGTATGCTCAGGAGGTTGCTCTGATGAATAATAAGCTTTGAATCATGACTATTGATGAAGTTTGGTTTTGACTCTGATATATGTATGAGTAGGAAGAGTGTTGGCTAAATGGAGGGTATCATGACATGTATGAGCATGTGTGCTTTTACTAAAAGTGTTCATGAGACTGTATAGAAGGTGATTGTACGTTGAAATGATTGTTTTGAATAACTTGGTTATTCTTGAGATATAGAAGGGTTAAGCAATGGTATGCTTTGAACTAGCTTATGCAAAGTCTCAGAGGGACTCTAGTACCTTGGTTAGGCAGAGATAGATCCTATTGAGGGTCTGTGAATCGCCTATAAGGTAGTTAGCTCTGATAACCCTAAGATAGAGAACAGAGAGGTTGTAATGGAAATGAATAGTGTTTCCTTTCATTCTAACGGTTGAGGGCCGTTATTGATTGATTGTTTGTATGCCTTGTGTAGGGCGTGATACAGACATTGCTGGTGGTTGTGACCACGAAGCCGGGAGAGCCGGTGTAGCGCTGAGAGTAGGTAAACTCTTTGTTTTTGGGAGTGTTTCCCTTAATTGTGTTCCACCATACTCCAGAGGGAGGGATGGTTGCTGTATGAAGTTATGCATGTATATTGAAATTGTGTATTCCTATTTTGATTGAAAACATGTACTTGATATACATGAATTGAGACTATATGTGTTGTGGGTTATTGAGATTCTCTGGCCAGTAGAATGGACTAAATATGGACTTCCCTTAGAGCTAGAGTTACGTGGAACAACTCTAAGTGGTCAATATTGTGTATGTGATAAAACCTGAGAGAATGCACCTATTGCAAATGAGCTTCTCTCGGAAGTGCCATATATGTCTGAGTGCGTCCTGGAATAAGATACCTGTCGTAGATGATCTTTTCCCAGGCAATACGGTATAGATATATTTATATATGTGAGTAAATCCTTGGAGAATGTACCTGTTGCAGATGATATTTTCTCAAGGAATATAATATATCTATCTTTGTATATGTTGTATCTGAATTGAAATATACATGTGATATGTTATGAATTGCTGAGGGCCGTGATGGCTAAATGATATTGATGTGTTTTATAAAAAGGGTGCTGATAAACCCTTGAGACATATGTATATGTGTTGATATGGCTTGAGAGCTGTGATGGCTAGTTTGTAATGCCAATTTTGATATTATATGCATGGAAGTGAACCAGGGGAAGGAAAGACCTCCAAGGACCCTGAGTTTACTAAGATTGTTATCTCACCCCTGTTAGGGGTTATGTTTTGCAGGTGATACTCAGGGAGCTGCTGAGAGATCCCAGGGCAAGAGACCTGAGCAGGGATAGGTTATGTGAGAACCTTAGGCATAGGGTTGAGAGCATGTTAGCTCTACATTTTGATATATGCCTATTGTTTTGTACCCTGATAGGGATTTTGTATAGTTTTGAGACATACATTGTATATTATGAGAATTCACCATATATGATGTACAGTGGGTGTTGTTAATGACGTTTGATGATGTCATTTTGTTTATTGCTTCAGAATTAATTATCTGTGATAATTGCTGCGCTTAATAACCATAAATCAATGTTAATGCACCGGATGTATACGGGACGTTACAACCATCATCTCCAAGCCTGAGCTTCGGAAACTTGAAGCCAGCACCGCCCAACTATAGCAGTTACCGCCCCTGTCCAATTTCCCGTCGTGGACTTCGCTCACTAGGGCCTATGTCCACTTCTCGAACCCCGAGGACACTATCGAGGTGTTCGTGGAAGGCTACGTCGGCGTCAACATCCCGAGGTTTTGCTACCACAACAGATTCTCTATCACCTAAAACTATCGCATGTTCCTCATCGAGGTCGAGAAATCGTCAAAACCTGTCGCCTCTTGCGCCATGCCCGCTCTCCCTGGTTAGCCTCTTCCATTTTCTGATTTTGGTGTCTGTTTTGTGATTATCTGATATGATGATGATTTAGTTCGTTATAGTTTGATGTTGGTGGTGTTTAGAGAGATTCTGCATAATCTGATTTATTTTAGTTTGATTAATTTGATGAATTGTCTTTTTTTGGTTTCCACAACATAGATTTTAGATTGACATTTAATTCGTTAGAGTTTGATATTGTTGGTGATTAGAAGGATTTTGCATTTGTTTTAATTTGATGAATTGTTCTTTGTTCGGTTTCCATATAGCATAGATAGGATTTTAGATGGACATTATCGAACTTCGTTGATGACTTTCTGGTTTCTTCCTGTTATGTTCAGATTTCTAGTTTGTTTGAATAGTTATGAGATTTGATTGGTTTGTGTTATTGGCACATTTTAGTTTGTGGATAATGGTGATGCTAGTGCAATTCAATTGAGTTTGTTATTTGTTTTTGAAGCTGTTATGTTTTTATCAGATAATTTAGATAAATCATGACCTTCTTCAACTCATTACTATTGTAGTTCTTCTTAAGAAGTTTTTTGGAGAAGAAGGAGAAAGGGTTGATGTGCAAAAGTTGTTTAGGTAGATTGGTAGTTAAGTAAGAAAATAATAACCATAAAAAATAATAATAAAAGCTTTCAATCATACTTTATAAGCTATTGATTTGAAGTTCTAAGAGAGCTTAATTGAGGTTTCTTTTCATGCTGATATTAAATTATCTGATGCATAATTTACCTTCATGCATATTGATTCAACGTGCAGAAAAGATAAGAGATGAAGCCAATGGAGATGTCGTCGTTGGCCAATATCACCACTACAAGGTATATATATATATATATATATATATAAATACATGTGATTGTCTTCTCATTTATGTTCATTGTATGACTTAGTGCGGGAGATTTAGGTAATATGAATGAGGAATTAAGTTTTATTTGCATAGCCCACTACTATAATATATAATATACTGCCATCCATATATATGATAGGAAGATGTTAAGGTCATGAAGGATATGAATTTGGATTCATATATATTCTCAATTTGTTGGCCTAGAATATTACCCAATAAGTTTAATCAATTAAAGACTATTCTTGACTCAATTTTACCTGGATTCATACATAATTTGTGTCAATTATTTCACTTATATTTTTATTTGTATATTAATTCTATATCAACAGAAGGAATGCTCAGTGGTGGTGTAAATCACGAAGGAATCATTTATTACAATAACCTTATCAATGAGCTATTGGCTAATGGTCACAACTCACTATTCAAAACTCTATTTTTTACATTTAAATTTTAGCATTTTAATTATTAAGTGTTGTCAACAAAAAATAATCAAATATTGTTTCTCATTAAGACAATTATAGGTTTACAACCATATGCGACTCTTTTTCATTGGGATCTTCCCCAATCTATGGAAGATGAGTATGGTGGTTTCTTAAGCTCCCATATAGTGTGAGTCTCCATTTCATAACTTAGCCTTGTCTACTCAAAAAATTTAATGTTTTTCTTATTAGTAAATGTTAGTTTGTCTACTTTCTGGAGAGAAAAAAATTATCTATAATTTTCCATTCATTAGAACAATGTCAACAATATGCTTAATTTTATGCTACAACTTTCATAATATTAGACACTTTGATCCATTTTTTCTTTTAATTTTTCCCAGTTCACCTTTCTTTATAAAGCATGATGATCATCATATCATGGCTGATTTTTTAATTTAATATAAATTAAATAATTAATTGAAAATTTGGTGTAATTTGGAAACTATTTAGGGATTTGGGGTAGTCAAACACGCCTGGTTTGGGCGTGTTTAAATGGTAGAGGTGTGTTACCCGAAAGAAGAAATAAGAAGAAATAAGAAGGGAGAGGAAAAGAAATCAGAAAAGTTGAGAAAGAATTGTTTATTCATCAAAATTCATAAAGCATACCCGTATGTCTTATTTCCTCCCTATTTATTACACTTGTAACCCCTCTAACTAACTCTTCACATGCTGATGACACATCATCCATCTAACTAATCCCTTTACATGTTTATGACACATCATCTCTATATCTAATTGGTTTCCTTCTTGCCCGTATAGCCTTTCTTTCAGCAATACTAGTGTCTTGTTGTTCTGTCATGTCCACATCCCTTGTAGCTTCAGCCCTCATCTCAACTTCTTGGTTTGTTCCCGTATCATTAAACATACCCCATTTGGGCGTGTTTGAGTCCCCTGTTCCCTATAAAATCCCCCAAAATTTTACCTTTTTTTGTTTCATACCATTTCGCCTTCTCTCTAGAAGTTTCTCTGCCTTCTATCTAGAGCTTGGAAGGATATTTTCTGAAGTGAAGCCCTGCCGAATTTTCTGAAGTGAAGCACTGTCAACAAGTAAGTTGATTTAAAAAATTTTCATATTATTTAATCTGTTATATTTTTTAATTAGAAAAATGTTAGGATCATATGAATTTGTTAGCGACATTTATGTTAGGTTCATAGGAAATTGTTAGCGCTAGGGTTAAATATTTAGGGTTTAGGTATTGCGGTTTAGTTTTAGGGTTTAGGGGGTTAGTGTTTATGTGGTTAGGGTTTGGGGGGTTTAGGTTAATGGTTTGGTGTTTAGTGTTTGTGGATTAGGGTTTAGGGGTTAGGCTTGATGGAGTTTAGTTTAGGGGTTATGGCGTTAGTGTTTAGTGGGTTAGGGTTTGGGTGGTTTAGGTTAATGGTTAATGGTTTATTGTTGTAGGGTGTTAGTGTTTAGTCGGTTTAGGGTTTGGGAGGTTTAGGTTAAAGGTTTGGTGCTTAGTGTGGGTGGATTAGGGGTTAGGGGTTAGGCTTGATGGAGTTTAGTTTAGGGGTTATGGTGTTAGTGTGTAGTGGGTTAGGGTTTGGGGTGTTTATGTTAATGGTTTAGTTTTTCGTTTGTGTTTAGTAGGGGTTAGGGTTTATGGTTATGGGGTTTACGTTAGGGTTTATGTTTCATAATTTAGGGTTTTGGGTGTTTGTGTGGTTCAGGCGTTTGTTTTAGGGTTTACGTTTTTCAGCTGGTTTTATTGTTTCTTAAAATTTGAGGTGGTTGTTTTTGTTGAGGGCAGCAAATGAGTTCAGGTGATGAGGAGTGTGTTCGTGTAGTCATATATTTCAACGGAAGGAAAATTGAAGGGCGAACAGGTCTTGCCTTTGAAGGGGAGAAAAGGATGACACGTATCAAGCGAAAAACAACATTGGATGATTTGCATGAGAAGATACGTCCAGAATTAGGTCTACATGACAAGCCATGTATCACTTTGTTGACGGCAAGATTATGGCAGCATGAACAATACATGGGGTTTCCAATACAGGATGATGAAGAATTGGAAATGGTGATTGAAGAATTTTTTAGAGTTGTATGTGGATTATACCTTAGCAGAGGATGTTGTTTTACCCAGGAGGTCAGTCGCTTTTAATTCTGCACACATTGCATCATCATATGGTGCTGTAGGTGTAAATAGGTCTGAGGAAGATTCGCATGACCCAACTTGGGTTATGGATGACGATGAAGATGATGAAAATATCGCAATGGAAGATCGTCTTCTTCAGGAGAATGCAAGTGCGTCCGATAATGATGAAGATTTTGGTGTGCATGCAACTGCATTCGAACAACACCCTGACGTGGGGTCGTCTAGAATGCATCATCATCCGAATGTTGGATCAACGCAATCGGAACAACCTGTTGAAGGTATGTTACATGACGTAAATGAATGATGAAGTGGTATGATATTTGTATATCTGTGCATTATAGTATTTTAGTTTGCATGGTATGTTTATTCAACTGTTTTGTATTTAGAGGGGGTGCGGTTATTCCTTTTTGGGACGGAATTCCACATTACACATATATTGATTGGAATCACCCAAGCGAAGAAGAATCTTTTTCCGGTTTAGCTTCAGGTTCGGGTTCAGTGCAAGGTCCCTGGCAATTAGGGGACGATTTGTTTGTTCAACAGGAATTTCCATCCAAAAAGGAGGCACAAATTGCAGTTAAGCGTAACCTGATGAGGGAGCATCAAGAAGCAGTTGTGGTTGAAAGCAAGCCTGACAGGTTTGCCATGAAGTGTGTTGCTTACAATGATGGTTGCCCTTGGAGGGTTAGGGTGTTTAAACCAATGTACGGTGAGAAGTGGGTTGTTTCAAGATGGGGTGGAAAACACAATTGTCTGAATGACCACATAACACAGGATCACAGACAACTGGATGTTGATATTATTGCTTCACTTGTAGTAGGTATGAACTCAATATTTTGGCTTCATATGAGAAATAAGCTCAGCGTTAAGGTTTGTTGTTAATGTGAATGTTACAATTTCATTTTCAGGAATGGTTAAGGAGGAACCGATCGTGTCAATTGCATTGGTTCAGGAGAGGATCACCAATAGCTATGGATTTAAAGTTTCATATCATAAGGCATGGTATGCGAAGTAGAGAGCAATGGCAACGATTTATGGGGATTGGGAAGAATCTTATGCCTTTTTGCCTAGGTGGTGCAATTACATGCTTCGTTTTTCACCAGGTTCGTTTTTTATATTCAGACCAATGCTTATTATGTGACACATCGACTGGTACGAGGTAAGCGTGTGTTTCAGCGCATGTTTTGGACTTTTAGACAGTGTTGCGAGGCTTTTAAATTTGGCAAACCCATCATTCAAATTGATGGGACTCACTTATATGGCAAGTATAAAGAAAAATTACTGATTGCCACGAGTCAGGATGGAAATAATGAATGCCTGCCACTGGCATTTGCCATTGTCGAGGGGGAGACGTTGGAAGCTTGGGAATATTCCCTTTCTAACATTCACTTCCACGTAACCCAAATGCAAAATATATGCCTCATTTCAGATCGCCACTGGAGTATTATATCTGCAGTACAGAATCATGCAGGTTGGCAACCACCTTTTGCACATCACGTATTTTGCCTTCGTCATATTGCCAGTAATTTCAATCAAAGATTCAAGAATGCAAGATTGAAGAAGACCCTCATGACTTTGGGTATGTTAACAATTATTTGTCATTTATTAAGCTTACATGAATGTGTTACCCAACTAATGTAAATGATATTATAATTGTGCAGGTTATACTCCCTGTAAAAGGTCGAATTCGACATAGCGTTTGCACGATTCTGTGATACCAGTCCTGAGGTTGCAGAATGGATTGACAACATTCCTAAGGAAAAGTGGACCCGTGCTTATGATGTCGAGGGGAGACGATATGGCCATATGACAACAAATTTGTCTGAATCAGTCAACAAGGTGTTCAAGGGAGCAAGGAACATGCCTATCACTGCTATGGTGAAGCACACATACAGTCGTTTAGTTCAATATTTTGTGACCAGGGGTCAGGCGGCTACTTCACAGCTTCAGCATTCACAACGACATTGTAAAAACGTCGTTGATGCTTTGAGGCATAATCAGACCGTTGCTGCAGGGCATAATGTACGCACATATAACCTTCAGCAAACTTTGTTTGAGGTGGACGATGGCTGGGAGAGGTCATATGCAGTAAACCTAACAGACCATTTTTGTCAGTGTGGCAAGTTTAAGGCCTTCAAATACCCTTGTAGCCACGCCGCAGCTGCTGCTTTATATATCCGTCAGAATCCTTTGCAATATGTGGATGATGTATTCCTGGTAACCAATTTGGTTGAGGCTTATTCATTGTCTTGGCAGCCAATTGGTAATGAACTTGCTATTCCCCCGGGTGAAGATCCAGTTATCATTCCTGACAGGTCAATGTTGCGTGCAAAGGGTCGTCCAAGGTCCACTAGACTACATAACGAGATGGATGAAGTCGAAACATTTCAGAGACTTCCTAAATGCGGTCTGTGCAAGCAAGTTGGACATAATCGTAGAGCTTGTCCTACTCGGGGTGGTGTTTCATGATTTTGTAATTATGTTTGATTGATCAGTGGTATGTTATGTGTATTTGATTTATAAATATGTAGTGTTACACGTACGACGATAATGTTTTAGTTGTGGTACACATCAATTTTCCTTTTTGTATTTATTTTTTATTTAGCATTATTTACATTACACGTACGACGTTAATTGAATTTTTTTTAAAAATTGTATATTGGAAATGCGAACAATACATGAAGACGCCTAACAAATACATCATTGAACACACCTAACAAGGGCGTGGTTGAACACGCTTAACAAATTGGTTGTCACTGAACACACCTAACGTGATTGAACACGCCTAACAAATTGGTTGTCACTGAACACACCTAACTTGATTGAAGACACCTAACAAATTGGTCGTCACTGAACCGCTGGATTGGTGTCAAGTATAGCGACTGCTGCTTTTCAGTCACCGAGTACTTCCCTCAACGCAAATTCCCAAATCATATAAAGAACGACCTGGTTGGCAATCACTCTGTTTCTCTTTCTTGACCCTAATCAATTTGTAGAGTCCCTCCGTCCCATTGTTGTTGTCTTGTGTCTCGTGCCCCAGTCAACCTCTCCAACGTGTAAAGATCGCTGCTTTATTCTAATGGATTGTTTTGTTTTTCTTTCATTTTTGCCTATGACGTGTTTGTGTTTATGCTTCTTCTTTTTATCATTTTTAATTTGGGGTTGCAGAAAGAAGGAAGAAGTAGTAGTTGCTACTTGATATGGCCCCAAAGAGGAAGCACTAGGTAATGCCTTTTGTTTTTCATCCAAAGCATGTAATTAATTTAACAGATGGGGCGTGATTGAACACGCCTAATTTGATGTCGACTTAACACACCTAACAAATTGGTCATGACTGAACATGCCTAACAAGGGCGTCATTGAACAGGCCTAAACCCAGTTGGTCGTGACTAAACACGCCTAACAAATTGGTCGTCACAAAACACACCTAACAATGGGTTTATTGAACACGCCTAACAAATTGGTTGTCACAAAACACGCCTAACAATGAAAGAATGGACACGCCTAACAAGGGCATGACTGAACACGCCTAACAAGGGCGTGACTGAACACGCCTAACAAGGGCGTCACTGAACACACCTAACAAGGGCGTCACTGAACACGCCTAACAAGGGCGTTGTTGAACATGCCTAAGTAGGGCGTCATTAACCCCTATATAAGGCAGACACTACCACAGAACACACCACTACCCACACAACACACCACTACCACACAATACACCTCCAGAAGCAAAATCCAATCTGAATACCATGGCATTTTTAGGAGAAACAAGCAGTCAGACAATTGCTAACTCCAAATTAGCATTCCTTTTTCCAAATGGATCACAATGAAACACAACGAAACTGGTGTTTGTTTTCAGTGTCCTTCACCGATACCAATGCGAGTTCCTGATGACTGTTCTTTTCAGACATTGAAGAGTAGGATACACGACACCCTACTGCTAAGCAATGCCCATGTTGTTGATGAGATTCATTACCGGCAACCATCTCTACATGCAGGTCAGCACTATTTTTTCCATTCTTTACAACTGACAAATGATGATGATGTTTGCACAATGTTAATGTGCAATGACAAAATGTCGGGTGCTGGCCCAATAGAAATATTATGTACCATCAACAGAACACCAGATGGTATACTCAACCTGCTTCGTGAGAACATCGTCCCCCGACATGATGCAATGCTATATTACAACGACAAGTGGAAAATACCACGAGGAGCGGATTTTATTGGTTATGCCTTTACTGGAACAAACCCAATACGATTTGAAATTCCTTTAGGCTTCACCATTGAAACACTCAAGGATGTCATCAAGCAAGTTGTACCTGTTGGGGTTCCCCCTAATGGGATTCACACATCACAGGTGGTGAGAAAATTGTTTTTCCGACATCCAGCCCATGCCGAATATTCAGATACCGCAATCAAATATGACATTAAAGAGTTGATTACCGATGAAGACGTGTTCAAGATGTTAGCAGAATCCAACTACTGGAAACGTTTTTGTCCAATTGAGATTTTAGCTGCCTTTACCAAACCGGATATCCAGATGGAATGACACATGTACGGTCAAGTTGTTGTCGTCAATTAGCATTCTTATTTAGAATGTATGCTCCGTTTTGTTACTTTTTTAATTGGTTGTTTCTAACAATTTGTGTGATTCACAACATTTCTAGTCGGATATCTTCGGGGTTCACATGTTTAAATAATAATTAGACAGAGCTAAATTAAAATAAAGGTTACAAACAAATGTAAGTTAAAATAAAGGTTACAAACAAATGTAAGTTAAAATAAAGGTTACAAACAAATGTAAGTTAAAATAAAGGTTACAAACAAAACTAAGACGGTGGTGGCCACTGCCGGTTACGCGCCTGACGATCAGGTAGCCTTCGTCTTCGCGGTCGCTCAGAACTGCCTGGCTCAGAGGGCGCTGCCTGAGATGGGCCTGCCTGGGACGTGGGTCCCTGAGACGGGCCTGCATCATATGTATGGACATAGGGAGGTCGACATGGAGTGCCCTGCTCTGCATACAGCGGCATAGGATGATCAACATCTGCGCTACCACATGGTTGACGTGATGGCCAAACCCCACAGGCTGCTATACTATAATCAATAGAACCCAACATCTCATCGATGTGGGTACTACTCCAGTCGCCAGACATGACGGGATCATCTGCAGTAGTCAAATATGCAGCCTGCGTATGCAAGTCAGCCTGTGGAGGCATATGGGCTTGACTAATGAATTTGGCGTAGTCCATGCCCCCCTGCTCAGTAGCCTCGTAATAGAATGTCTGCGTCCCATACGTCGATGCCATAACTGGAGGCCTATAAATACCAGAAGTGCGAGGCCTGGGACCTACAATGGGCTCATCAACCTGCTTCACCGCTCTCCATCGGTGCTCTAGCCCAAGTCCCTCTCGTCGTCGATGGTCAACTACAACAGACAGTTGTGGGTCCTCCGGAAGCTGCGACGCGGGTGCATGTGGGCCTGCCTCCTCCACTCGACAACTCTCTGTGAAGACAGACATTAAGCGAGCGACCTCCTCATTCGCCCAATCGAGGTCTAAGGCCTCCCTATTGGGCCTAAGTGTCGCGAAGTACAACGACTCTAGCCCATCAACCTATAAATTAAAATATATAAACATCAGTGTGAACTATGTTATCCAGCATAATGAATATAAATGGATAAATAATGTTTGTCAACAATACTTACACCACGACCCGTCTTGGCACCCTGCTTCGTGATGAAACGTTTCCCATTTTCCCTATACCAAACCATGTACTCATGGTGTGGTGACAGGAACCCCTGAATCAGGGGGGAAGGTCAATGTGCTGGTCCCTAACCTCCCAGCGCATAATAAATGGTCTAAGCTTACGTGCCCAGTTGTCTTCTCGTTTACCGCGAAGGGAAAGGTCATGCACACCCTTCAGCTTCCTGGGAGAATGTGGGATTGGCTGATCCCTCCCGAATTGCCGCATGCATCTATCCAGCTGGGAATATTCAACTGTGTGGAAGCATATAATAGGAGTAATTGCCATCCACAATAGTCGTTCATGCTCAGATGCACTAAGAAAGTGGTAGTCTCCATATGGTTGCCAGACCACCTGCATATACCACATCAACACATAATTATGTAACGACATGGACCATAAATGAAAACTTCCAATCACTTAAAATTTATACGTACCTCGTCCCGACTGAGGGAATCTAATGACATCCTATACAGAACCAGCTCGTGTGGTTTAAACCGGCCTAAACTATTAAACCTAATTTCAAAATAACAAACATTAGAATACTATAGGATAGGACTGAATTGAAAAAATTGTCAACAAAGCAAAATATAGTCACATATACCGGTGTCCGAAATGCCACTCCGGGTGAGTAGGCAGCGGAATAGCTGGAGCAATGGATGGGAATCTTACCCATGCCCACACCTGAAGCAGCATATGACATCCACCAATGTCACTTCTGCGTGGATCTGTACACTCGTACATTTGTCTAAACAAATGTGCGAGGACCGCTGAGCCCCAGCTATATCGTCCAATGTCCTCGAAGTCCCCAGCAAGCAACGGGACGTAATGTGCTGCGACCATGCTCCCTCCGAATCTGTCGCTCAGCAGCCATGATCCAATAACCCGAGCGATGTGTGCCTTCGTAAAGCGTGTCACGGCTTCCAACTCGGGAGCCACCTCACCCCAGTGCGCAAAATGTCTGTTAAAGAAAGACAGACGCAAATATCCACCTTTCAATTCTGTGTCCTCCTCTGGTTGGTGACCAAAAATGTCCTCAATGACGGTGTCCCAATCGGCTACCGTCACTCCAGTAACGACATTGCCCTCCGTGGGCAATCCTAAAATACCAGCCACGTCTTCCAATGTGATGGTCATCTCTCCCTGCGTCATATGGAACGTATGAGTCTCTGGTCTCCATCGCTCGACCAGAGCACTAATAAGCTCAGCATCCATCTAAAAAAACAAATATTAATCAATTAACAAGTACGGTTATAAAATTTAAAATACTTTACTCATTTCATACTTGCATACCTGAATATGTCGCATACGTTCGACATATAGAAAGCCAGCATGACCTAACATATCAGAAATGACGTTAGGTATATCGTCGTGATGTGGCCCCCCCTGTCACTTTACCACGTCGAGTCTTCAACACTCGACTTGTGCCCTCATTCCACACAACTTGTGAAATGTGGGTGTACTGAATACGCCTACGCAAAGCACCCCACTTATACGGGGTAGCGACAACATAGGCTGTCGGATCCATGGACCCACCCTCATGATCGGATCCAAAGCACGAAGAATCAGTGGAAGATGAATCAGCCATGTAATAAGTATCTTAATAACAAAAAATAAAAAATCATGTTAAAAAAATAATATGTTCGACTGACAAAGCATTCAAAAATAATAAACACTACTGGCAAAAAAACATAAACCTTAAACAGAACAAAACATTTGCCTTATCCTAAAACAAACACCCTAACCCCGAAGTCCTAAACCCTGAACAGAACCATGAACAGAACACCCCAAACCTTAAACCCTAAACTCCAAATGTCAAGTTAACCTAAACCCCATCAAGCCTAACCCCTAAACCCTAAACCCAAATGTCCAGTTAACCTAAACCACATCAACCCTAAACCCTAAATCCTAAACCCTAAACCCAAATGTCCAGTTAACCTAAACCACATCAAACCTAAACCCTAAATCCTAAACCCAAATGTCCAGTTAACTTAAACCCCATCAAGCCTAACCCTTAACCCCTACACCCTAAACCCCAAATGTCCAGTTAACCTAAACCCCATCAAGCCTAA
>CM023956.1:12144737-12177826 GCA_013407115.1 Glycine latifolia | reverse complement strand
AAGTAACAGATACTTGAGTGAGATACAGTCTACTGTTTTTGCTATGCATATAAAATAAATTCTTATGAAATGACCATTAATTTAAAATTTTACATGATCTCTACACAAGAGACATAAATAATAAAAAAGAAAATTATATTTACTTTAATTTTTTATAATTTTTTTAACATAAACAGATATATAAGTAACAGATACTTGAGTGAGATACAGTCTACTGTTTTTGCTATGCATATAAAATAAATTCTTATGAAATGACCATTAATTTAAAATTTTACATGATCTCTACACAAGAGACATAAATAATAAAAAAGAAAATTATATTTACTTTAATTTTTTATAATTTTTTTAACATAAACAGATATATAAATAATTATATTTGGATGTGTAAATAGGAAAGTGGATGTTGTTCAAATACCTTTTGTGATACTGTAGTAAGTAAAGTTGACTTCCTATTTTGTCTTATGTGAACGGATGGGAAAAGAAGCCAAGAAATTATGTCTTCCATATGTAGATGTAAAGGTGAAGAGATTTCATGCAAATTTTGAAGTCACCAGTAGGGATATACAATGAATATAGACACCACAACTATAAATACTTAATTTTTCATTTTTCTTATTAGCTTGTTATCAACCTGTGTATTTTTGTTTCACTTATTGTTGGTAAACACTTAAAGTGATCTTTTTTACACATGTCTGGTGAAAACTAAAATTTCATTCACTCCATAAATAACGATTTCTATTTACTATTTTTGATTTAGCGCTTTAACAATTATTACCGTAAGTTAATTTAAAATGTATTGGCTATTTGATATTTGCATAAACTTAATTTATACATAAAAATATGTGTGATTTGTTGTAATGTTAAAATTTGTTTGTTATAAATATTGATGGGTTTTGTGTGTTAATTTTTATTTGCTCATTCTTGAATTAACTTAATTTAAAATGCATTGCATTTGGCTATTTGATATCTAGATTAGCTAAATTTAAAACATGTGTGATTTTTTTAAAAAAATTACTTGTTATAATTATTTATTAGTTTCATGTGTTTGGTATTATTTGTTAATTTTTGCATTAACATAATTTAAAATGAATTGGGTAATTCATATTTGGATTAATTTCATTTAAAAATAAAAATTGTGCATTTTTTAAAAAAAATATTACTTGTTATAATTATTTATTAGATTCATGTGTTTGTTATTATTAGTTCATTTTTAGTTTAACTTTATTTACAATGGATAGGGTATTTCATATTTATTAGTTTCATGAATTAGTATTGACTAACTCTATGCTAGTACAAGAACAATGAACCACTCAGCAAGACCATGTTAATCCAAGTAAGTAGAGTAACCTAGGGTTAGGATTAGAGTAACACATAATGAGAATATGTATATGGCTGAATTATGATTCACTGACACGGTGAGTCCAAGTAAGATGAGCCAAAGCATAAAACCACGTTAATCAAACTGAGTATAGTAAAGTAGGGTTAGGGTAACATATAATGGGAAATAATGTCAGAGTTAGGTTCACTCAATGAAATTTTATTCCATCATGTGACATAGTTAAATGTTATAAAACATAATATTAACAATTTTGTTGACATCAAGTTAATGTTAAGTAAAACTTAAATTTGTTTTAATTAAAAAAGTCCTAATTTATTTGATAATTTTTTTAAATAAATTGTGCATATTGTGATGCCATTTTTAATTGAAGTAAATATAAACTAATTTCCCAAAAAAAATTCAAATGAGTAATACATTCTTTTCATAATCTAGAATATATATATATATATATATATATATATATATATATATATATATAATTAAATAAAAGTAATATAATAAATTATATCATCTAATAACTTAAATTCAAATGGAAAGTATTTAGTGCTAATAATTGATAGTAAGTATGTATAAATTAGGATACTTAAGGGATACACATAACCCTAACCCTTGACATTGGAATAACTTAGTGTACCTAAGTGTAGTTAACATCAATTCCTTAGTTGTCCCAACCTACTCATAGTTGATAGTAAGTATATATAAATTAGGATCCTTAAGGGGGACACATAACCCTAACCTTGCCATAGGAATAATTTAGTGTACCTAAGTGTAGTATTTCAAAGTTACCTTACTTGTCCCAACTTAGTCATTTTGTAGTCAATATATAAATTAGGATCCATAAGGAATACACATAACCCTAATCCTTAATATAGGAATAACATAGTGTACCTAATATAGTTAACTTCAATTCCTTAGTTATCCCAACCTAGTCACAGTTGATAATAAATATATATAAATTAGGATCCTTAAAGGAGACACATAACACTAACCCTTGCCATAGGAATAACTTAGTGTACCTAACTATAGTTTACATGAGAGTCCAGAAAACGTACCTTTCTCCTGAAATTCCTTACCTATAAATACTGACCTGGATGGTTATGGACAGAATTCTTTAGTATCAGCATTGTCATAATGTCCATTAATTGAGTAATCATTATCCTTTATTTCTCTTGATTCCGTTGCAGAATCTGCAGTTTTCTTCAAAATGTTCCTGAAAAGCCAAACCCGGTCAGCCCTTGTTGGGCCTCTTGGATTTGGCCCATTTTGGATTACCTCAACACTAACTAATTTGACTCAAATTGGGTGGAATCAAGCTCCTTTTTACTTGAATCAATAGATGTTTTAGACCAATGCCTCCTTTGTAAAACCTTCAGCAATTAAATTGTTTAAGTTTGATCCTTAGGAGAGGCATTGTTATCTTGATATAAGAATGTTATGACCAGAACCAACTTAGCCTTGTGCCACTTATGACAATGGGAAAGGGGGACTGTGGCAAAGAAGGAAAGTTACTCTATTGAAACATTGTTAAGTCCTCTCAACAATGACACTTCCTTTTAATTCTGTGCATGCAGATTATGGGTTTGACAATTGGTGTTGTCCCTCAATTTCGAAAACTACTAGTTGGTGACAATGCTCTCTTCCATGTGGTTCAAGATACTATAACCATGCTGGGGTGAGTGACCTCTACCACAAGAAATTATTCTGTAATCAAGGACCACGTGTCCATAATCCCAATCAATCTCCATGTGACACGTAACTCTTTCTAGTCAATTAAAACTGGCTACCTGCAACCTTGGTTAGGACTATGGACACGTAATGGTCCTGGACCATATAATAAGTTCTCCTCTACCACCAGTTTGAGCGATACATTAAAATATACAATGAAGTTTTTTGGTTGTACTCTTTATTTTCCCTTCTTCCTAGTTTTCTGGGATGCAAGCGTTCCAGCAATGGTCTTACTGCTTGGGGAAAATCTTGTTAAGGGTAATCATTTATAAATCCATGAAATTTTCAACTTTGCCTTTCATATCTTGGCTTGAGTTCAGTATAGTAGTTACATTTAAAAATGAATGTAAGGGCATAAATTGGATACTTTTCAGGTTTAAAAGGATTAGGACAGCAACTTCCACTTATTGTTGGCATTATTATGGTTGAATTTCTTGCCTTGCCAGCAATACGTATAGCATTGTTAAAGGTGCAGCTCATTTCAACTTGATCCACCATGATCCATTGTATCAGTTTGTTTTACTGCTTCAATATGCCCTCCCACCTGCAATAGTCGTGAGTAAGTTGTTTATGATGCTTAAACATTAGGATCTAGTTGTTTCCTGTAGTCTTTATCAAATAATTATCTTGGATAACTTACAGTGTGTAGTAGACTATGTAGCACGCACCCTGACACGTACACGAGATATTGTGTTCTCTTAGATAACTTACAATGAGTACTGTGTAGTAACCTATGATTTATGAAGCACATACTCTCTTAACTTTTTCCAAAGGAACTGAAAGAAAAGGGCAAGAGTAATTGTTGGTGAGATCCCAAAAATTTTGAAAGATGTCATAGGATCGAGACTCATAGCAAAACAAAAAGATAACATAAATCAGCTGAGCATGACTCCACTGGTGCCAACAACATCACAGGCTCAAAAAGAATTGTTCTGACTGCAAAGGCATTTCACTAGAACTTGTTCATATAATGGAAATTTAATGTCCACATAGAAGTAACACTTGTTCATTCTTTGTCACTTTGAGAATATTTCAAAAGACATTTTATTTTTATGGCAGTCTGAATAAGAAAGCTTGGGACTCACTTCATAAGTTGATTGAGTTGTTTAGAAACTAATGAGAAGGATAAACAATATATACACTTTGAAGAATAAAAAGTTCATATCTTCCACCTGCAAACATCTTTGTGTTGGATCTCTATTATGAATACCAAATTATATTCATCGAGTTAATCATTAGTGCTTGGTACAACTTGTTTTGTTTTTTTTAGCAAAGATAGCCTGCAGAGGCATCACAATAAATAAATGAATCCCAACCAGGTTACAGTTTTCGAAACAAAGCAAGACCAAATATGAACTTTACAATAAAGAAAAGTTATAAATAGTAAGAATAAATAAAATAATAATGCGAAAGTCTACCTCCTCTTATAGTCAAAGTATTCAAGTTTTGCTCCTCACAAATTTCTCTCAAGACAAAGTATCAAATACCTAAAACTTTGAACAACAGAGTGTATAGAAAATAGAGAGAATGGTTCATGCCTTTGTTGTTTTTCTAAAGTTTGAATCAAATGGAGTATCACAGGGTTCACAGGCCTTTTATAGGCAAGGCTAGGAACTCCTCTTGAATTGTAAAAAAGTAACGGACTCTATATTGACTCCTCCATTAAGAACCAATAGTACAAAATTGAAATAGCTACTTAATTAAATTCAGAATATCCATAATATTTTAGTCACTTTCATTATCACAAATATTGTATTCTAACACTGTGTCTGCATATACCGATTTATTGGCATTGGCAGTATGCATACACTCAAATTTCATATTTAGTCCACGTCCACATGTAACAGTTTATTTCCAATATAACCTAATCCACACATTTAGTTGAAAAAATATTCATTCAATGACTGTTCCAGGTACAATTACTCAAATGTGTGGATTTGGTGAGGTTGAATAATGCTCAGCTATCACGTTAGCAACATATTCCTGTTCTGCAATTTTGTTTACACTCTGGTGCACAATGTTTATGTGGCTTGTACTATAACTATTTTCATGTAATATGTGTTTTGATGATTCACACATGTCTCACTGTCAAGTGCACCTAAGAAGCCAAAGATTTGAAGATAGTTTTTCTGGATTATTGATATCAGTAATTCACTCGTTGTGATATTTCACAGGCCCTCTCTCACACACACACTGGTGCACTCACACAAACACAAACACACAATTTACTGGGGGCGGAAACTCTCTAATATTATTGATAATAGTCTGCCAAAGCCACACAGAGCTCTTTACATAATGTACTATTTATAAGCACCAAAACCCTAAAACAATTCAAATTTAAATCTAAACAATATCTTCTCTAATATCTTTCGATATTATCTCTTTTCATATCTTATCTTTCTTCATATCTTATCTACCCATATCTTCTCATATATCTTTCTCATATTTAAAATTCAAACTACGTAACTAACTATCTATTTAAATGTTTATCCTAACAATTATCACATGTAGAAGAGGGACAAAGATTTTGCACAATGCAGATTTGTGGAAAGCATACATGTTGTTACTTTATGCTATAATTCGATATATACCTACTCGTTATGTAGACTCGATCTTAAATATTTTCTTTTAATACTTCTACTTCATAACAATGCAAACATAAGAAACCACAATAATAAAGTGTTTTAGTACATTAATACTAAATAAAATTAAACTACATAAATATATTATACATGAATTCATGAAAACACAAGTTCTTCAAGAGAAAAACATTTTTAAAAGGAGTTGATTTCTTCAAATTATTTGAGCCAAAGGAAAACACTAACCTTGTGGAATCAATAGAGGGCAAAAATTACATTTGATTTCAAACTCGCTAACTTGCTTTGAAGACTCGAGAATTTATTCAAATTTACCTGAGTTTATTCAAAAAAGAGTTTGACAGTAAGTTAATTCATTTTCTTTACTTAGATTCGTGTATTCGTATGAGTAATTAGTTTTTTTTTTTTTTTACTAGCAGAGTTTACTAGCTAACTCGAGTCTTATAACTTTGTAAATATCATACATGTGGATCTGCTTTAAGGTACAGGCCAGTTCCAAGCCAAGAATCTAACAATAAAATAGGAAAAGAAAAATAGTTGAAATGATACCTTACTTTAGCCAAACAAACAGATATACCTATTTCCTGGGCCAACGTCTTATCTTGCAATATATATTGGCTATATAATAGCTGGTAGCTTTTAATTTTGTGGTGATGATCATTCAAAAAATGCAAAACATCATAGGGATGCTTAGGAGGACTTAGACGGGACTGATGGAGGGAACAGGTCACATTAATCTATTTCATTCTTGTGCCTTATTGCATGAGAATTCTAAGGTTCTATTTTCTTACAAAAAGAAAACTTTATTTGGCCTTTTAATTAATGGATTTCACTATATATAATCTGGCATATCAGGTCTAATACGAGTTGAGTTTGCACCCAAAGCAATGACTATGATAACAAGAACACTTTATAATTGGTTTATTGAGAAGAGACAGATCGAAAACTTCAATGACTTCCACATTGCCTTTCTTGATATCTTCAAGTAAGCATGCCTTTCCATGGAAATTTCAGTAATGAATAATATACACATTATCAAGTAATCATGAACTGTCACATGTGATAAGTTTATCAATTTTAATGAAGTTAAAATATATAATAACAAATTTTCCAACCAAACAATCCATTATTAATTCCTCCGTGCTATATTTTTACCAGTCTTTCAACAAGATGATTACCATAAATGCAAGCTTGTATACCAAAAACCTTCTATAGGGTTAATGGTATTTGTAGTTTTTGAAAAAAAATAAAATGTTGAATGCTGTCTTCAACTTTTTAAACTAATAGTATTTGTCCTCATATTTTTTAAAATGCTCAAACTTTAATCATTTAAACTGACAATTTTTCCCCTGTACAAGGACCAAAGTTTTGATATTTCAAAAATTATAGACTAAAATTAATATTTTGAAAGTCAAATACAAAAATAAATTTTGAATTTATTTTAGACTAAAAATACCTTTAATCAATCTTTTCAAATATTACCATATAAAGTTAGTTAATTTTACTGATAGTTTCTGAGAATTTTTTCATAGAGCTATCAATATGGCCATGCCCGGTAAGCATTATGATGCACCAGGACCCCATGAAATAGAGGTCAGTTAACTCTTCTCCCACTTGTGATGAATCTGCAATGCATGCATATCCCCCCTTTATTCATGTTTCTAGTAAAATAAATAAACAACTAACATTAGTGACAAAATAATTTACCTCTAATTTCACTACTAGAAAAATAGGTTTTAACATCGCTAAGTTAACATCGATTTTTGAGAAAATCAATGTTAACGAAAACGCGGTGGTAAATTTGTAATTAAATGAACTTGGTTAACATCGATTTTCCAGATTATTATGAAAAACCAATGTTAACCAAGTCCTGTTAACATTGGTTTTCCAGATTATTAAGAAAAATCGATGTTAACCAAGTCTTGTTAACATCGATTTTCTTAAAAATTGAAAAACCGATGTTAACAAGACTTGGTTAACATCGATTTGTCATTGAAAATTGATGTTGTTGTTATCATAAAACCTGCCCCAAAATTAAACCCTTCACTCTCGTGCCTATCTCTCCTCTGAATCTCTCACCCTTCACTGCTCATAGCTTCTGTCTTACACCTACCTTCACTGCTCCTTATCTCGCGCCTACATTGTCCGCAGTCACTGTCACAGCGCTTCCAGTCACTTTTGTCGCTGTCATTATTGGCATCGGCGTTGTCTCACGACGGTTCCTTAGTATCGTTCTGCGCTCGCAACTGTCGGCGACTCCCACAAGGTTAGCATTCCTTTTCTTCCATCTATTACTTGTTATGAAATGGAACTGAATCATATAAAATTGTCGTTGACTCATTGGCACCAGCCCAACACTGATTGTGACGATTTTGATATGTTTCCTAAAATTAATTTTTTTTACTGTACCTTATTTGATATCTTTGTGATTAAGTGAGTGATTTTTTAGTGTACATTATTTGACATCTTTCTGATGAGGTTAAAATTTGTGGGGTTTGGGACTGATTTTGATTACAAACTCAACACTGATGGAAGCTTATCTGCTCTCTTACATTGTAATTGGCACCCCATATTTCATGCTTAGTTGTTGTTGTTTTTGGACAATAGTGTTTTTCTCTATGTCTTGGTGCTAATTGCTTTTGTTTCTAATTCAGGTGAATGAATGATTGTGGTTGTTCTTGTGTCTACTCTGTGTTATGTCTTTGGATGGCTACTTGTTGTTTTTATGTTTCTCTTTGCTTTTGTTGTTGTTTCTTGTTCAGTTTTGTAATGTACTGTCATGGCCTGGTTTCAATTCTGCTAACTGTCTTGTGTAGAGTGTGGCTTCATTTTATCACATTTTTCTGCTTGTCGGATTTTGGTTTACTTTTCTGAGTTAAAAAAAGGATTTGGTTTAGTGACAAAATTGATGTTTGATATTGTAGTTTGGATGTATAATCGATGCCAATGCATACTTGCACTAGATTATGTCCAAGGGAAAGACAATCTTGCATCAAGAGTGAAGTCTGGTGTTTAATAAATTATCTGAGAAAGCTGAATTTGTTTGCCTCTTAATTAGGTCTTAAGCTGATCCTCAATCTTCAACCATTACTTATTTTTTTTTGGCCTATTTTGTTAATCATAATTTAATTGTGTATAATCACTTAAATAAACCTAAGCAACGGAGTGAGGGAGGAAAGGTTTTGGCCTTGTGTCCATTTAAAAATATTCCATAAGAAATATCCTCTGTTCTAAAAATGAAGTAGTTGGACCATGAATAAAGTGTTATTCCCGTATAATGATGTAGTTGGACCATGAAAAAAGTCTTATGACTTTGACCAATGGTGGTCGAATAAAGGTCAATGCCATATGGAGCTTTGGTATACAAAATTTTCAATGCATTTACCGTATTCTATAAGGAAACATCTTTAACTGCCATCATTAGGATTGCATATGGTAAGGTGTCAGTCAAAGCGAATAATTAAGCATGAGATGCTGATTTTGCTCATCCTAATTAGAGCTTCCTTTGCCAAGCATTCAGTTGGTTGTTGTGGATCCTCAATGTGACTAATCAGATTCACAGCCTCTTAATTTTTTATCACCTCCATATATATGGATATTCACTTTCTATTAGTTTTTCTTTCTTATTCCTATGAAATTACTATAGTTGAGTACTTTTATGTGAAAATCTCACACTCACAAGCACATTCCCCTATTTTGTTTTGTGGATCCTCAATGTAATAGTTCATATTGCAGCTTACCTCCCATATGAATAGAGTGTTATTCCCGTATTTTGTTTTAGATGAATGAGGCCATGAGGTAATTTTTGTGTTTTGTGTTTAATCCAACAGCTAAGATTGAGCATAACCACCTTGGATATATCTTAATCCTAATAAGTAAATTGATCTTGTAACTCTCACAAGCACATTAATGGTCACCATTAAAACGTATAGACCCATTGAAATGCATAGAAGGCAGGGCACATTCTCCAAACAATTAATAGCCACCTTTAGTTACAAATGATTCACACTTTCATCATATCGTATATTCATATTTTGTATTCATATATGTTGGCAACACTTCCTTTGATATTCCCACATGTTACTACTAATTAATAGCTTGCTTTAGGCAATCATGTGAATTTGACACAAATGATTGGTTGGAATGGTTTGTGTGTAATTGCATCTGGAGAGAGACACATTTGATATTTATATTTTTATTCTGACTAATCACTAGTTGTTTTTGTAATTTGTAGGCACTTTTCGTTGTCGGTTTTGCGTCCTCATCACAACATTCATTGTTGTTGTTAGCCATCATTTTCACAGGTAGGAACGTCTTTCATAAATTGAGCAAAATTGTGTGTGTGTGTCGTTTGTGAATATAACATGTTCAATGTTGAACATCATTTGTAGGCAGTTGTCGTTTTGTATTTGCATCGTCATTGCTAGATTCGTCCTTGCAGATTGCCAGTGACCATCATCACAGGTACTTATAAATGTGTTTAGTATTTTATGAGATTCCATATGTATACGCGTGGTTTTGTAAGTTGTTTTATGTGATTAATTACTAGTGCTTTATATATACAGTCAATGTTCATTATGAGTGAACCTTAGTTTCCCATTTGAGATTCATTACAGTGATTCTTGCAGACAGTTTGGATTAATCATTGTAATGATTCTTGAATTGTCCGTTTGGACAATTTGGGAAGACTCATTTTTTATAGTATATTAATATGTATATGTGGAGTTTATTTTCTTAAATTTGATGAAATTTCGGTACAATGTATTTCACTTTGTTCTCCGGGTGCATAGTTGACTATGGTGAAACTCATGTCACCACTTTCATGTCGTGTACTTGGAATCCAAAGCAAAATGCTGCCGAAATTTTGTCAAATTTGAGATAAGAAACTCAACCTATACATATGAATATACTATAAAATTATTTCCTGAATGGGATAGGGCCACACCTTGAATGAAAAAAGTGAGGTTTTCATGCATGGAATAACTTTGTGAGTATCACAGAGTTATTAATTAGATGGATCGAAGTTGGATGAACGCAAGTTGCATCACGGTTGAGTATGAGGAAGGCGTTGAACATTTCTTGCAATTTGCCTCAAAAAGAAGTTGACCGGATGGGGATGGAAAATATTTTTGTCCCTGTATCAATTGTTTGAATGGAAGACGCCAAGCACTGGACGACATACGCGAGCATCTTCTGTGCGATGGGATTAAGAAGACATATACCACATGGATATGGGAATTGACAGACACACTAAGGGTCTCACAAACTGAACCGGTTGATGTTGACATCGGAGATCAATTAGAGGATATGATTCGTGATCTGGGACATGAGTCTTTTTAGCAAGCACATGTCCCTATGTATGATACATTGAAAAGTGATTCGAAGAAGCCATTGTATCCGGGGTGCAAAGAGTCATTGACACTGTTGTCATCGGTGTTAAATCTAGTTAATGTCAAGGCCAGATATGGGTGAAGTGATAAAAGCTTCAGTTCACTGCTTAAGGTAGTTCAGGAGATGCTTCCAGATGAAAACACGTTGCCAAGAAGTTACTATCAGGCCAAGAAGATTCTTTTTCCGATGGGTATGGAGTATCAGAAAATTCATGCATGTCCTAATGATTGCATATTGTACAGAAATGAATTTCAAGAAATGCATAAATGCCCCAGGTGTGGGGTATGACGGTACAAAGTCGATGACGACTGTAGCATTGATGAAAGCACAAAGAAAGGCCCCCCACGAAGGTGTTGTGGTACCTTCTGATCTTTCCAAGGTTTAAGCGTCCGTTTGCTAATGAAGATGACGCAAAAGACCTTACATGGCATGCAGATGGGAGAAACTGTGATGGAATGCTCCGCCATCTGGCAGATTCCTCCCAGTGGAAGAAGATTGACCGTTTGTATCAGGAATTCGGGGAAGACCCTAGAAATCTTAGGTTTACATTTGCCAGTGATGGAATGAATCCCTACGGCAGTTTAAGTACTCAGCACAGTTCATGGCCTGTTTTGCTTGTCATTTACAACCTGCCTCCTTGGTTGTGCATGAAGAAAAAATACATGATGTTGTCTATGATGATATTGGGCCCAAGACAGCCAGGAAATGACATCGATGTTTATCTTAATCCGTTGATTGAAGACTTGACAAAGTTGTGGGACGAGGAGATTGTCGTGTTTGATGGGTATCGTAAGGAGGCATTCAAGTGCGTGCAATGCTGTTTTGTACCACTAATGACTTTCCTATGTACGGGAATTTAAGTGGATACAGTGTTAAGGGCCATCATGCATGCCCTATTTGTGAGCAAGACACGAGTTACATGCAACTTAAACATGGAAGAAAAACTGTTTACACTCACCATCGATGTTTTCTTAAACCTTATCACCCTTATTGGCGATTGAAAAAAGTGTTCAATGGAAGTCAAGAGCATGAAACTGCACCAATTCCGTTAACCGGTGAGCAAGTTCTTGAGCGGGTTGAGGACATCCATATTGTATTTGGAAAGACCCAAAAGAAGATCAAAGGTAATAGTTGCATATGGAAGAAGAGGTCGATATTGTTTGATCTTCCATACTGGTCTGATGTAGATGTTAGACATTGTATCGATGTTATGCATGTGGAGAAAAATGTGTGTGACAGTGTCATCGGCACATTGCTTAACATTCAAGGCAAGACAAAGGATGGTTTGAACACTCATCAAGATCTTGATGAGATGAGTATACGTGAGCAGTTACATCCTAGGTCCGATGGTAAGAAAATTTACTTGCCTCCTGCATGTCACACTTTGTCAAGAAAGGAGAATATAAGTTTCTATCAGTGTTTGCGCCGAGTGAAAGTGCCACATGGATACTCTTCAAATATTAAGAGCCTTGTACAGATGAAAGATCTGAAACTAGTTGGCTTAAAGTCTCATGATTGCCACGTGTTGATGCAACAACTGTTAGCCGTGGCGATTCGAGACATTTTGCCTAACAAAGTGAGGCATGCTATAACTCGCCTGTGCTTTTTCTTCAATGCCATTTGTACGAAAGTCGTGGACTCTGTAAAGTTAGATGACTTGGAAGAAGAGGCGGCAATTATCTTGTGTCAGTTGGAAATGTATTTTCCTCCTTCATTTTTCGACATAATGGTTCACTTACTTGTTCATTTGGTGAAGGAAATTAAATTGTGTGGTCCCATTTATTTACGGTAGATGTACTCGATCGAGCGATACATGAAGATCTTGAAAGGGTATACAAAAAACCTACACCGTCCTGAAGCATCCATAGTTGAAAGGTACATTGCCGAAGAAGTTGTAGAATTTTGTTCAGAGTACCTTGAAAAAGCAAAACCTGTTGGTCTTCCCGAGTCGCACCATGATGACAGAGTGGGAGGAAAGGGTACACGAGGGCTGCATGTTATAACGTCTTCTTTGCAGGAATTGCAACAAACTCATTTGTATGTCCTGAATAACAGTAATGAAGTTCTACCATACATGGTTCTTCATGAGGCATTACTCAAGGAAAGTAATCCAAGAATGACGAAGAAAAGGCTGTTGAAAGAGCATAATAAGACTTTCCTGAATTGGTTTAAAGATACAATATTTAGTGATGAATCTGCATATGAAACAATGAGGAAGTTAGCAGATGGGCCAAAAAGAAATGTTAGAAGTTGGAAAGGGTATGATATCAACAAGTATTCATTCTACACCAAACAACAAGATGAGAAGAGCACAATGCAAAACTGTGGGGTTAGCCTAAGGGCCGACTCGCAGCACTTCGCTACTATGCATGACCACAATCAACATTTGGCATGCATGCCTTACTTTGGAGTCATGAATGACATCTGGGAGCTTAATTATGTTACCTTCACAGTCTGTGTTTTCAAGTGCAAGTGGGTTGATATCAATAGCGGTGCATGAACCGAGGACTTGGGATTTACTTTGGTAGATCTTAACAAGCTAGCTTATCAAGATGAACCTTTCATCATTGCAAAAGAAGCTAAACAAGTATTTTATGTTCAAGATCCATGTGACGAAAGGTGGTCAATGGTACTACATGGAAAAACCATTGGTATTAATCTTGACGATGATGACAATACCGTTGATACAGGTGTCACTCAATTCTCGACACAAATACCTAACGTAAACAGAGAAGATGAAGTAGACGATGTTCATGCAAATCATAATGATCATGATGAAGGAGAATTAATTAACATCACTTAATGCAATTTTTTTATGTTAAATTTTTTCTACTTGTACAATTTCACATGTAACCTAACTTGTCACTTAACTTGACTTATCTATGTTTTTGTTTTTAACAGGATCATGACTACACCACCAGCTCATCTCCTCGTGCTGAGTCAGCACATCCTCTTCCTGAGTCAGCGCCGACTCATCCTGAGTCATCACCTCCTCTTTAGTCAGGACCTTCGCCGTCTACAACGAAGAAGACTAGGAAAGCAACACGGCTGAGGTCACTGGCTACTAGAGCTGCTGGATCTGACAGACCAGTTGTTCATGTTGATCCAGCCACTAGGAAGGCTGATGGTCCTTAGGCGAAGAAATTGAGGAGGTATCTAGGGATCGTGGCTAGAGACAAGGTGGATGTCACGATTCCTAATTGGAAGGAAGTTCCTACAGCGCAAAAGGAGTTGATTTGGGAGTACATTCAGGTATTACAACTTAAAGGTCTACTGTCATTGGTTTTAATTATATAATTTAAATGTTGTTGTAACTGTAAAACTCACTTTATTGTAATGCAGGCTTAATTTGATATACCTGAAGCGTCCGACCAACGTACCAAGAAGAAAATTCTGCAGACAGTCGGAGAGCACTGGGGGCAAATAAGTCAGATCTGACCAGGAAATGGGTCTTGACAGAAGGCAAGGACGATGATGTCGACATTGTATGCAAAAAATACGGCATTAGTAAGGAACAGTGGACCCAATTCTGTCAGAGTCGTAGAGCCGTTTCCTAGGAGGTTATTTGTTTTACATTTTTTTACAATTCCACAATTATGTATTCAAAGAGGCTTTTTTTTTGTTAACCCTATATGTGTAATTCTTACAGGATGTTAGAAAGAAAGCACAGGCCATCCAGAAGCTGAACACTACCCCTCACGTGTTGTCTCGTGGGGGTTGCGAGTTATTAGAGAAGAGGTTAATGGAGGAAAAACAAAAGAAGCAATTGGAGGGAGCAACTCGTGATGACAGCACAGAGACCATCATTCATCCTCCTCCCCCTGTGCGACGACACGTGAAGTGGAAGCTGGCTCGCACCAAAAAAATGGGCCAAATGACTTCTGAGGCGGCACGTGAGATTGCGGAGAGGATTGTAAGTCAAACCTCCCTCCTCTCATACACCTTTAATGATTTTTTGCCTCACAAATTACGAAACTAATGTTCTACTTATATTCATTGCAGGATTCCCTGGATGAGCAATCCACACAGGGTAGCTTTGTCCCCAATGGACGTCAGGATGTCCTGACTGCTACCATTGGACGAGCAGAGCACCCTGGCTGTGTCTGTACTGCTGGAGCCGGTGTGACCATCACACAGTACTTCAGACTGATCCCATCATCCTCTCGCAAGTCCAAGTCATCAATGGCACCTGAAGACTTGTCTCGGCTGAAAGAAAACATCAGGGAAGAGTTGGAGTAGTCGATCATTGATAGACTGACGCAGTCGATCACTGAGAGGGTTACCTAGTAGCTGATGATGTCCTTCAGCCAGCTACAGTCTCAGGGAGCGATGCCGCCTCCAGAAGTCCAAACATGTCCTTATGGTGCCCGTGTCAGCACCAAGGGAAGCTATGTCGATCCCTCCGATAATGACCCAGACACCGGTGCATCTGACAAGCGTGGGTTGCATGTCGATGACAATCCTCCCCGTCTGGTTGCTATTGGAAGACTTTATGAGGGGTCGACAACCGTGCACAGCATCCCTCTGGGCAGTGATCAGGTAAAGGTGGGTGTTGAGGATGTTTGAGATGCTGATGCTCGCGTCCCTGTACCCACTGACGAGGTTCAGTTAGTTGGACAGGCCCTTAACACCTACCTTGCTTGGCCGACACATCTTGTACAACCTATTTTAATAAGGTATTTCATTTCTTCCTTCTTTCTTGTCATTTAACATTGATTTGTCTCATATAAAGTTAAGACGGTCATTGACTTATGTTTGTTAACTGTGTAGGATAAACAGGGACTTCATGGATCGACAAAACCTGTAAATAAGCCAGAACATGTTGAGGATCCCTTATACCAGATCGCATTGACCATCTCGGATATTTTCTTCACACCTCTACAGGTGGCATGGGAATCGAACATGTTCGGGGTGCATAATGACAATTTCCCATTGTACATCAAGTAGGAGGATATTTCTGATATCATCCATGGTGGTCAATGTTTGAGCATCTCCGTTATACAGCTGTGGATTCTGTAAGTCACTGTCCAGTAGCTAAGGTTACATAACTAATTGTTTTATGTTCATGCATAATTGACTTTATTTATAAATAATAGGCATATGAATGAGGTATGTTTGCAATCGGATCATCCCGATGTGTATGGATTCATCGAGCCACAGTCCATACAGAGATCTGGGCAATCTCAATTTGAATCCAAGGACTATCTCAAGAAATGGATGCAGAGTTCACATAACGATGTCTACCTTGCAGCATACTTGAATGGGTAAGTAAAAATGTACAAAACAATTTAATTAATGTATGCAGTATAATAACTTATTTTTCTCCAACGCAGTTCACATTGGCAACTGGTCGTCATATGTCCTAAGGCCAATGTTGTCGTGTGGTTCTGTTCGTTGCATAACAGGCCTGATAACTACCTGAA
The DNA here is from genome assembly GCA_013407115.1 of Glycine latifolia. Taxonomy (NCBI): domain Eukaryota; kingdom Viridiplantae; phylum Streptophyta; class Magnoliopsida; order Fabales; family Fabaceae; genus Glycine; species Glycine latifolia. Next base: position 12,161,351 of record CM023956.1, on the reverse strand, counting down.
AGCAATTATTAAAAGGTAGGTTGTAATTTTGTAACACATTTCTGTTATTATTTCTAACACATGAATATGTTAATTGTACAATATGCATGCATTTTTATCTTAGGCAGTGCTTTGAAGGCAGTCCATGACACTGAAGGAAATAAATCAAAGGCTACTACTAAATGGATTGCGCTTAAAGTAAGTTTTTTAATAAATCATGGTTCATGTATTCAAAATAATATTTATTACTATTTACACTAATTTTCCGTTTAACTTTGACCATGTTATTGAATTTAGTGTAATAAGCAAAGAGGAAACACTGAGTGTGGCTATTATGTCATGCATTGGATGTGGACATTAGTCCAAGGAGGCTTCAGGGACAACTGGGACATGGTAATTGTCTAATTTAAAACTATTTTTATTTTTTTGACTTGTTTTTGTTTTATACTTTTTTAATTTATGTTTTATTATGTCATGCAGTATTTCACTGATGAAAGACCACTCGAAGCCCAGACATTGAAGGCTGTTAGGGTTGAATGGACTAAATTTTATCTTAGAGTTAGAGATCAAATATTAGGTTAGGTGGTTAAGGGATTTTTAAACAATTGTATAAACATTAGGTTAGGAAATCATTTTTATGTACATTCACACTATTGAATTTTATTTGTTATTCAAATTTTAGTTTATTGAATTGTATTATGAAATTGTCTGGTTGGTATGAGTCTAGTTTTTCATTTACAGGTTGAAGAACTGCACTAATTAAAAAAACAAAAAAATATTAAAAAAACATCGGTTTTCATAAGAAAACTGATGTCCCTATGTGTATAACAACATCGATTTCCATAAAAAAACCGATGTTGTTACCTACATAGGGACATCGATTTTCTTATGAAAACTGATGTTGTAGTGTAATCTTTTACATTTTTACATTTTATTTGTTACATAGCAACATCGGTTTTCATTAAAAATTGATGTTGTACAATTTCGTTAACATCGATTTTTAAAACCGATGTTAACTTCCACACTTCAACGTCGCCTGATTCAACATCGATTCAAAACCGATGTCAAATGTCATTTATAACCGATGTTGAATGCTATTTTTCTAGCAGTGTTTTCTTTTAAAAAAATTGTAGTTAAAATGTTTGTGCCATCAGTATTGGTGATGAAAAAGTATTTTTTGTTTCTGAATTATGTCACTAATACATTATTTCTTTCTTGTAAACAAGCAGAAATTTTATCAAATATGGAATACATGCAAGGATGATAAAATGGAAATTTCACCAATTTCACGAATGAGAATGTGAGTCTCAGCAGAGCTCAATCTATGATCACTGGGTAGTGGCTCCACCAATTGTCATCATAGCTAAGAAAATTGCAGAGTATGTGCCGCTGCTAAGTGTTATTGAAACCATTCCTGATGTTGCCTTTGTTACCACAGCTACCCTTTTGGTTCTTGTTGTTGTTAAGCTGACCAAGATTATGTTGGAAAAGGCACGTATGCACAGTGGAAAAATTACACAAATATGTAGTAGTAAATAAAAAATTTCCCGCTTGAGTGAACTTGTGAGAAGCGTAATATACGGCAATCCAAAATCCAAGGGTGCAGAAAAATAAAGATATAATAGCAAGAAGAATAACGACAATTTTAATGTGAAAAACCCTCAGTGTGAGGGACAAAAACCACATGACCAAGTCCAGAAAATTCTCCACTATGTAAAATATCAAAGAGTACAGCAAAGAGTTTCTACAACAGAACCTCACAAATAAATGCCTACTCACTCTTAAAATAGTGAAAATCAACAATGCAACAATATTCAAATAAAGACCCACAACAGGGTAAATATTACATCTGCCAAAATATGAGAGAAATAAAGTTCTAAGTATACTAGATGAAAGCCCACAATTTTAGAAATGATTGATTGAAATTTCATCCAAAACAGAGCACAAATGAGTATCCAACCAATACCGCAAAGTGAGCAAAACTTTCTTTTTTTCTCTCAAGCGGCGGAGAAGAAAACATAAAAACAAGGAAGCGACGCAGTGCATTCCGTATTACTTCTTTCTTTTCCCTTTTTTTTTTAAATAATGAAAGTGGTTGGCCCAATACTTGAGGAAGCCCACCAACAAACTCCCCCTACGACTCAAGTGGAGCCAAATGTCAAACCGGCAATAAATCGACTATCTTCAAGCTTCCCCTTTGGTGGTGTCTTTGTCATCATGTCAGAACCATTAACATTTGTATGAATCTTTTAAAGTTCCAGTAACTTATTCAAAACATCACGTATCCAATGATATCGCACATCAATATGTTTAGATCTACCATGGAAAGTAGGATTCTTGCTGTTAGAATATATTTAGCATGTTTAGCATTAGGGCCCATATACCTTATATATGTGTGTGTGTGTGTGTGTGTGTGTGTGTACTCTGTGTGTTTAATATAACAGAAGAGATATTTTCCATTTCTCATTCAACTTGGTATTCGAGCTCTCTGGTGGTCTATACCGCCGTCCGCCATCGCCGAAAACTTTTCCGGTGACCTTTTCTGGCGAGACCTACCGTATCGGGATTGTCTCTTCCCGGCGAACGGTTTTGTCCAAGTATCGTCCTTTTCTGGCCAGCCATGCGTCGTCACGCGTGGCTTCTTCTTCCTCCTTCTCTCTCACGCGTCGGCGCGTGAGACGCTGTCCAGCCACCATTCACGGCCAGACTTGAACGCCAGCTTCGCCTCTTCCTCCTAGTTTTGTTTCTGCACTTGTTTTTTAGTGGGTCCATCTTTTGTAGCCTCATTCTTCTTCACTTCTCTTTATCGTAATGGCGGAGTTGTCCTCTAATGCCACAAAGGTTATCTCAGCCCCTAATACAGCACAAGGCATCATATCTACTGTTGTTCCATCCATTACTACTGCAAAACTCATTGGCTCCACTAATTACAAGAACTGGTCCACCTCTGTTAAAATCTGGTTTGGTGGTCAAGGATATTCGGAGCATCTCATAACTAATGTTGCTGACGTTCCCCAGGAAAGGAAATTAGACTGGAATAAAATCCATAATTAGCTTTTGATCATTCTTTGGCATTCCATTAATGTGACCATCCTTGATATCTTCTACTCTTTTGAGACCTATTATGAAGTATGGGAGGAAGCAAAAAGTCTCTACACAAATGACATTCAGCAACTCTATGTTATTGTTTCTCGAATGATGGAATTGCGAAAATCCCCTGATCAGAAAATGGAGTCATATGTTGGTAGGAGCAGCTCCTTAATGAAGGATTTTATGGCTATGTTACCTTATGCTGCCAATGCCAATGAATATAGGAAGCAAGTAAAGTGTCTCTTTATGGTCGTCACCCTTTTTGGTCTTCCCAAGGAATTGGAAGGTGTACGAGATAATATTTTGACCAGTGGTGACCCTACTCTATCACAAACCTTCCAACGCTTGTTGAATCTGAAAGATGAGACCGTCTCTACACCTACTCTCGGTCCACTAATTGATTCCATTGCCCTCATCTCACATAGTAATGAATCCCGTGGAAATGTTGGACGAGGTAGAGGACGTGGTCGTGGCCAGGGTGGACGTGGTCCAAGGCCTTATTGTAACTATTGTTAGATGTGTGGCCATGTTGAAGAGCATTGTTACACAAAGTATCCACACTTAAAACCCTCTCCTGCTGCTCATATTGTAGATGTTGTCTCATCTTCTTCTTCCGGATCAGTCTCACTCTCTCAGGAAGAATATGAGGCCTTCTAAACTCTACTGAAGAAGGCCTCTCTTCAAACTACCACTCCAGATACTGGAAATCATGTTGCCTGTCTATCTCGATCATCGCTTGGCCCCTGGATACTTGAATTAGGTGCTACCGATCATCTCTGTGGTAATAGGGACCTTTTCACTTCACTTACTTACTCTGACAATTTACCCTTCTTTACCCTTACTGATGGCACTAAGGCTCCTGTTGATGGTGTTCGACAAGCTCAACCAACTCATTCCTTAACCCTAACCTCTGTTTACTATATCCCTAGCATACCTTATAATTTGATATCTGTTAGCAAATTGATCTGTTCCCTATCTTGAAGCATTACTTTCTCTAACCAATTTGTTTCTGTGCAGGATCCTGGTATGGGGACGATGATTGGAGTGGGCCGTGAGTCCCGCGGCCTATATTATTTGACGATGACTCCTCACTCTCTAGTTGCATGTTCCATTGTAGAGTCACCGGAACTAATTCATAGTCGTCTAGGCCACCCAAGTCTCTCCAAACTTCAATTGATGGCTCCTTTTTTGTCAAATCTTAAGACCTTAGAGTGTCAATCCTGTCAGCAAGGAAAACACACTCGCTCATTTTTTTCTAATAGAGTCAACAAACGAGCATCTACTCCCTTCTTTATTGTACATTCCGATATTTGGGGTCCAAGCCGAACTGTATTTGTTTTGGGTTTTCAATATTTTGTTACTTTTATCGATGATTTCTCTCGTTGTACTTGGGCATATTTAATGAAAAGTCATTCTGAATTGTTTTCTATTTATCAGAGATTTTGTGCTGAAATACAAACACAATTTGGTACTTCTATACGTATCCTACACAGTGATAATGCTAAGGAGTATGTTTCCTCCTTTTTCTCTGAGTTTTTAGTCAAACAGGGAACCCTACACCAAACTACTTGTCCTCACACTCGACAACAAAATGGAGTGGCAGAACGTAAGAATAGACATCTTGTTGAGACTGCACGCACACTTCTTATCCATATGCATATCCCCTTACATTTTTGGGCTGATGCTATTATCACCTCGTGCTTTCTCATCAATCATATTCCTTCATCTGTACTTAACAATGACATTCCACACAATATCCTCTTCCCCGATTCCTCCCTTTGCCCTTTCTCTCCTCATGTCTTTGGTTGTACCTGTTTTGTTTATGATCTCACTCCAGGCAAAGATAAGTTAACATCTAAAGCCTTTAAGTGTCTATTCTTGGGTTACTCTCATTTTTAGAAGGGTTACCATTGTTATTCTCCCGACCTAAAGCATTACCCTTTGTCTGCTGATGTTACCTTTATGGATCAACAACCCTTCTTCGGTTCAGCAACTCCAGGTTGACTATGCTCTACCCATTCCTATCCACACTTTGTCTCCTCCAGTTGTCACTAAATTTGGGCCTGAGTACCGTCCTCTCCTTACTTATCAGCGTCGTCCTCATTTACCATCCGATGCCAACCCTACAATAGATGTTCCACCTACTGACTCACTGACTTCTCCGGTTATCTCATCCCCTCTGACTCCTACACAATAGACTACTCCCATTGCTCTCCGCAAAGGTATTCGCTCCACCAGCAATCCTCATCCTCTTTATGCCTTTTTGAGTTATGATCATCTTTCTTCATCACATTTTTCTTTTGTATCTAGTCTCTCTTCTGTCTCTATTCCTAAAACAACAAGTGAAGCTCTCTCCCATCCAAGTTGGCGCCAAGCTATGATTGATGAGATGACTACTCTTCCTTCTAACGGCACATGGGACATTGTTACTGCTCCTCCTGGGAAATCTGTTGTTGGCTGCTGGTGGGTATTCACAGTTAAGGTTGGACCTGATGGCACCATTGATCGTCTCAAAGCCTGACTAGTGGCCAAGAGTTACACTCATATTTTTGGTCGTGACTATGGAGATATTTTTTCTCCAGTTGCTAAGATGGCCTCCATTCACTTATTTCTTGCTCTTGCTACCATTCGCCACTGGCCACTTCTTCAGCTTGATATTAAAAATGATTTCCTCCATGGAGATCTGCATGAGGAAGTCTATATGGAGCAACCTCTCAGCTTCGTTGCTCAGGGGGATTCTGGAAAGGTGTGCAAACTCCGCAAATCATTATATGGGTTGAAGCAGTCTCCTCGAGCTTGGTTTAGTCGCTTCAGTTCTACAATTCAAGCTTTCAGGCTGATCGGTAGTGAGGCTGATCATTCTGTCTTCTACAAGCATAGTGATGTTGATCAATGCATTTATCTTCTGGTCTATGTTGATGATATCATTATTACAGGCAGTGATCATGTTAGGATTGACCAATTGGAGCGATTTCTGTTCAGCCAGTTCCAAACTAAGGATCTTGGCAAACTTCGCTATTTTCTAGGGATTGAGGTGGCACAATCCCGACAAGGCATTTCCATTTGACAAAGGAAGTATGCTTTAGATATCCTAGAAGAAACTGGGATGTTGGGCTGTACACCAGTGGATACTCCTATGGATCCTAATCTTAAGTTGTTACCTAGACAGGGGGAGCTCTTATCTGATCCTGGCAGGTAGCAGAGACTTGTTGGGAAATTAAACTATCTCATTGTGATGAGACCGAATATTTCCTTTGCAGTTAGTGTCGTAAGCCAATTCCTTGATTCTCCTTGCAGTTCACATTGGGATGTCGTTATAAGGATTATCAGATATATCAAAGGCGCATCGGGAAAAGGCTTATTATACAAAGATAAAGGGCATTCTGAAGTGTGTGGGTATTCAGATGCTGATTGGGCAGGTGATATGATGTTAGCATATATAGTTTTTAGGATAGTTTTATTAGGAAAATAGGAAAAATAAAGTGAATAAATGTGAGAATAAGTGTAGAATTCATTACTTTTATGTTTATCATTAATTATATGCTATTTTGATGTTTAGGGTCGAGAAAAGCAAGAAAAGAAGCAAAAGAAAGAGTCAACTGAGGCAAGGACTTCACGCTAACCGCGCCAGGGCCACGCCATTCACGTCAGAAGCATTGGAATCTCGCGCCAGTCGCGCCAAACTCATGCCATTCGCGCCAGAAGTACTGGAGGCTCGCGCCAGTCGCGCCAGATCTCGCGCCAGTCGCGTGAACGCTACGAGATTTCAGAATTAGCTTAAAGATAACATAAGAATGATGGGTTTTTAGGGTTTTATAACCTAGGTATAAATAGAACCTAGGTAGGACACATTAGGTATCAATTAGACACTGAAAAACAGACAAAAGAAGGCAAGATCAAAGGAAAAAGATTCAAGGCCAAGAAGAAGCAAGAAGAACAAGAAGGAGGCAAGATTGAGGGGTTTGTGACTCTGCATACCTTAGCTTCTTCCTTTTCTCCTTTCTTCACATTGTATTAGGCCAGACATCATTATGTCTGGCTAAATCCTTTGTAATTATGGTTTAGCCAAAAGCCAAGGTGAACTCTGTGTTTCTTGAATTGGGTTTAATAAAGTTTCTTATAATTGTTTTACTCTACTTTATTCTTCCATTATTATATCTAATTAGACTTTATCAATCTATTAGATTACTTAGGGCTATAATTCGCAATAGGAATATTGGGATTTTAGTTTCTGAACGCAGTAGAGTGACAGTTGCAATATTACCTAGGGATAGGGATAAAGGACTGCAGATTCTTGTTATGTTATCTTCATGCTTAATCTAAAGGGAATTACTAAGGAATTAGGATTCTTAACTTAGGTTAAAGGGTTAAATGACCGAGGAATCAGGGTTTAGCTATATTCGAAAGGCATAAATCTGAATAATTACATTAAATAGAGTTAAATTATCAATTCAATTACATAGAGTGAACTGTGGTGATTGTGCTTTGCCATAATTATTCTTAAGTCTTGATCAACATTTAAAGTACATTGTTTTAATATACTGTTATTTATAATAATTAAGTTCAAACTACAATCCAATTCTTTAGACAATTTCATTCCTTCTCCAATATTAAGAATTATAAATTACAATTGATATTAGTGCCTCAATCCTCGTGGAGACGATACTTTCTTATCACTTTATTACTTAGAACGATCGGTGCACTTGTCGTGGTCGCAATAGCAGGCTCTCCCTCAGATAGACACTCCACTTCAAGATACTGTATTCTCCTTGGAGAAAATTTTGATATCCTGGAAAAGTAAGAAGCAAACCGTGGTGGCCAGGTCCAGTGCAGAGGCAGAATATCGTGCCATGGCGATTGCAACATGTGAGCTCATCTGGTTGCAACAGTTGATTGAGGAACTACATATTTGTGGGCAGCGGCATATGAAACTCATTTGTGATAATCAGGTTGCGCTACATATATCTTCAAACCCAGTCTTTCATGAAAGGACCAAACATATTGAAATTGATTGTCATTTTATTAAAGAAAAGATTCTAGCTGGGCAGATTGAGACAGCATTTGTAAACTCTAGTGATCAACTAGCAGACATTCTCACAAAGGCCCTTAGAGGACCTCGGGTTAACTACATTTGTAACAAGCTTGGTGTCCATGATATATATGCACCAACTTGAGGGGGAGTGTTAGAATATATTTAGCATCAGGGCCCATAGGGCCCATATACCCTGTATATATTTATGTACTCTGTGTGCTTAATATAACAGAAGAGATATTTTCCATTTCTTATTCAACTCTTGCCAAGGTGAATAACACTCTAACTATCACAAAATAAGATATACCTCTGCTGCTCAAAACCAAGTTCTTGCACAAACTTTTTCATCCAAAAACAACTCTTTACATGCCTCAGTAATAGCAATGAACTTAGCCTCAGTTGTAGACAATGCAACAAATTTTTGCAACCTAGACTGCCAAGCCCCAGCTCCCCTTGCAAAAGTAATCAAAAAACCAGAAGTAGATTTTCTAGAATCAATATCCCCTGCCATGTCAGAATCAGTGTAACCACAAAGAATAGGCTTCCCAATTCCAAAACACATTTTCAAATTAGAAGTACCACGGAGATATCTCAACATCCACTTCACAGCTTTCCAATGCTCAATACTAGGATTGGAAAGAAACGACTGACAACACCAACTGCATGGGTTATATCAGGCCTAGTGCAAACCATTGCATACATCAAACTTCCTACTGCAGATGCATAAGGTCCAAATTGTATGTCTTCTTTTTCTTTATCACTAGAGGGAGCTTGTCTAGTGCTAAGCCTAAAGTATAAAGCAAGAGGTGTACTTACCACTTTAGCTTTATCCATATGAAAACGCTGAAGTACTTTCTCAATGTACTTCTCTTGTGACAACCACAACTTCTTGGTTTCTCGATCACGAGTAATATGCATGCCAAGGATCTGTCTTGCTAGTCTCAAGTCTTTCATCGCAAAAGACTTGCTAAGCTCATTTTTCAACCTGTTATTTCTAGACAAATTATGACCAACAATCAACATGTCATCAACATATAGCAATAAAATGATAAAATCACTATCAGAGAATTTCCGCACAAAAACATAATGATCTGAAGTAGTCTTCTTGAATCCCTGTTGGATTATAACGGACTCAAACTTCTTGTATCACTGCATCGAGGCTTGTTTCAACCCATACAAACTTTTCTTCAACTTGCAAACATAATTCTCTTTACCTTTCACCAAAAAGCCTTCAGGTTGCTCCATGTAAATTTCTTCCTCTAAATCACCATGAAGGAAAGCAATTTTCACATCCATCTGCTCAACCTCTAAGTCAAGACTGGCTGTCAAACCAAAAACAACTCGGATGGAAGACATTTTAACAACAGGAGAGAAAATTTCATCAAAATCAATGCCATTTTCTAACGATAGCCTTTGACAACTAATCTCGCTTTGTATCGTGGAACAGAATTGTTTTCTCCAGTCTTTAACCTATAAATCCACCTATTTTGCAAAGCTTTCATGTCCTTAGGCAACTTGACCAACTCAAAAGTATAATTATCAAGCAAAGACTTCAGCTCATTCTCCATTGTTGCAATCCATTCTTTCCTGTACTCATTTTCGATAGCCTCTTCATAGCACTCAGGTTCTCCCCCGTCAGTGAGGGGCACATATTCATCAGATGAATAACAAGTAGAAGCCAAATGCTGTCTAGAAGACCTTCAAAAAGGAACATCAGATTCAACAGAATTATCAGCATCATCATTATCAATATTCTCAACTGGATCATCTGGAATATGAGTAGGGGCATCATCATGATTGTCAAAATCTACTACATCAAGCGTATCTGTACCAGGAACTAGATCAAAATCAACTAAATCATCAGTACTCAAAGACTCTGATTTCTCTGCCTTCCCAATATCTTCAATGGTTTGATCCTCCATAAAAACAACATCATGACTTCTAACAAGCTTCTTTCCAACTAGATCATAAAATCTATAGCCAAATTCATCATGGCCATAACCAATGAAGATACATTCTTTTGTCTTGACATCTAACTTGGACCTCTCATCTTTTGGCATATGCACAAATGCTTTACAGCCAAAAACACAAAGATGGTCATAGGAAACATCTTTCCCATACCACACTCTATTAGGAACATCATCCTATAAAGCAACAACAGGAGACAAGTTAATAACATGTGTAACAGTACATAAAGCCTCACCCCAGAAAGAAGTTGGTAACTTTGCTTTAGAAAGCAAACATCTGACTCTCTCCATCAATGTCCTATTCATCCTTTCTGCCAAGCCATTGAGCTGAAGAGTCTTAGGCATCTTCTGTGTCAAATACCCATCTACTTGCAATATTCATCAAAAGGTCCACAAAACTCGCCACCGTTATCAGTGCAAATACATTTCAGTTTCTTCCTTCTTTCTTTCTCAACCAAAACCTAAAACTGTTTAAAAACACCAAGCACTAGGTCTTTATTCTTCAAGACATAAACCCAAAGCTTTCTCGAATGGTCATCGATAAAAGTAACAAAATACAGTCCACTACTGAAAGTCTTAGTCCTCATAGGACCACAAAGATCTGAATGCACCAACTCAAGTACCTCTAATTTTCCGGAGGGAGGATGGCTCTTAAAAGAAACCATCTTTTTTTCCCAGCCAAACAATGATGCATTGGATGGGCGTGAAGTGATTGATATTATCCCTCCAGGACCAGAACTTCTTGTTTCAGAAGTTGAATCTATCAAACTTGATCAGCCATTAACAAGTAATCCAAATGTGGGTGGATTTGGTCAGGGGTGAGCACATTTTTCTAACCTTGCACATTTCAAACCTGTAAGAAGTTTCTTCTTGGCCAAACAATTCAGTCCCTTCTCACTAATGTAACTCAGTCTCTTGTGCCATAAATCTGACGAACTATCACAGTCAACAGCATTTATAGCATCAACTAAAGTAGAAGCTTTCATACAATACAAACCTAAAAACTTCTTACCTCATGCCACAATTAGGAACCCTTAGTGGGCTTCCACTGTCCACCACCACCAAAGGTATTAAAATAATAATCATCATCTAGAACACTAGTAGAAATCATATGCAAACGGATGTCTGGTGCGTGCCTGACATTCTTCAAAATCAACTTTGTTCCTATGCTGGTTTCCAAACAAACAGTACCAATGCCAATCACCTTTGACATATCACTATTACCCATCTTCAACACACCAAAATCACCACAATAATGGCACTTGTAAGTTTTCTGCTCAGACCTTGATTTGCTTCTGCGCTTGCTTTTACCTCTCTGACCTCCTTCTTGATCCCTGTTTGTACTTCTCCTCCTGTTTTCAATGACCAAAACCTCTTCCTGTGAAGAGGATGCTTGCTGAGTACGTCGTTTGACTTCTTCATTCAAAATAGCAGTTTTTACAAAATCCATTGTCACAATACCACCAGGAGCAGAACTAGTCAAAGTAACACGGAAATTTTCCCAAGAATCAAGTAGCCAAAGTCCCAAAATTTCATCATCAAATTTTACACCCATGTCAAACAACTGATCAAAGCAACCTTGAAAATCACTCAGGTGATCCGAAATAGAAGTACATTCCTTATACCTCAAATTCATAGCCTGTTTCAACAAAAACAATTTGTTGTTCCCCATTTTAGAAGCATACAAGGTTTCAAGCATGTCCCACAAAATTCTGGCATGTGAATCATTAGCAATATGATTTAAAACATTATCATCTACCTATTGACGAATAAAACCACAAACCATCTCATGCTCAAAAACCCATTCTTCATTAGATTTATTATCAGGTTTCTGAGTAGCAAACATAGGTAAATGTAATTTTTTCACAAATAGTAAATCTTTCATCTTACCTCTCCACTTGTGCTAATTAGTTCTGTTCAAACTAATCATTCTACCGTAATTGGGCTCCATCATTCAATCAAGCAAATTTCCCAGAAAAATAAACCAGCTCTAATGCCAGCTGTTAGGAAAGGCACATATGCACAGTGGAAAAATTACACTAATATGTAGTGGTAAATAAAACCTTTCCCACTTGAGTGAACCTGTGAGAAGCGTAATATATGGCAATCCAAAAATCCAAGGGTGCAGAAAAACAAAGATATAATAGCAAGAAGAACATCAACAATTTTAACGTGGAAAACCTTCAGTGTGAGGGACAAAAACCACAGGACCAAATCCATAAAAATCTCCACTATGTAAAATATCAAAGAGTATAGCAAAGAGTTTCTATAACAGAACCTCACAAATAAATGCCCACTCACTCTTAAAGTAGTGGAAATCAACAATGCAACAATATTCAAATAAAGACTCACAACAGGGTAAATATTACTTCTGCCAAAATATGAGAGAAATAAAGTTCTAAGTATACCAGATGAAAGCCCATAATTTTAGGAATGATTGGCTGAAATTTCATCCAAAACATAATACAAATGAATATCCAACCAATACCACAAAGTGAGCAAAACTTTCTCTTTTTCTCTCCAGCGGCGGATAAGAAAACATAAAAACAAGGAAGCGGCGCAGTGCATTCCGTATTACTTCTTTCTTTTCCCTTTTTTTTTAATAATGAAAGTGGTTGGCCCGATACTTGAGGAGGCCCACCAACAGATTACACAAAATGCATTTGACACTTTGTGCACCATGCAGACATTGCTTTCGAATAGCTATATTGATTTGTTTTTGTTTTTGTTTTTCTTTCAAAGTAATTTATGTTGACAAATGAAAAACGCAAATGAGTTCCCTTGGAGAAAGTATATATATTATTGGTGCAAGACCAATATTTCTAAGATACAAATATAATGTTAACCTTTGAAGGAGCAAAATCATCCTTTTACAAATATGTCAAAGGATATAATAAGGTATATATTTATTCAATTATTAATAGTTCCTATCTAAATGAAGAAATAGTATTCCGTGACTAACACCATCCATAATTATAACAAAAACTTCCCCTAAAGAATAGAGCATGCTACAATATTCACATCATGTACAATTGATATAATGTCTCAATGTCAAAGAGTATAAAACACATAACCAGCATATACACATTACAACAGAAGCAAACTGCAACTTGGAGATAAGTGTTAAGTCATTTAGTTTTGTAAATAGATAATTAGACAGTGTTTTTACTTCTCATTCTCTAGTATAAGTACCAGTGTATATGTAAATTGTAATTCAATCAATGAGATCTCATCTTTTCAAAGCATTCATTCATTCTCTCCTTTTTTTTTCTCTTCATTCTCTGAACCTTGCATTTTTTAGATGGTATCAGAGCCTATTTTTGTTTCAAGGAATTTCTTTTTCCCCACACGCAGGTATCTTCCTTCAGAGACAATTTTAGGTACAATATGACACTAAATAGTAAACATGGGCACCTCTCTAAGTTAGAATTTGAATCTTGTTTCACCATGATGTTTCCAAGGAATGTTATGTTTTGTGAGAATGTTTTTCTATTTATGGATTCCAACATTCCAATTCCCACAAATCCCCTACCTGCTACTTTCCTTGATCCATGGTTTCATCCTTCTCAACTTGTTATCACACCACCTCAACCTGAGATACCTTCTACAACATCCATTCAAGACACTAATCCACCTAGACATTCACCAGAAATCTTAGGCCCCACACATATCTTCAAGATTACCATATATATTAATTTACTTTCATCCACCAAGAATGATTCCACCATAAAATATCCTATTGATAATTACATTTCCTATGATGCTCTATTCCGCCAAAACAAATATTTTTCTTTCACCACCTCTTCCACCAAAGAACCAATCTCATACACATAAACCATCCAACATATGATTGCTAGGAACAGGCTATAGATGCTGAATTTTCAGCTCTTTCAAATTATAACACTTGGTTTATCACATCTCTATCCATTTGAAAGAATACCATCAGATCCAAATGAGTCTTCAAAGTAAAATACAAAGCAGACAGATCCATTGAAAGGCACAAAGTTAGGCTAGTTGCACAGGGTTTTACCAAAACTGCTGGCTTAAGTCCTGTTGTCAAAGTGATGACTGAGGTTGATCCTGGCCTTACTTCCTCTCCTAATTGGTACCTACACCAGTCAGATCTCAACACCACTTTTATACATGGGGATTTATTATGATTTATAAGGAAGTCTACAAGAAAACCTCTCCTGGTTTAATACCTCAGCAATCAGCACCTAATATGGTATCAAATCAATTGCAAAAATCAGTTTATGGCTTGAAATGACAAGCCAGAAACCAATATTTATTAGGTGCTCTTGTACCATCACTTAGCCCATGGTTCCGAATAATCTCTACATGACATGTAATCAAGTGATATTATTTTTTTCTCTTAAATTTAAAAACTTAAATAGTGTAACATAAAAATTAGTCAAGACCACTTAATAATTTCTCCGACAATGGAATGCCAAGTTGACCAGTACATTAATTTCTTTGGGAAACACAATCAAAAGCTGATTACTCACTCTTGGCAAAGAAAACTTCATCTGGATTCACAGCCATCCTTGTGTATGTGGATGATCTTGTTCTTACTGAGAGTGATTTGAGTGAAACTCAGCAGCTTAAAGCCTTGCTACGTGAGAAGTTTAGCATTAAAAACATGGAAGAACTCAAGTTTAACAAGTAATTCAATAAATGAGATTTCTGCTTTCCATAGCACTCATTCATTTGTTCTTTCTCTTCTTTTTTCTCTGGTTCATTCTCTAAAACTTGCATTTTTCACAAGATATACATATACTTCTCCTTTGGTCAGGCAAGTTAGAGGCTCCCTTCCGTTGTTGCTTGATGGAAACGTTCTACCAGTGTCTAAGACCCAGGACCATTCCCTTAGTCTACTAAAAAACACTCTTCCTTAGGTCCCTGATTTTGCATAAGAACTCCATCCTTGGTTTGCCCATAAGGAAAGGCCAATATATTGCAAATACACAAAGTAAATTAAGATCTGTAAAATCTGGGATCTAAGTATCTAATTTTCATAATGTTATGGTCAAAATTAAATTATTTGTTTCGTTGCTCCAAAGCACAGAAATACCAAACAATGACATCATGTCCCACCACTACACTTAATTTACCTTACCGCTAAACTAATTTAATATTTTGTTAATCAGCATATGACATTAAATGAAAATATTTTTTAGCATAGTTAATTATATCTGTTTTGAGGTAAGATATATCATTAATCAATTAAAAAAAATTATGCAAACAGAAATGTGTTAAGCCTTTGTGCAAAAAGATAAATAAAGAAAAATGTTAAGGCAACCCCAAAAACAAATGATTTTCAGAAAATGTGCAGTAGTGCAATAGCAGATAGGCATGCAGTTGCTTTTGTGGGGGAAAAGGAATCCCTTCCCGCAGATAATGGTCATCGGCTTATATATATATGGATATCAGGGTAATTTTAAAAAATAATACAAATTAAATATTTAATTAGCAAAATGGTGCAATTTTGGAAATAATTAGCAAAATGGGGTAGCCTAACACGCCCAGGCTAGGCGTGTTTAAACACGCCCAAGCTAGGCGTGTTTAAACACGCCCTAGCCAGGCGTGTTTAGGCCTCCTTGTCCCTATAAATCATCCTGAAAATGGCATTTGGTCCATTCCGCCTTCTCTCTAAAAATCACTCTGCCTTCTCACTAAAGCTTGGGTCTTGATATCCTCTGAAGCGAAGCCCTGTCGAATTCGAAGCGCTGCTGACAAGTAAGTCGATTTAACTAATTGTGCTTTGTATTTAGTTTGTTGTATTTTTAAATTAGAAAATTGTTAGGATCATATGAACTTGTTAGCGACATATATATTACGTTAGTGAGTAGGGTTTTAGGTGTTCCAGTTTAGTTTTGGGTTTAGATTCATAGTGTGTTGTGTTGACGTTTTAGGGTTTAGGGTTTAGGTTTAGTGTTGATACTGTGATTAGGGTTTATGGGGTGAGTAGGGTTTAAGTGTTCCGGCTAAGGGTTTAGGTTCCGGGGTACACACCTAGGGTTTAAGTGTTACGGCGGAAGGGTTTAGGGTGCATGTGTTGAGTAGGGTTTAGGGTTTGGTGTACACACCTAAGGTTTAGGGTATCCGGCTTAATTGGTTAAGGTTTATGGGGTGATGAGGGGTTAGGTCAGGGGGAATTTTAAAAAATAATACAAATTAAATATTTAATTAGGAAAATGGTGTAATTTTAAGAAAATTTAGCAAAATGGGGTAGCCTAACACGCCCAGGCTAGGCGTGTTTAAACACGCCCAATCCAGGCGTGTTTAAACACACCCTAGCCAGGCGTGTTTAGGCCCCCTGCTCCCTATATAACCCTCTGAAAGTGACATTTGATCCATTCCGCCTTCTCTCTAGAATTAGTTCTGGCTTCTTTCTAGATTTTGGGTGTTGATTTGTCTGAAGTGAAGCCCTGCCGAATTTGAAGCGCTGTAAACAAGTAAGTCGATTTAACTGACTGTGCGTACTATTTAGTTTCTTATATTTTTAAATTAGAAAATTGTTAGGATCATATGAACTTGTTACATATA
>CM023956.1:12114659-12129737 GCA_013407115.1 Glycine latifolia | reverse complement strand
ACTAAATACAAAGCACAATCAGTTAAATCGACTTACTTGTCAGCAGCGCTTCGAATTCGACAGGGCTTCGCTTCAGAGGATATCAAGACCCAAGCTTTAGAGAGAAGGCAGAGTGATTTTTAGAGAGAAGGCGGAATGGACCAAATGCCATTTTCAGGATGATTTATAGGGAGAAGGAGGCCTAAACACGCCTGGCTAGGGCGTGTTTAAACACGCCTAGCTTGGGCGTGTTTAAACACGCCTAGCCTGGGCGTGTTAGGCTACCCCATTTTGCTAATTATTTCCAAAATTGCACCATTTTGCTAATTAAATATTTAATTTGTATTATTTTTTAAAATTACCCATGGATATCATGATGAAAATAATTTTAATGTTAGGCTTAAAATACTCAATAAAAAAACATATTTTATGCTAGTATCA
Source organism: Glycine latifolia (assembly GCA_013407115.1). Classification (NCBI taxonomy): domain Eukaryota; kingdom Viridiplantae; phylum Streptophyta; class Magnoliopsida; order Fabales; family Fabaceae; genus Glycine; species Glycine latifolia. Next base: position 12,129,317 of record CM023956.1, on the reverse strand, counting down.
GCTTGATAAATCAATATATAATTTTAAAAAAGAAAGATATATATTATATAACAAGCTTAATTAAAATATAATAACAGTGTAAAGACCTTTTATATTGTTGTTTAATTAATAATAGATATATGGTCATGTATGTTAATTATTGTTAAAGTTGTTAAACTATGCAATAATCATTTTAAAAGTTGTATTTAAGATTATTTCTAATTTATTGAGACTATAAAGATCTTTACACAAAATGAAACTCTGATAAAAAAAAGTATGCAAAAAAATTACTAATAAGAAATCTTTTGGAAGGCTTTAAAAGGGAAAGCGATTATATAAAAACAAAAATCCCATACATATCAAACTTTTTAAACTTGAAGTGATTCTAATCCCAAAGGCCAAAAGCAAGAGAGTAAAAGAGGGTTCTTTTATTATATGATCATACTTGACAAGGAAGTATTACGTATATATGCCGGATCCGATTCTTCGTAGGTTTGACTACACTTATTTTTTAATTTTTATTCTGTTTTTCTAAGGGAGATTTTTATTTTAAAAATATAATATATATATATATATATATATATATATATATGTGTGTGTGTTTTTCTGACAAATAATCATTATCTTACATGCACCACACATCTAAATTTCAAGAATGTGGATTTTTTAAAGCAAGGAAAATGATGAAGTTATTTCAGTGGTTGATAGGAAAAATAATTATCAATATTATATGTATAAAATCATAGATATATTAAGATATTAATAATTTATTTTTTCTCCAATAACTCAAACTTATTACTTTTATTCTTACTGATCACGTTATAAGATTCCAATCCAAATCCAAAAGATAGATCAATTGAATCATATGCATAAATTACTATAATATATATATATATACCCCGTTGGAATTTACACTAAACAGCTTATTTTCTTCTTTTTTCCTCCCTCTTTCCATCATGCATGTACCTGCTTTAAGCCGCAAGCCAGTTCAAGTCAAGAATCTAACATAGACATAGGAAAAGAAAAATAATAATACAAAGAATACCTTACTTTCACCAAACATACAGATATACTCATTTCCTAAACCCACGTTCTATTTTGCAATATATATTGACCTTATAAGCTTTTGTGGTCATAATCATTCTCAAATTACAAAACACAACATTATGGGGGTGGTTATGAGCTACATGGGAGGTGCAAGTCACATTCTCTTTCATTTTTTGCCTTTGTTGCATGAGAATTCTGAGTTCAATTATTATTATTACTATTATTCATATATATATATATATATATATATTATTTGGTCTTAAATTAATGGATTTCACTATATTCTCGCAGGAGCTGAGGCTGTTGCATCCAAGGGGATGAATATGATAACAGGAACACTCTATGATCGGATCATTGAGAAGAGAAATATCCAAGACTTCAATGAATTTCAAATTGCCATTCTTGATATCTTCAAGTAAGCATATATGTCATGTCATTTCTTAAAAATTGTTACACTAACAGTAAATGTTTGTTAAACTCATTAAAAATCTGGTCCCTGCACTTAATAATATTATCTTTTATTTTAATCTCTACGTAAAAATGATGTTATATTTTGGTCCCTATATGGAGAAAAAAAATGCGTACAAATTATTCCATGTCATTGATTGGTGCTATACACATTAACATCAAGAGCACATTTAACCTAAGTTAATTGGGGTCGATGATATATGAACCCAATAATAAATACGAAGAAGTTGAAAAAAAAAACTAAGAGAAAAGAAGAAAAAGAAAAGAAAAGAAAAGGAGGAAAAAAATGAAGAAGAAATGAATTAAAAAGTGATTATCTAGAATATAGAGATAATAACGAGTCTAACCCTTCACCAATTTTATAGTTTTTCTTTATTCCTTCTTAAGACACGCATTCAGCCAATCTATATCTCACTCCATTAAGTTTTTTTTAATTACTTTTTTCCAAACAAGCGTTAGTCTACCTCTACCACTTTTTGTGATGAGCTTTTAGTAACAAGCTCTTGTTCTTACAAAAGAATCCAGATAAAGTCTCATTACGTGCTCAATCTACGTACTCTCTCATCTTTTCACTCATCGGTACTACTATTACCTTTTGTCGAATGTTTTCATTTCTTATCTTATCCATCTTCGTATAACCACACATTTACCTTAACATCTTCATTTCTGCTACCCCTATTTTATGTTCATGTTGCCTATATGCTTGTCAACACTCAGCTTCATATAACATTGCAAATCTTACCGCTGTTCTATAGAATTTTCCTTTTAGCTTAAAGGAAATTTTGCTGTCAGACAAAAATTCATATGCATTCCAGCATTTCATTCACCATGTTCTGATTCTATGATTTACATCCTCATCAATCTCTCCACCTTTTTTGCAAAATTGATCTCAAGTATCTAAAAACATCTTTCTTAGGTATCTCTTGACCACGTAAATGCATAGGTCTTGATTACCATATCTTCCCAGCAAAAACTCACACTTCATATATTCAGTCTTACTTTGACTTATTGTGAATCCTTTAGACTCTAAAATATTTCTCCACAATTCAAGTTTCCTATTAACACCGTCTTTGATCTCATCAATAAGTACAATATCATATGCAAAAAACATACACCACGACACTTTCTCTTGAATATCTTTTGATAGTTCATCCATCACTAAGGCAAAGAGATAAGAACTAAACATTGATGTACACCAACCGTGATAGAAAAATCTCTTGGTGTTATCATGCTTTTAAATTTTTTTAATAATTTAATTATGATATATTAACAGTGTAAAATAATTTTACATAATCGATATTACTTTTAAAATAATTTTTTAAAAAGTAACAAACCTACATAAACAATTTCTAATTAAATAAGAGTATAAAACTATTTTATACTATTGGTGCATAACCTCTTTTTTTTTTCTTTTTTCTAAAAGAACCGAAGAAAATAAAGTTTAAAAAATAGGAACTAACAAAAATGTTTTAAAAGTCGGGAACAAAAATCAAAATTTTAAAATATTTCCACGACTAAAAACACTGTTAACCCTTTGAATGTCACCAATATAACATCAGTTTTACTGATATTTTCATAGTGCAATCAACATGGCCTTGCCTGGTAAGCATTATGATGCATCAACACATGATGATATAGAGGTCAGTTAACTCTTCTTCCAGTTGTTTGTGTTGAATCTACATTGCAAGGATCCTTCCTTAACTGACATGTTTCTCTAACAAGCAGAAATATTATGAAACATGGACTAAATCTGGGGAAGCTCAAAGAAAGGAAACTTTCATCAAACTCATAAATGAGAATGTGAATCTGAGCAAAGCAGATGAATCTATGATGATCACTGGGATAGTGGCTCCACCAGTTGCCATGGTAGCTAAGAAAACTGGCCAAACTGTGCCACAGTTAAGTGTTATCAAAGCCATCCCTGATGTTGCATTTGTTCCTGGAGCCACCATTTTGGCTCTCATTGCTATTAAACTCACCAAAAAAATGGCATTCAAGAATATCCCCTCCCTTCCTCAAAAAGAAATGATACCCCTTCCTAGCTTTCCCTTTGGATGAGATGTGCATTATTCGTGCCTCATGTTATTTCCAAATGTAAATAATTGTGAACTTGAAATTATTGAACAAATATGAATTTTAGTGCCAATTGACCTGAGAAATCACAGAATTCACATTCTATGAATAATATACATGCAAATGATATGATCTCATCAGAGTACAAGGGAGGGATGGTGATGAACGACATCAAATAGTGCAAATCAGATTTTCTCAAGATTACAGTATTTGCTGACATTGCTTGGTTTTGAATACCACAGCACAGCCTTTGTGCACCATGGCTACATTGATTAGTTTTCTTTCACCATCCGTTGACAAATGACAATGCAGAATTAGTTTTCTTTTATCATCTACGTTGAAATTCGATTTGGAACAAGGATATGCCGAGGTCCAATATGGAAAGAATGTGAAAGGTTTTCCTTCATTTTGTCCATGTCAACAAATAATTTGAAATGCCTTGAATTTTTTGGAATATAAGGTATAGTTTCATTCAATTACTGAGGTAATAGTTCCAACCAATAAATAACAATAAAAACTTCCCCAAAAGAATAGAGTATACTACCATATTCACATCATTTACAATTGATATAATGCCTCTATGAAAGAGAGTATAAGACAAATAACCAGAATTTAATAATTACGACAGAAGCGTACTGCAACTTGTTGGAGAAATTCTCAATTCCTTCAACCTGTTGAATAACCATTCCAATAGGATTCAGCTTAACCTCTTTGAGGTAGATATCTGCCGTTTTTTCCTGGGGACATTTGACTTCAATATAGAACATGACATCCAAGTAGAATGCTCATTATGCATAGCATTCTCATGGGGGTCAGGTTCTGAAACTTGAACATCAGAAATGAATTTATCCTCTTCAATGAACTCCTTGGTTCTATCATAATCAATAAAACCATGCCACTCTTCCTTAGCTGCCTGATTTTGTATAAGAACTTCATCCTTGGTCTGCACATAAGAAAAAACCAATATTAAAAATTCACAAAGCAGGGTTTGTAAATAATACAGAGATTGTTCAATCCTTTTAGCGTAGCAGCTTAGTAGTTGGATGCTCGAGCCCACGATAGTTAAAATTCTTGTTATTAATTAAAATTTTCAAACAATAATTGCAGGCTTGCATCGCATATCATTAACAAGTAATCCAGTCTTAGGGAATGAGGATTGCAATTTCATACCCAAAAGAGCCTCCAGTTCCAGGTAGTAATATCAATGTGAATACGTATTACATGACATTAGTAAGAAGATATGGCAACTATTAAAACAAGAAAATGACATGGCAGGGATACAAACATGAGAATCCATATATACAATTTCTAAATATTCATATGCACACAATTATTTATGAAACAGTTTTAAATTTTAAAATAAAATAAAGTTAATACACATGAAAAAGTATATCACAACCACCAAGGATATTCCTTTGAAAAAACATTGAATTGAGCATCTCAATTTTTCAACGCGCTAGAAATTGGATAACATGGAAATAATACAGGACAATCTATAACCGAATTTCATTCATCATGAATTACACATTTGTGATTGGTTAAGAACAAAATGCTTATGTAAATTTAGATCAAAGAGTTCAGTAACGTATCAATTTGAACTGAATTTCACTCTACACAAGCTAACTAAACCACGTTCCACCTTTCCCCAACTCTTATCTGATTTTTACAAGGCTGCTCTAACCTTGTGTTCCATTCCTTGATGCAAAACATACAGATCTGCTCACTATGGCCAATGCTCTCTCTATAACCCTATTCTAATAGACCTCACTCCATCCTACACAAACAAATAGAACCCCCAAATGCTGATACCCAAATCATTGATTTCTTTACCAGATTAGATGTTCTTCCAACAATCCCAATTTCATTTGAGTTTCACATAGAGTCTAAATTCTCATTGCAGACCCTCCTAATTCTTGAAATATAGCTGTATATGAGCTATGTCTGAGATGTGTCACTAAGCACCCAAATCAACGGAAATGCAAGCATATGCAACAAGTGGCCATATCCATAGCTCACATTGACCAATGATATGACACTACCTTCCATATTCATGCTTCATGGTAGAACTACAACAGAAAATCAACCTTGAAACACGACCATAATTACTGAAGAAAAATAATTGACATTGACCAATCAACACCTTCAAGTTCAAGCAACAATATGATTTATAAAGAACAACTGATCAAGTTCCATCCACCAAGCAATATTAAAAATATTCTAAAAAAAAAATTCAGAAGAATGAGCTAGGTAGAAGTTATCTGACATCTCAATCATTGTGAATAACTCCCTTCAAGGATGGTACAAGCAATTACAAAAACCAAAAGCATAGGGCAAGCAATGGGAAATTCTATTATTACAGAGATACCAAATGTCAAGCATAACCCACATACACAATCAATATATGACAGGAAAATAGCATAACCCACATACCAAATTCTTGTGTTTGTATATAGAGCTTACATCTTTCAATGGATCATCAAGCTCAGGCCCATCAGTGGTTTCAATACAGGGAATCATCACTTCACGACTAGCTGATGCATTTCCAGGCATAAGTAGATCTCCCATGTGAAACTCAGATTGAAGCTGAGATGAGGAATGAGGAAAACTAAATGGTAATGTGTTTCCATTACTGGTGAAAGTGGAATCAAAATGATTAAATCCATCAAATGGGCCATGCATGCTCAATTGAGCTATAGAACAAAACTTTCCACGACTTTCACTTGTCACCATGTCAATTCTAGTTTTTAATTGCTGAACTTGTCACTGTATAGCTTCAATCTTCTGAATGATGTCATTCAAGGATTTATCAACATTTCCATGCTCTCCCAAAGACCACTCATCATTCAGCTTGAATTCCTTGTTACTATCATTGACACCTCCTGAAATCAAATAAAACAGAATGTAGAATTAGAAATTTAGAACCCTCGTGGAAATGAACAAGTAAAACCTGTTTCCAAAAGAAAGGTTAAATACTTATAATTATAAGGTAATACGTGAAAATCAAGAGGAAAAACTGTGCATTGAATTCTTTGTGCTTGTTTAATCCACAATTTTACTATTTTATGGTGAGATAATTTTTGCCAGTTATATAAATAACAAACACAGCACCATGTATATTACTGCTACTCACCTATACCAACATCACAAACATCTTTCGAAACAGCAGTACTATCTGTTTTCTCTGGAAAAAGACATAAGAAAAAAATTGTAAAACAAAAAGATACTAATATAAATACTATAACAAATAAAGAAATGACGTACCATAATAGGAGAATAAACTATGGTTAGACATGTATGATTTTATATCACACTGCTCTTCAACTCTTTTTCTTTTGTTCCTCTTCATAACTTTATTTCTATGCATCTGATGAGATATAGGGATGGATTTGATATTAGAGTCTTCTAATGTAAAGTGTGCAAAATCAAGCTGCTTTGTGTAATTGTATGCTGCAAGCTCTTTCTCATATTTACATGCTTGAGACTGAAGTTGCTTCATCTGCAATTCAATCCACTTACAGCGCCATGAAATAGGTGTTGTATGAACCTCCTCCAATGACTTGTCAAACTTTTTGTCATCCTTTTCTTTCTGAAAAATACATCACAATAGAGTAAATTGTAAAAAAAAAATACAAATAATTGGCATTCAAATCAAACACATCACAGACTTTAATCATGTAAAAATAACGACATTCAAAATCTTATTTTAGAGCTGACTGTATTACTCATATCAAAATAGAATTTCTATTATGTCAATCTTAAAATGCAGCCCCTAGTATAAGTTGTGGCTGACTTTCAGAGGTATTTTTCTATTAAGGCAAGAACAAGAAACTGATATAGATCATAGTTAGGAAGATAGCTGTAATGCACATTCACTATGCATGTGACAAGGTTTAGTAAATCTCTATTTCAGGGAATAAATTTAAGGTAAATCGGTGTGAAGAAAAATATACAAATATCCAACTTAACAACCTGAATTTGTTGTATAGACTACAAGACAAACAATTAGACATTGATACATGAAGCACAAGGTTCACCATTTGAATCATGCAATTTGATCCAATGCATGCTCATCAGTCTTCTGAACAGTAACTTTGAATCAATAATGGCTATGAATCATCACAACCTTGTTTAAACAGTTGACTTTCTTTCGCAGAAAGTAAGGGCAATGAGGAGATAAAATAGAGTGTAGGCCCATGTTTAGGGTGGCCAAAAAGCCAAACTCAATTGAACTGGTGTAAAATAAAATAACTGAACTTTTTTCAATAAAAACTGAACTGAACTGTTGTTCAGTTTTTAAAAACCAAACTGCTTCTAAATGAACTGCTGAACTGAACTGAACCATTACTTAAGATATTGAGAAAGAGAGAGAAAAAACACCAGACACTCAGATCAGTCCTCACTCTTCGCTACACCTACGCCTATGCTCAGCTCATCCTTCATGAATCTCCCTAATCTGGTATGTGGGTTGCATATTACTGCAGATTAAAGGGGATTTCAAGTCTAAATAACCTTCAAACTTAAACAAACAGAAATCAAGTTTTGTTTACCTCTACTAAGACACAAGAAAGAAAATATTGTAGGCAAGGAAAATTTCAGAATTAAGGTTTCGTCAATACATCCAAAACTAATGTAATTTCGTATCCTTATGGTTATAATTATTTATTTTCATGAAGGCCAGCCGGGCCGTGAGCGCGGTGGGAACGGGCTTCCCAAGTCTCTTTTAAGCTTTCTTCTTTCTTTTCTTTATGTTCTAAATGACAATCTTCCCTATACGTTGTCTCTTTACAGCTTTATTTTTGTTCTTTATCTATGCTTCAAAGAGTAGTTTAATAAAATATTCCTATAATAACCTATTTAGCATGAGTTTATTGTTGCCTGTTGAAATTCAGATAAAACAACTGATTTAGATAGGCTGGATCCAGACATTGGATGAATTTCTCCTATAATAACCTATTTAGCATTACACTTTTTCTTTTGCTTGTTTCAGCATACGGTTGTCATTTTCTACATTGTCGCCTCTAGTCAAGAATCAAGAACTCTAGCAAGAAGAAATTGGTGTCTCGCACCCTTTAGCATGAGCAAGCTTTTCATTTAATAAACTATTCCTATAATAACCTATAAACCAGTGATCTGCAGCACTTCCGAAACATCAAATAGTTACCTCCATGATACAAAACTGATGCTTTACTCTTCTCTCATTTATGAACAGACCATCAAATTATCTCCCTACATCAAACTAGGGAAAATTTTCACCCCAACACCAGAAAAAATAAAGAAAACGTGAGAGTAGGGTTACTGAAGTATGAAAAATTAGAAGTGAAGAACAAACCAGCAAATTGAAAGATAAACCAAGTATCCAATCACTCGGTCGGACATATAAGGTTGGTCCAGTGGTTGGGGAAGGATGAAGGGAAAAGGGAAGGGGGGAGAGAAGACTGGAACACTCGGGAGCATCCTCACAAGAATCTTCCATCAGAGAAGCTTCCCCCAAATTTGAGCACCCGATGATATCAATTTCCACATCCTCCTCTCCACCAGATGAAGGAATTTGTTTGATCGGCACTGTTTCCACGCCATAAGCATCGTCACCCATGTGGACTTTAACAGGCACAAGAACCTTTTGTCTGAAAAATGCAAGGGCATTTATCTTCTCAAGGTGGCTCTTCAGCTCTAAATTTGGGCCCATTTTCACAAATCACTCAAATCCACTGCTCAAAGAACATGAAAAGGCCACAATATCATAACTGAAAACACGTGAATCACAAGTTTCCTCAAAAAACAAGAAACACCACAAACCAATAGCACACAAGCTATTTCTTTCACTTTGACATGTGACATTCTTATATTTTCATTAAAAAAATAGATAACAAAAACTACTACATTCTTCATATAAAGCAAGCACAAGAACATGATAACGATTTGTCTTGTCATGAACGATATAGTAACATACCAAACAATTTACGAAGCATAGCATAATAACCGAGACACAAAACAAATTTTGATACATACACTTATTACAATCAAATGAATAATTCCAAGACTGATTAATCATATACTAAAAAGATAATCTCTTTTCAATTCTTGGAGTGAAAAAAAAAAAAAAAATAGAACCGACAAACTCAAAGGGCACAACGTGCTAAACAAATGTTAGTTCTCACTACTCAAACAGAAAAACAACAAATTCAAAATATAAAACCTGGCGTAGCTTCAGATTATTCAGAAGCTAATAACAACTCATCAGATTATTAAGAAAATAATCTAGCGTTTGAGAAAGAATTAGTCTTACCCACGAACCAAAAATCTGATTTTTCTGCTGGGATGAGAGAAAATAGAAGATTTTTGAAAGACCCATTAACCGAAACACCCTTATTAATAATAATAACAATTACTTATTAATAATAATCTTTTGGTATAAATATTTTTTTTTTCGAAAAGTCTGGACTTTGTTTGGTTTGGTTCCCGTTGGACGTTGGCCCTTCAAATTTGGAAACAAAACTGACTATATTGTGAGTCAACTTATGAAATAGAAGTGCATTTCAATTTTTTTCTTTCTTTACTTTTTTGAATTAAAATTAAAAATAATAATTAAAATTGGAATTTGTCTTTTTCTTCAATGATAATCATGATAAAAAAATTCAAAAGATAAGATTGATTTAGGAATATAAGACATACGTTGTGGGGAGTTCTATGCAGCAGATTGTTGATACAACTCCAGTTTCCTTGGTGTTTTTTAATTGAGAATTTTAATCTTTGGTTTCGTTTTGTTGTTTCTTATCACTTTCTACCAAAAAATAGAAATAAAAAATAAAGGAACCGTGAAGTGAAAGGGATAAAGAGAAAAAGACACCTGTGAGAGTGACACAATAGATACACATACACCAAATAGATATTTATTTGGATGATATTAAGATTAATTGATATGATATTCAATCTAGAATCTTGGGTTTATTATAAAATTAAATATGGATTGATTTGCACCGATTCCATGTATATCAGGATAAAGGAGGAAGTGAATAATTTTATATAAATAAATTATTACTACTATATTTTAACAAATGTATTGCAAAGAATAAATATTTATTTTATATAACTGAAATTTATAATTTATAATATATACATTATATTCTGAATAAAATTTATAATAAATAAATATTTTGAACATATAAATTATATTTTAAATTTATAATAAATAATTTATATGTCATATATTGTTATTTTAATTATTGATAATTTCTTTTAAAAAATTGAAATTTAAATTAAAACTGGAGATGATATTAAAATTATAGATTGTAGTTGAAGTTGAAATTAAAATCCTTATAAATAATATTTTTAGTACAAAAGAATTCAATTTTTGTCATGTTTCACGTGCAGTTAGCCGTTTACCCTATGGCAAATGACAATATTGAATATATCAACCTTTTCTTTTCTTTTAAAAAAAATGAAATGTAAGTTACCAATTTGACAAGTTTATTAACATACATAAAAACTTAAAAGATCATGTGTAAATCATTACTGTTTATTTTTATATAATTTCTTAAAACTAATTTTATATAATTAAACTTTATAATAAGTATTTTTAAATATATATAAATTATATTATAATTATAATAATTACGATAAATATTTTATATTATAATACAAGATTATTTTTAAATATTGTCAATTTCTTTTAAAAATGATTAAAATTGAGTTAAAAACAGAGATGACAATGGTATGTTAAAGGAGGTAAGTCGTTAGCAAAATTAAATATATAAATAAAAATAAAATGAGAATGATTTGAGATGGTTGTGAAAGAAACAATTTGGACACATTGCTAAATCAAATCAAAATTAAAAATATATTTAAAATAAATAAAATATAATGCACAATATAAGATTCAGATGACTTAATAAATTAAAATTTTAAGATAAAATAATTAGTTAAAAAATTTAAAAAAAAAAACAAAATACAATCATATAATAAACTATTTATTTAGTACCAAATTTAATAATCTTGTAAGTTTTCTTCTATATTTTAATAAACTGATCAATTTGCTAACTTACTTTTGGACTCAATGTTATTTTTATAAGTTTTAATTTCCATTTTAGATGTATTCAATCTGACGGAACATATCTTGCTGGGGACGTTCAACACAATCACTAACTGAGTTTCGCCGCCGCCTCTAGCCACCGAGTTGTGCCGTTTTCTTCTGTTGTGTTCTCATCACAGGTTCTAATCAATTCCCTATTTTATATCCATTCAAAGGAAGAACCTAAAAAAAAAACAAAAAAAAAATTACCTGAACACGTTTTTGCTGTTTTTTAGGGGGAAATTCCTTTCAGATTGGGTGATTCTATTATGCGTTGGCTGGGTTCAATGATGAGAGACAATTGTGGGGCTGCTTGTTTCTGTCAATTGGCTTTGTTGGCTATTTCTCTGTTGCTGTTTTTTCCAAGCTTTTCCCACCTTCACACATTCCCCTCATTTCTGCATTTCAAAATGACTGGTAAGTGAGAAAAATAAATTTGATGTGGCAATTATACTCATTGTTGAAACGAATAACTTTGTTGTTGCTATAATTTCATGTATGAGCAATTGTTGTTATCTTAATAATGACTTTTAGGCTTAATTGCTAATTACTAATTTCGTCACTAAATTATTTTAAATATTTAAAATGACTCTATTTAGTCCTTAAATTTCTAAATGCTCCAATCAGATCATTTCTGTCAAATTGAAATTGATACCGTTAATGAAAACCGTGGCTGTTCGTAAGTGTTCGCAAGTGAAAACGGTCCAAATTTAATAGAAAGGATTAAAAATTAGAGAACTTAATTGTAGCATTTGAAAAATTAGGGGCCATATTAAGTCATTTTAAATAATTTAGGTACTAAATTAATAATTAAACCTTACTTTTATTTCTCCATGAGGGAGAAAGAAAAACTCATCATTTTCCTGATTTTGTTTTTGACAAATTATAAGGTACTACTGCTTCTTGATGCCATTGACTCTCCCTATAATTGTGGTTGCTGTGTACTTTCATTGGCTCAGCATGAAGCTGTTCAAGCATGCGTAGCTTAACTTTGCCAGATTTTGAAGGCAGAAAGAAATACATTTATGCTGTTGGAGCAACAACTACCTATGACAATTGCTGCACTCCAATCTCTAATCACCTCAAAAGGATTCAAGGAATGGTGTTCGTGCAAATCATCTAGTAGTTCCATGCCTTATGATGTTAAATGTGATTGCATACTTGTCAAAGACTATTCATATTTTTTGGTAACTTTGAAGGTACCCGAGGCCTATGGAAAGTTATGTAACATCACTCAGCCCTTCTAGCAGCATAACTTGTTTTGGAGGGTCATTTTTGTCATATTAATCTTCATATAAATGATACCTATGTGATTAGGTTTATCCGTTTGCATATTTTTAATGTGGCTCACCTTGATGGGTCAATTTCCATCCTTTAGTACAAAGTTCATTCTCTTAATTTTTAAGTTAAGATTTTTTATTTTTTAAAATTTTGGAAGGGAGGGTCAGTCCTTAAAGCTGTTGAATTATCAAAAGGTTCTTTTGAATGAAGCAAAGAAAACTTTACAATCCAATCAAGAAAATGGCTCCAATATCTATAAGCAATGATTTTAGGGATGCGTTACATAATATATTTTAGAAAATAATGGTGCATGCAGGTATTAAACTTGTGACCTTCAAGTTATTAACACAACACTCCAACCAACTGAACTAATAGACCAATTATATTAAAAATTAATTAATATTTATATATATATATATATCACTAAATTTATTTAATTTAAAATAATTTATTATGTTAAAATTATATGTGTATTAAATATACATTAAAAAATTTAGTGTTATATGTATCAACATTAATTATTTTTTAACATAATTGAGCTATTAATTTATAGTTTAATTTATTATGTTTTTAATTTAAAATAATTTATTATGTTAAAATTTTATAACAACATATAATTTTATATGCTAAAATAATTTTTAATTTAAAATAATTTATTATGTTAAAATTATATGCTAATATTTTATAACAACATATAATTTTAACATAATAAATTATTTTAAATTAAAAAATAATAAATTAAACTATAAATTAATAGCTCAATTATGTTAAAAAAATAATTAATGTTGATACATATAACACTAAATTTTTTCATGTATATTTAATACACATATAATTTTAATATAATAAATTATTTTAAATTAAATAAATTTAGTGATATATATATATATATATATATATATATATATTAATTACTTTTTAACATAATTGGTCATTAGCTCAATTGGTTGGAGTATCGTGTTAATAACTTGAATGTCACAACTTCAATGGTATATTAGAAATTCACCTGTAGCGCATCCCATGATTTTATTACCATGAAAGCAATGCATTCTGTTAACTGAAGATATCCAAGTGTGTATGAAATTGAAGCAACAAGCACTCATGTCACTGAAGTTTATTATCATTCAATAGTAATATGATAAGCATCATTTGCCCATTAACTAATTTTGGTGGTGGCCTAGTGGACCAAGTTAATTTGACAATCTTTACGAAGCAATTTGGTTTAACTAAAATTTAATTAACTAAATGTTGATATCTATTTAAACTGGTTATTTAACTGATCAAATTAATTGATAACTTATCAATACAAACAGTGTATGATAACCATATATTTAAAATGATAATCATTTTATTGACTTACTATTCTTATGTGGTATGATACAACAACTTATGTGTAAAAAAATTTAGTCGTTAATAATATCTCGATTTATCATCAGTTAACTTTCACAAACAGTTGATGTTGGGTCTAGTGGGACTAGATTTTGAATAACCATGAAAATCCATCAATATTTATTTTTGAAAGACAATAAATAATTATATGAAAGAGGTTGAGTACAAGAGATAGTCAATAAGTCGACGGTTTGATACAAGGGATAGAAATCACCATAAACAGCCATCTAAAAGCAAAAACCAAGTCCCCATTCAGCACCTATTTAAATACAATCAGTAGCTATAAAAACACTACCTTAGTATTACTCAGTACTAAACAAATATCACGTCAATTATGAATGCAGTGCAGGTGC
>CM023956.1:11975526-12114649 GCA_013407115.1 Glycine latifolia | reverse complement strand
TTGTTGGTGATTTTAGTGTCATCAATGGATTTTAGTAGTAATGTGATTTACTATAGGCCAATGCGATTACGCGTTAAGCTTTGGAAACGAGTTAGGGTAGTGCGGAGTGCACGCTTGTTGAGCCAACGCGTAATTGACCGCGATTACGGTGCGGGGTTCCAAGGGGCAGCGCCCCTGGCTGGGGGATTGTTGGAGTTTTTTGTTTAAACTCCATGGGTTATGAATAAGAGGCGGTTAACAATTCAAAATAATAACTACTCCTAACCGCTCTTGGGAAAGGTTAGAAAAATAACTACTCCCAACCGTTCTGATAACCAACGGTTACGATGGTTCATCGCCAAGAGTTGCATTGTTTGGAAAAACTCCTATATAAGGAGTCATTTGGCCTCAGATTTCTAAAATACGAAAATCATACTTTCTCTCTACATTCCTGATCTGTTCTCTATTGCCAGAAGCAGATTGTTCTTCAAGAATTATCCCAACAAGGATTTCATGAACCCAGGCAAGAACAGGGTCGAAATACTTTGTTCGGAAAGTGTACGAACACGATTCTTTGAAGTTATCCAGGATTATCATACCCAAATTTCTAACAAACGAACAAAGTATTTTCTGATAATCATGGATGGAGGAAGCGTTGGAGGAAGCACAGTCAAGGACATGACTACTAATTTCGGAAAGTTGGACAAGTTTCAAGGACAAGACTTCAGGCGTTGGCAGAAGAAGATGCATTTCATGTTGACAACATTGAAGGTGGTGTACGTCTTATCTACTCCGATTCCAGAACTTCTTGAGGAAGATACCGTTGAAAATATAAGGCGCAGATCAAAGTGGGAGAACGACGACTACATATGCAGAGGACACATTCTTAACGGTATGTCTGATCCCTTATTTGATATTTATCAAAATGTAGAATCTGCAAAGGAATTGTGGGATTGTCTCGAATCCAAGTACATGGCAGAGGACTCGTCCAGTAAAAAGTTTCTGGTGACTGATTTCAACAATTACAAGATGGTTGAATCAAGGTCTGTCATGGAACAATTCAATGAACTCCTCCGAATCCTTGGACAATTCACACAACATGGATTGAAGATGGATGAAACAATATCTGTCTCAAGTATCATAGACAAGTTGCCTCCTTCATGGAAGGATTTCAAACACAATTTGAAGCATGGAAAAGATGACTTGTCTCTGATTCAACTTGGAAGTCACTTGCGCATAGAAGAATCTCTAAGGGCGCTGGAGGGTGACAAGGGAAAAGGAAAAGAAGTTGCTGGACCCTCGGTTAATATGATCGAAGAGGGCGGTAAGAACAATAACAATAGAAACAAAGGAAAGAAGCGTGCTTTCAAGAACACCAAAGGAAATTTCGGCTCCAAACTGAAACCAAAACTAGAATGTTGGAAGTGTGGTAAAACAGGTCACTTCAAGAAGGATTGCCGTTATGGGAAAAAACACAATAACGCGAATGCAAGTGGTTCGGGAAAGGGGTCTAAGGACCAATCCCAAAACGAAGGTCAGAAATCAATTTGTGATTTGAATTGTTTTATTAAACATTCGGTTTCACTAATTTCTGAAGCATTTTATGTGCAGGATGATGCTATCGCGTGGTGGATTGATTCTGGCGCCACAACACATGTTTGCAAGGATCGTTTCTGGTTCAAGACTTTTGTTCCAGTGGAAGATGGTTCTGTCCTCTACATGGGAGATCATCATTTTGATCCTATTGAAGGCAAAGGAAGCGTGGTGTTAGAATTCAGTTCTGGAAAAACTATTACTTTGTTTAATGTTGTATATGTTCCTAAATTACGTAAGAACTTAATTTCTGGTCCTGTATTAAATAAGCTTGGATACAAGCAAGTGTTTGAGTCCGATAAATTTGTACTATCAAAGTCTGGTGTGTTTGTAGGATTTGGATATTATAATAATGGTATGTTTATGATGAATTTGAATGGAGTTCCTAATGATTCTGGTTCTGTATTTATGTCTATTTCGAATGTTATCAATTCGTCTTTATGGCATGCTCGTCTAGGACATGTACATTATAAAAGAATGCGTGAAATGTCTAAAGATGATTTAATTCCTGTTTTTGATGAGAATATAGAAAAGTGTAAAACTTGCATATTAACCAAGATCACTAGGCAACCTTTTAAAAATATAACAAGGAAATCTGTTATACTTGAATTAATACATAGTGACTTATGTGATTTGCATGCTACTCCATCATTAGGGCATAAAAAGTATTTTATCACTTTCATAGATGATGCATCTAGATTCTGCTATGTTTACTTGTTGCATGCTAAGGACGAAGCTTTAGATAAATTAAAAATTTATAAAACTGAAGTTGAACTGCAACAAGATGTGATGATTAAAACATTACGAACAGATAGAGGTGGTGAATATTATGATCCTGCATTCTTCCAATCCGTAGGGATCATTCATGAGACTACGGCACCTTATACACCTCAACAAAATGGTGTGGCTGAAAGGAAGAATAGAGCTCTTAAAGAAATGGTGAATGCCATGTTATCTTACTCTGGTTTGAGTGAAGGGTTTTGGGGAGAAGCCATGTTAACGGCTTGCTATTTGTTAAATAGGGTTCCTAATAAAAGGAATAAGACTACCCCATATGAACTTTGGTATAAGAAACGACCTAACTTAACATTTCTACGTGTTTGGGGTTGCAGGGCCGTGGTTAGACTCCCAGACCCTAAAAGGAAAACTTTGGGTGAAAAGGGTGTTGCTTGCATCTTTGTTGGATATGCTGAGCATTCCAAGGCTTATAGGTTTTATGTTATAGAACCTAATGACTCGATTTCTATTAACACAATTATAGAATCAAGAGATGCGATATTTGATGAGAATTGCTTCTCTTCTACGCCTAGACCAAAGAACTCTATACCGATTTTGGATGAATCTCTAAAGGATGATCACTTAAATGATGTACCAAGTGAGACAATCGAACCTCGTAGAAGCAAAAGAGCTAGAAAATCTAAATCTTATGGTTCTGATTTTCAATTATATTTAGTTGAAGGATCAAAGGATCAGATTGATGCACAATACTATTATTGTTATAATATAGAGGAGGATCCAAGAACGTATGATGAAGCTATGAAATCTCGAGATTCTGTTTTTTGGAAAGAAGCAATTGACGAAGAGATTGGTTCTATCATGGAAAACAATACTTGGATATTATCTGATTTACCACCAGGTTGTAAACCTTTGGGTTGCAGATGGATCTTCAAAAGGAAGATGAAAGTCGATGGTACAATTGACAAGTTTAAAGCTAGATTGGTTATTCAAGGCTTTAGACAAAAAGAAGGGATTGACTACTTTGATACCTATGCTCCAGTTGCTCGTATCACTACAATTAGATTGTTGATTGCCTTGGCGGCAATTCACAATTTAGTGATTCATCAAATGGATGTCAAAACAGCATTCCTGAATGGTGATTTGGAAGAAGAAGTGTATATGAAGCAACCTGAAGGATTTGTAATGCCTGGCAATGAGCATAAGGTGTGTAAGCTAGTTAAGTCATTGTATGGGCTGAAACAAGCTCCGAAACAGTGGCATCAAAAGTTTGATGAGATTGTTTTGACTAGTGGTTTCATTCTAAACCAAGCTGACAAATGTGTATATAGCAAGTTTGATAAATCCGGTAAAGGAGTTATCATTTGTCTATATGTTGATGACATGTTGATCTTTGGCACCGACCAAAATCAAGTTAATAATACGAAGAATTTTTGTCATCAAAGTTCTCCATGAAGGATATGGGAGAAGCGGACGTTATCCTTGGTATTAAGATTAAACAGGAGAATAAGGGGATTGTTATTACACAATTTCATTACATTGAGAAGATACTCAAGAAGTTTAATCATGAAGATTGTTATCCGGTAAATACTCCCATGGATCCGGGAGAAAAGCTTATGCCAAATACAGGTAAACCTGTGGATCAACTCGAATATTCAAGAGCAATAGGCTCTTTGATGTATGCTATGATTAGCACTAGACCGGATATCGCTTATGCGGTTGGAAAGTTGAGCAGATTTACTAGTAACCCCAGTAGACATCATTGGCATGCGATAACTAGGGTGTTCAAGTACTTGAAGGGAACTATAAATTATGGATTGTCATATGTGGGATTTCCTTCGGTGTTAGAAGGTTATTCGGATGCTAGTTGGATAAATAATGTTGAAGATTCATCCTCTACAAGTGGATGGGTGTATTTGCTTGGGGAGGTGCCATCTCATGGGCTTCCAAGAAGCAAACATGTATAACTAGTTCTACAATGGAATCTGAGTTTGTAGCATTAGCTGCTGCTGGTAAAGAAGCGGAATGGCTAAGAAACTTGGTATATGAGATTCCAATATGGCCTAAACCGATATCACCAATTTCTATCCGTTGTGATAGTGCTGCCACCTTGGCTAAAGCATATAGTCAAATATACAATGGAAAATCTAGACACTTGGGTGTTAGACATAGTATGATTAGGGAATTAATCATGAATGGGGTGATATCCATTGAGTTTGTTCGGTCGCAACAAAACTTAGCTGATCACTTGACGAAGGGATTAGCTAGAGACTTAGTAAAGAAGTCGGTAATAGGGATGGGATTAAAGTCCATTTAAATATTCTAATTATGATATACCCAATTCCCTTCTAATACAACGTTAGAAGCAGAATTCAATGTGGAAAGATTATAGTTAGAGATTGGAGCAATTATGTTTGTCTTCCCAAGGTATTTGCTCAGACCTGCAAGTGATGGTTAGGTTGAAGTATATCTTCTTAATGGTTCTTTTGAAAAATTGTAAATGCAGGAACAAGATTAAAAGGATCACCTATGTGAGCATGAAGTTTTGCCGCTTCAAGAAGTTTGGATTTGACTTCCTATATGCTTACGAATGGATAAGGACACATGGCTTGTAAAGTGTCAAGTATGAATAGTAGAGTGTTGTAGAAAACATGTGTGTATAATATCTTCAGATATTCAAATAGGTTGACGGGTTCAATCGTAACGATACCCTGATTCTTGAATATATGGAATGTGTATTTGTACTAAGATGAAATTCAATCGCAAGACATTTCATTTATGCATTTGTTTGATCGTTATACTGAGTAGATCAAGGATTACACTAAAATGGGGGGGATTTGTTGGTGATTTTAGTGTCATCAATGGATTTTAGTAGTAATGTGATTTACTATAGGCCAATGCGATTACGCGTTAAGCTTTGGAAACGAGTTAGGGTAGTGCGGAGTGCACGCTTGTTGAGCCAACGCGTAATTGACCGCGATTACGGTGCGGGGTTCCAAGGGGCAGCGCCCCTGGCTGGGGGATTGTTGGAGTTTTTTGTTTAAACTCCATGGGTTATGAATAAGAGGCGGTTAACAATTCAAAATAATAACTACTCCTAACCGCTCTTGGGAAAGGTTAGAAAAATAACTACTCCCAACCGTTCTGATAACCAACGGTTACGATGGTTCATCGCCAAGAGTTGCATTGTTTGGAAAAACTCCTATATAAGGAGTCATTTGGCCTCAGATTTCTAAAATACGAAAATCATACTTTCTCTCTACATTCCTGATCTGTTCTCTATTGCCAGAAGCAGATTGTTCTTCAAGAATTATCCCAACAAGGATTTCATGAACCCAGGCAAGAACAGGGTCGAAATACTTTGTTCGGAAAGTGTACGAACACGATTCTTTGAAGTTATCCAGGATTATCATACCCAAATTTCTAACAGTGCTTACAATAAAGAATTGAATATGTAAATATATCTAGTATAAATCATATAAAGGGTCCTTATATATTGGCAAGGTAAAGCTAATATATTTACTTTCTGGCTTTGTATCTGTAACCATAAACGAATTGAGTGCAGTGTTATTAATGGCGTATGGTGGAACATGGCGGAAGGCCGACATTCCATCATATAAACACGCCATTGCGCCTTACGGCTGGCTTCCCTTCATAAATTGCATATGGCAGTTGGCAAAAAATCCACCATGTCATTCCGCCATGGCGCCGTCATGGCATCTATTTAATAACACTGATTGAGTGTATGGTACCCTTTTTTGTTGAGTATAAGGATGGTACTGTTTCATGTAAATCATGTCCATGCTACAAAGCTGTCATTGATCAGTCATCGTGTTTCTGAGAGAAGTTCAGTGTAGTTGCAAGGACAGTAAATCAGATAGTATTAATAAGAATGAAGAGCTGTTGTTAAAAAGTCAGGAATCAGGATTGAAACCTATATATTACTCTAATTTGGACATACTATTGGAATGAAGTTTTCTCATGCTGAGAAATAGGGGAAAAAATGTAGAGTTTCTATCTGCCCAGTAATAGGTTCCAATAGATTAATTTTGTTTTTCTTTAGTCCAACAAGTTATTGAATCTCATAATAATAGTTTTGATTAGTTATATTAGAATATAAGGAGAAGAGTTAGTTAAGATAGTTGGACTATTAATGAGTTAGTTAGTTAGAGGGGTTTTATTAGATATAAATAGGGGAAGAAGGATAGGAGAGGGGAAGATCTTATCATTTGTAAATTGAGCATTAGCTCTTTGTGAAAGAAGAAATCCTTTGTGAAGGGAAAACCGTTGGAGGAGAGTTTTCTCTCCTATTTTCTGTTCTTTTCTTACTAGTCAATAAAATTCTTTCTTTTCTTTCTCATTTCAATTCTTGGTTCCTAACAATTGGTCCGACCTGCTGGATCTTCGAGGGAGAGCCAATGTTAGGGATGGAGGAAGTGCAAGCTAAGGGGGAGCTGCCAGCATTAGTGGGGGAAGACCCAATTGGTTGGATTGCTAGGGTTGAAAATTTCTGAGGTACAAGAAATTCCTTGATTCCATAAGCTGCAATATGCATTCATGAGCATGGAGGGTGTTGCAATGCATTGGTTCTACATTTGGAGCCAAAAGAACCCAGATCAGATTAGGAGTCATTTTCCACAGCTTTGATCAAAAGACTCAGAAATCGCTATGGTAACCACTTCTTTAAAAGATTCAGTATCTTGAAGCAAGAAGAGCAAACTGAGACAAAAATCTTCATTGAAGAAGGGGGGACTTCCACAATGTTCTTGAAAGAGAGGATCAACAATGTACCTGAGCTGAAGCAAATGTTACAGCAGCTGGTGAAGAAACAAGAAATCAGACCAGAACAGGACGGGTCTTGGAAGGAGAAGGCGTTCCAGAAGGAGGAACCCAAATCTTATGGGTTGCACCATCATTCTTGCAAAGTCAGCATTTCAGAGTTGAAGCACAGGCTACTAAAAAGTTCACAAAAAGTTCTTGAGGTTAAAAGAAAGGAAAGCGTGGAGGCACAACCCTCTGAAATCAAGATCAAGAAAACCAATGAGGGAATTAAAGGGATCAAACAGATGCTTCAATTGTTGATCAAGAAAAAGGGCATAAATCTTGAGTCTGAAAAAGAGGAGAAACAATCCATGCAAGCAGTATCGATTTTGCAGCAGGGTGTGTTGGAAACAAGTCACAGCAAGACAGGGATTTAGGGAAAACCCTTGGAGTTTCTGCCAAAGGGAGAATTGAACCCACCAAGGGGGATGAGGTTGGTGTTAACGACTTGAAAATCATTGAGGCCAAGGGGGTAGAGGAAATCAGGGTGGAAGAGCTAAGAATCTGCAGCAGAAAAACAAAACAGTTGTTTTGCAATTGCATCAAAGAATTTCATTATTGGGTAGTAAATGCATAGAAGTTGATGGTGATAATGGTTTCTTTATGAAGCCCACAGCCATGGAAATTGTGATTATGTGGAGATTGATTGCACCTACACCACCATCCAACCCACTAAATGCAAACTCAAACACGATCCTTAATGGGTTGTCATCAGCAGAGCCACAACCTCCCATGGAGAGGGATGGGTCTTCTATGTTGACAGAACTAAGTATTTTAGGCATGTCAGCCAAACCACGAGATACCAACCCACTTGCTAGTAAAAATCATTTGTCTGGAATGCTAAGGGAAACAGAGTCACTATGGGTGGGCACAACAGAGATGCACCACTCTTCCACTAATTTGTTCCTGGAGAAAGAAAAAGGAACAAAGGTAAAATTTACATTCTGCATACTGGATCTGATTATGGATGTAATGGGCCAAGATGAGTGTGGAGATAGCACCAATGTTTGTGACTTCTACAATGCAGTTTCAGTTGAGTTGGTGACAGTCGAGTAGAAACATAAATCATCATTGAGACCTTTGGACCTATGTTTGTCCATGGAAAACAGAAGAGACATGACACCAGTACTGAAACCAACAAACCCAGGTTTACCCGTGAAGTTTCATCGCAGAACAGGAACGTTGTTACAAACTGAGAGTTCAAACTGGGTGGCAGGATTTATATCGCTAAACTTCGATGATTGTGTAGCTGATAACATGTTCAAAGAGCAGAGGTGGAAAGAGATTGCAGCATCACACATGGAGGTTCAAATTATTCAGAATTTGCTTCCATCCTGACCTCCACCGGAGCCACAGAACTCAACCCCACATGCAGGGGCAGTGGATGATTCCTAGTTAAGCTACAAGGGGTGCAGTTGTCTTCAAGCGATCGAAGAAAACTTGAGGAAGTTTTAGTGTGCAATTCCAATTTTCAAATTCCAACCTTGAGGACAAGGTTGATTTTCAGGAGGAATGTATTGTTAGGATATAAGGAGAAGGGAGAGTTAGTTAAGATAGTTGGACTGTTAATGAGTTAGTTAGAGGGGTTTATTAGATATAAATAGGGGAAGAAGGATAGGAGAGGGGGAGATCTTATCATTTGTAGATTAAAGCATTAGCTCTATGTGAAAGGAGAAATCCTTTGTGAAGGGGAAACCCTTGGAGGAGAGTTTTCTCTCCTATTTTCTGTTCTTTTCTTACTAGTCAGTAAAATTCTTTCTTTTCTTTCTCATTTCAATTCTTGGTTCCTAACAAGTTATCAAAAAAAGAGTAAACTGGATCCAAGTAATAGACCTCACTTGATAGATCCTTACTTCGAGGGAAGGGAACCTCCAGAATTATGAGAAGGAAGAGACAAAATAGAGAGGAAAATAAGGCTCAGTTCATTGCTTCCTTTTCAGTATTGGAGCAGTACATATATATAGCAGATATTGCTTTGCAACTAACCAATAGCTATGCCTAACAAAAGCCTACACTTTTCTAATTCTGTTAAATTGCTATAACAAACTATTACCATCTCTGATGGTAATTCCTTTAATACCCTTACAGTAACTAATCTACTTAGGCTAGGTTCCTAACATCACTCTCCTGCCCAAATTTCTTCTGAGTTTGGTGGGGTAGAAGATCAAATTATAGCCACTTAAATGAAAGGATAATGATTTATCATAACAAGCTCCTCTCAGGATTGGGGGCAAGAAGAGCACAATCAAGCATTCTGATTCTAACATTGTGTCAGCCATTGTTGAAAGAGAAATCTAGAATCCATTTAACAAATGCTATACACATTTACCAATTGCTAATACAAGGAAATCAGATACAAAATAAACGAAACAATAATTATTGAAAGAAATTAGATAATATAATAATTTTCAACATAACTTTGTATACACTTTAGGTATGCAGTTTTCTCAACCAGAGATTTAACGAAATTGTATATATCCAAAGTCTAAGAGATTATTTCTTCATTTTTATTAACACATCCTTTGTCCTAACCAGATCCTACCAAGTGTCAAAGTTGAATTACAAGCCTTCATTCTAGTAAATTGTTAATACATGATAATTTTGTGTGTAAAACACACAAAATTTCTTTGACCTTGGCATTCATCAGGTTCTAAGCAGTCAATAATAATATCAAATAATATGGAAAGACCCCAAAGAAAGTTAGAGAAGGGGGATAAAAGAAAATTAGAGATGTGGGAACTCACTGGTGGTCCAAGTTCAGGGGGAATAATGATTCTTCTCTTTCCACCCGGTCTCATGTCTCTAATTCCTTCCTCAAATCCTACATCAGAAAAATGTAGTTTTCTCAGTTCCTTCTGCACTTATTTCCTCCCCTTTTGGGTTCTTTAAGGGAGAGACAGACAGAAATCAAGGAAAGGATGAATACTTTTCTCATAAAGTTGCAAGAAAATTGATAGTACTATATCTTATAATTTTAACCTGGAACTAATCCCTTGGTACCCATGCGGATTTTGGCAGGAGAACCCTGCAAATAAGTGCTGTCAATATGACGGCCAGATTCATTATAGCCAATATAGTGAAACGTAACCTGCAAGACATGATTACAAGCAAATCAGGGAGTATTATTTGTGTATTAAAGTCAAGCTTTAAATTGTAGTGCCTACTCCTAGAGCCTAAAATTTGCAGTTTTGCAGTGCTGAAAATGACATTTTTTTTATAGCTTCGCACTTTATCACCTCACTTGAGTGGCTAATGATAGGCTGACCCCAATATAGATGGATGATAAAATAATGTTAAAAAACATAAAATTTTACATTGACTGGGAGTTTATTTTGGCATACACTAAAAATTAAGAAAGCATAAGTAACAAAAATCACATATCATCTTGTTAATTTCACTAAGAAGATGCCAACAATGCATATTTACAAAATTTCCTGCAAAAATTCTTGAAGGAAGTAGAATGCCAATGGAGGATGGATCTATCAACAACAGTTGACACAAAAGTTAGCATAAAATGCTAGAGAATAAGTTATCAGCATCAAGAAGTCATACTCTTAATCCATGGGTTTTTTATGCTGATAGTGAAAATTTAGGTTGACTTGCTAAGCAACTTCCTTGATTACAATTTTGACATCATTAGTTTATTAAAAAACAAACTCAAATATCAATTTCCAAATTTCTCCTTCTCAACAAACTCAAGATATTCCTCAAAACAAAATATTATGTAATTAATGATGCAGCGCAACTAACTGCCTCCATGCTTTCCTTAACATATATCAAATGTTTTAATACTAAAGCAAAATATACTTCTTTCCATTCTCGAATAATACATAGGGTGAGTTTGTTTTTCTGTTTCAACCATATTTAACGGAGCTTTCCCACTTTTCAAGACAAAAAATGTAGAAGGAAATGGTATGGTGGATAGACGTTCCGATGGGTTTAACTGAAAAAAAAAAAAAAAAACACTTAAAGGTATAGCTAGTTGCTAAACACTACATAGGGACAATTCTCACTCCGATGCTTATTGCCTAATATTTCTCTAAAGTGCTTCAGCCAAACAATTGACTTAAAATTCATTTACAAAGAAAGAAGCAATAGATTGGAAAGAAAATTTAAAGAAAAACCTGCTGACCATCCTTTGGGAAATCACCTTGACCAACTACAAAATCTCGGTATATGAGCCCTGAATCACTCTTTACAAAGTTATTTGATGATACTACTTTAACTTGAAAGCCTGAAACGTATAGCAATAAATCAGACCATCATATCCGAAAACACATCCAAGAGGTACACAATAAATGAATTTCTCACTAGGCTCTTAAATTTAACACACTGAACAGTCGACAAACACAATTGAGACACTGGCCAGAGTGACCACAAGATGAGATTAGCTACATGGATCACATGATATCATTGGGCTCATTTAAAAACCAAATTCTTAAATATATTATTCACTGTCTGATCTCTCTTAAAAACACTTGGTATATTAACAAGTTTTACACTGGCTACTAAGGGCCTAACACAACCCTCCTTAGCCGGGCTTGGGACCGGCTAGGAAACCATAGGTGGATTTACAGAATATACCGTAAAGGTAATGCACTCATGTGCATAAAACAAATGTAAGCTCAGACGTTATGGAGTGAAAACTGGAAAACGTATAGACAAATCAGCAGTAAATCTTTAAAGATTGTCACCTTCTCTAACAAAATTTGGAAAGTCCTCTGGGGCATTGTTTTCTTTCTGTATCCACCGATTTTGTTGAAGCAACCGTTTTTCGTCATACGGATTCTTACTCTTTGTCTTGCCATATGAAGACAAAGTTGGAAAAACACCAGCTGAGACCAAGACAGAAAGGAAGAGTGTCCTCCTCAATGCTTTCTCAAAATGCTGCAACATGCAGCTATCCTGCACTCTATCCTCGCAGACAAAAACAAGCCACCAAATCACAATCCATTCATGAAATTTTCCGCAAAAAGAATGTCACTCCACAGGTCACTCTTACATGTAATCCTTTGATTTTTTGTCGGTGCATCCATGAGTTAATTGCTTCCTTTGACAAAATATAGTTCCTTGTACTGCACAAGGGAAGTTCACTGCCTCAAAAAAGTAAAACTCTTTTAGTACCTGCAAAAACTTCCATTCCCAAACTTTGTTTCCTAATCATGTAAACCTTAAGGCCCTAAGTGGATAAAATTTTCAATAAACACTTACAAAAAGGGAAGAAAATAAAAACTATTAAGCTTCTTCCATAAGTTTAAATTAGCCTATATATAAGCTAACCAATAAAAGCTCTCTCATTTAACTTCTCCAAAAGATAGGTTTAACTTATGCACAAGACAATTTCAAGTTTTCAACTTATGTAATAAACATAATTCACCTTCTTTTATCTTCTTTTCCTGTAAGTGCTTATCGAGAAACTCATCCAAATTCCAAACAAGGTCTAATGCAACAATGCCAGCTCCAGATTCTTCAAACACTTACCTTATTTATATTCAATCTCACTTCCACTCACACCAACACACAACTGGGAATTCAAACTTTCAATTCAGAATTAGAAGATTCTAACATCTAACTCAACATTCTAACATCATACTTTATAACATCAAACCCCATTACCCCAATAACATCCAACACTACTATATATCAACTTTAAAATTAAAACGAAGCATAAAATAAAACCAAATACAGTTCACAGAAAACATTGAATATAAAACAGAAGAGGTATGCAGGTGGCATTGAAAGAGAGAGGATTAAGATTTTGATGCAGAGGATGTGGGAGAAATTAAGACTTACAACGAAAAGACGCCAACAACATAGCTTCAAGCAAGAGTAGAGGAACAGTGGCCAAACTGCCACAGTTGGAAAAAAAATAACCCAACAGAAAGGGGCATAGTTCGCAGGTACGACAAGCGAATTCAGTGGCTGATGTGGCGCGTCGCAATTGACTGGGGAGGAGGGCGTCGAATTGAGTGGAATTCGCTGATCCACGTTGCGAACTCCGGGAGGCCGCGAATTGTGTCTGGACACGTGGCGTGCATTTACCTACTTCGCGTGGGGCTCCAGCGAGTTATCCCCTGCAGCCACTATAAATAGTTGGTCACTTTCAGGGTCCCTCCACTCCCTCAGCTTGCTTCCTCTGGAGACATTCAGGTTAGTTTTTTTTTTTTTTTTGTATTTTTTATAATTAGGTAATTTATAATTAGATTAGATGATATTTAATATTAGTTTATAATTATTTAGTTAGAGGTTATATGATGAATTTATAGAAATATTAGATTAAATTTTTGTTATGTTAAGGTACTTAATTTAATTTATTTAAGTAAAATTAATATATAGTAACATTAAGCAAATTAATTATATATTATAGTTGATAAATATAATTAGCTTTGCATTTCGTGATGTTCGTGGTTAGTTATTTTTTTTCATTTTTGTGTTTCTATTTTGTGTAATTTAGTCATTTGTATTTTAATTTGTGAATATATTTAGTATTTATGTAGTTTTAGTTTGTTAAATATGGAGATTTAAAATATTAGGTTAGAGGATATTTAATGTTAGTTTATAATTATTTAGTTAAAGATTATATGATGAACTTATAGAAATATTAGACTGAATTTTTGTTATGTTAAAGTACTTAATTTAATTTATTTAAGTAAAATTAATATATAGTAACATTGTGTACTTAATGTTCGGTATGCGGGATCGTGTACTTAATGTTCGGCATGCCGCGACACACAACCATACAGCTATATCTGAGGAGATCCACTTGTGGCTTACACAAGCTGGTTTTTATCACGTTGTGCGTCTGCGCAATCACGAGGTCGACATATTCAGTGTTGTGTTCACTTCATATTAGTTGTTTTCTTTGTATTGTAATGTATACGTTACTGTTATGTTAATTTTATGTTTTCAGATTGACCATCACCTTGTCTCAGCGCTTGTCGAGCGATGGCGTCCAGAGACACGTATGTTTCATATGACGATGGGTGAGGTCACAATCACCCTGGAAGATGTACATCATCTGTTGGGGCTGCCGACCGATGGTCATGTTGTTTGTGGTCGTCACGGACGACATAACTTTCGGACTATCATTGGTGATCTGTTAGGGGTTGAGCCGACTGCTGATCGTGATTTGCACGGCGGGTTGTTAAACCTTCATTTTTTGCGGGACCAGTTTGATGTTTATGAGGTCCACTCAGCCACAGAAATAGGACGCCGGAGATACACTCGTGCATTGATATTGCGCATATTAGGCGGTATGTTGTTTGTTGACACTGCTTCAAGCTTCGTCCCAGCTCGTTACTTGTTATATCTGGATGATTTCGAGCGTACAAGCACATTCAGTTAGGGCTCTGCGGTTCTTGCAGCATTATATAGGGAGTTGTGTAAGGCGACACGTCCATCACGTCGTGAGATGGGTGGATGTGCTTTGTTGTTGCAGTTGTGGGCTTGGACGCAATTCCTGACCATCTCTCCTAGCCTTCCTATGGTGGAAAACTAGGAGGTGATACAGCGCAAGATATATGCGCACATGTATTGTCTTTTGTATGTTAGTATTCCACGTTTTGGTTGTATTTGGAGTATATGTTGGTCATTCGACGTTTTTTGTTGTTGCAGATTTAATGTTTACGATACGAGACAGAGCGTATATACCAACATTCGTAGATATCGGCATCATATTGATGTCATGCATAGGATAGACATACATTGGAGGCCTTATGACCTTGTAGACATAGTCCAACCAGCGGATGTGCACATGGCGCGGAGATGGTTGGCTGTCTGTCCTCTTATCTGCTATGAGATTGTCGTCTACCAGCAGCCGGATAGAGTTATGCGTCAATTTGGGTTTGACCAGCCAATTCCAGACGATCCTATTAATTGTAGTGAACTGCTGACGATTAGCATAACGGGTAAGACAGACGTGGATTGGACTCACCGCCATGCTTTCTTTATTGGCCAATGGGTAGATAGAGACGCCCTTTGTGTTGCATAACGTTCAACCTATGCGGAGAGATGGGTACCTATCTGCCAACAGTGAGTACATGCAGTGGTATTACTTAGTTACTCGTCGTTGGATGACACGCAGAGCCGCTTTGAATGCACATGTGGTACGCATGTTACTTAAAATTGTGTAATTTGCATGTAAATTTGCATTTTATATTCGCTAATAATTATTCATGTGCAGGCGAATCGAGCAGAGACTGTTGTACATTTGCTTTCACCTGAGGCACAGGGGGTATTTGACACGAGTCAGATATACCAGGAGGCGATTCGAGTGTTGGCTGCATGTGTTGATGTAGACAGACTAACAGATCCTGGAGATGTTGCAGCACCACCCGTGCGACGTCAGACGGAGGCCCCTCCTCCAATGGTTCGGCGTAATCGACGAGCGCGTCACGAGGGGTTACCCCTTCACCACTCCACTCCGCCAGTTGCAGACACAGCAGTGGTTGTACCGCCTATTCCTCCACGTCCTCCAGGCATGTTCTACGCACCTGGGTACCCTTCGGGGCTATCCCAACAGTACTGGTGGCCGCCACAGTATGTTCCTGGATCACAGTACCCCCCTTGGGTTCCAGGACCGTCGATGCCTCAGCCAAGGGTCCCATATTCATCATACCCCATGTATGCAGTTGGGCCTAGTACAGCTGGACCAAGTTTAGTTGGGCCTACCTCATCTGGTTTGCAGTCGATACCCAGATCTGACACATAGGCCAAGAGGGGTCGTAGGCCGGCACCATTTCATTCTCCACTGCTTGACTAGGTGATCGTGGTGTGGGCGATATATCCCTATCTTCGTAATACATTTCTTAGGTTTGTTGGGTTGGTAGTGGGGGTGATGGGGATACATCTCTGTCTTTGGGATTATCCTGCGGCTCTCTGTTAATCTCAATGGAGGTAGTGGGTTGAATACAATGTTGACTGCTTGATTGTCCACCACAGTTTAATTCCGCATACAAT
Organism: Glycine latifolia; assembly: GCA_013407115.1. Classification (NCBI taxonomy): domain Eukaryota; kingdom Viridiplantae; phylum Streptophyta; class Magnoliopsida; order Fabales; family Fabaceae; genus Glycine; species Glycine latifolia. The sequence goes on along the minus strand of CM023956.1, from coordinate 12,098,563 downwards.
TCAATAAATCTGGGGTTTTCTCCGTCCAATGTGCATGCGTCTGTAACTAACGCTACATCGTCATCATCTACAATATTCACACCAACTCACTGCACCGGATTGCCCGATGCACATCTAACTGTCAATCGAGAGACAGATTGTCCGCGTTGTAATTTCAACTTCTTGTAAATAATTTTCATTAGATCACGATGGCTACATCCTGGGGGCATGCGAAACATTTTATTTTCTCCTTCAAATATTTGACCATTAGGTCCAAAATATCTACTCTTATTATAATACACAATGGTGCTTAGACCATTTCTACTATTACTCATTTTGTGGTAAAAAAGTCAAAAATAACATAACAATGCCTTTGGGACTAAAAATTAATAAACCAAAATAATTGAAAATCTCTACTAATTTTAAAAAAAAGGTGTAAATAGGAATAAATTCCCTGTTTCATACAATAAAATATGTCACCTAATTCACTGTGCCAAAGTGTTTGAAGCTGAAAAATGACAAAACAAAATAACACAAAATATATTGGGTGATTTAAAAATCAGATATAAATACCACACAATTCTGTATAGCGTGTGACATTCTGCTATTTTTTTAGACACAAGGTATGGAATGGGGGTATAAATAGGACTAAATTCGCTGTAAGAGGTGACAAAATATGTCAAATAATTCGCAGTGTTCCACAGCGAATTAATAGGAACCTGCCACGTGACAAAAGCGTTAGAAAGCCACGTAATTCACTACCACACGAAAGAACTTCGCTGCTCTCTCTAGCAATTTTCGAGCATACTTCCCTGCTGTCTCTAGCGATTTCATGAATTTCGCTGGTACTGCCAACGAAGTATGTGCTGTGACATTATGTCAATTTTCCTTGGATGCGTGGAAGTTTGGGGTTTTTTTTTTTTGCTAAGTGTGGCATTTTGGCCAAAGTTTCTAAGAGTAGAAGCACGCAACACAACACAACATTATCTGCGAAAACTGGAGTGTCCAGTTTAATAAACAAACATGAACCGTAGATTAAAATGAATGATAAAGATTTTTCCACGTGTGCCCACATCATTAAACAATAACATATTATTAGGACCCACCTTAACCTTTACGAAGTACTTGCACCGTGAAGAGACTCTCTCTCTCTCTCTTCCACCTTCATTTCTTCACTTGTTGGTTGGTTCATCTATGGCAGGAGCAGAAGGGTTCGTTGAAGCAGATAATGCAGAGGCCATAATTACCAGAATTGAACACAAATCCCGCAAGATCGAAACTTTACTCAAACAGTACTTACCCTTTTCTTCTTCTCTCTTTATTTCAAACACAACACTTGTCCCTTTTCTGGCGAACGAATCAATTTACTTGTTTCTTAAGAAAATAAATCTTTAAAGTGATCATTATTATTTGCTATTATGGTCTGTGCTGTGATGCAATTTCAGGTATAAGCCCGTGGAAGCCCTTAAAACTGCCCTTGAAGGCACATATGCTATCATTGGGGATGAGCGTTGCAAGGTTTTTTCACTCACCCCCCTTTTATTTTGTCTATTTTTGTTGACTGTTTTATCTTCTTTTTTTATTATTAATTCATTTGGGTAATTGTGGAACTGAAACAGAGTTTTATTTCTTCGAAATTCACACAATAGATGTAATGTATTTCTTAGGTAACAGGAAGGGTCTGTGTAATGAATTTATTTCAAACAAATAATTTTTTTCTTCTGCAAAATAAACAGCTGAAATCTTAAAATTTCAGATGTCCAAACATAGTAGAGGTGTCATGTGAATTTCAAAGAAACCATAGAGGGTGTCAGTATAATTGCTCTTATTATTATTATTCTTATCACCATCATCATCACCAATAAGCTATTTTTAGCTAGCATTAAAGACTAGTTTTTTTTTCTTTCCATTTTTGTTACTTTGGAGATCTGGTGCAATTCAATTGAAGTTTTCAAATTCTTTGAAATCATGACATATTTTTCATGTATGTTGGGTTTTATTTTTTCTGTTTTTCGTTTTATATTTTAGAGTTTTGATACTTAAATATTTGTGCTTACATTTGATAGTGGTTGTTGGGTAACAAAAACAGTGTTTCACCCCCTTTCTAAAGCTAAGCTCAACTAGCATAGACTATTCTTTTTGTTACACGTACAATTGTAGTAATTGAAGTTTTCTAATTTGTTGTTAACTTGGTATTATCTGTTTTCTATTTTTGGACAGTCGGCTCACTGGCTTGTGGTGCACAGAACTATAATGGCTATAAAAGATGTGGATGGGATGCTTTCTTCCTTGGATCCTGAGTACTATGATATCCTAATGAAGTGAGTGCCAAAGTTTCTTGGTTGAATTCATTTTTACATGTCAGTTTTAACTTGGATAGCTTCTCATTCTTCTAGAATACAAATTTGCTTGGATGATGGTACTAAATACACTTTTACTTGCTTATAAAAAGAACCAGAGGTAATAACATTCTGAGGTTTCTAGTTTATGATCATTGTAGTTTGGTCTGTATCCTGCATGATATGTGCTGCACTTGAACAATTACAGATAGAAATTGGAACATGGAGCTGCAATAAACATAAGCGATTTGTTTGAATATTTTCTCCAAATGGAATGATAATGTGTTGGTAAACTCATAACATAGGTGTGAATAGAATTCTAAGAGATGGTTATATAGTGTGGGGCAAGTAATGGTTATTAAATTAGGAAGTAAAGGGCAGGCAGTGTTTCTTGATCTTCCCTGCTGTAACAATTCTAACTCAACCTTATTACTTTCTGGAATATATGGGGTGTGTTTTTGTCACAGTATTTTCCTAGCCTTCTGATATTCATATAAGATATTCAGACTAGGGGAATTTCACGTGATTTTTGTGCTGAATATTATTAGGGATTTTATTGGGCTATTTTATATAATTTCAAGATAATTATGATAGAATTTGAGACCTATTAGGATGATGTATAGATTAGGATAGTCAGAGAAATTGTTTATTTCCAGTCAATTTTATATGGCTATAAAGCCTATAAGGGCCTTTCATGTATGAAACAAGACGCTCCTTATATTTTCATTAGGAATATTAAAAAAAAAAAAAAAATACTACATACCCCATTGCCCAGAGGCTCCTAGCTATGCGAAGGCAAGGGGAAGGGATATTGTACGCAGTCTTACTCTTACATATGCAAAGAGACTGTTTCTGGATTTGAACCCATGATCAACAAGTGATCAAGGCACAACTTTACCGCTGTGTCAGAGTTCACCCTTATTTTCATTACGAATATTTTTCCAAGAAATTTCCTTGTTGTTTTGGTGAATTTCTAGAATTTCTATTAGTATTTCCTTGGCCATTTGCTAGAATGATAACTAGCCCACCTCTTTTGGTGCTTTATTTATAGTCAATAAATCAATTCACAATAACTATTACGTGAATGCGATCTTAGCTGGGCCTTGTCTTGTATAATTTGGCCATTTTAGAACACAGCATGCTGTGGCTATTCTCCGCAGGTATCTAATTGCTTTAAAGCATCCATTACAACCTCAGTCTTCTAAACCACATACCAAATCACTAGTCTGCATACTGCAAGAGTTAGAAGGGATCTTTCATACCCACCCTAGGACACATAAATACTGAATGCCTCAAGAAGTGTTTATTGGAGCTTGTAGTGCCCAGTGTCTCAGATCTGATATAATATTTTTTTTAACAGAAAAGGTAGATCACTTAACTATCCTTTCCTTTCTATGCCCAGAACCTACAACAAGTAGAGAAAACTTCAAAATTAGATGACCATGTCTAGCAATCTCCAACCAGCTCGCTACAAAGTTGCCAAGCTGCCTCATAACACTAAAAGTGGTGATTGTTTGCTTGACAACATTTGGAGCACATGATATAATCATAAGGAAAAAGGGACATATAAATCCGCTGAAGTTTAAAATATTCAACAGACACACAACATTTCTGAAAATGTGTGTCTTCTGGAAGAAAAAGAATAGTATGTCTGCAAACTACAGAAGGGATGCCCCTCTCTGGTTCCACCAAAAGACCTTTGATTGAACCTCACTTCCAGAATCTCATAGCAAAATGAGCTGAATCTTGAATATTCCTATCCTCAACAGAAATTCTGAGGGAAGGATATAGTATCTCCTAGGATTATGCTCAGAATGAATGAGCCTTGTGATCTTATTCACTCTTGCAACCAATAAGATAGGTCTAAAATCCTTCACAAAACTGCAATTATCTTTTTTCAGGAACCCAAGCATTGAAAGGCTAAAAGTAGAATTTGTGTTAAAACCAATCTCACCAATGATATTGAATTCATGAAAAAATTGCTAACAAAAAACAAATTACCATTTACTATATCCCAACTATTCAAATTATCATAAATCCATCTAGTCTAAGAAGCCTTCTCTCCCATATGGCCCTCATTACCTTTAATTCAATGGGCCTCTGTAGCCTCATTGTCTGTCTGCAGCAACAGGACTTCATACTACCCTTCAATAAAAGGACAAGGTATAACCTCAAAATTGAGAGATTTTGGTATTGATTAATCATACATCTCTTTCTCCTCCCAATAGGTCACCTTAATTATATCCCCTCCCCAATCCATGCCAATCTGTTTTATTTTGTTTGTACATCAGATAACCCATTCTCAGCAGCCAACCTATCCAACGAATTCCATTCACATTGCCTGTTAGATTTCAGCTTAAATCCAGTTGGCATTAAGTAAAGTTGCCCGACAAATATATAAGTTGCACCTCGAGAATTGTGGTTGACGATGTGGGACTTTCTATAAGAAATAAGGATATTCGATGAAAGGTATCAGTGGTACCAGAATGAAAAGATGAGGGAGCATAAATTGAGGTGGTTTGGGCACGTTATGAGACGGCCACTGGATGCTACCGTAAGAACAAGAGTTTGTTACCAAGAGCTTGACGTAAACAGAGGTAGAGGTCGACCGAAACTTATTTGGGAAAAGGTAGTTAAACAAGACCTAATGGAGTGAGATATAGATTGACGGACGGTATGTCTTAGGACGAAGTGGAGAAAAGCTATAAGCTTGGTGGAGGGTTAAACCCATTAGTAGTTCTATGTTCTAGACGTTCCCTTGTTTTAGTTCTTTTCCTCTTCCTTTCTCCCTTCTCCCTTTCACCCTTCTTTTATTTTAGCTTATTTTTTCTCACTTTTGTCTTATTTTTTCACTTATAGTTACTATAGTAGATAACAAATGGTATTCTTACACCATTTTCTGTCCTAAGAGGTTGTTGTTTGCCATAGGTACTTGTATAGAGGCTTAGCTACAGGAGATCGTCCCACATGTGACCAATGTCTTCGGATTCATGAAAAGTTGACAGAGAAAGCAGGACTAGGTTGCATCCTACGTTTCCTCACTGATACTGTAAATACAGTTTGATTTCTGGACTACTTTTTATTTGGAATTCTTTGTTCTTTTCCTTTTGATGTTTTCATTTTTATTTTGTGTTTGCAAGACTACAGCAATCAATGTAGTGAAATATATGGGAAATGTAATAATTTTGGATTAATAACATGGTTTTTAACTTTTCAAGACTTGTTGAGAAATATGAATATTGAGCTTGAAGTTCATCCTCTTAGTTTCCTAATCCCCTGACCTATAGAGTTTTGAATTACTTTTGGAGGAAAACATTTAATGCATTTTGAGTGTAAAACATTCTGTCAAATAGAATGAGATATATGGCACAGAAAGGAAACTCATACCATAAGATGGAGTTTAAAATGAATTTTGGAGCCTGTGGCCAACTTTTTCCTTCACATCCTTGATTATCTATTTTTACACCCAGTTCCAAAAGCAGATTATTTGACCATAGCTATTCCAGGTTGTGTAAAACATCAATATACATAAATAATACTGAGTTTAATTTTGATATACTGTAAAAAAAATTACATTATCATGTATATTTATAGGGGTGTTAACATTTTAGTCTCGAGACTCTTTTTAACATACGTTTTTTTAAAAAACAACATTGACATTAAAATAGGGCATATTTAGTGACGTTCATGAATCTTGCATTCTTACCCAATAAAAATATATGAAGTAAGAGTTTTACTTTTATCCAATATCATAGGTTTTACAGAATCTTATTAAATTTCTTGAAGTGTTGAAGAATGACATTCCAAATATTTTAAGAAAAAATATTTATTAACTATTTTGAATTTTTTTTATATTTCTGAAAATATTTAAAATTGGTTCACATTATCTTTTTCCTAAAAATATATTATATCGCTAAAATATCATTTTTATTAAAGAAATTATTATATTTTATATCAACCATCAATTCATCAATTATAACATAAATTGATCATACGGTTGACACCAAAGTCGTGTCCATCATTCAAACATACAACCATTATATTTGCTAAAAGGGAATAAAAAATGAAATCATTTCGCCATTGTTTTCAATATTTGCTAAAAATGAATAAAGATTTTTATGTTTTGTTATAAATTGTACATTGTTTCGGAGAATCCAATTTCGACAACATGCGAATTCACAACTTTGTAGGATTTTTATTTTTCACAACTCTTAACGTAAATATTGATTGCAATATATTTTAAAAAAAATTATTAAACAGAAACTGATGATTTAAAATGTAAATGTTTATCAGTAAAATAAAATTTTTAAATAAATCTCAGCCAGAGAAATTTCTAACTCAACTTAAAACACCCGAATTTACCAAATAAAAAACCTATATACATTGAAGTTTGTGAAATTGAAATGTCACAATATTTATTTACCCAGAGAAAAAAGAAATGTGAATGTTCCTGCTGGGAAACCCCTCTTCCCTTGGGCTAAATATTTAGCAAGACATTAAAATGAAACCGAGGTAACCATAAAGGGTAAAAAAAGTTGCAGGGTTGTTAGTGTATCAAATAACGCACAGCACCACCTACATAGACAAATTCTCTATATACAAATTTGATAATAAAAACATATCCAAAAAAAATAAAACCAAATTCCAAAAATGAAACACGGTCAAAAACAGTACTATTGGCCAATGTTCCAACATGCAAGATGCAGTGATGGGCATGATGTGGCCCATGATGATGCTACCTTTTAACTGTGCTTGTTACTACCTTCCCTTTGAAAACTTTACTTTCAAAGGCGCACACACACACACGTGATGATACACTCACTAGTGCGTAACCACATTTTACCTTTGTTGTTGTTCACTTCTTGCTAAATGGTTATTGGAAATCCACATCTTAAGGAGAATGAAGTGTGCACAAGCAAACAAAGTAGAGTCCCACAATCTGACTCACCCAACCCCATGTCCAACCACATTGGACCAAAAAAGATGGGAATCAGTGCAAAAGATAGACAAAATCATTTCTAACTGAGACCACACTCATTATCCCTTCATGGGAATCCCCTTATTTTGTCCCCTCTCCTCAATCTCGCACAAAATCCCACCTTTTTCACCCCATGTGGCATTACAAGTCCAATGAAAAGAAGCAAATAAAATATAAAATAAAAACAGATTCCAATTTCCTTTTCCATCTTTCCAAGGTTAACAAATAACAAATATTATTCAGCATATGAAAACACTAATTACTTTAACATGTCCAAACTTTACACATCCTAAAGTTGACTAAAAACATGTTCTATCTAAGCTCAAAGTAAAATAAGCCTAGACAAAAAGAGTTAACCAAAAGCATGAGGATGATTCTAGTTGCATCCTTTTTTTTTTAACTCTTCAAAATCTCTACCTTTTCTTTTACATTTCAAAAATTAATTTCTATAATTGCATTGTAGATTCCGAAAACTAATTTCTGCGATGTAAAAGAGAAGGGACGGTGCAATGGAAAAAAAAGGGTGCAAATAGAATTTCCCAAACCATGAGCTCTCAAAGTCCTAGTAAAGTTAACCAACACATAAGATTCCTATTTCTTTGATTCATTTCTGTCTAGCACAACTAAAATGTCCTAGCTTCCATCCTGAACTTTACCCTATCACCAAGGGCCGGGAGCGTTCAATTATGGCCGGCCACGGTGCTGATTCAACATTGCTGCCCAAGGGTTGATGGGCATCGGCTGCTGGATGGTAGGGCCCACCAGGTTGAGATTAGCTGGAGGTGGGGCAGAGGGCATGGTGGCCGGAGAGGAAGAGGTCGCGGATGAGACGGCAACACGCTCACATGAAGGGCACATTGTGAGAGTGGTGGGAGGGTTCATTTGCATGTAAAGCTGCGGGGATAACTTCAATGCCCTGAGCTCATGCACTTCCTTTTGAAGCCTCTTATTCTCTTCAGTTAGATTCTCACAGCACCTCTTCAAATATTCACAATCCACTTCAGTCTGCTTTAACTTGGTCCTGCATTAGTTGATCCAAAAGCATTGACATCACTATCTTCTTTCATTACAATGGAAGACAAAGTAACACATGACATTGACACATCAATTTTTTATTTCCATTGACACATCAATTTTTTATTTCCATTGACACGTTAGTTTATCAGTTTTATCACTGTAACGTTAGAAATTTAAGTACTTCCACTACCTAATGAAAACTGAATGAACCCCGTGTAAACATCAAAGGTTCCAAAATTTGACTTCAAAATCCATCATCACCAAATTACAACATGTTTGTGCGTGTTGTGGGTACAAGCATACACTTTTATTTCAAAATTATCATCTACGACTTTATATCTTTTCATGTCTCACAAAAGTTGTGATATTGATCACTCTCAAATGGGTCAAATCCCAATATAAATGTAGGAGCTGTGCTTGTTAAAAAAGAATGAAATTGATGAGGAGCAACAAATCCTTCTAAATAGAAAAAAAACACAGTGGGGCATATATGTTACAGAAACTTAAATAGGGACAATAAACAATGCCACAGCACAAAACATTACTTAATGCTCATATACAATAAAATGTCAATTATGCCCCTTGGATGAGAATTCTTACCTTGCTCTTCTGTTTTGAAACCACACCTCCACCTGCCTAGGCATCAAATTCAACTGCTTTGCCAAAGCTTGCTTTTGCTTCTACAAATAATAACAATAATAATTTAAGACTAAATGCAAGCATTTAACTATAGTTTCAAAACAAATACAACTATTAAAAATATATAATTTAGAATAAACCTCATTAAAAATATATTGATATTTTTGCAAAGTGGGACACTAAAGTAAAATTCCATAAACTTAACAAGTACAAGTATGCAAAATAAGATTTGTTCTTCATTCATTTGAAGAATTTATGCAAGATTTTAAGAAATGTCTGCAACCACAATTCCGGCCGCAATGTAATGTGTTTGGTTTTACGTCACAATGGCCACAATTTTGTCAGTAAGGTTTTGGTTTTATGTCACCGCTACCACAATTTCAGCTGCAAGGTGTTCGCTTTTATGTCACTGACCACAACTTCGGCCAAAACGTAAGGTGTTTGGTTTTACATCACCGCAACCGCAATTTCAGCCGCAAGGTGTTTCGTTTTTTGCCATTGTGGCCACAATTTTGACCGGAATGTAAGGTGTTTGGTTTTATGTCTCTGTGGCAGCAATTTTGGCCGGGGAAGGTAAGATGTTTGGTTTCATGCCACTGCATCTGCAATTGCAATCACAAAGTATTCGGCTTTATTTTCACTATGACAACAATTCCGGCCGGAAGGTAAGGTGAACGGTTTTATGCACTTGCAACAACAATTTCGACTGCATTTGGCAACAACTTTCTACGGTAACAAAGATCACATTCACAATGACAACGACACAATTTAAAACCTTTAATATAAGAATAAATGACAAGCTCAAAATAAAAAGCAATTCCAAAAAGAACAAAACTTGGAACACAGTTTCATAAAAAGTTCCATAAGTGTTTTTGATACTGTTATCCAATTCTGGTTACCAAGATAAAACTTCAATTCTGATTATAGAAGAACGCTACAAACACTTAAATGCATCCAGGTTTTGCCTTACCAAAAATGTACTTTATGTTGCAACGGAAATTACCAAAATGCCACTACTACCCTTGACTCACCGGGTTCAGAGTGTTGTGTTCCTTGAATGTTTCTTCCAGCACCAAGGCCTGTTCCTTGGACAACCTCAGCTTCTTCCTCGACGCGTCGGCGTCGGCGTCGGCGTCTCCACCGCACGCGCCGCCTTCATCGTCGTCGCTTCCGCCGCCGCCGCGAGAACTCGACGTTCTCTCGTTCTCGTCCCCGTTTCCCTCTCTCTCGCTCCGCTTCCCGCTGATGCTCGATATCGTGCTGTTCGGTGATGACACCCCGTTCTCGTCATCGAACGCCGCCAGAGCCGCCGAAGGCGGCGGCGGTGGCAAATTCACGTCTATTCCGCGGAAGAACGGCCGCGTCTCGGAGCTCCGATCTGTCACGTGGGACGCACGTGAGTCAGTGGCAAAACAAGTAATTTACAGTGAAATTAAAGGGTATTTCAGTACAAAGAAGTGCTATAATTCATAAATTAAAAAACAAGACCAAAAAAAAACACCTGTGTTCATGATTTTCGTCTGAAAATTTGGGAAATAAGTTTAGTTTCAACGGAAAATATCAGAAAAATTAAAAGGGTTTGTGTTCTTCAAAAAATGGAAATGGGTTTTATTTGTTTCAAGCAAAAATGTGCAAACAAAAAAAAGAGAAAAGGAATGATTTTTATTCACACGAAAGAAAATAAATATACATTTTGGAGGAATCTAAAAACCATGAAAATTGAACAAGTTAAATACCGTGAAATATTGAATAAAAAATTATATCATGAAAATGGAACAAGATAAAGGCATGAAAAATTGAAAAGAAAAATTGGAGGGATAGATAAGATGAAAAACTTACTATGAAAATGGAACAAGCTATTAAAGGAAGCCCTTTGGTTTGGAACCGATTGAGGAGGCTTGTGCACGTTGAAAGGGTGTTGTTGTTGTTGATTATTATTATCATCATCATTTTCTCCCCATCCTAACTTCAACCCCAACCCCAACCCCAAGCCATCATCTTTCTCACTCATTGTTGTGTTGTGTGTGTGTTTTTTTCTCACCCAATTGTGATGATTAGAAAAAAGAGATAGAGGGGCTAAAATGGGGTAGATGGCTTTGGTGGCCACAGGGCCAAAATAGCTTTTTTGCAGAACAGTAGTAAAAGAGAATAGAGAGAGGGAGATATATATAGACAGATACTATGGAGGACAGTGATGAAAGAGATAGATGGATAGAGAAACTGAGGAAAGAGTGAATAGGCATAGAGTTAATGATGACTTGTGTCAGAGTGCCAAATTGGTTCAATCATCATATGCAAATGGCGAGTACTAGTACTACTAGCAACAATAACATTGTCCTAGGCTAGACTACACTCTTCCGTATGCATCAAAGTCCAAACGGGATGTGGTTGTTTTTTAACCATGGTTGAGTTTGTGCTTCAAACGAATCAAACCACAATGTTTGTTTTACGGTTCTACTAGTGTGTTGGTTGTTTTGTAATGTTTCGGAATATCATTTATTGAGCAAGTTTAATGGTTAATGAGGAGAGAAGTAGTACTTACCTAATTTAGGATTTGTCTGTTTTTAAGTTGACCGACATTACTTTTATGAATTTAATTAAATGCAACTAAGGATATTTTATATATTTATTTAATTATGAGGATAGTTTTATAATTAATAATAATTTTATATTCGGACATATTATCTTTGTCGAAAAATATAAAAAATAATAATCATATATATAATTTATTAACTTTTAAAATAATTATTTTAAAATTTATATTATTTTTAAGTCAAAGTGAAAATAATAATTTACATGGCGATTAAAAAAATAGTTTATATCATTTGACTTTATTAATGCCATTTAAAAATATTTTTTAAAATTATATTTCATTAAAATTTAATATCCAGAATTTAAAAATTTTAATTAAAAATAGAATCTCAATTAAATAAATGATATTTTAAACATAATATCATTAAATAGGTGTAATTAGTTATTAAAATATATTTAATCTACTATTCATATTTTTTTCCTTCTTATATTTGAGTCCTAGAAAAAGTACTTCAGATTATTTTTAATTAGACAATAATGTAAAAAAAAATAGACAATGATGAATTTAACAAAATTAATATCTAACGATTAAATATAAATAAAATGTTAATTAGGCATTTTTTTAAAAAAAGAATTCAATAGGCATGTTTGATAATGTAAAAAAATGTACACTATCAATAAATTAAAAATTAATTACTAAGATAACTTTTAAGTGATTATTATAAAATTAAAAAAATAATTAATTAATATATATATATATATATATATATATATATATATATGATAGTTTGTGACTGGTATATATGAGATAGTTTGTGACTGATAATAATATAAAAAAATTACATTATCTATGTATTTAATAGTTTGTGACTGATAATAATATAAAAAAATTACATTATCTATGTATTTAATATTTATTTTAATTTATTTTTATAATATTAATGAAAGTATTAAATATTTTTATATTATATTTATCATTATTTAATGTAGAGTGAGAAAATGAAAAAAATATAAATAAAAAAATCTAATTAATTTGAGATAAGAAGCACTCCCTTTTTGTCAGTAATGTACTAGTAATTATTAAGAAATTGTATAGCAAATTTATGAAGCCTAAAATATTAATTACATTTCTAAAACGTTATTCCATACTTAAATGTGAAATAAAATGTGGCAATTAAAATCAATATTAAAATAAGAATAACGGTTTTCAAAATAAATAAAAAGTGTTTTTTCTTATAGAAAAATTAATGAAGTGTTACTTTCAATTTTTGTTGAAGAGTTACTTTCGATTTAATACTAATGTATAACACTGATTTTTTTTTCAAATAAAAAGTGATATACCATCAATGCAAAGAAATTAAAACAATTCATAAAATTTAGGTTTAATATCACTTTTGGTTCATTATATTTTGTAGTTATTTCGCTTTACTAAATTAAATTTTAAAATTTTCATTCTACTCTTTTATGTTTTCAAAATGTATCACTTTGATCATTTTTTTAATTTTTCATTAGAAATATTAGTGTTTTGTTTAAATTTTAAATTTTTAAAATGGTTAAATGTCACTTTTGATCCATCATATTTTATAGTTATTTCACTTTACTACATTATGTTTTAAAAGTTTCATTATGGTCTTTTATGTTTTCAAAATATATCATTTTTATACTTTTTCAAGTTTTTGTTAAAAACTTAGTGTCCATTGTGTTTTAAATGTTAGAGTAGTTAAATTAACACAATGGTTGCTAAAACTTATCACTATCTTTTTTAGTTAAAAAATAAAAAAATTACTAAGTAAATGAAGAAAAGATGGATATGAAACCATGAACAACAACAACAGTCACTCTCATGTCATTATTAGTATTATTCTCTTCATTCAATTTAATCATTCAATAACGATAATAAATTTATTCATCAATTACTCTCTATTATAATAAGTAAGGACCCCTTCTCTTTCGGTTGCTTCGCCTCTTATTGTCGACCCAAAAAGATCATTGCCCCACCTCCACTTCCATCTCTACCATAACCTTCCTACATGGCCAAAATTGTTGCCTCACCTAACAACAACTGTCTCATCGCTGCCATCAACAACAATGCATTGACGAAGGCAAAGAAGAAGACTGACAACACCTGATTGTGAATAAGGTTTGACCGACAAGGCCAGTAAGAATCATCTTCCAATAAAACACATCATTCAATCCCTCTTTGTGTTACTCGTCTTTGCGCAAACCAGTTATAGATATGTAACATCCCAATCAAATCACACTAGAATGATAGGGATCTAGAGGTTGTGCAAGTATGAGACTGTACATGAATTGATTGTATTACCTATACCAACATGATGCATTTGTTTTTTGGTAGCCCATCACTTAAGAACTTCATAGCTAAACGTATTTGGTTTGGAGAAGTTATGGGATGGATGACCTATATGGGAAATTTCTTGAAAAGCGTGTGAGTGAAGACAAACACGCTAAAAATTATTGTGTTGGTTTGTGGGGTTAGTCATTGATCTTGGAAGCAGGCAAAATTGATTTTTGAAGTCTCAGAAAGGGCTACTACGAAGAATTCTGATCAGTGAAGGATTCTGATCAACAAGAATGTTGAGTGAAGTGTAACCACGTGAAGTGTCATAGTGTGCGAGTCACCGAGAAGTAGAAAATCAGGTATGTTACAAGATGTCAAATGAAAAATCCTCTACTTGCCCGACCTAACTATGCATGAGAGTTGAGGTATTGCTTACAGACCTCACAAAGAGCCTTGTGACTTCCTTATTCAAATCTGGGTTAATTTTGGCGAGTTAGGGTCATGATTTTGTCGTTCATTGAAGACAACTATTGTTTTGATCTCCTTTGCTTCTATTTCCAAGAGCATAAATGTACAAAAGGTTTTGGTTTTCCAGTTAGAAGTATAATAATTTTCGGTGGTTCTAACAAGATTATGTGTTCACATCGTTCAATTTGTGTGGTGCTATATTTTTCCCTTTTAGATTTGGAAGAGATTGGAGAAGTTGATAGTTTTTTTAGTTGTTTATTTTTTTAAAATAAAATAAAGATTGTGAAGGTTTTTAACAGTCACTATGTAAAGTTAATTATTTTAAAAGATTTAATATCACGTTTGGTCTATTATGTTTCAGGTTTGGTACATTAAGTTTTAAAATTTTCATTTTTGTCATTTATGTTTTCAAAATGTATCATTTTGATTCTTTTTAAAATTTATAAGTTAAAAAAAATAACGTTTCTAATGGAATATTGAAAAGACAACCAAAATGATACACTTCAAAACGTAATAGACCAAAAGTGACATTAAACCTAAAATTTATTATTATTGATTGATTATTTATATAAATAATAGACTTAAATATATTTTTTATACTTGTAATTTAGTATGGTTTTTGTTTTGGTTCATGCAAAAAAAAAATTAATCCTTATAAAATATATTTGTTTTGTTTTTCATCTTTAATGTGCTTTAAAAAGTAAAAAATGTTTTTAACATTAAAAAACACTATCTAAATCACTTTAAGGTAAAAAAAATACATTTATAAGACAACTTTTTATAATAAAAAAACCAAATTTCATTAAAAAATGTAATTAAACCTACATAATAACATGTGAGAATCATAAATTTTATTCATGATGCCTTCATGTTGTTTGTGTTTTCGTTTAAGTTCAGAAGGAAAAACAACTTTTTTCTTGGTTGATTGTTGAATATGTAAAATAGAAGAGTGAGAGAGATGGGTTTCAACGCTCGCAGAGATTTGAATCATGACCTCATCTTGTTAGGGAAATATTCATGTGTCATCATTCAAGGTGGGTCCCACTATTGCTCAATAGTGAAAGAAAAGAAGTGAGTGACATGGACTTTATATGGCATGCCAACGCCAACTCACCACTCATGCATATGTACATTAGATACAGTCAGTGTTTTAAAAACCGACCCGGTGACTGACCCGATCAAGGTACTGGGTCACTGGGTCAGTGGTCGAACCAGTGGGTCACTGATTGACTCGCATGACCCGGTCAGTGGTCGAACCGGTAGGTCACTGATTGACCCGGATGACCTGACTAATGGTTGAACCGGTTGACCCGCATGACAATATCTTAAAATATTTATAAAAAGTCACAAATTAATATTTTTCCATAACATAGAATCATAGATAATTAGATAGCAAAATGTTAAAAAAAACATCATTATCCAAGTTCAAACAAACAAGTTCCAAATAATAATATCACAAACATAAGCTAAATAAAATAAGGCATCACAAACCATAACATAGATAATTAGATACCAAAATGTAAAAAAAAAATGTTATTGTCAAAGTTCAAACAAACAAGTAAAAAAAATCATAAATATAAGTTAAATAAGTTTAAGTTCAAGAAACAAAATTATGAATAAAAAATTATAGAATGTTAATTGTCATCCAATAACTTACTTGATTAAGAAAAGTATATTAAAAAATTCAAAATAACAATTAAAGTATTAAAGTTTATAACACAAGTAAAGTGCATTAATAAAAAAGAAAGTGTAAATAGTAACTACTTAAATTAAAACAAAAGTTCAATTAAAAAAAAAAGGCAGAAGGAGTATAGTAAGTAATAAAGGGACTGCATAAAGTAAAGCTGTAATGGATCTTGGCCCAAATGGAAAAAAACCCTATTCCCACGTATATAAAACGTTTTGTGTTGTTACTGCTGCACTTTGCGCCGCTGCAACGTTTTTGTTTTCTTCTTTAGCAATTGTGCCTGTGCTGCACTTTCCCTCACGGGCCTCACCCCATCCTCCCACATCTCTTTGTTTTCCCCTAAAATGAAAAGCTGTTCGTTCCTCCCACCCACCCCCCACACCAAACAAAAACGAAACCCACCCAACACCCCCCCCACTGCACCTCCAACCGTTACCCCCTTCACCCCCCCCCCCCCCCCCCGCGACGTGAACAGGCCGCCGCTGCCGCCATGGACAAAGCTCCACGCCACCCGGACGAAAGTCAAACCACGACGCGAGTGCGTGGAGGGAGAAGACGGGGCGTCGTTCCAGAAGAGGTTTTATTTTTTTTAAATAGTGACCCGGTCCGGTTCGCCGGGTCGGCGGTTGAACCATGAACCCGGCCGGGTCACACCGGATCGTACCGGATTGAAAACATGACCGATCCACTGTCTGACTCGACCCGGTCTAGTCACCGGGTCGCGGTCCGATCGGCCGGGTCGGTCCGAGTTTTAAAACACTGGATACAGTAAGCTATATTGAAATTTGAAAATGGAAAATGTTAATAGTATATTAATTTTAATAAAAAAAGTAATTATTAGACAAAGTTTATAGAATGGAAAACAAACTTAAATTATTCAATAAATTTTATATTAAATTCATTGTAAAGAACATATTAGAATGCATTTGATTAATTTATAATAAATAATTCATTTAAAGCATATTTATTTTTATGACTAGTGGTGATAAATTTTTTAATAAATATTTATAAGAGAAACAATAAATTTTTCGAACGCGTAGATTGATTGGCATGAGTTATTTTAGGTTAATCAGAGTTCTCAAGTTTAAATCTTATGTATGCATTGTGTTAACGAGTGTTGAGTGTGCATTTTATGATCATATTAAATATTCTAATACTTTGATTCATGGTGCAAAAAATGTTTGTTTATAGTTGAGATAGGATTTGTCGAGGAGCATGAAAGAAAGATAAGGCAATTGAGAAAGCTACATACTCCATCAAAAAACATGTTACATTGTACTTAAGTGCACAAAAGCACATATGACCTCGAAGGCAAACCTACAATTATTTGAGAGTGGGCAAATGATCATTTTAATAAAGTTGCATATATTTTCTTAAAATTTTATATTTTACACCCCTAGTCTTATATGTTTGGATCCCTAGCCTATTTTTATGCGAAAATAAATAAATGCACCCCTTATTGTAATAAAATTATTAGTATTTATCTTAAAATTTATATTTATGTATTTAAACTCACTATCTCATTTTCTCACTTTACTCATATGTTTAATATTTTTTTTACTTATTCATGTATATGATCATTATTATTAAATTTATTTTTTAAAATTAATTGCCCTCATTGCCTCAAGTCCTAGATCTTCCATTGTTTTACCTCATACGCAAGATATGTAGCGTGGGAAAGGTTAGATAAGCAAGTTGTGTTTTCATATCAATTTGACAAGTTGATGACATATATTATATGTTGCATAAAATGCTCCAACAAATGAAGACAAAGTTCGTTTAGTCACAACAACTATGTTCTATTGAAGGGTATAAATAGCTGGAAATTTGAAATTTTGAAGTTAGAGAAACTAATGTGCGATAAAACATTTTTAAGCATTCAAATTCTCTGTAAACTTTGTTATAAGTTAGAATTCTAACTCTTAAAACACCTTTTAAATCCTGAAAATTTAGACTTTGAGCTTATGATTATATTTGTTTGTAAGACAATGGAAAGTCAATGATCCTTTACATTAAACTAATTTGTTAGATTTGTTGAAGCCTAAAGAGGCTTTGTTCTAAATAGTACTTGGTGTTAACTTGAAGGGGCTAGTGTAAAACTACTTGAGGTTGATTCAGAAGTGGCTTAGAAAAAAATACTTTTTCATAAGTGATAATGGAACTTGATGAGTTTGTAAAAAAATTGGACATAATCACAATGCTTGAAATGAACCAATAAAAAATTTATGTGTTGTTATTCTTTCTTTTCTAATTTTATCTAATTGTGAATTTTGTTTTGATTTAAACATTTGTTTTAAAAAATATTTGATAAAGCAAATCTTTTAAAAACTATTGTTTGCACATGTAAACTTGCTTTTATAAGATGATACCATCAATGACAAAAAAAATTGTTAAAAAGTTTCCAAGAAACACAATTCAATCTCCCTTCATGTATTTCCTTAAATCTCTAAATGGTATTCTTCATTGAATACTTTTAAGTATATAATAAATTTCAGAATTAGATATATTCATTAAAAAATATTTGTTATATAAAAATTAATAAGTTACTTAATGATTACATTTTTAAATTTTAAATATTTAATAAATTAATTAATTTTTTCATTAAATTAGTTAAAAATACTATAGTTATATGTTAGGAAAGCGTGCCACATAGGCATTTATTTGATTTTTTTGGTGCAACAACAATAAAGTTTAAGTCTAAAATCTCAAATAAACTATTCAAACCTCCTATCATTAGGTCTACTATTGTAATTGTGTATGGTTGAAAGAAAATTAGACAAGTCAAGCTAACCATGGTTTAACTTTGGCTAAATGAAATTTTCTTTTTTTTCCATTCAAAATGAGTTTCTTTTAAATGTCGAGGTATTTAAATTTAATGAGTAAATTCACATGTCATATTAATTAAATACTTTTTTGGTTACTTAAGATATCTTGTGGCGTTTGACAATAACATTGAAGTCACTTATAAGACATCATGGCTTCGTAACATGATTTCCAATCGACTAAATATCTCTTCATAAAGAGATTAAATTTAAATGTCATATCTACAAAAAATCTCTCCATAATTTAAATGTTATATTAATTAAATTAATAAGTCAATTTCAATGTCATATTAATTCCTTATGGGGTTTGAGGGTAGCATTGAATTTTTCTATAAGACACTATAGCTTTATAACATGATTTTCAATCTACTAAAGATCTCTTCATATAGAGATTTGTTGATAAGTATGAAGGCTTGCACAAATAGCTATAGTCAACCAAGCTAGGTTGAGCATTAGCTCGTTTAACTTTCAAGTGAACAAACTAATTTGAGTATGCCAACACCTCCATCTTACAAAAATAAGAATACTAATGGCACCACATTCCTCCAATATGGTCTTATGCATCCACAATGAACAAATTATCTAGATTATTTCTATTGATAATTATAAAGGCAAATATCACAAGAAATTGTGATTTAAGAATTTTCTAAATCTTTTTCGCAAATGCAAAGTTATCATCTGAAATAACTTTGAAAGACAAATAACAAATTTTTGCAATAGACAAAGTCAGACGATGGAATATGATTTTGCAAGCAAAACGTGTTTTTGAAAACAAAATAAAATTTAAACCCTATGTTAGTTTAAACACAAAGAAAGCAAGAAAACTATAAGAACAAGGATTTATATTGATTTGTCTCAACCCTCGAGACTACATTCAATTCTTGGTAAACCAAGTTTTACTATCTTCTTAAAAGATACATGTATTCGTCATAGTTATTTTTGTAACATCCTTGATTTTTGACTTCTCATAGGCTCTCATACTGCGACACTTTACGCGATGACACTTCACTCAATATCCTTGTTGGTCAGAGCCCTCCATCACTCAAACACACTTAATTGTGGAGTTTTTATGTGATAGGCTATCGAAAAGTATATGCATCTTATTGGTATAGATAGTACAAATTAATTCCTTTAAGCCATCCTCAGTTGTATAATATTATACTTGCACAGTCTTTTAATCCCTCTCATTCTAGTGTGATTTGATCAAGGTGGTATAATTTCTGCCTCTTATAAACAAAGTTTTACATCAAGCTTGAACAATCCAATATTTTTTTGTCCTACCAACACACTGTTGGCCCTAAAAAAATCTAATTTTTTTTGTATGCTTGGCTTACTTACTAGCTCTTAATCATCTTATAGACGGATTTACACTATATGCAATTACTCTTTTCTCTCAAGATGTTCAATGTATTTTTAGAGCTTTTGAACTTTACAACAATACACATAAACCATTTTACAAAGAGAATTTGAATGACAACGCGTAGGTTCATAACCCAGTTCTTCAAAACTTATGGTATTTATAGGTCTTCTTCTTCAAGTGTTTGTTGTCTCTAAATGAATATATTTCTTCATTTGAACTTACATATGAAGATTGTAGTCATTGGAGCATTTAATGCTTGCATTAAATGCATATCCCCTTCATTCTGAAAAACCACTCTTGTTTGCTTCCTTTAGGAACACTTCATCAGGAAATCACTTCCTTCTGGTCAAAGCAAGTTTGTAACAACAGATCATGTCTTTTGATACTATTTTAAAACTCTAAAGCGCCTTGACTTCATTATTAATTCTTCATAAGATTTGACAAATATGTCTTTCACAAATAATCGATTATGTCACTAATTAATCAACTAATTTGTTGGTTGTGATTCCTAAGTGACATCAATAACAAAATAATTGATTATGCCCAAGATTAATTGATTGACTCTATTTTTCTTATATAAATATGAACTTATTAGTGGTTTTATACAACTCTCCAAAATTCAATTCGTGCATATACTACTTTTTGAGAGTGTGAGATCTACGAGAGTGCATTTTTAAAGGTTCATAACAAAGTTTCAAGAACTCTCAACTTGAAAAGAAGATGGATCAATCAAAAGAGGTGTTATGGTAGTTCTCTTTAGAGAAATAGGACAACTTTTGATTTGTTTCTTATCAATCGATTTTAGGTGATATATTTCCTTTTATTTTCTATTTTGTGTAATTCTTTGAGTAGGATTATTGAAGCTTTTCATGTAGTAGGGTTCTACCCAGTGTGTATGATTGGTTCTAAAAGGGTTTATGAACTTATCACTTAAGTATTTGTGAATTTGTTTATGAAAAGTGTTTGTAATTATTAACTTGATTAGTGAAAACTCATACTAAGTTTGTATGCGTATCTTGATGTAGATCATGAAAGTGATTGAACAAGTATAAAATTCAAGTGGACAATCATTCTTTCTCTTATCCTTCTACATCTTCTCTTTAGACATATTTATTTATTTTGAAGTATTGATCTTTGCATTTCATATTTGTTTATAGCAGTAAGGAAATAAAAATCCAAAAATCAACACCTACACTATCTTTGCTTCCAAGATTAAGTTTCATTTAGGTCTTAAAATGATAGTTTTTGTTCTTTTGAAGAAACCTTTAGAAAAAGTTGTCAATTCCAATTCACCCCATTTTGGAATTTAGTCATTCAACAAAGAAAATGTTTCTTCGTAGGCTTAAATATTTTTTTAGTCCTTGAAATTTAGGATTTTTTTGTCCTTGCAAAATTATTTTTTTGTTTTTAATTCTTGTAAATCATGTTTTTTTTTTCACCCATATAATGTTTTGAATAACATTTTTTCACTATCTAAAGTGTTGTTTAAAGCGTTATCTAAAGTAAGACTAAAAACAAAATAAATACAATTTACAAAGACTAAAAATAAAAAAATACAAGAACAAAAAATAAAAATATTAAATTATAAGGATTAAAAAGATATTTGAACCTTTTTCATATGAGTTTACCATATATGCTGAAATAGGGTGGTCTCAATCAATCTGGATGCACTGATTGCTTTCTGCATCTCATTGACACCTTTTCATATTAATTTTCAAGCAATAAAAAGTCCTCACTTTTCATGCTTTTCGTAATCATATCTCATTCCATGTATCCTTATGTGATGCACCAAACAAGGCTGAATTTTTTGCTTTAACAACCTTGTGGTGAATCCCCTTCAAATTAACAACTCTTCTAGGAATCTTTTTTTTGCACTTACTCGATTTTCATTTCCAGGAACTTACTGGGCCATTTTTCCTCCCTAGCATGTTGAACATTTCTTGCCTTTTTTATTATCTATTTTGGTAAGTGGAATTAATGTCTTTGTATCATTGTTCACGTGATTCCTTGTTTACTAGCAAAACAATCATACATGTTATTTAATATTGAGAAAATTTGAATTCTCACCTTTCAATAAAAAATAAATTTTGTGAAAAACATGATTAAAAAACATTCCTATAAATCTATATTTTCTAGAAATTCTTTTTAGATTGCATATCAAACAAAAGAAATTAATATTATTAACTTTAAATATTTCTTAGAAAATTAATAACTTTTCCCTTACCAAATATCTCTTAAATGAGATCTCATATAGAAGGTCAAATGCATATGTATATCATGTTTATGAATAATGTCAAAGTCTCTAATTACTAATATTCAAATTTGCTTTCCACATCAACATAATTATAGGTAACTTAAGAAAATTATAATTATCTTCTTCTATTTTTTGCTAAAAGTAAGGTATTTCAATTGTTGAAAATCATGAGACTAACCCTCGAGGTATAGAGATCATTGAAGTGGATCTCATCTCTTCCACAAAATATTTTCCATACACACAATCACATAATTGAACCCGAAAGCACAATTATCATATATTATCAGAGCATAACAAGTTGAATATGATTTATTTTTATGTTTAAATCAATAGTTGACAATTGCATCTCACCCTACAAAGTATATGAATAGTTTAAAAAATAAACTAAAAGTAGCTATATAACTTGGACATGTAACTAAAAATAATATTAGTCATCATGAATAAATATAATTCACTATTATATAAAAAATAATAATTCATTGCTACAAATTCTCTCTCTTTCTCTTTGTATATATGAGAAGAATTCTACTATTGAGAAATGAGAACAATCAATTTCAACCCTTAGATTACAATTAAATAAAATAATAGATGAGATTAAAACACACTAAAGAAAATTCATGTGACTTTCTCTCCTCCCTCTTCTTTCTTTACTTCACATAAATCACTTGCCAACCCTAATTTCAACCACATTAAACCCCTCTACAGATATAGTGCTTCCAATCCTAGAAGGTTAATTGAATGTTTGTGGATCAACATGTATATTTTTTTGCAATATGAAAACCTCCAACTTTTAAGTTCTTTTGTTTTTCCTTTTCAAAAATTGTCATCATAATGCACATTCACATGTTGGGCTATAATAATTGCCTTAATTTTCATTTGCATCTGGTGGCTTTCATTGAAAGCTTCATTATTTTTGTAACTTTAACAGACTTGATATATTTGAAACTTTAGAACATAGGATTATCAACAATATCTCACAAACAAACTCTTGTATCCTTGCGATATTTATGATATTTTTCTGATATTTGTGAAACAAACATATACTTTGTTTTTTGTTCGAATAAGTGAAAACAACTATATGAGAGGTTGTTACCGTATGTGGTCCATTTTTTACCTAAATTCAAACTCATTATCCCAATAACATTTAGAATGAAATTGTTTAGGGATTTTATGGTTACCATGAATATTTCAAAATTTGAACATGGGTAGAGCTCTCTATATAAGACGTGTTACACTTTGTGTTGGGTCACTAAGCCTACTCCTTCTTCCAGAAACAAACACCATCACATTGAGAGAGTAACGATTTAGAATCAAAGTAGAACATGTTTGCTTGGAAATGTGTGAATTGTTTGCAATGACAATGGTTGGAGGTTCTTTTTCAATTTGTTAATGCTTTTGCTTTAATCATTTTATTTATGCATCATCATTTATTTTTGCTTACAGTTCGCATCAGAGCCATGTATGCCTCTACCTTGCTTGTTTCTTTTATCGGTTATGGAGTTTGAAATTTTCAAAAAATGGGTATTATTTTTCCCTTTTTAATTCAAACTAAAGTTAAATATTGAATGAAAATCCTTTTTTCTAACCTTTATGTGATTTAAAATGTTTTTTTTAGTGTTGAAAAGTCTAAGAATTGGTCAGGTTTTTATGTTGGATTCACGGGTTACAACCGGATCATATTGACTCATCTCAAGGTTGAAGAAGAGTGAAACGCATGTTGCTTCGTCATTTAGTTTGCTAACACTTAATGAACATCCATTGTATATACTAATGCAATGCTATTAACAAACATGATTTATGTTGATGGATTAGTGGTTTGAAGCATTTCATCTAGTCTTGAATTTTTTTCGCAATTTTTTTAAACATTTTATTAAAAAAATCTTGTTAATATGGTTTGACTGAGTTTTGAACCCATGTCCTGGAATATGTACAATCCTGAATAATCACCCAGCTGAAACTTTTTTTTATACATTCTTGTTTTAATCTTAATATTCTTTTTTTGGTTTGTGCATACAAAATAGTGTGCAATCGTTTTTTCATTGATGTATATAAAATGTTTATTTGATTAAAAAATTGTGTGCTTTATTTTGTCCTTCTTTAAACATGATATATTATTCAGAGCTTGTAATGGGTGGAATAATTGTATGCATAAATATTACTTATTTTGATATTGGTATGCATTGATTTATTATTATTGTAATGCAGTTTTTGTTGGTTATTCATTTATTATTAATGGTAAAATTTAGCTCTGTAGAAAGAAATTATTAATGTCCAATGATGGATATAATTTTAATAAATTAGAGAGTAGTCACAACATCTTTAATTGATTATGATTATATATTAAGTTTTATAATCACATTAGAAACATTAGTTGTAATTGATCATATGTATGTGATGAAATATGCCCACAGGAATTTTGTTATGCTTGTATAATTAATTGGGATGAAATATCAAATTATGTTTCTTAATCTACCCACGGGAATTAAGGAAGGAACATAATTTGATAGTTTTATCGTCATGTTATATGTTGAGTCTAATTAAGTAGGACTATAGCCCACAGACAAATTTTATGTTACTAGATTCATAAATTAAGACATGTTTACATTGGTGAACACATTTTTTTTAGTGTCAAATTGTGAATAATGAATATGTATTTTGAACTTTGTAGCTTCTCAATCTATGAATATTTATGACATTAAGTGTGGTATTCTTATATTAAGAGAAAACAATTATAAGATTTGGAAGGAGACAGTTCTTCTTCATTTGAGCTGGATGAATATTGACGATGCTATAAGGAAGTAAGAACCATTAGCTATTACTGAGACCAACACTGCAAATGCGGTTGATCTTTATGAAAAGTGGGAAAGGTCTAATCGCCTCTCTATAGCATTCATAAAGACAAACTTTTTTGTTGGTATTCGGGGTTCTATTGCCATCATGATAAAGTCAAGGATTTATTAAAGGCTATTGATCAGCAATTACTACTTTTGATAAATCCCTTGCCAACACATTAATTATGCAATTTTCCTTTACGAGGCTCACTTAGACAAGAGGTGTGTGTGATCATATTATGCGCATAAGGGATGTAGTGGCTCAACTTAAGGGCTTTGAGGTAGCCATGTTGGATTCTTTTTGGTACACTACATATTGTGCACCCTTCCTCAGCAATATGCCCCTTTTAAGATCTCTTATAATGCACATAAGGATAAGTGGTCTATTATTGAATTGTTAACCATATGTGTTCAGGAAGATGAAAGGCTAATAAGGGAAAAGGGCGAGAAGGTGAACTTGACTACTTTTTGGTAAGAACAATAAGAATCAAGCTAATCACAAGGGAAATATTCCTGCTCAGCCTCATAAAGAAGGAGTCAACTATTTCTTCTGCAAGAAGAAGGGACACACGAAGAAAGACTGCCCAAAGTTTAATAATTGGCTCAAAAAGAAAGGTACTCCATTTGATTTTGTTTGTTATGAACCTAATATGGTTAATGTTAATCATAACACCTGGTGGATCGATTTTGGTTCTACAATCCATGTTTCTAATACCATGCAGGGTATGGAAAACCTAAGGAGGCCAGTGGAAAGTGAGCAAAACATCTACTCAAGAAGTAAGATGAGTTCACATGTGGAGGTTGTTGGTACTTGTAGTTTAATTTTAAGCAGTGGTTTTGTTTTACAATTAGAAAAGACTTTTTATGTTCCTAGTTTTTCTAAGAACTTGATTTCTATTTCAACACTTGCACCTTCAGAATTTTGTTTTAATTTTTTGGATTCTAGTTTTACTTTGTCCAATAAATTCGAAATTGTTGGTTTTGGTGAACTATGTGATGATTTTTACTCTATTAATTTACAAAACAATGCTGCTTATATTTCTATGCATGTTTTTATTGGATTAAAATGACGTGTTGTGAATAAAGATTCCTTTATGTTGTGGCAATGGAGATTGGGACACATCTTCATTGAGATAATTAAGCGATTGGTAAATGACAGGGTACTTAATACTTTGGATTTTGCTAATTTTGAGACTTGCATGGATTAATTTAAGGTTAAGCAAACTAACAAGTTTAAAATGGATGCATAAATGAGTTCAAACCTATTAGAAATTATTCATACAAATATTTGTTGTCCATACATGGATGCTAGTTTGAAATACTTTATCACCTTTATCGATGATTACTCATGATATAGGTATTTCTACTTACTTCATTCTAAGAGTGAAGTTTTGGATGTCTTTAAGGTTTTTAAGGATGAAGTAGAGAAACAATGTGGAAAACAAATTAAGATTGTTAGGTCAGATAGAGGTGGAGAGTACTATGGTAGGTACACTGAAAGTGGACAAGCACCTGATCCATTTGCAAAATTTCTTCAAGATCAGGGGATTGTTGCCTAGTTCTCCAGATCATAATGGTGTGTCAGAAAGGAGAAATCGAACTATAATGGACATGGTTGGACGTCTGAGGAGTAATGCAAAACTTCCTTAGTACTTGTGGATTTAAGCACTTAAAAAGACTGTGTAAATGTTAAATAGAGTTATGACCAAGGCTATCTGAAAGATACCTTTTGAGTGGTTCAAAGGTTGGAAACCTAGTTTGCGACATATATGCGTTTGGGGATGCCCGTATGAAAAAAGAATTTATAATCCATAAGAGAAGAAACCAAACCTTAGGACTACTAGTGGTTATTTCATTGGTTATGCTGAAAAAACCAAAAGGTATAGGTTTTATTGTCCATCATACATCACTAGGATTATCGAATCAAGAAATGCAAAATTTCTCGAAAATGACTTGATCAATGAGAGTGATAATTTTGTAGACATTTTTTTTTAAAATGATCACTATGAAGCTCAACCATCTAGATCAAGGGATAGATTGGTAGTCATTCACGCCCTTCAAGTTCAAGCAAGTGTTAGGCAACTAGTAATTGTAGTTCCACAAGTTGCTGAAAGTGATTATGTAGATCAAGTTGTTGACAAGGAACAAGTTCCTCAACAAGATGATAATGCAACATTAAGAAGATCTATTAGAGTCAACAGATCAACAATTCCTAGTGATTATGTAGTATATGTATAAGAATCAGACTACAACATTGGAGCCAAAAATGATTCTAAAGTGGTTTCACAAGCCATGAGTTCTAAGGAATCGAATTTGTGGTACAATGCCATGAAAGATGAAATGGATTTTATGGCATGTAACAAAGTTTGGGATCTCATTGAGTTTCCTGATGGTTTAAAATCCATTGGATGTAGATGGGTCTTTAAAAAAAAAGACTCACAAGGCAACATTGAGAGACCAAAGGGTTCACTAAAATAGAAGAAATTGATTACAAAGAGACTTTTTCTCCGATGTCTAAGAAAAACTCTCTTTGAGTAATTATGAAATTAGTAGCTCAATTTGACTTTGAGTTACATCAAATGAATATGAAAATGGCATTCCTCAATAGTGATCTAGAAGAACAACCTGGAAGATTCTTCTCCAGTAATGGGACACACTTAGTCTTCAAGTTTAATAAATCCATACATGGATTGGAACAAGCCTCTCGACAATGGTATTTAAAATTTCACGAGGTTATTTCTTCTTTTGGTTTTGAAGAGAATGTTATGGCTAATTATATATACTAGAAGGTAAGTGGGAGTATGATTTGTTTTCTTGTTTTACACGTGGATGATATTTTGCTCGTATAATGATCAGGGTATGCTATATGAGGTAAAATGATATGAAGGATATGGGTGAGACATCTTATGTCATAGGCATTAAGATCCATGAAGAAAGATCTCGAGACATTTTGGGTTTCTCTTAAGAGACCTATATCAACAAAGTTTTAAAGAGGTTTAACTTGAAAAATTGTTCATCGAGTGTAGCTCCCATTGTGAAGGGTGATAAACTTGAATTGAATCTGTGCCCGAGGAATGATCTTGAGCGGGAACTCATAAAAAATATTTCATATACTTCAGCTGTTGGGAGCATTATGTATGCTTAAGTTTGCACCAGAACTGACATTGCATTTGTTGTTGGAGTCTTATGAAGATATCAAAGTATTTCAGGTGTGCTGGAGAGCTACAAAAAAGGTAATGAGAGGACTACATGCTTATGTACATCTAAACTGATGATTTGGAGGTGATTAGCTACTTTGATTCAAATTATATTGGTTGCATTGATACCAGGAGATCCACTTATGGTTATGTTTTTTTGCTAGCTGGTGGAGCTGTATCTTGGAGAAGCGCATAGCAAGCTTTGACTACTACTTCCACTATGGAGCCGGAGTTGGTTTCTTGTTTTGAGGCTACCTCTCATGGTGTATGGTTGAAGAGTTTTATATTTGGGCTTAGAGTTGTAGACTCTATTTCTAGGTCGTTAAAGTTGTACTGTGACAACTCCGTTGTGGTATTTATGGCTAAGAACAACAATAGTGAAAGTCAAAGTAAGAACGTCGACATTAAATATTTAGCCATAAGAGAAAACCTGTTAAAGAAAATAAAGTGGTCATTGAAAATGTAAGCATTGAGTACCAATGGAAGATAAAGTAAGAACATCACATGAGTGGAAGTCAAAGTAAGGACATCGACACTAAAAGCATGCCACCAAAGACTTTTAAGGATCATGTAGTACGAATGAGAATCAATTCCATGATGTGATATTCATTGTACGTACATTTATTGTTTTGATGAAATTCTTATTCAGTTTGATGTTTTCTCATTTATTTTTATGCATATATTTATTTTTTTGAAATATCATTTAGTTTTGACCTAAAATAAACATGTGGTTTATTCATTAAGTTAAGAGCTAGTGTTGAGAGACTTGATATATTGTGATACATGGGAGATAATACTCTATATTAATTAATAGGACCTATCACCATGATTCATATATTTGGTTTTCTAGTTATGATAGATAATGGGATAGATGGATAAAGTAGGAGAATGTTATATGTTTTTGACATTTTTTCAATATTTGTGGAACAAACATATACTTTGCTTTCTGCTCAAATAAGTGAAAATGACTAAATGAGAGATTGTTACAGTATGTGATCCATTTTCTGCCTAAATTCAAACCTATCATCCTAATAACGTTCAAGATGAGATTGTTTGGGGATTTTATGGTTACCCCAAATATCTCCGTGATTGAATTTTATGATGGATGGGTAAAGCTCTTTATATAAGACGTGCTACTCCTTTTATTGGGTCACTAAACCTACTCCTCCTTCCAAAAACAAACACCATCACGTTGAGAGAGTAAAGGTTTAAAACCAAAGCAAAACGGGTTTGCTTGGAATGGTGTGAATCGTTTGCAATGGCAATGTTTGAAGGTTCTTTTTCAATTTGTTAATGCTTCCGCTTTAATCATTATATTTATGCATCATCATTTATTTTTGCTTACAAGACGCTCATGAGTAAAATAAACTTGATTTGTTGTTAAAATGTAGGTTATTCTTCAAGCTAATTTATCTCATCTAGAAAAGCACATACAAAATATTAAATTTAGGGTTTAAATATGTTTTTGATTCCTAATAAATATTTAATTTTTCCATTTGATCCCTAATAATTTTTTGTTTTGCGTTGAGACCTTAATAAACAACAATTTTTTTTTGTCATTGGCATTTTTTTAGCCCCTGATAAATTAGTAAATTTTATATTTTTTCCTTGATAAAAAAAATTATTTGCTATTAGTTGGGACTAAAATAAAATTTGCTAATTTGTAAGGGAGTAAACATAAAATTCGCTAACTTATCAGGGGCTAAAATAAAATATCAAGGAGCAAAAAAAAATTGTTGTTTTATTAGGGACTCAATGGAAAATAAAAAATTATTAGGAAATAAGTGCAAAAATTCGGTATTTATTAGGTATCAGAAACATTTTTAAGTATAAATTTAGATTTAGACAAATGTCTCTATTGTTGATATGCGAATGAATGTGAATGGAAAAGAAAGTAGGCATGTGACTTATTATTCGTGTGTTTTGATCTCATCCATTAATTTTCTTTTAATTCTAATTTAAGGGTTGAAACTGATTGTTCTTATGTTTCATTATAAGAGTTCTTTTCATTTGAAACATTCCCTATATATGTGTGTGAGAGAGGGGGGGGGGTTGCTAACATACACATACTCCTATTTTTTAGTATGAATATGTTAGCAAGCTACACCATTGGTGTATTTTACGACAATGTTTAGTTATAGTTTACTAACGTACTCATACTCAAAAATAGGAGTGTGTGCCTTAACAAATCCCATTTACACTTCCTAACAAAGACATCCATATTTTTAATATGTGTGCGTAAGTTAGCAAATCCATATATATATGTGTGTGTGTGTGTGTGTTCAGTGTGAGGTGAAGTCTAAAATTGGATAGAAATGGAAAAATGAACACCATATAAGTGAAGAAAATACTCATAAACTTGAGGCTCAAGGTTTTGAGTTAAAATATTGTATCAATTCGCTTATATGGTGTGCTCGAGGTTCATCGGTGTAGATCTATATGATATTTAACCCCTCAAATGCATAATAATTTGTATCAGAGCCAATGGTTCGATGTGATAACTGACTTGAACGAGCATAATGTAGTTGACAGTGAACAGGGACACGAGCACTTGGAGGATTGTGGGGCCTTGGTCCCCTTTAACTTTTTTTAAAGTTAAAAGTCATTGGTATGTATATTTGAGTAACTAATTTTAGAGTAAATAAAACAAATAATTTTATAATAAAAAGTAAATAATTTATGTATTAATGATTTTATATTATTATTTAATTACAAATTGTCATACATTGTAAAATTATTGATTTTTATATTAATTATATCTTGAAAGTTATATTTACAAAATTTTATCAGTTAATAGTGTTCAAATTTTTCTACGAACAATGCATAAAAAATTAAATTCTTATTTTTAAAATAATAACATTTAAGTGTTTTTTATTTTTTCTATTTTTGACAAAATATTTTATATTTTGATAGTGTTTATTGTAGAGATAATTGTACATTTTTCCCTTTGGGATTAAAAAAAACTTGAATCATGTTTTCCTTTTATAATTCACTATCGTTATTTTAAAAGTTATAAATGATTCATTTTGTCATCAAATGACTTAATTAGTCTTTTCTATATTGATTTGATTATAACATTTGAAAATCAAAAGCTATTTTTTTTATTGCATAAAAAAGTTATTTATTATTAACTATATTAATGGGGAAATCTTAGAAACACTATAAAATGAATTAATAACTTTAATTTTGAGACATATCAATAAATATTCTCTCCCTAATTCTTATCATTGTTCTTCACATATTGCTTTTTATTTTCTCATCTTATATTTGATTAAGTATATCAAAATTTGCTTTCAAAAATAGTTATTTTTGTAACAATATTCTTTTATTTTACAACAATTTTAGGGAATTAAAATTCTCTTGGAGATTAGCATCTATATTTTTTTAATTTAGTAATTTTCATAACATAAATAATAGCACTTTTTTAGAAAAAAAATTATGATTGAAATAAGTAATAGTTTTTATTATAAATTCATGAAAGTTCTTGGTGACTATGTGAAACAAATATTATCATTTTCAATATTAGGTCTTTGAACAAATATTACATTTATTATAAATAATTAAATATTTTATATGAAATTGACTATATATATTTTTTAAGGGAACTTTATATTTTTTTTCTATAAAAAAAAGTAAACTTTAATTTTTTAAAATGCCCCATATCGTGGATCTACAGACATGGGGACCCCTTATATTGAAAGTCTTCTCGACGGATGAATTCATGCATAAAGGGCTAGGCAGCATGTCCTGCAATCATGGAATGGTGGGGAGCACAATAGTGCAAAGACTCTAGAGTATGTTGGCGGTAAGAGCTAGGCGGACGGAAGGAGCAGCCATGATTAAGCTCTAAAATATTATTTATACAACTGTTTTTTTCTTTCATTTTACTTTTTATGTATCCAAATAAGAGGACAAATTATTAGTTTTTCTTTCATTTTCTTTTACCCATTAATATTAAAATATATATAATTTTCTATGTATTTTCTTTTGTTTCATTTTTTTTCCAAATAATTCTAAATTTACCAACATTTCTATCTCATTAATCCTCCTACTTTATATATATAGTAAGTATTCAATTTTTATTACATATTTAAGAACATTCAATATATTTATTTTTTTATTTATTAGTAATACAACATCTTCAATGTGAGTAATTAAATAAGTTGCTTAAGTTAAACAACGTTGTTCAACAAATTTTTCATTAGAATAAATGACTTAAAAGTGCCTTACTAAAGTGAGTTGTTTAGATAAACAATCATTACTTAAACAATTATCAATAAAAAATTATTTTTCTATCACAAAATTTAATATGTGATTCAAGTTACATACTTACTCTAATAATTTTAGCATTAGAGTAACTTTTTGTATAAAATTCTTAAATTTATATGACATTGTATACTAAACAAGTTTAAAATAAATTACATTACACTTTCTTTTTAAACCAAGCTGAAGCTCAAGATATAATTATCCAACGAAGTAGTAGCAACTCGTTGCATTAGGAGTTGATGGAAAAAAATTCCTAAAAGCACTTTTGTTAAAGAAATACTATTAAAGATACTCTTGTCAAATAATAACCGCTAAAAATACTCCAATTTAAAATAATTATTCTAATACAAATGAAATAATATATTTTCATCAATTTGAACGATTAGATAAACAAAATTACCTTGTGTTAAAATTTTAATCGAAAGGATCTGACAGTGTCAGATGCTTATCCATCTTATGTATTAGGAAAACAATTTTGTTGGTCGAAGAAAAAAATAATGCAACTTCAAATGTAAGAGACACCACATAGGTCAATTTATTTAAACTAAAAAAATAAATTTTTAATTTTTTTAAGAAGCATATAAAATTTGTTTCTTGAAAAAAAATCAATTTTTTTATAGAAAAAATATATCAAAAAAGTATAAAATTACTTATTTGATTAAAAAAATTAAAAAGTAAACTTAAACAAACAAGACATGTTCGAGTCTCTTATAGTTGATAGCACTTTCAAATATATAAACTAATCAAAAACATATATCAACAAAAGAAACATCAAACATGTGGTTAGATTTTTATTTTTCAGGTAGGTATTGCTATTTTGTTGTTATTTTTTTTCACCTCCATTTGTAAAATGAAAATGTCTTTCCATTGTAAATGTTGATAGTTAGATAACGAAAGCGTGTTTTTGTTGTGCTATTTTTTTGCCGCTCCCATTTGCAAAATAGAATCACATTTTTTTTGTTGAGATGAGAAATTATCCAATAGAAATGTGTTTCTGTTGTTATATTTTTTTTCTGATGTATTGTGCGCAATGGAAACACATTTTTGCAACAAGTTGTAAAATGATTGTAAAAAAGATAACAAAGGAAACATGTTTTATTGTTATTTTTGTCTTCTAGCCATAATAATTAAATGTTAAAGAATTAGCAAATTTTATAGACCACATTAATTAAATAAAAACATTAGCTAGAGTTTTATCAAGTGTCAAATGAATACCCGTAATAGTACTTAATACAAGAGGAGTTAACTAAAACAACAAATCCTG
The DNA here is from genome assembly GCA_013407115.1 of Glycine latifolia. Lineage (NCBI taxonomy): Eukaryota > Viridiplantae > Streptophyta > Magnoliopsida > Fabales > Fabaceae > Glycine > Glycine latifolia. The sequence goes on along the minus strand of CM023956.1, from coordinate 12,064,631 downwards.
AGTGATATCAACTACATATTGAGATCTTACACTTGAATGAAACATCAATGAGTTAAATTATTGTATGTGTTTCAGGTGCGGTCTCTGTTATGAACGAGCTTCATTATGCAGTATGTACTCCATTGTGGTGCAATAGGAGACAAAGGACAACCATTCTTCAAATACAAATATATTATCACAGAAAATGATATAGTTGAGTTAGTTAACAAATCAATTAATGGTTACAATACTAAAAGGTCTCTTAAGTAAATGTTGTATACTTGCACAAAGTGATTTTCATTAACAAATCCAATTGCTATATGACATTGTTGTGCCAAAGATGATGTCAAACTCCTGAGCGAAAAGAAAGTCCAACTTTGGAGCATAGATAAGGAAACCAAGACAACATTATACCGACTATCAATGACATAACCCATGTAGAGTAATGGTCATCCACTTCTCAATGGATGCTATCGAGTGAGGCTAAGCATACAAAGAGTTTAATAATTTAATCAGTTTGTCTTGTGTGTCAAACAACTCAACATATTGAGAATTCCATGTTTGAATTTCCTAAATCAAGTCTTTCCAAACTGCTCATGATTCCTCGCCCTGGCCTAGTAAAGCTGCAATTACCTTGTAACCACAATTTTCATCAGGTCTCACATCAATAATTTTTATAGTGTACTATTGCAATGGATCGAGAAATTCATAGGGATTTCTTTGTCTGCTTTTTATTACTAACATCTTTGTGGACCACACTTGGAGTTCGCGAACTACTAACTAGTGTGTTCATTTCATCGACTTCACTCCCATATTGAAGGTGCACGTTTAGTAGATTTCACAGACTTTGATGCACCTTTTCTTTTGAATTTCTCTGGAGGGGGACACATTGATGTGTTATCCAGAAATGCAAGTTCACAAACCTTATTCTTCAATGTCATTTTTCTGCCCACGTCAAGTTTTGAAAATCTCTTTAACAATGCATCGATCTCATTGTGAGAGTTAAGTCCCCTAAGAATCACCTGCGTCGTTTCTATCACTAATGGATAACATCTTCCAATGCACATGAATGGACAACAAGGGTATTGAGCCATGAGTAGTTTTGAGTGTGCAGCCACAAGATGAATTGTCAATACCAACAGTTGTAAAGTGCTTATACTCATCAAAGATTAAACTTTGTGCTTGTGATGAAACAAATCCCCCGTAATCTCTTGTAAAACGGTGTATTGAACTCGTGCTTAATCATGTTGATGATTTTATGAAATGACGTATTAAGTTTAGTATGTTGTAGCATAAACATGTTATTTATTGCATCCCAACAAGTACATAAATCTTCCATGCTATCATGAAGCAACCTCTTTAGTCTTGCATGTGCATCTTTAACCCTATAAAGTAGTTTAGTGTAATGTCAATAGAAGATACATAGCAAACAAAATGTGAAACAAGTAGGTAATTACAAAAATATACCTATTAGTTGTTGTGTTTCTAAGATGCATAACATGATTGATTCGTGCTTATGCAAATTTCTCCTTATGATGTAGCAACCATGTATAATAAACATACTCCTGAAATGTAAGATAACATGCACACATGTTTGTAAAGCTTTTTAACTATTGCTCATATATTTGTTCATCAGTAGAATTCATTAAGGTTGCCTAAACATCTATCACAACATCTCAATCTTCTGCCTTAGTCACGAGCATCTTGCACTTTGCTCTGACATTATTAGAAATGTGAAATTTCACATAAAAAGTTGGTTGAAGAAGGAAATACAACCTCCAATGCATTCATCATAGCAAGATGCTTGTCAATGACAATCACCTGAGGCAACATATCATCCTTCATAGACAATCATTTGACCTTATTTAAAGCCCATTCAAAAATTTTTGTCCTCTCAGATTTTAAATAAGCAAATGCAACAGAAAAAAGTTATTTCCATTGAAGTCACGCCAACAATCTCCATCAACAAAAGACAATATTTGTTTGTCTTATAAGTAGTATCACAAATCAACATTGTTGAAAATGAATTTAATAGCTTGATGAAATCTGGATGAGACCGCATTGTATCTTTGACAACATCTTGAGTGTCCATTCTTCTGAACCAATGTACAAATTAATCATGTTTTATCAACTTCAGTAGATGTTGTACCTCTGTTCTTGGACCTCTTTGCTTGTGCCGATATCTTTGTCATTCATTGTATATGGTCTTGATGGGGGTGACATTTTTCTGATCTTGATATTTGATTGTCAACAAAATTTGACCTGGCTTCACCATGTTTTTGGTCATTTTGCTAAGCATAGTTTTTTCTTCATTATTTAGATGACTAACATATGCATGTCCCCAATAATGTTTCACTAAATTTGTGGTTATGAACACCACAAATAACAAAATATTTTCAAGCTACCTCTTTGACAAAATTTCCCTTTAATTTAAATGGACACCAACATTTTCTGGTTTGAGTACTCTTGTAGACTAACTTATCCTTGTACTGCTTGTACTTTCCTCCATTGTCAACATAAATTTTCTTCTCATTTTCTGACCTATGAATGACAAGAACAAATTCAAGATTCTTCCCCAAATCTAGAACCCAGTGCTATAAATCATCTTGATGTGCACAAACCTAAAAATGTCACTAAATCCGCTATTCTTCCTCTTTCGATGAAACAAAATATTTTTCTTCACCTACGCAGCATACACAATCACAAATATAAAATAAATCGTCAACTGATCAAGATACTTCATCAATCATGAAATGATTGGAAAAGTCAGAGTAATCAGGTATGGGGGTCAATGTGCAACCCATTTTCAGGATCTTTATGTTGATTTCCCAAACCATCATGATCTGTAGGCATTTCATCCTACTAATTGGGATGGTAAAAATCATTTTGGCTATCATTAAGTATGCTTCCAAAACCACGAGGCATTGTAACTTCATTAGAAAAAAATGTATTCAAATCCATGTGTTATCTACAAAGAACCATTCATGAAAAATCAAAAATATGGCACAACAACATTCTAGGAAGAAAAAAAATACTTAAGGAAATCGAGATTTTGTTGAGTATTTTGAAAATTAAAAAATACATAATTGTGATTCTATTATGTCTTTAACATAGCGAAATCATGATTCCGTTGTGTAAAAAGACACATACCTAAGTTGGATGATCTAACGAGTGAGGAAAGAAGAAGATAAGTGATGGAGAAGTAGGAGAGGAAGGGAGAAGGGTTGGGGGTGTAGAAAAATGAAGAAGGATAAAATGGTCAAATTTTTATAGCTGGTAGTACTAATAGCAAATTTGGTAGTGAGAATAACAATACCCTTTCAATTTTGTTTTCATAGGCTTGAAAAATCTGCCATTTTTAACTTGTGAATCAACTATGCCGAATACTAATGGGAACAACTGGATTATTGTACCAGAAATCTATTTCCGTTTTTTAAAATTCAATGGTTTCAAAATGAATTCATAACAAGGGTGTTTTCACTATTATGAATTTGTGAAACAAGATTTTTTGTTGTTGAAGCTTTTGGAATTTCAATAGCTTTGGTCTCCTTTCCCATTTTAACATTTTTTGTTGTTGCAAAAATAACATTTTTAATTGTTAAATTTTAGCCCCATCATTTACATTTTGTTAAAGGCTTTCAATTCATTCACTCTCTTTTTTGCTTCTGCACCTCCAAAAAACTCCAACAGACAAAAAAAACCCTCACCTAGGCAACCTTTATTAATGGTCATTCTTGAAGAGTATTCTATTCTGGAATATGATTTTCATATTTTGGAATAGGTATTACTGAATAGGTTTTTTTGTATCCCTATGCACTTCCAAAATATCTAATCTAGAATATAAAAAATCAAAATAGCTATTTTGAAAGTGTATAGGAATCCAAAAAGACCCATTTGAGAATATGAAAATCATATTCCATAATAGGATTGCAATTTTTTTGACACTTCTTCACTTATTCACTTGTTCTTTTGTTCACTTATTCATTTATATTCGTCTTCATATTAGGGAGAATAAATGTCCTTATTCATTTAGATTTGCCTTGACTTCGTTAGTGTTGGCGAGATCTGTCTTTTGATTAGGTAGAAGACTAAAAGAAGCATCCTTGTTCATTTAGATATGTCTCGGCTTCCTCAGTGTTAACATTAGTGTCTATGTCGAATGAGGCCTTGACACACTTGACGAAGTGTACATACTCAAAGAAGGGTGCAACAAGGATTCACTCGTGGAAGCATTGGCCTTACAAGTAATATGCGTCAGCACTTGCTCGCTCACCTTGCAAAGCATCACATGAAGTGGAGGTTGACGAGTGTGAGAGTTGACGTCATGCTTCACGACAATTTCAAGATCCTTTCTCCATTAGCATTTCCATGGGTTCATAGTAGTTGTGCAAGGAAAGGGAAGGGTTGTACTGAATGCAAAGGAAAAGGGTGCTAGGGTTAAAGACATATTTGTCCATTCACTTTTCTTATGGGGTGTATGAAGCAAAAAATGGGAGTAAGAAGTAATTGCCTTTGTCAAAAATCTTCGATGGGTCTATAAGTAAACAATTTACATTGGGTTGGATTGGTCCATTGTAATGTGGACGATTCCCAAAACCCTATACTTTTGCTATAGTGTAATTAGCACCCTATTTTGTGCTAACTACACTCCGATATTAAAAATCATTAAAAACATTAAAATTACATTTTTATTCGTAAGCCTGATTTGTACTTCTTGATAACATAACAAGGTTATGGTATGCTAATATGATGTTATATTATGAATTAACATTACTTAATAATAGAGACTAAAATTATTTATAAAAAAAATATTGGGACGAAAAACACTTAAAAAATGTTTAGGAACTAAAAATAAAAAATTGACAAAGTTCAGTGGCCAAAAAGATAATGAATTTAAATCATTGTTTTCCATATTCTTCTATAATTGAAATCTTATTTCAATTTGAACATTTCAAGTTTAGTTTTAATTAAATAATACTAATAATCATTGAACCAAACACCTTGTCTTTCAAAAATCCTATTTGAGTCGAATAGGACCAGAATTCGAGACCTCAAAATTTGAACCCTAGGATAGTTTAAACACAAAGAGAGCAAGAAAACTATAACACAAGAATTTATATTGATTTGTCTCAAACCTCGAGACTACGTTCAGTTCTTGATAAATCACCAAGTTCCACTATCTTCTTCAAAGACACATGTATTCGTCATAGCCATTTCTGTCTCTTACAAACGAAGCTTTACAACAAGCTTGAACAATCCAATATTTTTTATCCTACCAACACAATGTTGGCTCTAAAACAACTCTAAAGATTTGTCACATGTTTGGCTCATTGACTAGCACTTAATCGTCTTACAAATGAATTTACACTTTATGTAATTACTCTTTTCTCTCAAGATGTTTAAGGTGTTGTGAGAGCTTTTGAACTTTACAACAATATACACAAAACTTTTTATAGAAAGAATTTGAATGACAATGTGTAGGTTCGTAACTCAGTTCTTTAAAACTTCTGGTAGTTATATGTCTTCTTCTTCAAGTGTTTGTTGTTTTTAAATAGATATATTTCTTCACTTGAGTTTGTGTCTAAAGATTGTGGTCGTTGGAACATTTAAAACTAATTAAATTGAAACAACCCATCCCAATTAATTCACGTGTTTGATGACTAATTTTCTTATTTTTAAAGACTAATGTAATAACCTCACCACTTTAAGGACTAAAATATTGTTTTATCCAAATTATAAAAATAAATAAATTTTAGTTTACTAAATTAACAGCCATCCATTAATTATACTATGATTTTTGTAGGGTAACTATACTTTCATTAAAAATCGTAAAAATCAGAAAATTAAATTTACATTTTTTAATCACGGGTCTATCTTGTTAAATAATGTGTATGGGTTATTGCAATTTGCAAATTTCTTTATAAGTGAGTTGATTATTATTGTTAAAAAAATTAAATCAATCGATGTTTGTAAAAAATAAATACATCAATCGACACTTATAATTTAGAAATTAATTTGATAACCTAGTATCCTATTTGTGGAAGAAGAGGAGGAATGAAAAAAAATCTCTTTAGAACAAATGTGCCATACTGCCTTCCTTGGCAAATGCAAATCAAATAAGACAAAATAGCAGTTGAAGAGAGAAACTAAAGCAAACAAAGCAAAGCAAGAACCCTGACTTCAGTTCAGAGCAAAAAAAAAAAACAAAAAACATGTCCCTCCACCGCCATGTTTGCACAACCACCTCAAAGCTCTCAGCAGCAGCAGCGATCCCTTGGAAGTACAAGAAGTTCGCCATAGCACAGGGCCAGAAGTCCCTCACTGACTACCTCCACGCCACTCGCTGCATCCCTTACGCCTACGCTGACCAAATCGCCAAGAACTCCCTCACATCCCTCACCACCCTCATCACCACTACTCTTGGTGGTTCCTTCTCCCCTCCCCACTTCCCCCACAACCTTAACAAGTTCCTCAGGTACCACCCCATCAACGAATTTGAGTTCTTCTTCGAGAGCATCGGCATTCATCCCTCCAAGTTCGCTTCTTTGCTGCCCCAAGACAAGTTTTTTTTCTCAGAAGATGATAAGCTTTTGAATGCTGCTTGTGTTCTCCATGAATTTGGGTTTCCCTGGGACAGGCTTGGGATTTTGTATGTGGAGAGTGGCTGTTTTTTCAAGTGGGGTGCTTCTGAGTTGAAGGGTAGGCTTTGTGGGTTCAAAAGGTATGGTTTTTGCAATGCGCAGGTTGTGGGGATATGTTTGGCTTTTCCCTTTGTGTTTGATGGCCAAAAGGGTGACGAGGTTGAGGCTTTGTTTTGTGATCTGGGGTTGCTGTTTGGGGAGCTTGGTTTGGCTGAGTGTGTTGAGGGGAAGGGGAACAATAGTGTCAATGATTGGATTGGGGTGTGTAGGAAGATAAGGTTGTTTTATGATTTGAATGGTGGGAGGAGCTTAGTGGAGCTCGTTGGAGGGAACAAGGGTGTTGGTGTAGGCGTCATTTTGGAGCATGGGGAAGAGGAGTTGGTTCAAGCAACTGAGTATTTTTGTAGTTTTGGTGCGAAGAAGGAGGACGTGGCACGGTTGATTGTAGATGGACCGGAGTTGTTGGAGCTTGATTTGGAGACACGGGTGCTTGATGTGGTGAAGCTGTTGAAATACTTTGAAATGAGCTCCGACGATGTTGAGGATGTTAGGAGGGATTATGCTCATGTGTTGGGGACAGTTAAGATGGGTAATCTGCCCAATGTGATGAGGGCTTTGGGTTTACATGAGTGGTTCTTTGATAAGATCAAGGATGGTAATCATTGGTTGTTAGTTAGTTTTGTTGCGAGCTATCCCAATGAAGTCCAGGATGAAGGCTATCTAGGTTGCTTGAAGGCGATTCAGGTGTCGAGAACCCCAACTCACAATATTAGCAAGTTGAATTTCTTGCACGCCATTGGCTTTGGCGAAAATGCTTTGACCATGAATGTGTACGCTCAGATGCACGGAACAAGTGCCGAGTTACAAAAGAGATTTGATTGCCTTCTACGTCTTGGGATTGAGTTTTCAAAGGTCTGTAAGATGATCGCAATTCATCCTAAGATTCTTAGCCAAAACCCTCAAAATTTAGAGCAAAAGGTTAATTTCTTTTGTCAAGAAATGGGACACTCGCTGGGGCATTTGGTCACTTTTCCATCATTCTTGTGCTTTGACTTAGAGAACCGCATTAAGCCTAGGTACAGGTTCCATATGTGGATTATGGAAAAGGGTCTGTCTTCCAAAAAATATTCCATTGCAAGCATGGTTGCAACAAGCAGCAATAATTTTGTTGCTCGCGCTTTTAAAATTCACCCAGCTGCTCCGAAACATTGGTTTGAGCAATTCTATCCAAGAAATTTGCAAGTGTGATGACAATGATTTTTTACAAAAGTGATTGTCTATGAAACTCCAACAATTATTCCAAACTAATTTGTACAGATTCTAAAACTTGGTTACTTCCTATTTTTTGGTTTGGAGTTGAAGACAAACCTTTTGGAGTTTGGATATTGTTGGAGAAATTGTGAGAGGTGTATTTGCTTTGCAGTGATAGTGAGACATCGAGAATGGCCTGGAAATTTCTTATCATGCTTTACTTCATTCTTATGACCTGATCTCAGTCGTGATTCAGAGAGAAAGAAACCATAAATTCTATGAACCATTAGTTGTGCTTCTTCAAAGTGATTATATCAGAGGTAGGACGACCATTTGTAAGTATTTGTACTTTTGGCATGACTTCATTGATTTGATACTTTCAAATGAACTTGTTTTCCCTTTTAAATTTTAAAATTGTGTATATGATAAATAATTCAGAAATTATTCAGTGCAACTTTGATGGGATGGTTAAGGCCAGGGGTTTGCTCATATACTGATACTAAACTTTATTACATTCTAGAAGCTTTAGAATGGGTAGAGTTCTCCATTATCCTAAACTTTTAATCATAAAAAAAATTCAGACATAGATTCCTGGACTTAGCACATGTTTGGAATATCTTCTATTTGTGCTCAAAATTTTATAATGAAAGTGCTGCAGTGAGAACCTGTAGCTGAATTTTTTTTCTTTTTTTAAAAATTAAACAAACCACATATGCTTATCTTCTCCCCAAGGAGATATTATTAGATCTAAGGTTTTACCATAGAAGATCAGATCATTCTAATTATTTCACAATATACTTGTTTAATACTAACAATCGAAATATGTAAGTATTTCCTAATGAGTAATGATATACCTGTTGAGGAAGTGGATTGGATGGGAACAAATGTTTTAAGTATTTGTTTCTCTTCCTCTCTCGGATCCAATGTTGCTTATGAATAGTTTCATTCACTTTTGCATGGCTTTTCACAATTATTTATTTGGTTTCTCTATAAAGATTAGTTGTTTATCTGTTATCCAGAGTTGGTAAAAAAGTAACCAGAAATTCTAGCATCACTTAATATTCGTCACTTTATAGTTATTTTACTGTAGAAAAATGGGGAAATTTAAATTTTATGAATTTCTTTTCAGTGAGTGTAAGGAAATGAGAACAAATCCATTCTTCTCCAGGTAGGGTGAGGATTACGGAAGGGAAGGTCTAGAGGGTTACTTTCTCTTATATGTAATACCTATTAATGGACCCCAAGGTGAAGAATCAAGGATATGAAACCTTTTTATACAAGACCATCCAATCGTTTGCATGTTACCATATTTTATTAAATACCATTATGAAAGGTTATAAGAAATGATATGACGGAAAGTAATATTAGGTGCATTTCAAAGCTCTGCTGCATGTTATACCATAGCAATCTTGACCTGCATTTTTGGCAGAAAAATGATATTTTGTCTAGGATGGAAGTTGTACAATTGAATGCAAGTCTATGTCAAGTCATTCTGTTTCCAGATTTCTGAATGTTCCTAGGACCATTTCTAGCTCTTCTAATGCTTTTGTGGGTCTTGTTTAGTTGTTTTACCTTGTTTCTGAATACTATTTATGTATTAAACATCTTGTGCATTGACTTTCATATAGGAGATTTGTAGAAGTTTCACAGAAAATCAGTTTGAAATTGACATAAACTAGTATCTGCCACAGTGAAATATACTGCAACTTTTATTACTGTTGTTAAGGACTGTCTAGTTCTGGGGATATTGTTGGAAGATTTATTTTACTAAAATTTTATTCATGTTGCTAACCTATCGGGTGATTATTAGTATTGGAATATATCTTTATTATAGGACTTGGAATGTGGAAACTTATATTAGGATAATTTTTTAATGTTTGATTCTTTCCTCTTTGGTTTTATTTAATTATCTTTAGATTTTTGTGTATTACAATCACTATTTGAGATGTTGGAGGATGATGCTTCTCTTTCTTACTTAAAAGTAACCCTGCATTCCATTATGGCCTTTAACCAATCTTGAGTAACAAAGCAGGTAACAGAGAAGTTCATTCTTTCATAAAAGTAACACTGCATTCCATTACTGCCTTAACAAGGTAACAGGGCAGTTCATATATACACTCACCCAAATGCACACTCTATTTCTGCAGTTTTTCATCTGAATCAGTCCTAGTTTCTATTTTCTTTCATTTTTTCAACAATGTCTCTTTCTAAAAGATTTAGAGAATCGAGGTGCTCATTGGTAACCTGAACTTCCTTCAAGCTGTGACCCATTGAACTAGAAGATTATTCTTTTCTTGTGATCCATTTCTCTTGCATCTTCATGTGCAATGCCATATTGTAAGGTACAGAATATCTGATTCACCTTATTAAATTTTGGTTGAACTTTTATTTTTTGGTTTTTATACTTGGGGTGTGCTTATGTTTCTGTGGATGACAGAAATTGTTTTGGGAAATTCACATTTGTCCAGCTTGAAATAAAATTTAAGAATTGAGGCTTATCTTTAGCTCTCCATGGAGTATCCGAATATCAATTATTAATTTGGTGGGAATTATAAAAAAAAGGCTAGTAATTGTGTTGAATATTTGTGAAACTACTGTAACTGGAATTTTGGAAATAACTCAAGTTGTTTGGCTTGTTGTTTTGATACATATGCTTAAGTAAGCTTTTCCCAATCCCAAGTTTCCTTCAGATGTTATTATAGAGCTCATAAATTGAAAGAGAGGAGGTGTATTTCCCACATGAAGAGGCAGAAACTTCACATAATTAAATTTAAAAAATGGTTTAAGAATGTGGAAAAGGTGATTGAGGTTGTGACTTGTTAGTTGGAGGAGTGACTATCTTGATGACATGAGTATCCTTTATAACATGAGTATTCTTGATAATAACTTAATAATAGGGTAAGCAAATATTGTTCGCCATCTATCTTAAACTCACCTTTGCACAAATTATGATTGACCTAAGACAGTGGAGGTTTAGGATTAAGTGTTATTGTTTCTGAGACTTAGGGAGTTTAGGCTTAGGATTCACAATCATCAATCATCAATCGTGGTTACTTATATTTTTCCTTAAAATATTATCTTGCTAACTTTTATTGTGCCTGTTTTGTGTGCACCATGTTCTGCCTGGGAGTCTTGCACATAATGAACCAAAATGAAGAAAATAGAGAAACCATCTTGAATCATCAAGCCTACTTTGTACCAGTTGTGGTGATATCAATGTATATACATCAAGTTCAGAAGCCTTATGAATTGAATAGTAAACACCTAGTTAAAAATAATAGCAGCAGACAAAGTGGGAAACGAAGCTTGTGTTTGTATATATACTGCTTTATACTATTCTAGTACTAGACTTACTTTTAAGGCAGAATAGTTAAATGTTATATAATGATTTCTGTTTGTAAGAGCTAAAAGGAAACCATAAAAACAATGTGTTACCAAAGGCATCACCGATGTTTTAAGAACCGGACCAGACAAAGTCCGATGGCTCACCCAGCTTGTTTTGCTGAAAGGATCAGAAATGTATTGGACACGGTGTGACCGGATTGAAGCAACTGATTTGTAGAAAATTGGTAACTACAAAGACTAGAGGGTTGCCACATAAGTAAAAGGTTGAGGAGCAACAAAAGCTTGAGCACAAGCTTGAGCTTGGCTAGAAGAACCAGCCTTAGCAGCAACATGCCTTTTGCGGCTTTTGGTGGGAACATCTGGAAGGACGATGACTGTTTTTGGGGCCTCACAATATCTCTTGAAATAACCCAGATTCAAAACCTTCCCAAGGGACTTTAACAGTTGAGAGACTTGTCCCACTCCTTGATTGCGACAAAGATTACTAATCAAAGCAAGGAATCCAAGTACCTTATTGTCTGTCGGCACCAGCTAGGTGATATGAGAAGAAATGATGGAGCCCAAATCCATATCCATCCCCATTTGGATCCCATAAATGAGCTCAACCCGATCAAAGTTGATGTCAAAAGCTTGAGTAATGGGCATGAGGTTGCAGTAAGAGAAGACATCCCAAGACTTTGTCAGAGTGGTCATGGATTCCCTAAGGATCATCTATGGAGTGTTCTTGGAAGCTCAAATCCTTTTGCCCGACATGCAAAACTTGGTAGCCATCATCTTGTGATCCTTGGTTTTGTTCAGCCACTAATAATAAGGGGTGAGGAGAGCATCAGTGTCGGGCATAAGTTGGAGGTTCATCAGGGTCTTCAAGAAGTTGTTTAGGGTGTGGACATCAAATTTTACAGTCTTGCCCCACACCTTGACCTTGGTAGGATAGGTCCCCTCCATGTCATAGGCGTTGGTATATAACTCCATCACCAACGTCTCATCAATGCCGTCCTTGGCTAGGGTGGTCAACATTTGATCCCACTTATAGGGTCGATCAATGTGTTTCGAAAGGCAAGTCTTCCTCAAATATGGAGAGTTTGATGCTATTAAGAATAAGCTGGAGCGTCGCAAGTAGGATCAGATGTTGACCACCCTGCCAAGGACAACGTTGATGAGGAGTTGGTGATGTAGTTTTATATCAATGCCTATGATATGAAGGGGATATATCTTACCAAGGTCAAGGTGTGGGGCAAGATTGTGAAATTTGATGCCTGCACCTTGAACACTTTCTTGGAGACCTAGGTGAACCTCCAACCTGTGTCCGAGAATGATGCTTTCCTTACCCCTTATGATTAGTGGCTGAACAACACCAAGGATCACACGGTGATGGCTGCAAAGCTTTGCATGCCAGGAAAAGGATTTGAGCTCTTGAAGAACACTACAGGAGGATCCTTAGACAGTCCATGACCACTCTGACTAAGTCTTGGAGTGTATTCTCTTACTACAGCCTCATGCTCACTACTCACACTTGTGACATCAACTTTGATCTTAATCGAGTTGAGCTCATTTATGGGATGAATATGGATTTGGGATCCATCATGTCTTCTAAAATCACCCAACTGGTGTGGATAGACAATAAGGTGCTTGGATTCCCTGATTTGGTTAGTAATCTCTGTTGCAATCAAGGAGTGGGACAGGTTTCTCAAGTGTTGAAGCCTTTTGGGAAGGTTTTGGATCTAGGTTATTTCAAGAGATACTGTGAGGTCCTCATAGACACTGCCGCTGTCCTTCTAGATGTTCCCACTAGAAGCTGTGAGAGGAATGTTGCTATTGAGGCTGTTTCTTCTAGCCAAGCTCGGGCTCGTGCCCATGCTTTTGTTGCTCCTCAACTCTTCACTTTTGAGGTGACCTTCCAATCTTTGCACCTGAGACGGTGGTTGTTTCTTCAAAGCATGCACCACCTCTCGTTTCACCAGCCTTTGACTACACTCAAGGCTTTCTCTGGTCGTGTTCAGTGGACTGGGGCTAGGCCTACTTTTCTTGATGAGGAGCGTGTTGTTGTTGCGGAGGGTGCTTGGGATGACACTGATGATGATGTTGAGGATTAGGGAGGAGGTGGATATGGAGGACCAGGATGGAGGACTTGGCTTCGGTTGAGGCCATATTTGATTTGATTAGTACATATTTACTTTTCTGCATTTTAGTTTCAATTGATACTTTTTAATTTAGGATTTGGTTATGTTCAGTTTGGCTAACACTAGTTTATGCATGTGTTGGTTTTTATTACTGTTTTGGGGGTATGAACTTGGATGTTGATTAGTGTTTGGTTTGAGACATAATGCATGTTGTGTTGGAAAAAAGTTCATGAAAATCGAGGTCTTGAGTGAATACGTGTTTTGGTCCTTTGATGGTTTTATAACGTTTCTGTGCATGAATGATCGAGGTTATCTTGCATGGCGTGAAGCGGTTTGAATTAAGTCTTGAATGTTTTACGCTTACCTGTGTGAGCAGTGTGCATCTGTTTGATGAGAGAACCGTTGATTTTGCCTGCCCAATTTTGTATGATTCTTTGATTTGTTTGAATGCACACATGAGATGGATATGATCAAGACATTGCTTGTTTTAATTTTAGTTTCAGTCACTTAGCCAAAAAGTCAGCCTTGGGTGTATGAATGATGAATCCCTTGTCACCCCTTTGAGCCTAGTGTAATGAATGAATTTGTTCTTGAACCCCTGAACTGGATAAGAAACACAATATGTCCACCTTATCTTAGGGAATAGGAGACCATATCATATGTTTTAAGGCCAATTTCTTCCAAATTTGGGGGAGGCTGATGTTTGTAAATGATTGATAGATGGAATTTTTGGAAACAACAACACACATAAAGAGTCACATGCTAACTGTTAAAGATATATATAAAAACTAGAAAATCAAAGTAAAGAAAAAAAAATTATTGTTATTTATGTAGTGTAAATAAATAAAAGGTTATTATTGTGAATTGTTTGGCTCATGAAATGAAAAGGGAAATAGTGAGTGCTCTCCTAGGATCTTTGGTGTTTTGAATTCAAGAAAAATCAAATTTCATTGTTAGTCAAACCAAGTTACAGGCTAATAAAACCCTTAGTCATCTTTGTGTGTAGGATTGCAATGAGTGAGATGATGTACAAAGTTGGGTTGTGTAAAAATTGGTAAAATGAAAATTATGCAGCCAAAAACACTTGTGTGCTTGAGTGATACACTAGCTTTGTGAGGAATTGAAGTTTTCTTTACTTGTTCATTGCTTGATGTCATGCTTGTTGACCTCTTGAGCTCTAAGTGGATATTATTTATGATTTCATCATTGGCACTTTGACAAGTGTGATCTTGTGATTGTGTGGTTGGATGTGTTTGAAAGCATGCTTGTGTCTTGGAAATTTGGGATTGATCATAGTCTTTGGTCTTACCATTGATTTAACTTAGTTTAGGGTTTCTCAGTTATTAATTAGTATAGTTTAGTTTTCCTTTTGCTTGAGGACCAGAAAAAACTTAAATTTGGGGGAGTTGCCAAAAACTTGTTAACCAGATTAACAAGTGAACTAAATAGCATAAGTAATAAATACATTGTAAGACCGCGTGTGGTGTCCACAAGCACTAAGCTTGTGCTAAACAAGTTGTGTAAAACCAAGTTCTAAACAAATGGAATAAGTGCAGAATTTAAAATTTATGAACTAAGAAACAACGTATAAACATGACAGATTTTCCCTAAAACTAAAAGGCTGCAAGCTTAAAGCTCTTTGTCTTCCATCATGCCACATCGGTGTTGTGTCTTCCATCACTGGAGCTAGTTGCGCCTTCAAAGTTCAGAGTTCGAACACCTATATGTTGGGAAATTACACAAATTTTTTATAATCAAATTTGAGAAACAAAATAAATGCAGAATAATCACACATAATTGATAACAGATTTCACTCAATTATGCCTATGTCTTTGGATTACTGTATACCTTTTATTGAAAGAGAAAATTATATAATAGGTGTTTACAAAACACTCAACTCACAATCCAATTACATCCAGAAAATATATAAATACTATTTTCTCTTGTTGAAATAGTAGTTATAGCATGGTGGTATTTATACATGTTCGGAGAAGTTACGTTTCACTAATTTTTTATTTATTCTACCCAATATTATAATGGTTGTCTGTTTTTTTTTTTTTTTCTTCACAAAAGAATGTACACTTCATTCATTTT
The DNA here is from genome assembly GCA_013407115.1 of Glycine latifolia. Lineage (NCBI taxonomy): Eukaryota > Viridiplantae > Streptophyta > Magnoliopsida > Fabales > Fabaceae > Glycine > Glycine latifolia. The sequence continues at coordinate 12,049,201 of CM023956.1, read as the reverse complement.
ATTGGGTATGACCAAGTCCAACAATCTCTCACTTGAAGACTAAGTTCAATTTATCTTCACATCTCAATCAATGCAACAACTTTCTCAAATTTGTTATTCGCACAAGCCAACTGAAAGTTGAACACAACCTCAGTTTGTCAATAGTCACCACCTTAGTTAACATATTTGTTGAACTCTTACTTCCTTGGATCTTTCTCAATGTTAGCACCTCACCCTCAAGCAAAGATTTGATGAAGTGATAGTGGAGACCAGTGTGTTTTGTTCTAGAATGAAATGTTTGAATTTTTTGCTAGATGAATTACACTTTGATTAAATTATGTTATATATATATATATATATATATATATATATATATATATACCAATTCAGTCATTAAAACACTGGTTTATTCAATAAATTTTAGAGTATTAGGAATACATATTATCACTATAAGCATATACTCTAATTAAATTCAAATGTGTATATTATGAAATACTATGTAAAAAATGCACATATTTATTTTTTTCTCAAAAGATATCTATCTATCTACTTGCGAACCGTTAAATAAAATACTTATAATTGATAGTGATGCATAGTAATTTATCTATATACGTTTGTTTTCGTTCTCTCAAGTAGCTAGCTGATTGGACGACACCAACATTAGTCAATTTGTTGAGCTTTCAAGTTTCAACAAGTGAAAGATAGAAAGATGGATAAAAAAGGAATAAATGTACTAGTATGATGAGTGATATAATACATTCTTTAATAGTTTTTTTTATATAAAAAATTTTACAAGTTAAATTTTTTAATATACTTTCTAATAAACTTTTAATTAAATAAAGAACGAAATTAATGTAGTTTTATGATTTTAAATAAATTTCAATAAATAATATAAAATGTGTTATAAAAAGTGTGTTAAACAAAAAATTATTATGTAATTTTGAATTTTTAGATATGACCTGATTGTAACTAATTTTGGTGTGATATGCATATCCAAATTTTTTAATTGATAAAAAAATTTAATAACATTCAGTTAAGTATATCATGTAAAAATTAATCAAAATCATGATGGCTCTAAATGATCTAATAATTTGCCGAGTATTATTTAATATTTTTTAATAATAGAAATATACTACATAATAAGAAACAATTGCAGGATTTTTTTTTTCTGAAACGAAAAGTATGTATACAAGGGAAAATAAAAACTATTCAATAATCTAAATCCACATGTCATAGTGGTAAAAGTCCAAGTTGGACACAGAATCCAGCATGTCATGGTGCAGTAACAAATCATGGAGCATGATTGGCCAAGACCACATCCAACTTATCCAAGTGGAAAATAATGAGATAAGGCATTCTCATGATCACACACACACCAATCATGATCCCCCACACCGACACTTGTAGGCTTGTAGCCACAAAACCAAATTATAATATTTCATGCTTCTCTTTCACTCTTGTCAATTCCACAAAAACCAAGTACTACTACAAGGGAAGAAAAACTTAGCTACTAACTAAGGAAGGATCAAAGAGAATGGCTCAAGCAATGGCATCAATGGCTGGCTTACGTGGTTCCTCTCAGGCTGTGTTGGAAGGTAGCCTTCAGGTGAGTGGCTCCACACGCTTGAATGTGGGGAGTGGAAGCAGGGTGGCCTCAGTCACACGTGCAGGGTTCACAGTAAGAGCACAACAACAACAAGTGAGTGGTGAGGTACAAAGTAGCCGTAGGGCAGTGCTTTCACTTGTTGCTGCTGGTTTGGCCACTGGCTCTTTTGTTCAAGCTGTGCTTGCTGATGCCAAATCTATCAAAGTTGGACCACCTCCCCCACTTTCTGGTGGATTGCGTATGTCTCTCTCTCTCTCTCTCCCCCTCTCCTCTTACAATTCAATTAAATCCATTTTGAAGAAATGATGATTAGTTGAGTGTTAAAATCTTTACTGATAGGGCATGAAAATTGATCCCTTTTTTTTTTTTTGCAGAACTTGGAAAACAATTTCTTTAAAACTGAACTTTTTCAAATTTGTATTTGATTATTCATGTGATTGAATAGTTTAGATTAACTCCTTTTTGCCTTTTATCTCTTACTTATGTAAATGTGTGCAAATGTCTATTCAATGATGATAACTTGTATAGTGGAATCATTAATGGGTCATGGATGTTGCATTAAATGACGAGGACTTGAGGGATGTAAAATGGAAATTGGGGTAGAGAAGTTTTGAGATATAATCGAAATTGGTTTTAGAGGGAAAGATAGGAAACCAAGCAAAAATCAGAAAAAGGGGTAGTATTGTACCACGGGACAGCAAGTTTTGAACAGAACATAGGTCATGCATGTTGCAGTAAATGATGAGAGAAGAAAAATAGAAATGGGGTGGAAAAGTTTGACGTAGAATTGAGTTTGATTTTAGTGGTAGATTTCATTTATGATAAAGGGTTAGAGGCAAAGACAACGAAAACAAAAGAAGAAAAGAAAGAATTCTTGAAGTGGGGTTGTTATTAGGGACATAAAGAATGTAGTTTGAAGATATTATAATTATAACCATGGTGGGTGTGTTATGGAATATGGCAGCTGGAACATTGAACTCAGATGAAGCAAGAGACCTTAATCTGCCATTGAAAGATAGGTTCTTCCTTCAACCATTGTCTCCTACTGAGGCTGCACAAAGGGCAAAGGAATCAGCCAAGGAGATTGTTGGTGTTAAGAAGTTGATTGAAAAGAAGGCTTGGCCATATGTTCAGAATGATCTGCGTCTCAGGGCTGAGTATTTGCGCTTTGATCTCAACACTGTCATTGCTGGAAAGCCTAAGAATGAGAAGAAATCACTCAAGGAACTCACCGGCAAGCTCTTCCAGGATATCAGCAATGTAAGTCAAAACAGAGAAAAAAAAAGGAGATAATTAATTAACCCCATAGTGCTTTAGGTATTTTTGGTCTGTTCTCTGATTGGAGTTGAAGTTTCTCTTTGGTAATCTACACAATAAAGTTAGAATTAAAGATAAACATAGATTATCAGGGTGAAATTCTAATTCTGATTGGAGAACAGTACCAGAAGTACTTAAGGAAGTGCATGCAAGTTTTGTCCTTAGTATTTGAGATTAGAGTATTAATGAAAGTTGTTAATTTTTGTTTCACAGCTGGATCATGCAGCAAAAATTAAGAGCAGCCCAGAAGCAGAGAAGTACTATGCTGCTACTGTATCTTCTCTGAACGATGTCCTTGCCAAACTTGGTTAATGTGATTAATTTCTTGCTTTCTTGTGTAAGCTTTGTGCATGATTTTCTCAGCCACTTTGTTGACTGATATTTTAAAAAAATGAAATGATGAGGGGAAATTTTCTATAAATAAGATCAATATATCTAGACCACTTCTCTCCTGCCTGCCAAAACTGAAAGGTAATTAAAGGGTAATGTAATTGTAGAAGTTGGAAGTTTAATTATAATTTCCTGAGCACAAAACTAGAGTAGCTATGATGATACTATAATCTTAGTACACAGTATTTGGATCTTAAGGTCCTATAGTCTTATTTTTTATTTGAAGGAACACAAGGTGCAGCATGAAGGATGAGCCAAAATTGGAGAAAAATGACGCAAGAAACAAGAAAAAAATAAGTAAGCAGTATATTAATAAGCTTAGTTGGAACGCTAGGTGTGTCCACAATGAAGTCAACCTCGATATTACAAGAGTGTACAACATTCTCAAATGATAAATATAGATTTTATTACAAATGATGGACCTGGTAAAACAACATTTTATAATGTCATACGTGCCGGCTACTCCCTCTTCAAGCTGGTAATCCTTCATTCTGAACATATTATCTTGCTCAATCGATCAAGCATGAAAGCCAACAGAGTGACTCCAAAAACTATTATCAGTGATACAATTTTGAAAATCTGCATAATTAGCACAGACCCTCCTTATCTAGCCCCTTTTACATCATTAGTAATGGCTTTAAAACATTCCATTGTTCCTGATGTAAGGCAGCTATTCAGTATCCCCTGAACAGTTGCCTTACACCAGGAACCAGATTCAGAACCAGAAGTTCAGCATGATGTTCAACAAGTGGAACTTGTAGAAATGCAAGTACCACTTGTGGAAGAACAAAATCAAGAATTGGTTAACCCACGTAATGAGGTTCCTCTAGAAATTATTAATCCACCTAACTTGGATTGTCCTGTAGATGCACAACAACAAGTGCGGCAAAGTCGTAGTGGGAGATTGATTCATAAACCCGCAAGATTTCTCTTGTTGGGCGAATCATATCAGGATGTCATCATTGAAGAAAATGATGATCCCACGAGTTATGACAAGGCACTAGAAGATGTTGATGCTCAGGAATGGCTTGAGGCTATGAATCGTGAAATGGATTCTTTGTATTCCAACTTAGTTTGGTCTCTTGTAGATGCACCAAAAGGGGTAAGACCCATTGAGTGTAAGTGGATCTACAAGAGAAAGAGAGGATCGGACGAGAAGGTTGAAACCTTCAAAGCTAGATTGGTGGCGAAAGGGTACACCTAAATAGAAGGTGTGGATTATGATGAAACCTTTTCGCCGGTTGCCATGCTCAAGTCCATCTGGATTCTCTTAGCTGTTGCAGCAAATCTTGATTATGAGATTTGGCAAATGGATGTCAAAATTGCTTTTCTAAATGGAAATTTGGAAGAGGATATCTATATGCAGCAACCAAAAGGGTTAATAGCCAAAAGGCAAGAAAACATGGTATGCAAGTTGCAAAGGTCCATTTATGGACTTAAGCAAGCGTCCAAATCATGGAACATCAGGTTTGATCAAACCATTAAGTCTTATGGTTTTGAGAAAAGTCCCGATGAGCCGTGTGTACAAAATGATCCAAGGGGAAGCAGTATCTTTTCTGGTGCTTTATGTAAATGATATACTCCTTATTGGTAATGACACGGAGGTATTATCGGGCATAAAGACTTGGCTGAGCAAGCATTTTGATATGAAGGACCTAGGAGAAGTCAATTATATTCTTGGTATTAAACTCTTACGGGACAGGAAGAATAGGGTATTGGCATTATCCCAGGCTAATTACATCGACAAAATACTTGCCAGGTTCAGCATGGAGAATTCCAAGAGGAGAATTTTACCCTTCAGGCATGAGATTCATCTCTTTAAGGAGCATTCTCCTAAAACTCCTGAGCAGAGAGAATGCGTGAGTAGGATACCTTACGCTTTAGCAGTAGGTAGCCTTATGCATGCTATGCTGTGCACCAGACCAGATATCTGCTATGCAGTGGGAGTAGTAAGCCGGTACCAATCTAATCCTGGAAAGGAACACTGGATAGTAGTTAAACATATACTTAAGTATCTTTGGAGAACGAGAGATTATATGTTGGTCTATTCAAGTGGGAGTCTTGAAACCATTGGTTACACAGACTCAGATTTCCAAGGAAACATTGACTCAAGAAAATCAACTTCAGGCTATGTGTTCACTCTTAATGGCGGGCCATCTGTTGGAGAAGTATCAAACAGTCATGTGTGGCTGACTCTACCACAGAGGTTGAGTATGTTGCAGATCAGAAGCTGCAAAGGAAGTCCCATGGTTGAAGAAGTTTCTTATGGATCTTCAGGTGATACTAGGTGCTAGCCGTCCTATCACACTTTATTGTGATAATAGTGGGGCAGTAGCACAATCCAAGGAACCATGGTGTCACAAAAGGCAAAAACACATAGAGAGGAAGTACCACTTGATCCGAGACATCATTAAAAGAGGAGATACAGTGGTAACCAAGATAGCATCGGAAGAAAACCTTACTGACCCTTTTACAAAGAGTTTGCCTGAATGTGTGTTCGAGAGACATGTTACATCTATGGGTCTTAGGAGGATTCCGGATTTGTTGTAGCTTTAGGAGCTTGTTTTTTACTTTGTTATTTTAGTGCCTTTTGTGCAAGACATTATGACATTGTATTTTTTTCTGAAAGTTTTAAATGAGGTATTATTCATTTACTTTGCACACTATTTACAAACACCAAGGTCCGGATCAATTGTGTAGTATATGATCATATTGATACGTTCATGGAGGACATGATCATAGGTTCTCATAATTGTTGAACAGATTCACAGCTGTTAAATAAAGTTGGGCACTTTATTTAGGCTGCAATATTTTATGAAATGGTTTTGTCCGAATCATTGTAAAATATTGGTATGAATTAACATTCACATTGAAAAGATCAAGGAGAGATTTGATTAAGGGTGTTTTTCTGCCATAAGGTATCAAATCTCCAGATAACTATAGTTATAAGATTGCTCTTAATTCTGAGTTTATTATAAATAGGTAATCAAATAGTTTTCATTCTTTGATTTATCAACGGGTGAGGTGCGATCTATTGACGGCCAATAACTCGGTATTTTGGGAGTGAGATTATTTGATTATCGGTATTTATGAGATAAACAATATGAAATTTGTAGGAAATGTCTCTTTCATATGTTTCGGTAATCCATTAGAGAAACTATCATAGTCAAGGGAATAAATAATTGATTGGGTGACAAAAAACTTGTCCATCAATTATAGACATTCTACAAAGTGGTGATGCAAAATATAGTGGTCCATGTAAGACATGAGTATTAAATTGATATTTATAAGTTTAATATATTATTTTAAATTTTAATATACACTGCTACAAATAATGCCTACGACGACGGTTATTTAGGGCCTACGACGACGGTTGTTGCACTGTCGTTGTTATGGGTGTCGTTGATAATGGGGTACTTTCGACGACAGTTCCAAATAACCATCGTCGTTTGTATTTTATTTTAAAAAAAATAAATCAAAATAAAATACCAACGAAGACGGTTATTTGGAAAAATCCGTCTTCGTATGTAGACTAACGATGACGGTTTTTCCAAATAACTGTCTTCGTTTGTATTTTATTTTAAAAAAAAAAATCAAAATAAAATACAAACAAAGACGGTTATTTGGAAAAACCCGTCTTCGTATGTGGACTAACGATGACGGTTTTTCCAAATAACCGTCTTCGTTTGTATTTTATTTTAAAAAAAAATAAATCAAAATAAAATACAAACAAAGACGGTTATTTGGAAAAACCTGTCTTCGTATGTGGACTAACGATGACAGTTTTTCTAAATAACCGTCTTCGTTTGTATTTTATTTTAAAAAAAAATCAAAATAAATTAAACACTTACAAAAACGGATATTTAGAAAAAACCGTCATCGTAACCATTATTTCAAATAATAAAACCATTTAACACTTTCTATTGGAATTACAGCATCACATAATCTAAAACCATTACAAATAACAGTTTATTGTACCAACACTATATTAGCAAAAAGCTAGAAAAAACACTGCTCAGCTAACCTAATTATTAGACTAACTACCAGATTTTTATATCATATATATTATGGAATGCACAGACATCATACATTAAATCAGAACTTGAAATCACCGGCATTGACTTATATATATATATATATATAGTAAGTACTGCAACTCAAACACACAAATAAACATACTTGTGACCCATTTGAAGTTCAAATTTTGGAGGTCTTGCTTTAGAAAACACGCGTGAACTTAGCCATAAACAGTCTTGCCATTCTTTTATAGCAACACAGACTGGTCCTGCAAGGCAACATCATGCATTTTTCAAAAATTTATTATCACAACTAATCATCACAAGTTTTGAGACTCTAGAATTGATTATCACAATTGATATCTCCCCATCCATAGTCCTCCAGCATTCCAAACCTCTTCCTACGCCGTCTTCCATAAATTATTATTTTCCTCTGAGGCTCCAGTCTCTGTATAATAAGCACATGAGTTGTCACAAAGAAAAAACTATCCCACCATATTTCATAAAACCAAAAAAAAAAAGCAGCACTTACAAAACCAATCATGTGTTCTAATTTTGAGTTTTTAGAAGTTGTCTTATCTTTTTCATTGCTTTCTTCCACCATTCTTTGTCCTTCTCTACCTCTCATTCATTCTTTTTCACCACTCATTCATTTTTAGATGTTGGTAACAGGGTTTTTGTCACACTGGCAAGCCTACATCTTTCCAGCTTTCTCAGAACTTAAAAACACAAGCATATTAAACTTATTACCCAAATCTATGACAACCTCAATTCTAACCAATACAAGCCACAATAACTCATCACTTTCTAGACATTAATAATTTGATAAGTCAACCAATATTTTTAGTTTACCTTCATTAGCCATCTCAATAAGTCGACATAAGAAACTTCTGCTACTTTGAGATATGCTTCCATAAGACAAAAGTGTGCTTGGTAGTTAATAAAAAAAACAGAACAACATTATTATCCTAGAACTGTTTAATTACTAAGAACAAAGAAAATCAATTACTACAGCTATTGCATGTTGTTTTGATTCTCAACAACTCAAAAAATAAAGGCTAGCAAAGGACTTTTCTTCTTAAACCAAAAGATAAGAAAAGGTTCATGATGATACATGATAAGTTTCTCCATTGGAATGTACTGAATGGATACTGTCAAAATAGCACCAGGCTTACAAGGCTTACCATTGCTGTTAAGAAAAAGAAGAATTGGGTTTGGTTGTTTTACCTTTACTGGAGCTTAATATGAAGGGCTCAAATTTCTCAAATACACCAGTCATTCATAACAAAACACACAGCCATACATTACAAACAGATCATGTCCATGTATGACAGTAAATAATCAAGAAGAAATTAGGTGTGATGCAAGTTTCTTTGAGGAAACCAGGTGAAGTTTGAAAGTGCAAACAATAGTCTTAACGGAAAAAAAAAGGTTCTAGACAGCAATAACTGTGAGCTAACATCTTACTAATAAAAAAATAAAAAAATAAATAAATAAAACATTCTTATTGATAATAACGTGAGTCCCAATATTAGTTATCTATGTTGGAAGCTATAAACACAAGTAGTAGTAATTGGTTATGCTTAAAAGTAGTATGCAACTAAGCTAAAATTGATCCATCAAAGAGGGGAAACAAGTTTTGAGATTCAAACCTGGCTAATAGAAAAAGGTGTTGGGGCAGGATTTGCTTGTAATAGTCCTTGAGCAAAGGGAAGTTGATTAGATAATCCCATATAAATAAAGATTCCTAGATTAAGATATTGCAGGTTCTCAACTCTTGCAAAACAGAAGGTTCATCAGCAAATCTGGCTGAAAGATTAATTAGCTTATACATACCTCCTTTCCCAACAAGTGCACCCTTGTTTGCGTCACTTCATGCTAACTTATCAATTAAACAACTAAAAGACTCATTCAACTTAACAAAACAAATAACACAAACACAAACACAAAAAAAAATCCTATTGCATTTAAATTAAAAGATACCATTCTAAGGCAGTCAACATCGTCAAAGGTGAGTTAGTGGATGATAGCCTCTGCTCTGTTTGAACCTTTCAAGTTAGAAGATATCAAATAATGTATATGTTTAAGGTCATTTAATGTTAAAAAGAGAACTTTCAGCTCATGAAGACATTGCAATCCCTACAAATTATAAAATTATAAAAACCTATACCTTTGAAAGTAATGAGCAACAAACTTTGGCCACGGCTTTGCTGCCTTGTTCACCACTGTCATCTATACATCTGAGTGTTGCATCAATACCACCTTTCTCAGCAATGGATTTACATATTTCATCCTGCAACATAAAAGGAAAATACTCAGCAGAGATAACACAAGGCATTAAGGCAATGCATACTTGAGTCAGCAGAGGACACCATACCCGTGACGGAGCAATATGTGCTTGCACGCATCCAAGAAAGGCTTGCTCAGAATTTCTCCTTGATCAGACTTTAATTAATTAATATACTAGAAAACAAATTAAGGAGAAAAAGAGTACATAGCGAAGGCAAACACCTCTCGCAGTTGAGAAGAGAAGAAACTTATGCACAGCGAGAGCAAGAGAGAGAGAGAGATAAAGAAAGAGAACTTACAAGGAGAAGAAGCAGAGGACACCATACCCGTGACGGAGCCTGGGCCGTGATGACGCCGGAGTCACACCTTGCGTGAGTGCCTGAGATGGAGAACACAAGTAGGAAAGTGGTAAGGGAAACGAAGAGCACCAAGACTAGGGTTCAACTGAATAAATGTAATCTAGTTTCTACATAAAAACTTGCAGGTTTGGATGCCATACAAGCAACAAGGTTTTTTCCCTTGATATGTGCTACAGTGAGGTGCTAGTTCAGAATTAGTTCATTTGTCCCTACATTGTTTAGTGTAAAGCACATGGTTTTTTCATGGGGTTATCCATTTATCCTTAACAGAGATGCTCCTACATTGTTTTCATCTTCTATCAAATCAAATAATAATAATAATCACCTCTTGTTGTGCAGGCGCAAAGGCTCCCTTCAGAGCTTTTGCAATTAAGTCCCTTACTGCAGCCTCTCTGCTGGTATCAACACACATACCATAGTCCCACATAGTTCATGATTGTCATCAGGGTTGAGCCAAACTAGCTAAAAATGAATTCCCAGTATAAATAGCTTGAATAATTAAGACTCAAGAATCAAATATTGCAGATACAAATGTGCAGTACCTCCCCATCAAGTATCGGTAGCCTTGGTGGAACGGGTCTGATCCAGTGAGGACTTAATCCTTCCAATGAAAGATTTGACAACAACCCAACTACTACCTCATCTTTATCTCCGACACCATGTTTAGGTTTTGTTCCAGGTTGCAAATCAAATCTATAAATGGATCGTTATAATAATTTAGAGCATATGAACTTTGAATTGCTACTCTAAATTAGCTATAAGAAACCATTAGAGGGACAAAAAAAGCAGTAAAATTTAATAAAAAGCTATATAAATTAGTCAATCCACTGCATGGGACCATACTCTAGTGAATCTACATCACAACTTGGGGTAAACGAGATATAATTAAGACAATCACTAAAAATCAAATAGAGATAAAGAGGTTCACTTATCAATATTAGAATTAGATCAAGAAACATCCTAGCATGGTAGTTCACCAGATCATAAAAATTAAAAAAGTTCACATATATTATTAATATTGTAATTATATAAATCAATCCAACCAGAAAATTGACCTTTTTTCTTGCATTTGTATGTAGGTCAGCGTAGCTTGTCCTCCCATGCATACTATCAATGTCATTAGAAATAATCTTAAAAGAATTAGTGGATCCTCCACAAAAGTAACATTGCGTAAAGCTTGGCTTACACGGTTGTTCCATTGAACCACAACTACCACTGAGCATCTTACACATATATTCTGTGTCATCCTACCAGAAACAGATTAAAAGAAACAAAATTTAAACAGGAGTCATGTCAACAGAGAGAACAATGTTTGAAGTTTATATTATTTTTAAAAACTAAAAAGTGATATATAACAACACTAATATCACAAAAGAAATAGAGGACCCTTTACTCTTCTTGCTCTCTGAAATCTCTGCTTCACCACCTTGCACTACACGAATCAGAGGGAGATATATAAATGTCACCATCAATTCTTAACCTCTCCAGATTCAAATTTAGCTCATTGAATCATCACTGAAATTGCAACATTACATTCCCCCAAAAACAGCAACAGATCTCACCAGACACAAGCAGTAGCATCATAGAAAAATGCAATTGAAAAATAGAACCATTCAATTAACACTAACTAATAACACACACACACACACACAAATAAGACAATATTGAACAGTGCTTCCTTCAACATTTTCTCTCGTCAGAAAATGAAAATCAGTGACTCACCGATTCTGGGATCGTTGAGAGCAGCCAAGCTAAAGTACTTTCCAAATTGGCCAGCGCCGCCGGGCTTCTCGAGTGTCCTCAAAATGCTATTGAAAGGATTCTCAATCGTTGTAGCAACAAAACAAACATTTCAAAAACCAAATCCAAAAAAAAAAATTCGTTGTCGCCTTCGCTCACGAACTTGCTGCCGATTAGGGTTCATGTCGTGGAGGATCAGAAGGTGTTGGGGATTGAGGAGCAGTTCGCGCAGATGGGGGTTGGTGTGGGGCAGAAGCAGCAGCAGGATGAGGGTCTCTTCCCCGCCTCTGCCGTCGGTTCCCGCGAGTCTCGTCGTCGTGGGTGTGTCGATTGGGCCCGCCACGGTGGTAGCTGGGGAGACGAGGCCCTCGAAGGTGTCTGAGAAAAGCAAAGAAGAAAACGAACAGGGAGAGGAAGAGGCACGAGAAGATGAGGAAGGAGGTTCTGCGAGGTTCCCTATTTGGAAGCTAAAGGGATTAGTGCGCTTTACCTTTTATTGCACCCATTGCTCATTTTCCTTATTTTAATTTTAAATCTACTGTTACAAACAACGACGGTTTTCATCATAACCGACTTTGTTTAGTTATAGCAAAATCACAAAAATGCCACCGCTTATGAATTCAAGCTTATTGACGACGGTTTTCGTAATACCCGTCGTCGTTTTTAACCTCATATTTACGATAATGCCACCGCGTAGCATACTAAGACGGTTTCCATATAACCGTCGTCGTATATGCATCGTGAAAGGCTTTATTTGTAGTAGTGATATTTTCAATTATTTTGTTTAAATTTCAAATGTCTATTTTTTTTATAACCATGTTACTAATGCAAAATATCTAATGACTAATCTTTGTTAAGAATGGCATATGTTCATGTGACAAAACATTTTTATACTGTATTTTTAATTTTAATTAATTAATTAAATAACTATGTTAAATTTGCCTATATACAAAAATATTATAAGCAGTAAAATTAATTTATTAAAATGAATCATAAAAATTAGTAGAATCATTTGGATATATTATACAAATGATGTAGTTTAATTTATTCTTTATTTAATTTAAGTATCAATAACATAACTAATAATTTTTAAATTAATTAAAATCAATTTTTATTTACTTTTAAAATAATTAATAATATATTAATTAGAATAATTAAACTAAAGTTTTTAAAATTTTAAAATATATTTCTAAAATAAATATGTATCAAATTTGTAAATAATAATATAAAATTTTATTAATTAAATACTAATAGAATAATTATATTAAATATTCATATATAATAGAATGCATAGGAACCGTAAAATGTCACAAGAAAATTTTATCCAAAAAAAGGAATTATAATTCATAAATTAATTGTACATGTAAATTATAGAAAATCATAATAATTAATAAAAAATTATCATAATATAATATATTAAATAAATTAAATATTATATAATATAAAATTTTGGGAGTGAGATTATTTGATTATCAGTATTTATGAGATAAACAATATGAAATTTGTAGGAAAGGTCCCATTCATATGTTTCGGTACTTGGATAATGAAGACATTGGCCAGTGCATGTAATCCATTAGAGAAACTATCATAGTCAATGGAATAAATAATTGATTGGGTAACAGAAAACATGTCAATCAATTATAGACATTCTACAAAGGGGTGATGCATATACATGTTATATATGTTATTAATCTTGGAATTCAAGTTCAGGCTTTTAGTGGAGTAGCACCGAATTAGATAAGCATTTGTTGATTATCAGGAGCCTTGATTAATAACAACTGGTAGATCCCTAGGCTAGCTCAAGATAAGGGATGGGGAAATTTCAATTGATGACGACTAGTGAGTTACATGGTCTTGGGCTTTAGGCTCAAGTTTGTACTCAAGAGCAAGTGGGAGATTGTTGGGTTTTTGCTCTTTCACTAAAGCCCAATAGGGCCTAGTGTGTAAAAAGAGTCCAAGAAACCTAGAGGCCGTTAACAACTAAGGGTTAGGTTTTCTAGAAACCCATATATATACTACACTTAACCCTCTCTAAAAAGAGTGTGCAATCATAGAGGCTGAGGCAAGGTCATCTCTTGATAGTGAGAAAGTGTCCACACACTATCCCTTTTCCCCTTGAGAGATAGTCTGGAAGGTCTGCCATCAAAAGACTACAAGGAGATCAATCGTGCGGTGACGCAAGAATTTTAAGGCGTGAGAGATCATCAAAGATCAGCACTCCGAGAGGTAATATTCCTTGTGTGTTTATGAAACAATGATGATTTGATAAGCATACCAATGTACTAGGTTCTTAAATCGCTTCTGCATAAATCCAATAGTTCCTACACCTTCAACTAATTCTCCTGAGTATATTTGCTCCACTAGAATTGCCACAATGCCAATGAGTTGTGATGATGGAAAACATAGATTCCTAGTATATGATAGGCTACTATGCTGATGGAAAGCATAGGTTCCTAGTATATGAATATCCAACTCCCATGATTATTGCCACAAGACTACTAACTCCATACATATACCGCCACCCAGATACAATTTCAACGAACAAGCTACCAATTCCATATCCTGCTTGAATAAATGATATGTAGTCATTTTTTGTAACACCAGGATATTGGGAATTGAAAGCAATTTGAGAGAATATTATTTCTGAGGAGGCTATACAATGGTAGAAGGAAAAATTCAAAAAGTTTATTCACTTATTGCATTTATAGAACACACAAGAAAATTTAAGGTTCTCCCAGAAAGTTCAAGAGTTGAAGAACTTACAACCATCCCAAGTACTATAAAGAACTCTTTTAGAGATATTAGTTGTCCATGCATATTGGTGTTGGAGTTGTCTCTGCAATGTACATTGGAGCAACATGCATTGCCTAAAATAGATAAAATTAAAATAATTTATGTTGCTTGAGAATTAATAAGTTATAGACAAAATATACAACTATTACACTACTGTTAAATTGCAGAATTAAAATATCTAAACTAGCTAAGCATAAGTGGTATAGATTCCTTCTACCTCTAGCTCCTTTGGGTTGAACCCACCGTTCCTTTTGTTCAAACTCAATTACAAAGAATGAAAGGAAGCAATAAACTCCTAAGGGCTTGGTCATAGAAGTTCTAATATCAAGTCAAAAACTAACTCCCCTAAAAGCTTCAGCCGTTAGGTGCACACCCACAAATCATTATTTCTTTAAAACAAAAGACTGAACTACATCTTCAATTATCTACATGGTTGGCTACCTTAACCAACCAGAAACTAAAATACACAAGCTTAGATGTAGCTTTTGGGAGTAGAAGTGCATGCTGACAAGCTTAGATGTAATATTTGGGGGAAAAAGAGAATACCCGTCCAATTTCTATGCCAAATACAAGTCTCTCAAGCACCAATACAGGAAAATTAGGAGGTAATGCTGTTACAAGGGCTCCAACAAGATAAACTACTGCAGCTCCAATCAGCTCCTTTCTTCAACCTAAATATGAAATTTGTCACAGTAGTTTCACCAGGGAATTGAAGGAAATAACGAAGATTATAATTGACAAAAGGGGAAATTACCTAAGAAGTCAACAACATTGAAGGCCAACATTGAGCCAACTAAGGCACCATACAATGATCCACTAGTCTGCAAAAGATAGAAAATGCCACTTGACGGGGTTAAACTTGTAGTGGACAAGGGAAGCAAGGCAAGCGAGAGGGTAGATCTGATCAACCTCGAGTAGGTTAGACTCAACAACATCGTGTCGGATGAGCTCGAAGCTAGGGTTCCCAAAATGGTGCATCACGTTCTCTTTTCTTCCCTGCGCTGCCTATCAGCACGATCCAGAGGCCCTTCCTCTTAATCTCCAGCGACATCTTCCCCACCGAATGCACCGCCGCAGCCACGCAGTGGGGGTACGCCGGAATCTTAGACTCGAGCTTGAAGTACGAGATCAGGAAACTCGTACATAATGCTTAAGGATGAAGCGGAAGGAGAAGATGAGGAGGAAGAGACGAGTGTGAAGAAGAGGGTTGCTATGTGACACCGACGAGGACGAAGAAGAATAAGAGCAAAAGCATGCGTGAATGAGTAAGAACTTTGAACAACAAAAATAAGAGCATAAGCGCGTCAATGACTACTAATTTCAAAGACGATTTGGGTTCAAAATCGTCTTTGAACATCAATAACTAAGACGGTTATTATAAAACCATCGTCGTACATCTCCTGTTATTTAGAAAATTGTCACCGCCTTATATTTTAAGACTGTTTTTTAAAAACTGTCTTAGAACGTGCGTCGTAAAAAACTTATTTTGTAGTAGTGTTTATAAAAAAAAATCTTTTGGTAGGAGTTAATGTACAACAACAGTGGTTGGAAGGAACAATCTAGGTGGGGAGCTTGCCCATGAAGTATTTAGGTTTTCTTATAGGTGTTGATCCTAGAAAGTTGAGCACTTGGGATCCTGTGGTGGATGTGATTAAAAAGATATTACAGGGATGTAGAGTGATTCTTCTAAAATATGTCTTGTCAGCGATTCTGATCTACTACTTTTCTTTCGTTAAGGTTCTTCAATTGATAATTTCTAAAATTGAGAGTATTTTTAAAAATCTTTCTTTTGGGGTAGGGGTGAGGAATACATGAGGGTTCACTAAGTGGCTTCGGAGAAGGTTTGTGGGGAAGAGAAGCATAGTGGGTTAGGTGTGAGAGAGTTGAGGTGTAATTTGGATTTACTTGGTAAGTGGAGGTGGAAGATGTTGGTGGATAAAGAAGGGTTTTGGTATAAGGTTTTAGCTAGTCTATATAGGGAGGAGGAGAGTATTTTATCTAGGTTTAGGAATAAAGGTTCGTCTTGGTGGAAGTCTATTTGGTTGGTGGATGAGGGTGGTAGGGGGTTCGAACTGGGTGGTTCCAGGGGTCTATTAGGAGAATAGTAGGGAACAAGAATGATACTCGATTTTGGACGAATAAGCTAATAGAGAAAGGGTTGTTAAAAGTTTGTATCTTATTTGATCTTATTCTATTTCAGGGAACAAGGATGCAAGAATTAAGCTGACAAGTGGTGTGAAGGAAGGTGGGAGTGGGCTTGGGAGTGAATGAGAGTTTTCTTTCATTGGAAAGAGAACTTATGTCGGGAAATGAAAGAGATAGTGTTAAGGGAAATGTTTGTTAGGGAGCAGCAAAATAAATGGGTTTGGAAGCATGAAATGGAGGGTGAGTATTCACTCATAATGACTTACATGACTATGAAGGATTCAGGTGAAAGTGTTGGTGGAGTATATAAATCAATTAATCATCAATTTTATGAAAATCGATGTTAACAAAAAATATAACGACATTTTTGTAAATAAAATAACTCTGATAACATGAGTATATAAAAATCAATGTTTTATATATCTCTTAACATCAATTTTGATGAAAATTGATGTTAAAGATATACACAGCATCACGTATTAAAAAATGAGTTTATAAAAATCAACGTTTTATATATCTCTTAACATCAGTTTTGATTAAAATTGATGTTAAAGATATACACAACATCACTTATTAAAAAATCGATATTGTTAGTTTTTCTAAAACACACATGCCTTATTCTTCTCTCAACGTAATGAACCCTAATTAGAAGAACCTCAGTAGCGTCATGCTACCCTCTTGCCACAGAAAACCTCTCGTCCTCCTCCCGTCAAATGCACTATTTTCTCTTCTTCCAACAACAACAACGATTCACTTCCAAATCCTTCTCCATCCAACCCTCCACCGCTCTTCAAAGCCATCACCATCTCCTCCGCCATCTCTATCCTTATGCACTGTACCCCTCTCTCCCACTTTGTCCCTAATCCCCTCGCCAAACTCGGCGACGACGGAGATGGATGGTTCAACGGAAAAAATCGAGGGTTCTGGTCCACAATGTTCACCGCGGTCGCTGATGAATCCCAATCTCAGGAGTGGGATTCGCACAGTCTACCCGTGAACATCGTGGTTAAGTTGAACAAAATGAGTGGCTTCAAGAAGTACAAGGTTTCTAACATCTGCTTCAATCTGAATAGGAAGATGAAAGTGGGAATGGAGGTTTGATTCTTCAAGATGGTTTCTCTTCGGTCGGGCAAGGTTTACACCAAAGCCCAACTCCCAAAGGAGTTGGAGACGCTAGCAACTTCGGGAATGTATGACAAGGTTGATTTGGAAGGGAAAACAAACCCTGACAGCTCAATTGGGATTGATGCAGCAAACAAAGGAGGATTTCTTGTTAAATGATCTATGTGGATTTGGGCCTTGAGGCTTTTTGTATTCACTGATTTTCTTTGAATGGATTTCAAATTGAAATATCATACACTGTAAGGACTAGTTCATACTTTATAGGGGACAATGGAATCTAATTTTTTGCAATGCACGGTGTTTGGGGAGCTGGCTTGCATGTTATATGGTAGGAAAATGGGAATTAGGCCATGGTAGGTTGGTTGCTGGGAATTTCTTTCGTTCTTCCCTTTATTTATTTCGGCTACTTGCCATCTATAAATTTGTTATTGCTTGAGAAATATTGGAAAACGTAATGTTTATGCTCTATTACATTTAACTCTTGTTTGTCATACACATTTGCTTCAAGTTCTCTGTGAATACCTTGATATGCACTTAATCACCATGTCTGCTTATGCTTTTTTTGTTTTGTTTACGCTCCCACCATGGTAGGCTTATCGGTCAAGCATGTTGAAAGCTTTCAAGAAAACTATTGAGGAAGGAGTTTTCACATTTATTATTGGTACATCACATAAAAATACAATAGTTAAGAGTATTCGTAAAACAGATGATTTCCACTTTTAAGGTATTAACTTTATTGAGGTCATTGTGTTGCTTTGGATGGAAAATTATGAGTTTTGTCTTGAGTTGCATACTCATTTATTGTGACATTATCTGTTCATTTCTTAATAGAGTTGCAATGAGTATTCAAAGATTTGATCTGTTGTTCTGGTAGTCGTGTTTATGTGAAATTACCTAAATAATGTTTTACTTAGGAAACTAAAAGAAAAATATTTGTTTTCTTAGGTGAATTAAGCAGAGTCAAAAAATGGTTTAGGGATCTATGGTGGCTTGTTAAAGAATTTAATAAGTTGAATGTAGTTTCGTTTTAGATTAAGTAGTGGTGCATTGCCCATGCACTGCTTATTTATTCACACACCACAAATGCAGTTTTTTGTTCGACAATCGTGACCCTTTTCTTGTTGGTATTTGTGCCTCATCTTAGTGGATGATCACAATCTGCATGTAGCTTTTTGATACCTTCTGTAATGTGGATTGAATTGCTATGTAACTGCTTATAAGATGATTAAGCTATAGAAAAAGAATGTCATTTTCTTATTCTAAAACCATTCCTTTATTTGTTTTTCCAGGGTCTTTAGTGTTTATGTTTTAGCTTTAATCCTAATGTGAAAAAGGTATTTTAAATTTAGATCAATATCAACATCTCCTTTAACCCATGTTAATTGGGATTGATGATAGATGAACCCAATAATAAATATGAGGTTGAAAAAAAGTGGAAGGGGAAGGAGAAATAAAATAAGGGGAAAAGAAGGAGGAGGGAGATGAAGATGAAAAAAACTAAAATATGACTATCTGGAATATAGAGATAATAACGAGTCTAACCCTCCACCAAACTTATAGCTTTTCTCCATTCAGTTCTAAGACACACCATCCGTCAATCTCACTCCATTAAGTCTTGTTTAACTACTTTTCCCTAGGTAAGTTTTGGTCTACCTTTACTTCTTTTTGTGTTAAGCTCTTGGTAACAAACTTTTGTTCTTACGGGAACATCTAGGGGTCATCTCATTACGTACCCAAAACACCTAAATCTATGTTCTTCATCATTTCACTCACCGGTACTACTATTACTTTTCGTCAAATATATTCATTTCTTATCTTATTCATCTTTTAAATTTAGATTATTATTATTTTATTTTTTATCTATTGATTCCAAATTCAATGTTTTATTTTTTTATATTAACAGTCAATGTAGATGATGCTATGGATGATATTGTATGCCAGTTTAAAGGTGTTTCATATGGGTTAAGGAAAAAAGTTGGTTCATCATCCCTCATCAATGATGCATCTGCTACATCTAATACCCCATGGAATTTGTCCTAGAATGTTGATGAAATCGACAAAATCATTCCAAGGTAAAGTACTGCAGAAAGTGTGTTTAGCTTTGATAATGGGGAAGGTGAAAAGAAGAATTTTGACCATGAGGATATTGATAGAGAAGTAGCATAAGATAGTGGATTGCATTCTAACAATGCGTTAATCTCAAAGGGTTACTCATCACAAATAAACAATTGTGATGAAGAAGAGTCCAACAACTTGGATTTTTACAGAAAGCATTATATGGTGGTTGAAGCTAGGGTTGGCAATGATATTCCTCCTACAAACTTCATTCTGATTCATGTAGTTTGGATGATCCAATCGGAGTGCCACACGAGGTCTGTGTAGCCAGTTGAGTTTGCTTTATTATTAGTTTACAAATAGTATCCACCTAATATTTTAAGAAGCTGAGCTATTATCAGGCATCGTAGCTTTCATAGACTTGTTTAGTTCTTCAAAATCCTATTACCTCAAATATTTACCAAACCTTTTGAAAATAAATTTTTCTGTAACTTTTTCTATCATGAAGTTAAAACGAGAAGCGTGAATCAAACATATTGATGTTCAAAAACATTTTGGAAACATGCCTGGTGATCTACTGTAACTCCTCTCTCATTTTCCCTTTCTCTCCTTCTACAGGGAAGAATAATGGTTTGAGAACCAGTAAAAATCAGGACTGGATTTTTACTTATGATTTTGTGAAACAAAATGTTGTCAAGATCGTTTCATTTCCTCTTTATGCTTTGATGAGAAACCTTTTTTTTTTTTTCTGGTTTAAAAGACATATTATGAACATTAATAAGTATGATATTTTTCTCTTTGCAGAGGACTCTGCCTAATGTTAGTGTGGGACATTTTGAATTTGGTTGACAACATATTTCAGCTTAATAAAATAGGTTGGATAAATGTATGTAACTTCCAAAAAAATTAATCTTATACTAATTTGCATAAGCTTCTTTTGATGTTGTTTATTTTAGGTGTTTTCTAGATTATAAGTTATCTTAATATACTGTGATTTTGCATGTTGTTAGAGACAAAATTAATCCTAGACTTGCATTGTACCTAGCAGCTCACGATTTTAGAATATCAGATTCCTTGATATGATATGAAATCCTTCATGGTAAAGAGATGAGAGTTCGATCCTTGCACCTTTTCATTATTAAAATTTAGCACAACATAGTGATGATTGTTCAACTTATGCTTTGTCTATGCGTCAAATGCCTGAAGGGATCCACCCCTACCTCCCTCAAACACCGCAAATGGTCAGGTTCTTATGGTATAAAAAAACCAGGAGCATAGATTCTACTTGATAATTCAGAGTTTAATATTCAAGTTAAGGTTCTGCGAGGTAAAGAAGAAAGACGTTTGGTGTAGACTCTGTGTTTGTTATAAACCTATATAGACTTTTGGCCTACATTATTAGTGTACTGTACAGAGATTTACAGTATTCAACTGCACTGGGTATAGTTGTAATGGGCTAATCATGTTCTAAGTTTTCAAAATATTAAATAAAATTTTGCATTAGGAAGTGATATTAAATTATCAATACATGACCTTTTTATATTTTTTGTCTTTGTTTGGTCAAAAGAAAGTCAATTCGCTAATTGCTAGTCTTGATGAGTCAAAGATTGTTGATGAAGGGCCAAGCTCTTGTGTGGAAATTTCTTTATTATAAAGTCAAAGATTGCTAGTATCATAACATAGAGGTTTATCTTTATTTTTTGTTGCCCTTTCAAAACATGGGATTAACTTTTTTATATTGAGTTTTACATGCTTTGGTGGTGATTGATGATCGATTCCTCTTATCTAAGCAAATTTTCTTTTATAGTTATGTGGGTTTGATAGTTTTCTTTAGGGTTGTACTGCAAGGAATGCCCATGGATTTACACAGGAAGTGAGAAAATAAGGATATATTTATTCTTCGTTTGAAATCTTTTTTTATTGGCTCCTTCATTTAAAGTCTGTTAAGCATATGCAATATTTTAATTAAAATCAAGGGTCGACAGAAACCTATATTAAATTATTAATGACTGAAATTTTTATGTATTTGAATGCTAACATGGGTGGGAATGATTGAATGAATTTGAAAATTTTATTACTTTTGAGGTTGTGTTGTGTACCAACCTTGAAATTTATGATTTATTCGAAGGATTGGTGGATTTCTAGCTAGTTTCCAAAGGGGTAAGTTTTAATAATTGAAGTCCAACATAATTCTACTATGAATTGTCCAAGGTCTTGTTGGTTGGTTTTGGCTTCAATATCCATGTCTAGATGTGAGCTGATATGCTATTGGAGTAATTTAAAATGGTTCAAGTAATAAATGATAAGTGAGATTAGTTTGTTACATTGTTTATTTACCTTTTTCATTATGAACACAAGAATGTGACTTTCTTTTTATTATGTTTTGTCACATCTCCATTTATGTTGGCAAACTTTATATTTTTCTTATTCATATGTGTTTGATTAATATGTAATGCAAATTGGACGTGGAAAGATTTATTGTTACAATGTTATATTGATTTTTACATTGATTTTATTTGCATAATAATTTTAAGACAACAGTCACACATATGTAGAATATGCAGACTCAATCTCAAAGAATGACATATGTGAATGTTGAAGTTATAGATAAGAAATCTAGTGCAAAATCAATCTAACATCGTCAGAGTTCACACCCTCTCAGAGAGTGAAAAATTAGAAGGTTTTGAAGATTAAGGATCAAATTATTAGAGCCAAAGCATACTTGGGTTTTTCTCTGTTGAATATTTGTTGAATCCCTAAGACATAAAAAGATTTATAAAGTTTTAATGATAACAAATAATGAATGTCACATTATTAGATTTATTACATTGATGATAATTATTTGATATTTTGAAATTACTGATATTTTGGATTTATGAAGATCAACATAATTGAGAAGATTATTTGAAGAATTCTAAAGATTGATATTATTCAAGATAACATGGAATTAAGAAGATTTATTTCTATCTTTTTATTTAATTTTTATGTAAGGAGATTAGAAGTTTGATATTGTCAAGATATTTGTCTTAAGATTGTATTGCATAATAAGATAAAATATTTTTACTATTGCATTCAAAATTCAAAAATAGGATAGAATATTTTTAAAATTGTATTGCATAATATAATATAATATCTTTAAGATTGCATTGCATAAAAAGATAAAATATTTTTAATATTACATTAAAAAATACGATAAAATATTTTTTAATATTGCATTCAAACATAGGATAAAATATTTTTAAAATTACATTGCATGATATAATAGAATATCTTTTAGGATTGCATTCACAAATGGGTTAAAATCATATGGTTAAATTAGTATAAATAGAAATATACTCTTGTGTTTACAGAAAATATTTTATTCCAAATAATATTAAAGACTTAGAGAGTTTATGTTTACGTCATTAATTGTTATGAGATCATATAGAAGCATTTGACAAGTCTAATTCTCCAACTCTCCATCAGGATTTAAAGGTACCTAATTGCTTAAGGAATAGAAGCGTAAATGTAATCATTTTATTGTATTCTTCTTCTTCTTCACTTTGAAAGAGGTCGCAATTAGGAAACTAGGATACTAGTTCTGTCTCTATTCTTAGTGAATTGAGACGTGCGACTTCGAGCTGGGAAACAAGGATATCAATCTGTCTTTATTCTTGGTGAATTGACACGAGAGTTTTTTTGCGGGGAAACAAGGATACCAGCTGGGATAAGTGTTGTGTAAGGGTAGACTAGGAAACTAGGATACTAGGAACTTTTGTACACAAAATTATCATAGTGGAATTGTCCATTGGATTGATTATCTAATTTGGACGTCTTGATTTTTTCCCAATTGGGTTTTTCACATTAAAATTAATTGTGTATTCTTTATCTCTTATCTTCATATTATTGCTTTGAGTTTGATTTGAAATTGTGAATTATTTTATTAAACTCAATTCAATCCCCCTCTTGAGTTCATCGGGGACCAACAATTGGTACCAGAGCAGTGTTCTCTTTATTTTGTAGGTAACTCCTGAAGAGTAGATCTTAAGATGAACCCAATGGAGACAATAAGAGAAGACTACTCTACCCAAAGGCCTCCACTATTCGAGAGAAAGTACTACAATTATTGAAAAAACATAATGGAGATTTTCATTCAAGCAGAGAACTATCAAGTCTGAAAGGTGATTGAAAGAGGAGACTTTCAAATCACAAAGATGAATGAAAAGAGAGAAATAGTGTCAAAACTTAAGGACGAATATACTGAAGAAGATTGGAAGAAGTTGGAATACAATGCTCAAGCCAAGAGAATTCTTCATTGTGGACTAGGGATACAAGAATACAACCGTGTGATTGCAAGACTGCCAAGCAAATGTGGAATCTTCTAGAGGTAACACATGAGGGTACAAATGAGGTAAAATAATCTAAAATTGATCTCCTTCTGCATCAATATGAATTGTTCTCTATGAAGTCTAAAGAGTCTATTAGGGATATGATAACTCGTTTTACTAACAAAGTAAATGAGTTGAATGCTTTAGGCAAGGACATACAGGTTGAGGAGCAAGTAAGGAAAATCCTGAGGAGTTTCCCAAGAGAAGATTGGATGCCCAAGGTCACTGCTTTGACAGAAACCAAAGACTTTAAGACTTTAAACCTTGAGCAGTTGGCAGGATCCCTAATGACACATGAAATGCAACTGGAGTCCCATAGGAAAGAAGATGTAAGATTGAAGGATAAAGGCATTGCTTTAAAAGCTCAATCAAAGGAAGTAAATGATGACTTAGATGAGGAGGAGGAGATTGCAATGCTTGTGTGGAAGTTCAAAAAACACTTAAAGAACCAAAAGTATAATGGAAACTCAAGCAATAAACAGGTAAAATCCAAATGATGGAGGTCCAAGGCAAGCTAAAGGTCTAGAATGAGAGCTTGAAGCACTTCCTTTGGTGAGCTTTAAAAGACCAATGACAAGAGCTAAGACTCAAGCACTTCAAGAACACATCCAAGCTAACTTGTATCTCTTGGAAAAGCATGAAGAAGCACATCAACTCAGTGCAAATACAAAAGAAGTGTTGTCTATTGTAATAGATTACCAGATTCCTGTAATAGATTACTTAGGCATTTTGTAAATAGTTTCTGATACCTATAATCAATTACAAGATACCTGTAATCGATTATCAGACACATGTAATTGATTACCAGCTATCTGTAATCGATTACAAAACACTTTTTGACAGGGAACACTCTGTTTTAATCGATTACTTTGTTCATACATCTATTTTCAGGAAGATCAAGAACAAAATAATCGATTACAAGACCCATTAATCGATTACTTAAGAGTAATTAATCAATTACATGGACGTATTAATTGATTACTTCAGCATAAAATGCATCTGCCCGTGTTGGGTTAGCCAAAGGTCACTTTAGGGAAAGCTTGCACTTCAAGCTTCATTTGGGCTTCATTTCAATTTGCATTTGCCTTACATTTAGTGGCATTTAGCTTGTTATTTTGTGGGCTATATATGCTACCAAAAAACTGTTTGTAAGAACTTTTGGTTCATTAATACAATTCTGAAATTTGTTGTGAGAGTTTCTTTCTTGTTCTTTTGCAAGAACTTCTTGTTTCTTATCGATGGCTTCAAGCTATTGTGGTGATTCTTCCTAGGCTTATTGGGAAGCTTTTCCATGGTGCCACCCACCTTCATCCCTAACCTTCCTTCCATATTCCATTACTGCAATTAAAAACTTATAAACATCCCCATTTCACAAGAAGTGTTGATTGCTTGTGTTCTGAAGTTTACTTGAAGTTTGGGTTTCATTGCAAGGTAGATTTGGGAAAGCTAATGGCTATGGGTTCAGCCATTCATCATGTGGTATCTAGAGCCTAATCCTTGTGGAATTCTTCTTCAAGTTCAATTTTTAAAAGTTCTTCAAAGGTAAAATTCTGCAACTTTCAAAAATCGGAAAATCCATTTCAATTCCTTGTGTTCTTGTTATTTTCGTGTGAATCTTGGTGGGTTGGCTTTGTGTTTGATTCTGCCACCTATCCTTGTGTATTCCTTCAAGTTCCATGTGATATCATGTCTTCATGTTCTTCATGTGTTCTTGAAAATTTTCTAATTTCCTAGTCTTGATTCTTATCAATTTTTGTTTGTAGTGCTTTTTGTATTGTTTGACACTTGTTTTGATTCTAGTCTCATGCCTAAACTGAATTGAGTTGTTAGAAGCAAATTTTACAATTGTTATACATCATATTTTCATGAATCATTACATTTCTTCAAGAATTTTTGAACTTGTGCAAAAGAAAAACAAAAACTTAAAAAAATTGTGAATGAAACAAGAAAATACCAAAGAGAAACATTTTGATACAGCCAAAGAATTTATTGAATTGTGGCTGGAAAAAGTGAATTAAAAACAGAATTTAGAAGCAAAGCAAAGTTACAAAAGCTACAAGTTCAAATTTCCTTTGAACCACAAAATTAAGTGAACTTGTATGACATGCAAAATTGATGAAATTTGGCTTCTAGCAATTGAATTTACTTGACATATCCTCTTTGTGCATTATGGTACAACCCATAGTATTCCTTGAGCTCTCTCATTAAATTCCAATTAGAGTTGTGCTTTTCTAAAATTTTGCTTTTGTTGCTTGTCTTTTTTAAATTCCATGGTTTTGTCTTAGAGTTTTCTTGTTCTTGGACTCTTGAGTCTAGCCTAGAAGTATTTCCTATTTCACTATAGTAAAGAAGCTTGATTGAATTGAGAGTGTTGCTTAAGAACTATAGAGAAGCTAGAGTGGAAAAAGGCAAGAGAGAACATTAAAAAAAAGAGCCAAGATAAAGTGTGTAAACAAGAGTGAGAGTGGCAAACACTTAGAGAGTGGTGAGAATTTCCTTATATACTTGTGTTTTTGCTAACCATTTTTTTAAGGATGAGCTCAATAGATGAGGCTTTGTAACTTAGGACCTCTAGGTTGATGAGAACCATGACAAAACAAATGGAAGACTTGCAAACCACAATGGATGCAAGGTTTGAAGAGTTACAAAGGGAGACCCCAAGAAGGAGTCATCCAATGGGTAGTGTGGATGGAAAGGCTCATAGTAGTAGGAAGTTGAGTGAGTATGCTTCCTCTCATGGAGGAAATTATTATGATGAGAGGAGTGAGAGGGAGGATAGAAGAGAAAATAATAGAAGAAACAATCATAGGAGGGAAAATAGAGATGAAGAAGATTAGAGGCTTAGGAGAGAAGAAAGAGAAGGGAGGAATGGAGGCTTGAATAGAGTGAAAATAAAAATTCCAAAATTACTTGGCAATGATGATCCCGAAGAGTACTTTGAGTGAGAGATGAAAGTAGAACAAATTTTCTCATGCCAACATTTTGATGAAGAAAAGAAAGTTACTCTAGCAACTTTAGAATTTGGTGGTTATGCTTTGATATGGTGGAACCAAATTCAAGTGGATATAGGGAGGATGAGGAGACAAAGAGTAAATTCTTGGGATGACTTGAAGGCATACTTGAGAGGAAGATTTGTTCCAACTTATTATGCAAGAGAAGTCCATAACAAGCTACAAAGACATTTCCAAGGTTACAAGAGTGTTGATGAATACTATAAGGAAATGGAATTGATGATGATGAGGGCTGAAATTGTGGAGGTTCAAGAAGCAACTATGGCTAGGTTCCTTCATGACTTGAATAGAGAAATTCAAGATGTGATGGAGCTACATTCTTATGCTACAATTGAGGAGCTAGTCCACAAAGCTCAAAGGGTGGAGCAACAACTAAAAAGGAGAAAAGTTTCCTTTTCCAAGACCAATGGGGCTGCAACTTCTAGCTGGAAGGACAAGCCAAAAAGGGAGGTTTCTCAAGTGAAAAGTAAAGAAGAAAATGTGGAAAGCTCATGCAAAAAAATTGTGCAACCAACTTCAACAAGATCAAGAAATATCAAATGTTTCAAGTGTCTTTGGTAAGGGTCACATTGCTTCTTAATGTCCTAATAAGAGAACTATGATTTTGCTAGAGGATGGAAACATAAAGAGTGAATATTCAAGTAATTCATCTAGTTCTTCAAGTGAAGAAGAAGAGGAACTTACACTTGTAGAGGCCGAAGAGGGTGATCTCTTGATAGTAAGGAGAATGTTGAGCAATTTTTGCCTAGAAAAAGAGGAGACTCAAAGAGGAAATATTTTTTACACAAGATGCTTAGTTAAAGACAAGGTATGCTCACTTATCATTGATGGTGGGAGCTGCACCAATGTGGCTAGTACAAGACTTGTGGATAAATTACACTTGTCAACCACAAAGCATCCAAAGCCATACAAGCTACAATGGCTTGGTGAAAGTGGAGAAGTGGTGGTAAATTCTCAAGTGCTCATTCCTTTTTCTATTAATGCTTATCATGATAATGTTCTTTGTAATATTGTTCCTATGGAGGCTGGTCATATCCTTCTTGGTAGGCCATGGCAATATGATAGAAAAGTGATACACAATGGCATGGAGAATACTTTTGAGTTTGAGCACCTAGGCAAGAAAATTATTTTGAGGCCTTTGACTCCTAGACAAGTGTGTGAGGATCAAATAAAGATGAAAGAAAAGAGAATTGAGGAATTGAAAAAAAATACTGCACCTAAAAAAGAGAAGAAAAGTGAGCTACCAAAAAGAAAAACTAGTGAGAAGAAAAAGAAAGAGAAAGAAAATGAGAGCAAAAAAATTTATGAAATTCAAGAGAGTTTGTTCTTGAGTGAAAAGCAAGTCAAGAGAGTGTTATTGGCACAACAACCTCTTTATTATATGCTTCCTAACTCTCTTTGTTTACATGTTGAAAAGGAAGGAGAAAAATTGCCCAAAGCTATTTAATCACTTTTGGAGGAATATGAAGATGTTTTTCCAAAAGAAGTACCTAATGGCCTGACTCCTTTAAAAGGCATAGAGCATCAAATTGATTTGATTCCAGGTTGTTCACTCCTTAGTAGGCCAGCTTATAAGACTTCACCAATGGAAGCAAAAGAGATACAAACACAAGTGGAGTAGTTACTTGACAAAGGGTGGATCTATGAGAGCATGAGCCCTTTTGCCATGCCTATTATCCTTGTGCCTAAGAAGGAGGGAACTTGGAGAATGTGCATGGATTGTAGGGCAATAAACAACATCACCATAAGGTATAGACATCCCATCCCTAGACTTAATGATCTTTTAGATGAATTGCATGGTGCTACTATTTTCTCTAAAATTGATCTTAAGAGTGGTTATCATCAAATAAGGATGAGGGAAAGGGATGAATGGAAAACGGCTTTCAAAACAAAATTTGGGCTTTATGAATGGTTAGTTATGCCTTTTGGTTTGACTAATGCAAGTAGTACATTTATGAGACTTATGAATCATGTTCTTAGACACTTTATAAGCAAATTTGTGGTAGTGTACTTTGATGACATTCTTGTTTATAGTGTCAATTTAAATGATCATTTGATGCATGTAAAAAGTGTCTTGGAGGTACTAAGAAAGGAAACCTTGTATGGAACAATTGATAAATGTTATTTTTGCACTTCACAAGTTGTGTTTCTAGGTTTTGTAGTAAGTGCTCAAGGAGTCCAAGTGGATCAAGAGAAAGTGAAAGCCATCATAGAGTGGCCAACTCCTAAAAATGTGAAAAATGTTAGAAGCTTTCATGGTTTGGCAAGCTTTTATAGGAGATTTGTCAAGGATTTTAGCACCATTGCTTCTCTTTTGAATGAATTAATGAAGAAAACTATGAGTTTTTCTTGGAAGCAAGAACATGAAATTGCTTTCCAAGCATTGAAGGATAAGTTATCTCATGCACCTATTCTTGCATTGCCTAATTTTAATGCTTCCTTTGAATTGGAATGTGATGCATCTAATGTGGGCATGGGGGGGGGGGTTTAATTCAAGATAAACATCCTATTGCTTATTTTAGTGAGAAATTGAAGGGTGCATGTTTGAACTATTCTACTTATGATAAAGAGTTGTATGCACTTGTTAGAGTCTTGCAAACTTGGCAACATTATCTTTTACCTAAGGAATTTGTGATACATAGGGATCATGAATCTCTTAAATATTTGAAAAGTCAAGGCAAACTCAACAAGAGACATGCTAAGTGAGTTAAGTTCATTGAGCAATTTCCTTATGTAATTAAACACAAGCAAGGTAAGTTGAATGTGGTGGCAGATGCCTTATCAAGGAGGCATTGTTTGATTTCTATGCTTGAAACTAAATTGATTGGTTTTAATCACATAAAGGAATTGTATGCAAGTGATCATGACTTCTCTAGTATTTTTTCTTTGTGTGAGAAGGGGGCTCATCAATGATAATGTAGACATGATGGTTTCTTGTTCAAGAAAAAGAGACTACGTGTTCCTAAAAGCTCTTTGAGAGAACTTTTCATTAGGGAAGCTCATGAGAATAATTTAATGGGGCACTTTAGTGTGGATAAAATTTTGGCTATTTTACATGAACATTTCTTTTGGCCAAAAATGAGGCATGATGTGCATAAGCTTGTTTCTCAATGCATTGTTTGTCATAAAGCTAAATCTAGATTAATGCCTCATGGTTTGTATACACCTTTACCTATTTCTAACTCCCCTTGGGTTGATATTTCTATGGATTTTGTGCTTGGTCTTCCAAGATCCAAGAGGGGAAAGGATTCTATCTTTGTTGTTGTTGATAGGTTCTCAAAGATGGCACACTTCATACCTTGTCATAGGAGTGATGATACTTGTGAAGTAGCTAATCTTTTCTTCAAAGAAGTGGTGAGACTACATGGATTGCCAAGAATCATTGTGAGTGATAGAGACACAAAGTTTCTTAGCCATTTTTGGAAAACATTATGGGGTAAGCTTGATACAAAACTCTTGTTTTCATCAACTTGTCACCCACAAATGGATAGTCAAATCGAGGTGGTGAATAGGACCTTGGGTCAACTCCTTAAATGCTACATCAAGGGTAATTTAAGAACTTGAGAGGAGTGTCTACCTCACATTGAGTTTGCTTACAATAGAGTAGTTCACAAGACTACTTCCTTGTCTCCTTTTGAAATTATTTATGACTTTAATCCTTTAACTTCTCTTGATTTATTACCTTTACCTAACACTTCTTCTATGATTAATCATAATGCTTTGTCTAAAGCTTCTTATGTTAGGAAAATGCATGAACAAGTGAAAGCACATGTGGAGAGGAAAATGGAACAATATGCAAAGCAAGCCAATAAGCACAAGAAGCAAGTGATCTTTAATAAAAGAGATTTGGTGTGGCTTCATTTAAGGAAGGATAGATTTCTTCATGAAAGGAAATCCAAGCTCCAACAAAGAGAAGATGGACCTTTCAAGATTTTAGAAAGGATCAACAACAATGCTTACAAACTTGAATTGCCTAGTGAGTATTGTTGGATTTAAAGGAAGCTGCAAGAAGATTGAAGCAATGATGGCTTAGAGTTTTTTCTTTTTACATGCCCAATCAAGTTTGAAGGCATTTGTAATTTGTCTAAGTGGCTCAAGTGGATCTTGTGATCTTTCATTGCATTTGCAGTCTCATCCTCATGCATACATGTTTTTGATTGATGATCTAAAGCTGCTCAAATGATTTTACAAGAATTCAAGTTCTCATGGCTAAGTTTTTGGAAAAATTAAAACTTACTGCTTTAGTCGATTACACAGTGTTTTAATCGATTAATGTCTTTGTTCTAAACCTGGAAAAGCCTTGAAGAACATATTAATCGATTACAGGCTTCTTGTAATCGATTACATAGTGCAATATGAAAATCTTGCATTACTGGTATAATCGATTACCATTCTTCGTAATCGATTACAGGGCTATTTTCATATTTTGAGCTTTACTGGTTTAATCGATTACCAGTATTATGTAATTGATTATTATGCATTCTTTCACATACATATAGACTGCTTTAATCGATTACACTGCGTATTAATCGATTATTTTGTTCATAAACATTTTCTTTAGAAAGATGAGGAACAATTTAATCGATTATTTAGTTGTTTTAATCGATTACATATGGCAAAATAATCGATTACACTAGCGGATTAATCGATTATTGTTAGTTAAATCAGTTTTATATAAAGCTTTGTGAGTTTGTTTTCTATAAATACATATTGAACAAATCATTCAAAATACATGAGTGACTTACCCAAAAGACACAAAACTTTCTAAGAGTTCAAGAGACTGATTTCTGAGTAAAAATCACATTGTGTGAAGATCATGATTTTTGAGTTTTTTTTAGAAGATGTGTTAAAGAAAAGAAGTGTTTCAAGATAGTGACTCTGAGCATGAGATTTCTTATAACCTGGATTGTGTGGTAATCTCAATTCATTTCATTCATTCATACATGAAGGATCACAGGTTGTGTTTATCTTGAATCTTTCTTTTTAGATTTTCTAATATTTTGTTGTATTGTGATAAATCAATTTGATTCTATCAAGCTTTCTAGAGTAGGGTTCTCTAGGTGAAAGATCTAAGTAGGATTCTCTGGATCTTTGTGATTTGTATTCTAATAGGGTTTTAGAATTCAGATTCTTTATCTAGTGTTAATAAAGATAATCACTTGTAAATTGCTTGTAAAGAATATTTTGATTTAGTAAAAACTCTAACCTAGTGTTGGTTGAAAGACACTGGATGTAGCCTCCAAGTTTGTGAGGTGAACCAGTATAAATTGTTGTGTTTCTTATTCTAATTATGCATATCTCTCATTGCTTGTGTTTGGGTAATCAAGATATAATCAACAAAACAAAATTTCTGTCATTACATGCATAACAAGGTTGATCTTGGTTAAAAGAAAAGTTCTGGTTTGAAAAAGGTTTATGTGATACGATCCAGATTTCAAATTCCGCAGATTGTTTCAAGAAATTTTTTAAATACTTGTTTTAAACCAATTCACCCCCCTCTTGGTTTATTTGAAGAGTGTCCATCGTGTTTTCAACTATGGTGTGAGTAATACTTTCAATGTTTGTGATCTTTCTTTGTATGATGTAGGTACAAGTGAGGAAGCAAATTTGAGGACAAGTTCTTTTCAAGAAGGAGGGGATGATAGAGGTCCAAGACAAGCTAAAGGTCTAGAAGGAGAACTTGAAACACTTCCTTTAGTGAGATTTAAAGGACCAATAACAAGAGCTAGGACTCAAGCACTTCAATACCACATCCAAGCTAACTTGTATCTCTTCAAAAAGCATGAAGAAGCACCCCAACTCAGTGCAAACACAAAAGAAGTGTTGTCTGTTGTAATAGATTACCAGATTCCTGTAATAAATTATTTAGGCATTTTGTAAATAGTTTCTGATACCTGTAATCGATTACCTGACACCTGTAATTGATTACCAGCTATCTGCAATCAATTACAAAGCACTTTTTGACAGGGAACACTCTGTTTTAGTCGATTATGTGACAAATTAGTTGATTACTTTGTTCATACATCTGTTTCCAGGAAGATCAAGAACAAAATAATCGATTACAAGACCCATTAATCGATTACTTAAGAGTAATTAATCGATTACATGGACGTATTAATCGATTACTTCAGCATAAACTACACCTGCCCATGTTGGGTTAGCCAAAGGTCACTTTACGGAAAACTTGCACTTCAAGCTTCATTTGGGCTTCATTTCAATTTGCATTTGCCTTACATTTAGTGGCATTTAGCTTGTTATTTTGTGGGCTATATAAGCTACCCAAAAACTGTTTGTAAGAACTTTTGGTTCATTAATACAATTCTGAAAATTGTTGTCAGAGTTTCTCTCTTGTACTTTTGCAAGAACTTCTTGTTTCTTATCAATGGCTTCAAGCTATTGTGGTGATTCTTCCTAGGCTTATTGGGAAACTTTTCCATGGTGCCATCCACCTTCTTCCCTAATCTTCCTTCCATATTCCATTGCTACAATTAAAAACTTATAAACAGCCCCATTTCACAAGAAGTGTTGATTGCTTGTGTTTTGAAGTTTACTTGAAGTTTGGGTTTCATTGCAAGGTAGATTTGGGAAAGCTAATGGCTATGGGTTCAGCCATTCATCACCAAAACTTTCTTTTCTTCGAAAACTGATTATATTTGCTTTAGGTGTGGCAAAAAAATGTCATAGGATTAAGAATTGTCCTGAGGTAAAGCAAGAAAGTAGAAATGAGAAGAAGGATAAAGAGCAGAAGAAGTATGAAAAGAAGGAGTTCAAGAAAGCAATGATGTCTGCTTGGAGTGATTCTGATTCAGAGGAAGAAGACTCTGAAAACAGGGAAGCTGAGGCCAACATCTGTGTTATGGTTGAAACTGACTCAGAAGGTGAAGACACTGAGGTAAATTTTCTTGAGCTGAGATCTTCCATGCATTTGTTAACAAAGAAGCATCTATTGAAAATGTTAGACTTCATAATAGACGAGTATTTAAAAATACGTGAATATAAGAATGAGTTGATTAATGACTTTGGTGAGGTAGAAAAGTTAACTAAAGAGAATAATGACCTCCAAAATAAGCTAGAGTCTGCCCTTAGGACTCCCAAGGTAGATAGACCCAATGCTATTGACTGGTTGAATAAGAATTTAACACATCTAGGCATGGGTTAGGCTTTAAAGGTAATAAGAAATCTACCTGGAAAACAAAAACTAAGCATGTGGACTTGAATGAGAAAAGGGTGTGTTATCATTATGGCAAGGTAAGACATTTTAAATTCGAATGTAAGAGTAGGATAAAAGCTATTGAAAAGAATGTGACATATGTTAAGAATAACTCTATTTTGCATGCAAAGTAAAACAAGTTTGGGTTAGAAAAGACGATCTTTCTAACTTTGTTAAGAAGAAGAAGAAGAGACCCAAGCTAGACTGGGTTCCCAAAACTAATCGTTGATTTGTGATTGCAAGTTGGAGTGAGGGGGAACAACTCATGGTACCTTGCCAGCGGTTGTTCCAAGCACATGACAGGAGACAAATCAAAATTTCTCTCACTCAAACCTTTTGAAGCTGGAAGTGTAGCCTTTGGTGACAATAACAAAGGGAAAATTATGGGCGTAGGTAAGGTTGGTAAGTCATCATCACACTCCATAGATAATGTGTTTTATGTTAAGGGTCTTAAGCATGATTTATTAAGCATTTCTTAATTTTGTGATAAAGGTAACAAAGTTGAGTTTACTTCTGATAAATGCTTAGTAACTAGAATGGATTCAAATAAGGTAATTCTAAAGGATAAAAGAATTAGAAACACTTATCAGGTTGATTTGAATTGTTTGCCAAATGTTTCTCTCACCTATTTGAGTGTTTTAGATAATGACCCATTGTTGTGGCATAAGAGGTTAGACCGTGCTAGCTTGAATACCATCAAGAAGCTGAACTCATATGAACTGGTTGATGGTCTTCCATCAATAAAAGTTCAAAAAGATAAGGTATGTGATGCATGTGCAATAGGTAAGCAGGTAAGATCCTCTTTTAAATCCAAGAATATGGTAAGCACTACTAAACCTTTTAAACTCATCCATATGGACTTGTGTGGACCAATGACTGTCATGAGTAGGTCTGGTAAGAGGTATATTTTTGTGATTGTTGATGATTTCTC
This sequence comes from Glycine latifolia, assembly GCA_013407115.1. Taxonomy (NCBI): domain Eukaryota; kingdom Viridiplantae; phylum Streptophyta; class Magnoliopsida; order Fabales; family Fabaceae; genus Glycine; species Glycine latifolia. The sequence goes on along the minus strand of CM023956.1, from coordinate 12,013,871 downwards.
TAGATTTACATGGGCTATTTTTCTTGCATCAAAAGATGAGACTTATGATGAATTTAAAGCTTTTGTCAAGAAAAATCAAAATTTATTTGAACATCAACTTGCTTCTATCAGGTCTGATAATGAAGGAGAATTTGCTAACCAAAAATTTAGGATTTTTGCAGGAAGCATGGTATTAACCACAACTTTTCAGCTCCTAGGACTCCACAACATAATGGAGTGGTAGAAAGGAAAAATAGAACACTAGAGGAGTGATAATCAATGTCGTATCGATCCAAAACAATTAAACTACGCTAATTTGTAGCACAGGATTAACCTAGGTCTATTCAAAGACACAATCAATTTGGTTCCAACTTCAATTCACTAGTAAATAATAGGGGGGATTTTCATCGAACAATTTGCATGCGATAAACAAAAATTGCAAAAACACAAACTACAATTAAAGGAATATGTAGAAACTAACAGAATTGATTAAAGGTATTGTAAAATAGATTAAAGAACATCAATCCAATTCACCAAACCAAGCAATTTGAATCATCATAATTCTCAGATAATGATCCTGTTATGAAAGTTCATTCAATTTCATTAGAAGCAATTCAATCGAATTAACCCCTAAATTAATTGAAACCGCAAACCTAATTGAAATATCATCCAATTAATCTATGATTAAAATTCAAAATTAGGAAATGAATCTATAAACTAATCCGCTTTCAATCCTAAACACATTTGTAATCATGAAAATCGAATAGCAATTGAAGAAAGTGAACATTCATACAGAAATTGAAATACCAAACCAGAACTCAAATTCTCCTTGTTTGGGCCGAATCCTTGGATTGATTGATTGTTTAGCCTTCCATGATCATCATCAATGGAAAACCCATGAAATTAATGCAGCAAAATGGAAGAACAAAAATGAAAAATAAAGAAGAAAATGAAGAACAGTGAAGAATAATGAAGAACACATGAGAGAAAATGAGAGAGTTTTAATCTAAAAACTTCTAAAAGAAACTACAAAATATGTTTTTCATAAAAATCAAGTTTGTCTATCCACAAAATAATTTCACTAATGTATAGTGACTGAGTCAATAGAAAAGGATGGGCCATGAATAGGCCCATCTAATCTAACTAATTACTAATTACACCAATAAAAACGCAACTCACAGCCAAAAATTTAAGTGCAGAGGTTCTGACTTCCAAGCCTAAAATGACCCTCAAGATGATAGAATTAGTCTTGGCTTATCTCTGACAAAACTGTAGATCTTTTCCTTATCTTTCCAGGGACTACTCATATGTGCCATTTGGAGTTCTGTAGATCTCTATAGGTCCTGCACAAGGTAGGTCAAGTGAGCATAAAATCTGAAAATAAGCAACAATTATCAATTAAGCTCACTTGTTTGCCTAAGGCAAAAACTGAATTAGAATGAGAATATAAAAGTCCAAGAGAAGTCAAATAAGCTTAGAAGAATATAAAAATATTAAACTAAAAGTACTCAATCAAGGAGATGACAAGAACCATGCTGATTGCAGATGGTCTTCCAAGAAATTTCTGGGCAGAAGCTCTCAACATTGCCTGTTATATCATAAATAGAGCAATGATCAGACCCTTGTTGAAAAGGACACCTTATGAGCTACTCAAAGGAAGAAAGCCCTCACTAATGCAATTGAGAACATTCGGTAGTAAGTGTTTTGTGCACAATAATGGTAAGGATAATTTAGGAAAATTTGATGCACGTCGTGATAAGGGTGTGTTCCTAGGATACTCCTCAAAGAGTAAGGCTTATAGAGTATATAATAAAAGAACTATGTGTGCTGAGGAAATTATTCATGTCATATTTGATGAATCTGATGTGTTTAATAGAGTTGTGCAAAATTCTGATGATTTTGATATAGGTTTGATGAGATCACCTACAGGATTAAAGCACAACAAAGATAAGAAAGATGACTCAGGGACTGGAGCAGTTGATCACAAAGCATTAGGAGATGCAAACACTAAAGAGGAGGAACCCCTGAGCTTATTACTAATCAAGAAGGAGTAGATGAAAAAACAACTGATGAGCTTGTGATGAATCAAAGTGAGGAATTTCAATTCAGGAAGTGGAAACACCAGAGCTCACACCTAGTAGACATGATTATTAGTTATATAAGAAAGGGAGTACAAACTAGATCTCAAATTAGGAATTTTTGTGCTTTTAATGCTTATATCTCCCTTACTGAGCCTACTGACAATATTTTTGCTTTGAGTGATTCAGATTGGGTGTTAGCTATGCAGGATGAGCTTCATCAGTTTGAAAGGAATAAAGTCTGGCATCTTGAACCAAGACCCAAGGATAAAATTGTAATTGGATTGAAGTGGGTATTTAGGAATAAGTTAGATGAGCATGACTCTATCACAAGGAACAAGGTGAGACTGGTGGCTAAAGGATATAATCAACAAGAAGGCATTGATTATGGAGAGACCTTCGCACCAGTGGCAAGGATGGAGGCTATCAGAATTCTCATTGCTTTTGCATCTTACATGGGCTTCAAGCTATATCAGATGGATGTGAAGACTACATTTTTGAATGGTTTGCTGCAAGAAGTATTTGTTGAGCAATCACCTGGATTTGAGGATCCCACTATTGGAGATTATGTCTACAAGCTAGACAAAGCTTTGTATGGATTGAAGCAAGCTCCAAAAGCATGGACTGTAGATAGTTCAAAGTGAAGGAGGAACTTGGATTCATCAGCAGAAGTGTTAGACTATTGGCAAACATACCAATGTCGTTCCAGATTACAAAATTTATAATAGTTTGTCTCTAGGGGGACTTGAGCTACTCAGTTTTCCCAAATAAAACTTAACAGTTTAATAGTTTATGTACAACAAGTATAAGTGGAATTTCAAGAGTTTACAGAAATAACGAAAAATTATGAAAACTAGTAAAATGAATTTAATTAATTTATGAGAACGTAGGATTGAGTTTCATCATTCATAACCTCAGTATCCAATTAAAATTTAACCTATATAAATCATTTTCTAACATTACTGATGCACACATAAATTTACCCCGAAATGATCCCTTACATTCGAGAATCCTAAGAATATTTACTGAATATCGATCCCTTGCATATGAAGTAAATAACCCAGCATTACAATCATAATCTCGTGCTATTTGCAATCAAAATGTTATGCTCTATTCCTAGCAACGTAACGTAAAAGAGTAAAATCATTCAATTCGAATCCTAAGAGCACTTTCCAGTCAAGCTTACGATCCAATTTCATGAAACTAGTGATCAAATAGAATCAAACATTAAGAACATAATGAAATTACCATAATGAGTAGAAAAGATTCATACATATATCAAATATCAAAAGAGATTTACATCCAATCCTTAGGAGAAACTACCCAATCATGGTGTAGAGCAAGAGATCAATAGAAAACATGAACGTCTTGATATGTGTGGCAAAGTAACTCTTAAGACTAAGCTCAAAGAACTAGCATATCCTGATACAACTTCCATGTGTCCTCTTCCTGAAAAGGTAAAGACAAAAGGGGCACAAAAGAAACACCAAAGATCAACCAAGCGGGATCCATCGTACTTTGAGTAGGGGGATGCGTTACATTCTCAGCATGATAGTTGCTCATCTCAACCCCGTTCTGCATCAACATCTTCACTACCTATACCCTCTTGTAATATTCCAATGCTAGATCAATTTCTCACATGCATGAAGAATTACATTTTAAATGTTAGTGATGTTAAAGCAGATGGTAACTACGGTTATCATGTTATTGTGGGCTTAATTGGTTATGGTGAAGATGCTTGGGCTATGGTGCACAATGATTTGCTCAAATAACTTGCACAATGGTCTAATGAGTATATTGTCTTGTTTGGTGGGTTACATAAATTTGAGGAGTTAAAGAGGTCACTCCTAGTGGATGGGTTATCAAAGGTACATGTTTTATGCTTTGTGTTGATATGTATATGATATTTTGGTGGGTTATTTTACTAATCCCTTTTTTGTGATCGATTAACGGTATAACGTTGTAGTTGTTTGTGGTGGTAGGTAACAATAGATAAATGGATGGATATTACTGACATGGGTTACGTGATTGCCTCACGGTATAACCTTGTACTTGTTTGTCTTTCTCTCCAACAAAGTATGACATTTTTCCCTCTTAGAAGTTAACCCCCTAGAGATGCTGGTGTACATCGGGTCATTTGTATTGGTCACGTGTATGGAAATCATTTTGTTCAGGTATTACGAATATCATTTTATTTGTTTACAATGACTACAAGAAATGTAATTAACAATAACAGTATGGATCATGATTTTGTACAGGTATTATTGCGAGACAGATGTCCTATGCCACCAATTGCTTTGTTATGGTCAAGAAATTGTTATTCACAAGCAAAAGAGTGGCCCGCTAGTTATGTTAGTCGAATGCAGAAGTATATCAATTTGACGAGAATACCAGCTGATTATGTGGATTTGGGGTGTTAAAGACACGAATTTTACATTGTTTATATATTTTCTATTTGGATTACAAAGAACAATGAAATGAAATTATGTCTTTAAATATTGATGGATGATGTTTAAGCAAGTACATTATTTTGTTATTTGATTAGAGTGAACTATGAAATAAAATCTTTGTTCAATAATAATGGATTATGTTTAAACAATTAACATAGTGATGTAGCTTATGAAAATGTTAACACATGTTCATATATTGGCATACGCCGTACAAACAATGTCAAAAGTCAAACTCGCTGCGGTCCATTCCTGGGACATCTAGACCGCACATACACTATCCTATCCTCACATACACTGTGTGCTATTGTGATACATTGCTCTACTATCTCGTATGCATCAGTGCCAATGGTAACCATCTGAAGATTTATCAAGTGTTGCAACCTCCCTGCAATGGTCTAGCACGTGCCCTTAATAGAGTATGCAAAAACCGTATAAGACAATAAGGCCATAAAATATTGAAAATGACAATAAAATTAAACCAAGTTTCAGTTTCACTTACCACTGCATGTTAGGCTGATCAGGTTTAACTACATCTGCCTGTAGAACAGGTGCTGGATTTGGCATACGAGGTGGTGGATCTGGTACAGGATGTGGCACGACAGGAGAACGTCTTATGGCTTCCCCAATCTGTGGCGAGATCATGAAAGGGTGTGATATTTGGTAGAACCAATCCATATATTCCACATGACACTGGCCAAGGAAACTGGCAAAGTCTCCCGTGACTACAAGATACTCAGAAAAGTGAAGCCACCTGTCGTCAACCTCTTCAATGGATGGGGAAGGCAAGCTCAGAAGACACGAAATACTCTGAACGAATCCAAACTGTCTGATTACCCGCTCTGGTTGGTATCTAACAATGTACGGGCCCCAGCAGATATGACCTGAGAAGAGACAAATGACTTCAAAGTCATGGACCGCACGGTGATCAGTGAATGGTGTCCAACAAACACCGTCGATCGTCAACCTATCCAGTCACCTTCGATAGGTTGTGACAGGTAATGCCTTCCCTGGCTTCCAGTGGCATGCCCTTGGTTGGCTCTCCACATAGTCCTCATCTGCAATCATGTTGGCAACGCCAGGAAAATGCTCGTATACCCGACACTGCAATCACCAAAAAATTGAACACACATAAGCAATTAAATTACAACCGAAACATTAAACATAAGACAAAAGTCACTTAAATTGTCAAAAATACTTGCAGCTGACTAATATAACCAGTAACATGTTTTCCGTGGTGCTAACATGCGTAGTTCAGGTTATCATACATGTGTTGGAGTGTAGCCACTCCCCAACTGAAGCCACCAGCCTGATGGAGATCACGAAATGCCTCCAAGAATACCACACTGATATGTGTGACACTCTTGTTAGTGAAGATCGTGCAACCAACCAAGTGGCGCAAATATCTCTGGCTACCACTGTCCACTCCATACGCTTGCACTTCACACCATACAATTCTCGCAACCAAGACAAATGAACATATGCTCCATGGCATTGTTTCATCTTTGCTTCAGCCGCTTCGGGGGTCACCTCAAGCAACTCCACTAGTAACTTAATAGCCTCCTCTATGTCCAACACATCATATGTCTAGAAGGCACCCATGACTGGTAGATGCAACAATGATGCGACATCGTCCAGCGTGATCGTCATCTCCCCGATTGGCAGATAAAAGCTACTTGTCTCCTTGTGCCACCTCTCCACAAAAACTGATATTAAACCCCGGTCACTTGCCTCCAACGAACTGTGATAAGTGGGCTTAACCCCGTACTGGCGATCAAACCTTCAATCTGAGGTGCAGGCCTACCAAATTTCTGCACCTTTCTCCCATGAGATGCCAACTTCAGCTCAGGGCGTTCCTACAATATTTGTTTGTTACATAGGTATATATAAATGACAAATATAATTGTAAAATATAATTATATTTAAATATAATGGTATGATACCTCTCCTATCCAAACTTTTTTCGCGACATGATCGGCATAAAGTGACAACAAAGAAGTGTCACGGGGGCTCCCCAGAAATCCCTCAGCCTCAGCATCAACACTTCCCTCCTCAGGTGGTCAGCAGGCACGTGCACATCCTCATCTACACCAGTCCCTGAACGTTGTCTTCGTGCCGATGCTGTCGGCCTATGGCGTACAGGGGGTTCATCTTTGTTACCACTTGCCTCTCTGGCCAAAGCCCAACGTAATGCTAACATTCTAGCCATAACCTGACATTTTGAGAAAATGTTAGATAACAACTATAAAGCATACCCATCTGGATCACAATCACAATCGAGTTACAAACTAAGGACGACAACAACAAATGGTATTTAATTACACAGCATGCATCGGCTTAACTACTACCCATCTGGGTACCATAACATATCATAGTGTGCTTTCAAATTACAATTGAACTACCCATAATCTTACTTTGAAATTACTACCCATAAGCTTACTTTTATAATTCGTGTGTCTTCTATGTTGGCAATGTTATGTCCAGGGTTAGAGCATGATGTCTCAAGGCTCACTGAACGCTTACGAAGGTACTTACATATCATCCGTCAACAAGGTTCTCACATTGGTAGCAGAATTCGAATTCGCGTCCTTGTCGGATACGAGTTTGATCCTTACCAACTGTACCAACATTTTTATGCTAGTCATGTTGTATAGTTTATTAATCTATGAAAATATAGTTTTTTCAACCAAGTCAGTATGCATATATCATGTTATGGGATGATTTCACCATCTCAAGAAGTTTACATATTTAAGCATTTTACATTTTTCAGCTGGGGTAATTACGCATGAAGTATCTTTGTTGTAGCCTAATTTTAACCTGAGCTGAATTTTGTATGTGGCTATGCTAATGAATCAATCATCTAAACACCAGCCTATAAGGACAGAAATACATAAGAACCAAAGTAGCAAGTAACATCACGTCTATCCCATTTCTCTGTAGACAAGACTATGCCATTATAAACAAATCCTATATTTTGGATCTTTTGATCCTACTAACTACTATCCTTAAGTGATTTTATAGTTAAAATTAAAGTTCAAATGCTTCACTTACTTTTTTCCTTTGTGGACAAGGCTATGTCAATATAAACAAATCCAACATCTTCACTCATTTGATCCTATTATCCAAAAGTGATTTCAAATTACAATTGTTTCAAAATCAACAGATTTCAAGGCTCAGAGGACAACTTTTTCATGCAAGTCAATCAACGTAATTCTAAAAATTAAATTTCATTTAAAAAAAAAACCTCAAAATACTCATATGGATTGACAATCCATATGAACCTTATGGATTGAAAATCCGTATGACTCAATCTATATGGCCCTTACGGATTCCTATTCCTTCTTATAGATTTGTAATCTGTACGGGCCACAAGATACGAAACGAAGAAGAGAAAACGACTTACCTCTCTCACGGACCACTAATGCCGGCGGAACCACTAACGCCGACCAACAATCACCAACTGATGGAGCCATCGTGCTCGACGATGCCAAGGAGAATTAGAGCAAGTGATGGAGGCAGAATGAACGAAGAGGCGCATGAATAGTGAATGAATGGTGTGTTGGAAAAAATTTGAAAGCTTGTATTAAACGTTTTTTATAAGGGTTATTTTGAGAATTACACTATTCGTTGTTGGGTGTATTAGAAGAATTGCTGGTGTAAGAAGCAGAACTGCTACACTATCATTTGTCGAACTCAAATCCTAATCTCCAATAACAGCACTCAAAAACCCTTACTTTTTCTCATTCATTCTCTAATTCTTCTTTCACATTCACAATGCCTTCAATTCCAGAAGAGCCATTGTTGGCACCGAACCCGGACCGGTTCTGCATGTTCCCAATCCAATATCCCCAAATCTGGGAAATGTACAAGAAAGCCGAAGCCTCCTTCTGGACGGCGGAGGAGGTGGACCTCTCGCAAGACCTCCGCCACTGGGACTCCCTGACCGACGGCGAGCGCCACTTCGTCAGCCACGTCCTCGCCTTCTTCGCCGCCTCCGACGGCATCGTCCTTGAGAACCTTGCTGGACGCTTCATGAATGAGATTCAACTTCCTGAGGCCCGCGCCTTCTACGGCTTCCAGATCGCCATCGAGAACATCCACTCCGAGATGTACAGCCTCCTCCTCGAAACCTACATCAAGGACTCCGACCAGAAGAGCCACCTCTTCCGCGCCATCGACACCATCCCCTGCGTTACCAAGAAAGCCCAGTGGGCCCTACACTGGATCTATTCCTCCGACTCCTTTGCCGAGCGTCTCAAGTTGCCTTCGCACGTGTGGAAGGTATTTCGTTTTCATTGTAAAATGTTAATTCATTAATTTTATTAGAAATATAAGTGAGAGTGATTCAAATCTGTCATATCTTTCTTTAGCCTTTAAGTCTCATTCTCAATCATTAAGTTAAAACGTTAATGAGAGAGATTTGAATTCTCAATTTTTCCCGTTTTCTGCTCCCTTCATTCTTAAGTTTTAGTTCTAATTTAAGTCAATTTTATATATTTTAATTTTATCAAATGTTAGTGAGAGAAATTTGAATTTGTTAACTCTTAATCTCTTTCTTTGCCCTTTAAATATCAAGCTAATCTTTGAACTTTGTTTGCTGAAGGTATTTTCTTCTGCTTCTGTGCCATCTTCTGGCTCAAAGAACGTGGACTCATGCTAGGGTTCACTTTCTCAAATGAACAAATATCTCGCGATGAAGGGCTTCATTGTAATTTCGCGTGTCTTTTATACTCTATGCTGAGACAGAAGTTCTCTCTGAGGGACACGGTGGACACAGAATGAGAGTTTGTGTGCGATGCGCGTTGGTGGGGATGAAACTATCTTCTGGCTCAAAAAACGTGGACTCATGCCAGAGCTCACCTTCTCAAATGAACAAATATCTCGCGATGAGGGGCTTCTTTATGATTTCGCGTGTCTTTTATACTCTTTGTTGAGACAGAAGCTCTCTAAGGAGCGAGTAAGGAGGATTGTGAGGGACGCGGTGAACATAGAACGGGAGTTTGTGTGCGACATGCCCTGGGCGTTGGTGGAGATGAACATTGATTTGATGAGCCAGTACATCGAGTTTGTTGTGGATCGGTTGTTGGTGCGCTAGGGTGTGGGAAGGTGTACAATGTTCAGAATCACCTTCCCGCACTCTAGCGCACCCAGCAACCGATTCACAACAAACTCGATGTACTGGCTCATCAAATCAATGTTCATCCCCACCAACGCGCAGGGCGTGTCGCACACAAACTCCCGTTCTATGTCCACCGCGTCCCTCACAATCCCCCTTACTCACCCCTCAGAGAGTTTCTGCCTCAGCAGAGAGTATAAAAGACACGCAAAATCACATTGAAACCCCTCATCGCGAGATATTTGTTCATTTGAGAAAGTTAGTCCTGGCATGAGTCCACGTTTTTTTAGCTAGAAGATAGCGCAGAAGCTTCCAGAGAAGAAAAAACAAAGTTCAAAGATTAGCTTGATAGTTAAAGGGCAAAGAAAGAGTATAAGAGTTAACAAATTCAAATTTCTCTCACTAACATTTGATAAAATTAAAATATATAAAATTGACTTAATGATTAGAACTAAAACTTGAGAATGAAGGGAGCAGAAAACGGGAGAAATTGCGAATTCAAATTTCTCATTAAGGTTTTAATAGAATTAACTTCTTATTTAGCATAGTGTTTTTCTTTTTAATGGTTTTTGTTCATTTATTGTTTCTGATCTCTCTCCTTCAGCGATGGAATGATAAATTATACTTTCAGGCTTCGGCTTTTATCGAGTTCTATTTTTTGTTTTCTTTTAAAGTTAATTGGAGTCAATTTGAAGGGTAAATATTAATAATAGTTTTCAATTGTAATATATTAATAATAATTTATTTATTCTAAAGTGAAATGTGTGGAAAGGGATGAACCTATGATTATTACAAATTGTCAATCGTTTTGGGTAAGTTAAGTTGTGGAGTGACTCTGAGACTCGTGTTTGTTCGTTTGTGAGCGTACGCAATGGCATCTGGGACGCAGAGTACCAGAATGCTAACGAGGGAACAACTTTTCCATCTTTTTGATCATTTTCCCAGCCTGGTAAGTACTTTGTTTTTACTTGGCCAGATTTATTCTGCCTTTTTGATTGATCGATTCCCTAATTTTGAAATCTTTGCACTTTGGGAAACTTTGGTATCTATACGCAGATGTGAAGAAAAGGGTTGCAGGTGAATTTCTTAGTTTGTCCCTTTTTCACTTTTTTTCCATTTCTGTTTGAATTGCACAGCTTATCTTCGATGGAAGAATTATTAATAATTAATGGGCATGAGGGTAAAATAATTGGACAATATTTAGAGGTAGGAAAGTCTTGGTGCAACAATAAGGTTAGAAGGTTTAAATTCTGGAAACAGCCCATCTACATTCAGGGATAAGGTTGTACATATCTGCCCTTCACAGGCTCCAGCTCCCCTAGGTGGAAGTCTGGTGCATTGGATTGACCTTCTTTTTATTAGTCATTCCAAACCACAAGGGGCATTGTTTAGCACTTTTTTTATCCCTTTTGATTAGCACCTATGGGTGTGTTGAGCTATAGTTTTATGGAGAGATAAATTTTTAAGTACTGGATATGTAAAATTAAAGTTGAAGTTGATGTAAGATGATGCTTTTGCCCTTTGAATTTATATGATAAAAGTCAGTATATAATGCATTTCACTGTCATTACCTGAAATTCCTAACTCATGAGCAGGAAGCTGTTGCTGTGACCACTGCTATACAGGAAGAGATATTTTTGGAGATGGGTGTTGGTATGTTTGTTTTATTGCAATATAATAGTTGTTTGTACTTTGTAGCATTGGTGCCTCATTTTTGGTATCATTAATCTGTTTCATCCAGGTCTCATTTTTGTGTAAACCCAGCCCTGCCATTGATGCTATCGTTGATGCTATTGTTGGATATGTGTCAGTGTGTGCGTGACAATGCATGCATCCCTGATTTAATGTTTATTTTTCCCAGATACAAAAACCATCTATTGGCTATTGGGTATTCACTCTTTATTATCCATAAAAAAGAATTAAACGCATAATGGATCAAATCATCTTCAACTCAGGATGGTCAAATATGATGTGCTTCTAGTTCTTGGTCTTGGTCCTTGGGATGAAAATGAGTTAACATGAGATAGTAGATATGTGATGGGTGATGCTTTATTTCGACATGCCAATGCAAAAATAGTTTAGGAATTTATTTTTTTGCCAAAAATAATGTTAGGAGTATTGCTTGGATGGAATTTGAGGTTGATATTGTTGTTCCTAGGTCCTTGGTTCTTTTCTTTCTGGAAAATCCCTGTGTTTTCTTCTCCCAAATAAAGTCTAACAATACTGCAGTTTTACATTTGAAAGGAATGACCTTTCTTAACTTTCATTTCACTTTATAATTCTTTTCCTCCCATTATATAGTCTAGGATAGCTGTGGGGTTAACTTGAGCATTTTGATACAGGAATGGTTGCATGCAGAATCTGTTCTATTGTATTTGTATAACGAAACTTCATAGTATTTTATTCTGAAACATTGTTATTAATATAATTTATACAACAGAACCAAGATTTAGTATCTCGTGCCTGGGAAAAGTCAGTATGGTATATGAGAATGGCCTGGATTTGGTGATTCAATTTTATAAATTCCTTTCAAAGTAAGTTCTCTCTTTCATGTAGGCTGTAGCTTTCACTCACTTCTTACCCTGTTAACACTCTCTTTAATTGTTATAACAAATTATTTAGAAAATTGCCATTTCATGCCTGCCTTTCCTAGCTGAGTAGTAATGACTTTTCAACAACTGAATAATTGAAACCCATCCTTTTAAGGTGTACAGTAGGATTATGTTACAGAGAAGCATGCAATCAGCTCTCCAAGTTAGCATTACTTGCAAGGGAGTAACTACTTGGAGAGTGGTGACATGAACATGATGGAGAGAGAGTGAGAAAAAACACTGCAGTGTGGGATATGTGAGAATGTAGGGAAAGAGAGTAGGAAGGAAATTTGTCAGTGAAGGAATAGGACAGGAGGTTCTGGGCCTCCCAAGGAGTCCAGGATATCTGTATTTTCTTCTGTTGGGAGGAAGTAGTTGAGTTTTATGCTATTTTCTGGTACTAGTATTATGCTGATATCAGAAATAGACTTTCAGTGATAATACAGCACTATTCAGCTATTTCTAGTCCAATACTATCACTGAAAAGTGGACTGGCTTGATGTTTCAACCATATTTAAGGAATGTGACAATTGCATCCGTGGAAGCCATAAACTTTACAGTATAGCTTGGAATTATTCTGAAATGCTTCTATTCTTGCCTAGATGTTTCATTAGGAATTAGCTTCATTTGGAGAAATAATTTTATTTGTTTTGCTAGGTTTTTAAGTGAGCCTTTGAAATTAAAAAAGAAATGTTTATTTCTCAAACATATGCACTCAGTGGAAAGATTTTGACAAGTTTTTTACCTCAATACAACAAAAGTAACAGATTACCCTAATAATACACCGAAAGAAATATTTACATGAATAAAAAAAAAAAACTACGTACCCCAATGCCTGGAGGCTCCACGCTATGCGCAGGTAAGGGAGAGAGATATTGTACGCAGCCTTATCCTTGCATATGCAAAGAGGCTGTTTCCGGATTCGAACCCATGACCAACAAGTCACCAAGACACAACTTTACCGCTGTGCTAGGGCTCGCTCTCAAATATTTACATGAATGATACAAAATATTTTGCAAATGAGAAATTGGAAAACCAATTTCTCACCTTGCACAGTTTTTTTTTTCATTAGTTGGGGAACCGATTTCTCAACTGATATAAAAAAAAATTGTGCAAGGTGAGAGATCGTTTTTCCAGGAACCGATTTCTCACTTGCACAATGTTTGGTATCGTTCATGTAAATATATCTTTGAGTGTATTATTTGGGTAAATATTTATTATTATTTTTTGTATTATTGGGGTAAAAACTCGATTTTGACAATGTTTATTGCTTGTACTTAGCTATGACTGTCTTTTATGCATTCCAGCATGTGTTTTAATTTATTTATATCATGTTCAAAACAACTTATAATTAAAATCATAGCAAGAGGGGTTTAGAATCCCCCCCCCCCCCCCCCCTCTCTCTTAAAATTTAATCTATAATCCAAAAATGCACTTGTTTCAAAGCTACTAAAGTCTATTCAATGATTGTCTTTTCTTCTGTCCCTACACAATAAAATACACCACTTTTTCTAGTAGAAGGATTATTAAACAGTTACATAATCAAAATGAATTTTGGCAGAGGAGGTGATGAGGCAGAGCTTGGAGAAGAAGAATTTGCAGAAAAAATGCTCAATCAACAGAAGTTACAGGAACAGGTAAAGTTTAATTAACTTCTGATGAATTCTATGGTACTTGCTATGCTAATATAGAAAGTAAAAACTGTGCAGCAACTAGAGATGCTGAATTACACGCACAAGTTTCACTTGGATGATCAATCTGCCATCCTTGAGAAGGTAAATACTGGTTTCAATCTCAGTACAGGGAGATTTGTTTCAAATCTTGAGAAGCATTGCTGCTTATTGGTCTCCGAATATTATTTAAATGTAAGGTGATTGATAATAGGACTAGGAGTTCATTTATAACTTCTGACTCCTAAGCTGTTAATGCTACTACTTTCTGTTATGTATTTCAGCTAATTCATCTGAATCTACATATCTTATTTTCTCATAAAAATGATTGATCTCCTTGGTTGTTGATGGTCAATTATCCGTCTATGTTGCTACATATATATATTTCAACTTTTTTGGGCTTGCTTTGCTCATGGATTCAGAGCTTGACAATCCTATTCATGAGATTTTATTTGGAATTAACGTACTTAAGTTGTAGAAAATGAATTGATTAGATGCATATGGCTTTTCTTCTGCCAGTTACCCCAGCAGATGGAAAATGGAAATTATGAAAGTGAGACATCAATTTTGTCAGCAGAGCAGATCGACGAGATTGTTCCAAGAAAGGTGTCCCCTCTGTACATGCCAAGGTAGACCAAAACCCGGCCTTATGATGGACTCTTGTAAAAATTAACAGATATTTTGGTTCAAGTGTAGCTTTGGTCAACTCCACAATTCATGACATTTACCACTTTTACCTCCTCACTCTACATTTTACGTTCATTTTATTCCTATATTGGAGCTGCTGTAAGGTTAAAGTTTCTTGCGCAATGGTTGGCACTTGTTGCTTTTTACCAGCTAGGTTTTCCTACCTCAGTGATCAGCACAGAACGACCAATAAGAAAATTTTAAATTTAAATACAAAATACATGGTCCAGTTGTGTGGCATTTGTATATGAGGAGCAGTATGAAAGAGAAAGGAGCTAGAACTACTGAATCCTGGTTACCAAGTTAATCCACGAAAGGAAAACCATAGTGGAAAAGTATTTGGATGCATTCGTTTCTTATTGTGGGATCGAATTTTTAAAACTCAATTGGAAATATAGTAATAATTTGTGATTAAAATAACTTATTTAAAATGTTTTATGAAGTTTGATATTTATGAGTTGGAAATAAAAATGTTTCCTTGTACTTATCAAATAACTCTGCAGCGCTCTTCTAAATTCCTAAAGAAATGCACTGTTTCTTCAAATAAATGGAAGGAATAATTAGTTTTATGTTTTTGGTTGGTTTCAAGTTTCAACCGTAGGTAGTAGACAGGTTAAGAATTAACTATCAAATAAATGTTAACAGATATTGTCATAATATTTTGATAAGTTCCAGAGAATATGCGTAGAGTTTTGTGTGGACAAGGGATGCTTGTTAATGCTGATCGTCACTCAATACTTAAAAACATTTTCTGTACTCACTTGTATAACAAGTTAACAACTTTTTGACTTTCTAGCATGTAAACTAGTTCTGTTTGACATAATTTCTTATTATTTAAAAAATAAATAAATTTTAAGAGTTAAGTTTACTTTTTCTATTCGTCTAAATAAGAAAAGTATAATTTTCTAAAATGCACAAAACCATTTAAAGAAAGAAGAAAACAAATGACATTATAGATTCTTTGTCATTAATTAGGTCAACAATTTTTTGATTTTAAGTTATAGATCATATGTGTCTCTTAATCTATTAGGTTAAAGACTAATTTTATTCGTAGTATCTAATTGTTGTTGATCCAAATATTTTTTACACACCATAAATATATATATATATATATATATATATATATATCAATAATTTAAGGCAAGAATATAAAAACCGAGAGGAAGCAAATGAAGTTGTACTTTGCATGCCTTGGGAGATTAGGCCTAGGGCCTAGGGTTCATACAATAATATAGAAATGAAAACAAGAAAGAGAAGAGAAAAATGTTATGTTTTTTTTTTATAGAAATATTTAAAACTAGAATGGCGAGTATGTAAAAAACAAGTGGTGAGGGGACATAGCCAGCCAATATTTCACAAAATATTAACACGGGTAAGTGTAATGATGACTGGACAAATTTTATATTACTATTGACAAGTGCAAAGTTTAAATGTTTAATATATCATACAATCAATAGGTCCTTAAACTTTTTTTGAATTTTTTAAATATAATCTAAAAAAATATAATTAGGTTCTTGATTTTCTTCAATTTTTGTAGTTGAGTCTTTTGAGTTAGTTTATAATGGTTTAAAACTGTTGGAAAAATAATAATTTGCAGTGATTGTACTCTTACTCACTCTAAAGACATAATTACAAAAATCTTAGAAGATTGAAGATCTAATAATACTTTTTTAGTTTAAATATTCAATTAAAATTTCTCAAATAGTTCATAGACTTAGTAATCTTTTAAATCAAGTTTAAATATAGGAACAACATTGTTTTTATTAGAGGAATAACATTTTAGGAATAACATTTTAGATGGCTATAAATCCGTCATTTAAAAAAAAAATAAAACATTTATCGGTTAAGTTTAAATGAGGAATAACATTGTTAGATAACAATAAATCCGCCATTTAAAAAAAAATTTATCGTTTATCTGAGAAACATTTAATTAATTCCTTATTATTTTGTGTAGTTATAAATTAGAAAGATTTGTACAAAAAAAAATAGAAAGTTGATCAAATATAGTCAAAAATGGGTAAATTCTTTACGTCATTAATTTAATCGTATTAAAAGAAATAAAAGGATTACCTAACAACTCTATGTTGACATATCACACCATGTGATCAGGAAATGAATCTCCTACAGTTGTAGCTAGTACTATGTATCATAAATAAACTAATCATTCAGAAACAAAAATATTTTTCTTTACATTAAAATTGCCATAATTTAAAATTAAATTACATGTTGACTTTTTTTTTTAATTTCAAATGGCAAAGACTCTATGTTTGTCTTTAATTTAAGTTTGATAAGATAATTAATTTTTTATAATTCTCTGGAGAAATTATAATAAAGTGTATATATATATTTTAAAATAAAATAAAGTTATATGAACAAAACATTTATTCAGAGAATCATGGTCCCACGTTCAAGCTTCAAACTCAACATTTGTATGGGCATTTATTATTTTCTCCATTCTGATCCTTTGTTTCGGAGCGAAACTTTAAACTAAAAATCTAGAGACATAATAATTGCCATATTCAACAAACATCCAGCAAACAATCCATGATGAATTATTTTTATCTAAAAATCAAATCAAATCAAATTATTTTTTTATAGCAATATGTTAGTAGTAACAAGTAACACATCTCCCTATTTGTTTACTTAAGTCTCTAGTCTTCCGATTCTCCCTCACATTTACATTCACTTTTAATTCATTTGTATAATCTCTTCTCATAAAGTGGGAAACTTTGCACTCCTCTAGCACGCATATGATATATATCCTTTTATGCTTTTAAATTTTATCTTCAACTGAGTGATCTATCAATCTATAATTGAATATAAAAATCAATTTCAAATATATATTTATTTTAAAAATTTATATATGTTCCTAATAACACGCATAAGAGATATTATCTTATATTTTTAATATTAACTAAATGACTTAATTTAACTTTTTATGTCTTTTAATCTATATTTTTAATATTTTTATTTCTAACTTAAATTTAAATATTTTTAGTATGAATATATTAACAAATTACCTTTTTATAATGGCTTAGCTTTTTAAGAAACTAAATTAAAATTTATTAACATATATACTCCATCTATAAAGTAACTGGGATTATATATTAACAAATCATGAGTGTTAATACACTTTGGAAGTATTTAAACAAATATAAAATTATAACTTCATAAGATATACTCAATAATCTCTCACACACATATAATTTAATTGATTTAGATAATTTTATAATAATAATAATAATAATAATAATAATAATAATAACAATAATAATAATTACTGCATGAGATCAATGAAATTATTTAAAAAAATATATTGATATTTTTTTTAAAAGTGACTTTCCAATTTTTTATTTATTAATCCAAACTTGTTATTAGTGTATAACATGATTATTAATCTTTAGTTGACCAGGCAGAGGTTTAAGAAGTTAGACTTTTCAGTCTAGTCAGTAAAATGAATTATATAATATATGTATGTTTGTGAAGCTACTTCGAGAAAGAAAGAAAAAATTAAACCTCATTTGATAGAACACTTTTAAGACTATTTGAAAAAAAAAAAAAACTGTTCGAACATATGTACTAGCAGTTTAAACAAATTAAAATTGTAACATATTCATATAAATTTTTTCCAAATAATTATTTTTTTTATTGGAATATATTCATATAAATTTCCAATAGAACTTGATACTCTAGCAAACTATGAGCAACATGGTTCGTTTATCACCTCACAAAACAAATGCTGAAATTTGTTAAATTATTTATGATTCTTCGACAATGTGAGACAATGATTTCGAATTTCAAGGCATTTGGTTTGTTACTGTGAACTGCTGACACAACTTGTTGGAACAATTTTGAATTATTTCATGAAAATAACGTTGCCATGTAACATATCTTCCTACATAACAAAAACTTCTTATATAATAATATAATTAATTGATTCCAATAACACCCAACTAACAACGTAATCAGACCCAATGTGGAAAATTCAAAAGAGTAAGTTTCCCTTTGGTTGGAACAAGACAGCTTCCAAGCTATATATTATACATCACAGGGTTTGGGGTAACCGCGTAATCAACGTTGTCTCATTCTTTTTTTCTTTTTATCATGACTTAAATTTTAATATATATCCCACTGGGATACTAGCTTCCTTAACCACACGGAATATAAACACAAGGAGATATATATACAATAGAGTTGTGGAGAAGTTTATATAGCCGTAGCTTGCTAGCCAGAAGGAAATGAAGAAAACCATGAAGATAGTATTGATGGCTTTCACGATGCTTATATCTAAGGGTGAAGGCCAATTAGTAGAGAATTTCTACAGGTTATCTTGTCCAAACGTGGAATCCATCGTGAAACAAGCAGTGACTAACAAGTTTACACAGACAATTTCAAACAACACCAAATTGATAATTATTTATTTAAAAAACATTTAATTGGTTTTTTTTTCCAAGTTATTTGACTTATTTCAATAACTTTTTTACCTACTCTTGACCCACGTTTTGAATTGTGTTCATAAACACAAGATTTCAGGAAATCATAAAAAAAATCAGGATTTTTACTAACGTTTGTTGTAATGAGTGATACATAGGAAGGGACGTAAGTTTTTGTTTAACATGTGTTTTAAATTTAATGTTAATATGATATATAAAGAATTAATGTTAATATATACTCGTCTTGCATTCTTTTGTCAACCTGGGCAAGTAATCAGATTAATCTATTACCTAATCATGTGGAACTTTTGGAATAAATTAATGAAAAAACGTATAGAAATAGTCAATCAACAAACATAAAAAAAAAAAAAAAATCAATCACCACCTTGCAATTGTAGCCAAAAGAGGCAAGATATTTCTTCATCTTAATTATTTTTCAATCATTAATTCAACATCAACATTAATAATACCTTTAATCCAAATGATTTAGAGTCAATAATAAATGAATCCAATTATAGATAAGAGGAGGTTAAAAAAAATATATGAATTGTGATGATGATATTTTTTAAAGTAATTTTTAAAATTATAAGAAAAAATTAATAACGTTTATTTAAAAATGTTTTAAAAGTCATGACCACCCCTATAAATAAATCTTCTTTTCACAAGAATCATCCAACTTCACTTCAAAAAAGTTCATCCAACTTAAAAGAGGGATTGCGTACTCCAAGTTGAATTAAGATGTCATGTAATCAAGTAAAAGACGGTTTTTTGTGAGCGAGAAAATGTTTATCATTCTTTTTAACTTTTTGGGATATTGCATGTGACACTATTTTGGGAGAGTTTTTCAAGTTTGAAAAAAAATTGTAATCCTATTTTTTTTTTAGTACAATTGTAATTAGGACTTTAGACTTACCAATGATATGTCAAGGTATTCTTACAAATTTCGATCTTTTGAATCAACTAAAGACTAATTCTTAATCGAAATTTAGTCACACTTAAAAAATTTTGCCCCTTCCCAAAAATGTATTCTTATTTGAAATAGTGAAACATTTTTTTAGCTGATTTCATGTTATTTAACAAGTGTCAAACTATGTTATATGTGTTTAATAATCATGCATTAATAATATAAAATAATAATAATTCAATCACAAATCATCACAAATCATCGGTGATATAATTTTTAAAATAATTATGATAAAATCAACAAACTTATCATATATAGTTAAGAATGAGATTTGAAAATTTTAATTAAAGGATAGATTGTTGAAAATGTTAATTCCAAATTTTCAATAATTAATTCAGATGAATATTTTTGCAATATAATAAATCGATAAATGAAATATAGTAATTATTAGTGTGTTTTTTTATAGACAATTATTAGTATCGGTACGACGATATATAATTTCTAAAAAAGATGACTCTTAAAATAGTAAGAAGTCTGAATTAGTATTTATTCAACAAGTATTTAAAAGTCTACCACTACTGTAAATAAAAGTTCTTGATACGAGAAAAATTAATTTAAAAAGGTGATAATGTAAATAAAAATCTTGATATTAGAAAAATCAACTAACTTAAAGAGGTGATTTGTATTCGAATAATAGAAGTTATGTGACTTCAAAAGATGTGAGAAAATCTCTTGTGAATGAGATTGTGTACATCATTTTTGTAACTTCTAAATAAAAAGGTCGGATTTATTAAATGATACGGTATTTGGAAAGTAAAAAAAAAATCAAGCTTGTTCAAAAAAACTTATAATCTTAATTAAAATAGTAAAATATTTGTTACGACAGGTTAAGAGGTTTTTTTTTAAACAATTTTAAACCCGTGACATATTGTATCAGATGCAGCACAGTCATTAGCACTAGTTGACAGATGCCGCAAATAAAAAATCGTCACAATATAAAAAATAAAAATACTCTACCTAATCATAGTCTTTCAATGATACTTGTGGAATACCGATCAAAAATTTCAATAAAAAAATACAGTACATAATCTTAGGACTACCACTAACGACAACAACTTTTGTTTTCTTAGCAACAAAACAAGTGAAATATTTTGCAAGTTTTCTGATAGAATAAGGGTAGAAACCTATGTGTGTCAAATTTCAATGCCAATCAAACTTTTACTTGCAAAAGGAAAGAATATAACACAACAAAAATGGAAAAGAATACACAAGTTTGACAAAACACACTTTTTTTTTCTCCTTTTGTTTTGAGTAAAATTATCCCTTCTTTGGCTTTCCACACAGGAGACGGATTCAAACCCCATTAATTCCAATGGAGAACAATTAGCAAGCCCAACCCAATTGGAACCACACCCAATGCAATCCCTCCAAAATTAGATTCAAGCATGGACAGAACAAAAAAAGTTGTATTGTAACTCCTACTGTGTTGCTTTGCTCAATTGCTTGTACTGTCCCTCAATGTATATCAAACACACTTTATGTGATTGATGAAGAGAGATTTAGTGTCTTGTGATAGAAATTTGAGAGAATCCATATAATATTTTCTTTCCTCTCAACAATGTTCCCTCATAACATTCCTTTGTGCATGTGTGTTCATATTGAATTACCATTTTCTCTGTTATTATGATTTAAATTTAATTTATGATATCTCCTCACTTTTCAATTGATATAGGTCTTGGCTTGTCTACACTTTCTAGAACTGTGTCTGTGTCCCATGAAACTCTTTTGATACTTTGAACCGGGCTTCATAATTTAGTTTAAAATCTTAATTTCAAAGGATTTGTCTAGCACTGTCATGTTATATGTATCTTTGACATGAACATGATACACAAAATAAGCATTGTTTGACTCTTACTATTTTTTGGTTGAACCCTCCCCTTCCATTATGGTCCACAGTGATTGCTATGTTGTAAATATCGTAGCTCTGTACAATAGGCGAAGATTGCTTGCTTAGTTCCTACAAGGTTTCTAAAAGTGAATGGTAGTGATTTTAACCTTAATTAGACTTTTCTCTCTATGTCTACTGGATACTTCCTTTTCCTCCATATCTTGTTTCTAAAATCACGTATACCTGGCTACTTGCTACTTCAGACCTGGGGTTACTGCAGGTAAGACTGCTGAAATGGAAGTATTTGTTGTACCATTACTTCCAAAACAGTTGCATATCTATACTGCAGCAGATGAGGTGATCAATTCCCTACTTGATTTGCGACTCGAAAAGTGGGGTCTGCCTCCATTTGAAGATTGTAAACCCCAAAAATACTTTAAGTTAGTCCTTTTTGTATGTGTCGTGTTTCTTTTATTATATGTCATTTATATTTGAACTAGTATTTTAAATTTTTGCAGTGGTGGAGGGACCTTAATTTGCCCCTAGATCCTTGGTATATTGGTGGTCCTGTCGTCAAGGGATTTGGTCGTGGATCGAAGGTACTTGGGATCCCTACAGGTTTGTGTCAACTTATTTCTTGAACAATTTTTGGTCTATTATACTGTCTTAAACAATCTGTGGTTTATTATTATATTAATAGTAATTTGTACACTATTTTCTTCTAGCAAATTTATCAACAAAGGGCTATTCAGATCTCCTTTCAGAGCATCCTGCGGGAGTTTATTTTGGTTGGGCTGGATTGTCAGCCAGAGGTGTTTTTAAAATGGTGATGAGCATTGGTTGGAATCCTTATTTCGACAACAAAGAAAAGACTATAGTAAGTGTTTTACTGTACACCTCCAGATATAACTAGTTACCTATGAATTTTTGTATTATCTATGCCTTTTTGTTGTAGGAACCATGGCTACTTCATGACTTTAACGAATATTTCTATGGAGAAGAACTGCGGCTTGTTATAATTGGTTACATACGTCCCGAGGTATAGCTGAATGAGCATATTATTTTCTACTATTTATCTTCTTGTCTTCAACTGTCATTCATGAAAACAATAGGAATACCCACAATAACCAAGAGGGGGATAAATTAATTTAAACTTAGAATTTTAAAAAAAATTATTTAAAAAATCAAAGTTATAGGATCTTAATCACAATTAAACCAAGAATGTTTCAAATCAATTAAACCACTCAGTGCAAGAAAACAATTGCTTCAAAACAGAATTTGTTTGGTAATGAAGATAACACCAAGAACTAATGATCAAGATTACAAGAAGAGATTAAGGAATAGAAAACCAACACAAAAATTTATACTGGTTCACTTCTCAAGATAAGCTACATCTAGTTCTTCTAATCAACACTAGATTAGAGTTCCACTATTATAAAATTTCAGTTCTTACAAGCTTTAAAATAATCACTATTTATCATGAAAACACAATGAATACACTTTAATTAACCAAGGGGGGGGGGGGGGGGAATTGGTTACAATAGATATTTAAAATTTTCTCTAAAACAATCTGCAGAATTAAAACTTGGATCGTATCACTCAATCACTTTTATCAAAATTAGAAGTTTTCTAATCAAGATACACCTTGTAATGCATGTAATGACAGAATTACTTTCTTGTTGATTATAATTTGATCACCCAAATACAAGTAATGAAAGATACTCAGATTTAGAATACAAGACACAACAATTTATATTGGTTCACTTCACTAACATGGAGGCTATATCCAATGCCTTCTAACCAACACTAGGTTAGAGTTTTCACTAAATCAAAAGTATTCTTTTACAAGCAATTACAAGTGATTATCTTTATCAATCCTAGATAAAGAATCTGAATTCTAAAACACTATTAGAAAACAAATCACAAAGAACCTGAGAACCCTACTCAGATCTTTATTCCTAGAGAACATTACTCTAGAAAGTTTGAAAGAACCTCTTTGAAAATCACAACAGAATTTGAAACTCAGAAATTCTAAAATAAAGATTCAAGAGAGACACAACCTGTGATCCTTAATAGATGAATGAATGAATGAACGAAGTTACCAATCAATCTAGGTTGTATGAATGCCAATGCTCAGAATCAACACTCTTGAAAACTCTTTTTCTTTGACACATCATATCTAAAAAATCATTAATCTTTTGATCTCACACAAGATGTGTTTTACTCAGTAAATCAGTATCTTGAACTTTTTAAAAGCTTTGAAAACTTTGGGTCACTCACAGATTAAGAGTATTCGTATTCATAAAGTGCAGACCCATAAAGCTTTAAATAGAAAATTGATTTAACAGAATGTAATCGATTAAAACGTTAGTGTAATCGATTATTTTAACATACGTAATCGATTAATACACTAGATAATCGATTAATGTGTTCTTGAGCTTTCTGGAAAATTTTCACGAACAAAATAATCAATTAATACGTGATGTAATCGATTAAAGTAGTCATCAAGTATGTGAAAATAAGCTTTGGTAATCGATTACATAAGAACGGTAATCGATTAAAGCAGACAAGCTTAGATATGAAATAAGCCTTTGTAATCGATTACAGAAGTGTGGTAATCGATTAAAGGAGACTTACATAAATTGTAAAAAGCACTTGGTAATCGATTATGCCTTGCTTGTAATCGATTAAAGTGTTCATCATGGCTTTTCCAGAAATAAACACACGCATGTAATCAATTACATAGTGCCTGTAATCGATTAAAGCAGTGCACAATCTGATTTTTCCAAAAATATAAGTCATGAAATTTTATTTGCAAATGCAAACAGTTAATCCTATATTCCAGATATGAATGCATGTAAGTGAGTAGCAAATGCAATGTAAGGATCACAAGGTAATGTACTCGAACCACTTAGACAAATTACAAATGCCTTCAAATTGATTGGGCATGTATAAAGCTAAAACATCAAGCCAATTATTTTAGCCTTGCTTTGATCTTCTTACAGCTCCCCCTATATCCAACAATCTCCCCCTTTTTGGCTTTGAACATGCCAAATATCAATTGTCTATTTGTTTAGCTTTTAATTGCTTTTTTGAGGGATGAATGATAGGAGACTCAGACTTGTTAACCTGAAATTAAATCATCTTTTTGCCAAGAACAAGTGTTAAGTATGATGTGGTGTTGCATAATCATTAATCAATTTCTTTAATTTTGCTCCCCCCTTTCTTAAGCATTTTTCCAATTAAAAAACAAAGCAGAGCAGAGCACAACACAATTATTTCTCCCCCTATTTGGCTTATCAGAGACAAAAAAAAAATAGCAATGTTCATAGTATAAATATGGAGAATATTGAAAAGAGAAAACTGAACTTGTATTAATTGAAAGATAAAATGCAGTACATTAATCAATGAGAACTTTATCTAGGAAACACAAACCAAAGCATAACAGCAATAGAAACTGGGAAGAAAACACAAACAACCTAAATAAGTTTATCAAACTCATTAGGAACAATCCTAACTTCTATGTTTTCAAGCCTAGACTTCATCTCTTCTATGGATGAGTTAGTCTCAGCCCTGTGCTCATGGTGTAGAGACAATAAGGCATCCATCTTTTGAATCATGAGAGATTCAAAAGGGCTGTAAGATGTTGTTACAGGGCCTTCATCATCTTCTTCAGCATCAGTAGGAGGAATTTGTTGTCCAGCCATCTGCCATCCATAGGGAGTCTTTAGCATCCCAAGCTTGTTTAAATGTTTTTCTTTAATGAGACTAGTGCTGGTGGTAGTGCTGTCAACATCCTCATTAGAGACATCAATTTTGAAATAATCAATGAGTATGGATATCAGAACAACATAAGGAAATTGACAACTGATCAATCTCTTAGCTTTCAACATAGTTTCCTCAATGATGAGGATCCAGTTCATCTGTATGAAGTTCTTCATTCCATAAACAAGCTGTATGTCATCATCTGTGGCTTGGGCGTGATTGGTGGACCAAGGTGTCAGAACATAAGTGATTATGTAATGAAGAAGTCTATCTTCACAGGTAATAGGGCCAGTGCTAAGCCTTAGCTTCAGCCTCATTTGAGGGTCTAGAAGCATCCCTCTATAGATATCCACCCCATTGTAACCCTCAACCTATTCCTCAAATTTCCTTTCACCTTCAAAGGAAATTCTAGCCAATTCATGCCAAACATCAGGAGTGATTTCCATGACCACTCCATTAACTTGAGATAGGATAGTCCTATCCATAGTTGCTTTAGCACAGGTGTAGAACACCTTCACTAATTCAGGGTAAAAGGTACCCTTCAACTCAACAAATTTCTTCAATCCCTAGGCTTCAATCATAGCAGGGAACTAAAAACCTTCCTTATTAAACCACTAAAGGTCAAGATATTTGGGTGGGCATATGAGTTTTGTGGCATTGAATTGTAAGTAGTTCATTTTCTTAGTCTCACTAGAGAACCAATGATCTAACCTATTGGCAGTAGGGTTAGAGAATTCAACACTCTTTCTCTTAGAGGTTTTTGATCTCTTAGGGGTAGACATAGTGAATTTAGGAGTAGAAATAAAATGGGCAGGGTTTCTAGACTCAGAGAGAGAGAAAAAGAAAGCACAATTTTGCTTAAGATAGAAGAAGAGAATGGTGTGATTGCTTTCTTCAAGTAAGGTTGTATTTATAGAGATTTTGGGCTCCAATTTTTGAAATTTGAAAGTGTAACACAATTTCGAATTTACCCACAACCATAAAAGCTTTGCAGAGGTTTCAACTTTTGAATTTGATGGCAGTTAGGCAGTTTAGATTTCCAAGAAATCTTGCAGATTTTGCAGTAATGCCATAGATAATCGATTACATAAGCTCGTAATCGATTAATTTGTAAGTAAATGTGGTTTCTGCAAAAGCTGTAATTGATTAACTCGTAGAGTGATCGATTAAAATAGTGAATGTTTTAGTTCAGAACAACAAAGTGTAATCGATTAGGATACTCTATAATCGATTAATTCAGAAAAATTTCATATTTTAAAAGATTTTGCTTTATGTGTAATCGATTAATTCGTTGTTGTAGTCAATTATTCCAGTGAGACTTATTTTCTGAAGTCATTTTCAACGGTGCATAATCGATTAATTCGAAATGGTAATCGATTACATAAGCTCAACTTTGTTTCTAAAATGCTTTTAATGATCAATTAATCAATTATTACGAGTCTTAATTGATTATTACAGTCAATATATCAGATTCAACAGTAATTATGCAGCACATTTCGAATTTGTATCATTTGAGATGAAAAGCCAATAAATTATGTTATATCATGTAGATGAGCACATAAACAACATGCTAGCATACATTAGATTCATTAAGAATTCCTAGCATGTTTCTAAGGGTATAGAATCCATCTCTAGCCAAGGGTTATGTGAAAATATCAGCTAATTGATTGTTTGTTTCAATAGACTCAGTTTTGATGTTACCCTTTTGGATGTGATCTCTGAGAAAGTGATATCTTATCTCAATGTGTTTGGTCCTTGAGTGCATTATCGGATTTTTGGATATGTTGATGGCACTAGTGTTGTCACACAGCTAGGGTATCTCCTATAACTCAACACCAAAGTCTTGAAGTTGGTGCTTTAACTAGAGACTTTGTGCACAACAGCTTTCAGCAGAAATGTATTCAGCTTCAATAGTAGATAAGGAAACACAGGATTGCTTCTTGTAGTGCCAAGAAATCAAAGAGCTTCCCAACAAGTGGCATGTGCCACTGGTGCTTTTCCTATCCAATTTGCAACCTGAAAAAGCAGAATCAGAATATCCAATTAAGCTGATAGATGTACCTTTTGGATACCAAAGTCCTACTCTTGGTATATACTTGAGATATTTGAGGATCCTTTTGACTGTAGATAGATGATACTCTTTGGGATTTGCTTGGTATATAGCACACAAGCATACACTTAACATAATGCCAGGTCTACTTGCAGTTAAGTATAACAAAGATCCAATCATTCCTTTGTACTTGGACTCATCAACGCTTTTTCCTTTGTCATCTGAATCAAGATAGGTTGATGCTGCCATTGGAGTTGCAACATCCTTGCTATTTTCCATTTCAAACTTCTTTATCATTTCCAGACAATACTTGGCTTGACTAAGGAAAGTTTCATTCTTCAATTGCTTGACTTGTAGTCCTAGAAAGAATGTGAGCTCCCTCATCATTGACATCTCAAACTCACTCTACAAGATATAATTTTGTCTTTTCTTGATAAACAAGGTTTTGTCAACTTGTCCTCTTATGAAAGATTGATCATGCAGAAATTTGCTCAATCTCTCATACCAATACCTCGGAGCTTGTTTCAAAACATATAAAGCTTTTCTTAATTTGAAAACATGGTTAGGATGTTTGTAATCAATAAATCCAGGAGGTTGGTCTACATATATTTCTTCCTCAATGTAGCCATTTAAAAATGCACTTTTAACATCCATTTGAAACAATTTAAAGTTCATCAAACAGGCATATGCAAGCAACAACCTAATGGCTTCTAACCTAGCAAATGGAGCATAGGTTTCATCATAGTCTATGCCTTCCTCTTGGTTGTATCCTTTAGCAACCAATCTAGCCTTATTCCTTACTATGATGCCACTTTCATCTAGCTTGTTTTGAAAAACCCATTTTGTGCCAATAGGTTTATGAGTAGAGGGTCTAGGAACTAATTCCCAAACTTGATTTCTTTTGAATTGATTCAATTCATCATGCATAGCTATCAATCATTGTTCATCAAGCAAAGCTTGATCAATGTTTTTTGGTTCAATCTATGATACAAAAGCCATGGTACAACAAAGATTTCTTAAAGATGATCTAGTAGAAACTCCCTTGGATACTTCACCAATTATATTGTCAAGGGAAAAATCTTTAGTTGTTCTCCAATCCTTGTGCTTTTGTAAAGGAGTTGATTGTTCCAATTCATCATTTGGTTCTACTTTTTCTTTTTCATTTAGATCATTAAGTTGCAGAAATTCTTCCATTGGTCCTGCATCAATATCACATTATAATTCCTCCTTGCAGGGGTTAGACTCATCACATATGACATGGACAGATTCCTCAACACACAATGTTCTTTTATTAAAGATCCTATAAGTTTTACTTTGCAAAGAGTAACCAAGAAAAATTGCTTCATCAGCTTTAGAATCAAATTTGCCAAGAGAATCTTTACCATTATTTAACACAAAACACTTGCAGCCAAATGGTCTAAAATGAGATATGTTTGGTTTCCTTCCTTTGTATAGTTCATAAGGGGTTTTCTTCAAAATAGGCCTTATGAGAATCCTATTCAAAGTATAGCAAACAGTACTTACCGCATCAGCCCAAAAGTATTTAGGTAAGTTTGTTTCATTTAGAAGTGTTCTTGCACCTTCCTCAAGGGGTCTATTTTTCCTCTCCACAACACCATTTTGTTGGGGTGTTCTTGGAGCTGAAAAATTGTGATTAATTCCAAATTCTTTACAAAACTTTTCAAAGTATTCATTTTGGAATTCTCTACCATGATCGCTTCTAATTGAAACAATATTGCATGCTTTTTCATTTTAAATTATCTTGGCTAACTTTCTAAATGCTGTGAATGCATCACTCTTGGATCTTATGAATAAATTCCATTTGTATCTTGAGTAATCATCTACAATAACAAGCCCCTAGAATTACCCCCCAAGCTCATGGTTCTAGAAGGACCAAATAAATCCATATGAAGCAATTTAAGGGGTCTAGAAGTAGAAACAACATTTTTACTTTGAAAAGAATTCTTTGATTGTTTCCCTTTTTGACAAGTTTCACATATTTTATCATTCTCAAACTTAAGCTTAGGCAAACCTATGACCAAATCCTTTATTTCAAGCTTGTTCATATGATGCATGTTTATATGACTAGCTCTTCTATGCCATAACCATGTTTCATTAGTTTTACTTACAAGGTAGCTAGTGTTATGAATGAATGCATGCTCAATGGATAGAACATAAATGTTACCCTTGCTCTTACCAATATGGATAACCTCACCATTTTGACTATCACAGATCAAACAGAAGTTGTTATTGAAACAAACTTTGAACCCTTTATCACATAGTTGGCTTATGCTTAGGAGATTATGTTTCAAGCCTTCAACATATAGAACATTTCTGATCATAGTTTTAAGGATGTCTCCTATATTTCATTCTCCAACTATCTTCCTTTTGTTATTATCACCATAAGTGACAAATTCTCCATCTTTTAGTATGACATTTGTAAGCATGGATATGTCACCTGCCATGTGTCTAGAGCAGCCACTGTCAAGATATCATAGTGATGATTTTGCTCTTAGACACACCTGCAAAATTCAAATTAAGTGACAAAGAAAGGTACCCAATGTGGGTTGGGTCCATAGGGGTTAGTTGAATTCCTTTTTCTCTTAGGCACCCAAATGCATTCACCATTAGGCTCATAGTATCTCCTAGCATAGCACCTAATAGATGTATGGCCTTTCTTCATGCAATAATTGCAAGTAATAGTGTTTGATGCCTTTTCAAAATGAGTCATTGATGATACTTGGTTTTTGAAAAGCCTCTTTGATATTTCTGTTTTGGTGGTACAAACTTTGTGTTTCCAAAAGATTTTGATCCATGTTTGTAACCCAAACCAGAAGTATCTCCAACATACTTTTGAACACTAAGCATTTAATTCAAACTACATTTTCCTCTATAGAGTCTTTTCAAAAGATCAACCAAATAAGAATTTTCTGAAAGTAAAAATATGTACTTTTCACCTTGACTCCTTTTGTAATCATCAAATTCTTTTTGTAAAAGATTGCATTTATTGACATTTGAAATTGATAGGGCATATACACATCCATTAGCATTGTAACTTGAAATTAGTTTTTCTTTTGCTTCTTTCAAATTACAAAGTTCAGATTGCAATTCAGCAATTTTGGTAACATGCCATTTGAGATTACCTTTTAGCCTATTATTGGTTTGTGCAAGCTTTTGAACCTCTTCATGCATTTCATGGAAAACATCAACAATATTATCATATTCAGAATTTACCTCAGATTCAGCACTTGAGAATTCTTCATCATCACTTAATGTGGATGTGAAACAAACATTTACTTCTTCATTCTCACTTAATGATTCAGAAGTTGTTGAATCATTGTCTTCCCATGCTATATATGCCTTCTTTGACTTCCCTTCTTTCTTTGTCTTCCTCTCACCTTGTTGCTTCTTCAAAAAGATTGGACATTCAGATTTAATATGTCTAGGCTTACCACATTCAAAGCAAGTGAAGTTGGTAGAGTTGTTGTTGTTGTCATTTTTCTTGTTGAACTTTGTGAATTTTTTGACAATTAGATTCATGTTGTCATCTTCATCTCCTTCACCTGAGTCTTCTTTCTTTTCCACTTTAGAGGATGTAGCTTTCAAGGCTATGCTTTTATGTTTCTTGTCTGCATTTTTTGCATGGGTTAGTTGTGACATTTCAAGTTCATACTCAAGAAGCTTACCAAAAAGTGCAGCCATGGACATCTTGGACAAATCTTTGGATTCTTTGATTGTTGTAACTTTTGGTTGTCATGGTCTTGTGAGACACTTTAGTATTTTGATGTTTAACTCTTCAACATCAAATGTCTTTCCAAGACCAAGAAGATGGTTGACAATGTGAGTGAACCTTGTTTGCAGCTGAGATATGTTTTCAGTATTGCTCATCTTGAACATCTCATATTCATGAATCAAGACATGCTTCCTTGATCTTCTTAGTTCAACTGTTCATTCATGAGTTACCTCCAACATCTCCCACATTTCTTTTGCACCTCTGCACCTCACAGTTCTAAAGAATTCGTCAGAAGAAAGAGCAAATGTAATCATGTTTTTAGCTTTAAAATCATCTTGCATAACTCTTTTTTCAGCATCTGTCATTCCATCCCATTCTTTGGGAATCAAGTTATTATTAACCATTTTCATTGGGACCAAAGGACCTTTTTTAATAGCATTCCATGCGCCCGGATCATTTGATTGAATGAAAATTTGCATTCTATTTTTCCAAAAATTAAAATGCTCTCCTTCAATCATCGGAGGACAATTGAGAGAAGCTTCCTCTCTAAAAGTTATTTGAGTAGTATTCATTTTCTTTGAAAAGAAAGTGATCTCAAATTACTTTCAAGAACCAGCTATTGATACCAATTGAAAACACAATGAACACACTTCAATTAACCAAGAGGGGAGAGGGGTGAATTGGTTAAAATAGATATTTAAATTTTTTCTAAAACAATTTGTGGAATTAAAACTTGGATCGTATCACTCAATCCACCTTTATCAAAATCAGAAATTTTCTTTCAATCAAGATACATCTTGTAATGCATGTAATGACAGAATTACTTTCTTTTGATTATAATTTAATCACCCAAATACAAGTAATGAAAGATACTCAAATTTAAAATACAAGACACAACAATTTATACTGGTTCACCTCACTAACATGGAGGCTACATCAATGCCTTCTAACCAACACTAGGTCAGAGTTTTCACTAAATCAAAAGTATTCTTTTACAAGCAATTACAAGTGATTATCTTTATCAACCCTAGATAAATAATCTGAATTCTAAAATACTATTAGAAAACAAATAACAAAGAACCTGAGAACCCTACTCAGATCTTTATCCTAGAGAACACTACTCTAGAAAGCTTGAAAGAACCTCTTTGAAAATCACAACAGAATTTGAAACTCAGAAATTCTAAAAGAAAGATTCAAGAGAGACACAACCTCTGATCCTTAATGGATGAATGAATGAATGAACAAAGTTACCAATCAATCTAGGTTGTATGAATGTCAATGCTCAGAATCAACACTTTTGAAAAACTCTTTTTCTTTAACACATCATATCTAAAAAATCATTAATCTTTTGATCTCACACAAGATGTGTTTCACTTAGTAAATCAGTATCTTAAACTTTTTAAAAGCTTTGAAAACTTTGGGTCACTCACAGATTAAGAGTATTCGTATTCATAAAGTGCAGACCCATAAAGCTTTAACTAGAAAATTGATTTAACAGAATGTAATCGATTAAAACATTAGTGTAATTGATTATTTTAACATACGTAATCGATTAATACACTAGATAATCGATTAATGTGTTCTTGAGCTTTCTGGAAAATTTTCACGAACAAAATAATCGATTAATACGTGATGTAATCGATTAAAGTAGTCATCAAGGTGTGAAAATAAGCTTTGGTAATCGATTACATAAGAATGATAATCGATTAAAGCAGTCAAGCTTAGATATGAAATAAGCCTTTGTAATCGATTACAGAAGTGTGGTAATCGATTAAAGCAGACTTGCATAATTTGGAAAAAGCACTTGGTAATCGATTACGCCTTGCTGGTAATCGATTAAAGTGTTCATCATGACTTTTCCAGAAATAAACACACGTATATAGTTGATTATATAGTGCCTGTAATCGATTAAAGCAGTGCACAATCTAATTTTTCCAAAAACATAAGGCCTGGAATTTTCTTTGCAAATGCAAACAGTTAATCCTATATTCTAGATATGAATGCATGTAAGTGAGTATGCAAATGCAATGCAAGGATCACAAGGTAATGTACTTGAACCACTTAGACAAATTACAAATGCCTTCAAATTGATTGGGCATGTATAAAGCTAAAACATCAAGCCAATTATTTCAGCCTTGCTTTGATCTTCTTGCAGCTCCTCCTATATCCAACATATCAACCCTAGATAAAGAATAGAAATCTAAAACCCCATTAGATTTCTAATGGTCAAGACATAGAGAACCCTACTCTACTCTTCCCTCTAGAGAAACCCACTCTAGAAAAAGCTTAAAGAACCATTTGCAATAGTTTCAAATTACCAAGAATACAAAAACGAATTTACAACAAGAGATAATGGAGAGAGACAACTTGATGATCCAATGAATATGGTTTACCAATCAGGATTGTAATGCATAAATCAAATTCATAACTTTCTCTCCAAATCAATGAATAAGAAATCTTTCAAAACACCATGAAGATTAAAAAGTAGGACAAGTGCTTTGCTAGCTTAAAAAATCCTTTCTAACTTTGAGAAGGCTTGTATATGCTCAAAAAAATCGAAGTCTAAAAGTTATAATTTTAGACAAGCCTTCAATTTATTTATAATCAAAGTTTATAACAGAATGTAATTGATTAAAGCGCCAAGTAATCGATTAAATTATCATATGTAATCAATTAAATTGTCAAATAATCTATTAAAATGTTCTTAGCATAACCTGGAAAACTGCAACAAGCAAAATAATCGATTAACCCGAGTCGTAATCGATTAAAGTAGACAGGTTTAGTTTTGAAATAAGATTCTGTAATTGATTACAAATTATGGTAATCGATTAACGCAGACAGGTACAATTTCAGAAAACACTTATGTAATCTATTACGGTTTGTGGTAATTGATTAAGTCAGTCATGCATATTTAAAAATGAACTTAAGTAATCGATTACGATATCATGTTAATCGATTAAAACAGGAAAACATGATTTTCATTTTGTGCTATGTAATTGATTACGAGTAGCCTGTAATCGATTAAAATGTTCTTCATGGCTTTTCTAGAATTAAAACAGAAGCCTGTAATCAATTAAATCATTGTGTAATCGATTAAAGCAGTGAAATTTTATTTTTCCAAAAACTTAACCATGAGAATTTAATTTCTTTTAAAATCATGAATAGTTTTAATGCTTTAATGAAATCATGTATGCATGTTAATGATCATCATGTTCATGCAATGCAAGGATTATAAGATTAGCCTCTCATACACTTAACCAAATTACAAATTCCTTGGCATGTGAAAAGCTAAAATCTTTCTTCTAAGACACAAGCTTCTTCTTTAGCTTCATCTTCTTCCTGCTCCCCCTATATCCAACACTTCATATACTTTTCAAGTTTCAATAAATTGGTCATTGTGCATATCAGGCCAATTTTTCATCCCTTGAAAGCTTGGTAGCTAAAATTCATGAAGATCGAAGAGTTGCTGAAAGGGCTCTTGATCTTCCCTTGTATTCAAGTTTTAAGAATGATTTGTATTCTAGAAGCCCTTAGTACAATTTATTATGATCCCATAATTTCTTGTCAAAGAAAACCCTGGTGTTAATTGTTGCAAGTCTATAATCCAGTTATTCAACTCAAAAGTAGTTTGCATATTATATTGTATGATTCATAATCATCACAATGCAATGTGATTTGGAACATGCATAAGAAATGCTTGAAAAAAATAGTCATTGTTTTCCTTTTACTATCTAACATGCCTATTGGGGATTTTGATCTTTAATTGAGCTACTGACATATCTTGTAGGAGATTTGCCAAAAATTTCATATATCCTACGTGGGTTCTATGTTCCTAACTTCCTATGAATCAACTGTTATGTTTTTTCTCTATTAAAAAGGTAAGGTCATGAATCAAGATAGAGTGTCAAATGGACAATAAATTTAAATTAAATTATAATGGATGGGTAAATGTTAAACTATAAAAATTTGAGTTCAACCAATTATGTTTTGATTTATTTGATCCAATGAGCCACAAAATATGTTGGATGAATAGATTTGTCGTACTCTTTTCACATTCGAGGACTAAAATTTAGATTTTCATCTTTCGAGGATGAATTTGTCAGTCTCTACATATTCAGGGACAAAAATGACTATTTACCCTATTGTGTTAATTATATTGGATATTTGGATGAATCATGATATAAAATAGTAGTTCTAAGAAAAAAAATCAAATTTAAATGGGTAATTCGTTGGTGCAAACTGAACCAAACCATTTATGAACAGGTTGGGTTGGGTTCCCAAAAAAAAAATTCTAAAAACTGAACTGAACCGAACCGATCAAATTTGATTGGGTTGGGTCCTAAATTTGGCCAAAATAGATACGAACTTATCCACAAACACCCCAAAATGGTTAGTAGGTAAATGGATTGAATTCCTACTCCTAGCCCACTTACATGATCCAAATCCATTAATGGTTTATTAAAGTTCTTTCCACATTAAATTAACATTTTATATTGTTTTCTTAGTAATGAAAGCTAGGTTTTTTTCATTATAGTAAGAAGTTGTAAATCAACTTTGTTTCACATCAACATTGTTTTAGTTTTGATTATATTTTTTTTAATTAAAGTTGATGTGAAAATAACAAAGTTTATTTATGCCGACTTTAGGATGTTTAGCTTACACATCATGACCTTGAGGTAATCCTGAC
Organism: Glycine latifolia; assembly: GCA_013407115.1. NCBI lineage: Eukaryota > Viridiplantae > Streptophyta > Magnoliopsida > Fabales > Fabaceae > Glycine > Glycine latifolia. The sequence continues at coordinate 11,977,843 of CM023956.1, read as the reverse complement.
TCAAAGTATTGATTTATGGAGACATTTTAGAGATAAGTTTAACATTGATTCAAGTTGACATAAAGTTAGTCTCGCTCAATTGCTTATTACGAATCCAAATGACATGACATCCAAACACACAAGCAAGTCACATGAAAACTTAACAACCTTAATGATATTTTCCACCAAAAGATCCAAATAAAAAAAAAATAGAACTGATACATAACTACTAACTAATTCTTTCATTATTTTTATTTCATCCATCACAAACTAACTTTGGCATCAGAGTTCTCACAAATGTCACTATCAGATAATCAACCACCATGACTTTTTATTCAAAATAGTTATATAGTTTTAAATAATTTATAAAACACATATAATATATTTTAACTTCTAAAAAGTTTCACCTTTGATCACTTTTGATAGTACATGTTTTGACTACTATAAAATGATTATAAAAAAGTGTTTTTTATTTTTAAAATGTTATAGATAGAACTTTTTAGAGATTATCAAATTACCTAATAATCATGACTTATTATTATTTTGATTTAAAATGTCATTTTTTTTCTTCAAAATTATATGTTCAAAAAAAGCCAATGGAGTTGCAATCTCAAATTAAATTTTGGTTACAAAAATTATTATTTATTGTATGTCTTTATGTAAAATGTGAGTTAAAAAAGAAATGCAAGCTTGAGTGAGGGAGTAGTTTTTCCTCAAGGCCGTTAAATGGTATATATGCCACCCTCTCACTCTTTTATATCTTCCACTACCTTTTTCTCAATTCCAAATTCAACTTTTGCTTCTCTCTTCTCTTAGGTCACCCGATGGTTCTTGTTTCCTCACCTCTTCCGACAACAACACTCTCCGCCTCTTCACTCCGTAAGTTAACCTTTTCTTCATTCAATTCTCACTATCTACTTTAATCTAATCTATTCATTTCGTACAATTAATTCATTTTCCTTTGCACTTCGCAGGCTGGGAACTGGAAACGACGCTTCCGTTGCTACTTCCGATGACGACGATAATCAGGGTAAGCGTATTTAGAAGCACTTCTAAGATAAGAATATAATGAGATGAACTTCTCCATAAGTTTATTTTAGCTTATGGAGAAACTCATTTCATTCTATTCTTCTTATTTTCTTCTCCTATAAGTGCTTCTAGAGAAACTTACCCAAACATACCCTTAATCTCCTTTTGTTTAGAATACGTAAAGAGTTCATTGTTCGTTGCAGATTCCTTTGCTGCAAACGTGGTCATGCATGAAGGAGAGTCTATACATGATTTTTGTTGGTATCCTTACAGGTTTTCCTCAGGTCTTTCTTTTTCTCTTTGAAAATGTTTGTATTTTTTTTTTAATTTTGTTTTCTATGCTTCTTTTACTTTGATAACTGATGATAATGTTGATGTCTATTGGTCTTTGTTGTTGGATGTTTTCAGATCCGGTGACCAATGTTTTTGCGACTACTACTCGCAACCATCCAACTCATTTATGGGATGCTACCTTAGGCCAGGTACAGATTTCATTTTTGTGCTTAAAGTGTTTTGCACATAATCCATAAAAATAATCAACATCATATGTGTGCACTATATAGTCAATCCAGATATCCTGCTTTTTTACACGGTTAAGTTGTTGTTTGCTATCATATGTTTTTGTATATTTACATTGTTATACTTATGAAACCTTAAATGATTCCAACCATAGTTTTAAAAACCGACCCGGTGACTGACTCGGTCAGGGTACTGGGTTACTGAGTCAGTGGTCGAACTGGTGAGTCATTAATTGACCCGCATGACCCGGTCTATAATAAAAAAATTAAAAAAATTTGTATCTGTCTTAAAATATTTAAAAAAAAGGCATCACAAATCATAACATAGATAATTAGATACCAAAATGTAAAAAAATATCATTTTCCAAGTTCAAATAAATAAGTAACAAATATCATAAACATAAGCTAAATAAGTTTAAGTTTAAGAAACAAATTCATCAATACAAAATTATTCTCACTCAATAACTCATTTTCACCCATTAACACATACTTACACTCAATTTCCTTTTATTTTATATTAATATTATTAACAATTTATGAAAATTTTGAAAACAGATTTTATGTACATAAGAAAGAAAGAAAGAAAAATTCACTCTTATATATGCCATTATTAATAATTGCCAGAATTCAAAACTAAAAAAATAATCACTTAATCTAAAATCCAAACACTTTGAGAGAAAAAAAAGAAAGTCATTTAAAAAAATACCATTTATTAGAAATAGCTTCCAAATCCCCCTAACACATAATAAAATACCATTTATTATTGAAAACATGCAACCCCCCCCCCCCTA
>CM023956.1:11935043-11975426 GCA_013407115.1 Glycine latifolia | reverse complement strand
AAAAAATCTCAAAAATCATTGTTAATCGCCTCCAAAAAGACTCGTTACACCACCTCCCTCCCCCAAAAAACAATTGTTAGCAAAACCCACCCCCTATCGCACCTCCAGTCGTTACCGCCGCACCTCTAGTCGTTACCCCTTACCCCTATCGCAAATAGAGACCTCACCCCACCACCCCGTGCCGCGAACAGGCAAACACCACTATCGTCGTCGCCGTGACGCGAGTGCTCATGGGGAGAAAACGAAAGCGGGACTGTTCCAGAAAAGGTATTTTTTTAAAAAAATAACGACCTGGTCCGGTTCGCCGGTTTGGCAGTTAAACCATGAACCCGGCCGGGTCACATCGAGGCGCACCGGGTTGAAAGCATGGCCGATCCAATGACAGACTCGACCCGATCCAGTCACGGTCTGATCGGTCAGGTCGATCCAGTTTTTAAAACACTGATTCCAAACTACATTGTTCCTCTTGTTTTATAGATTTTTTATTTATAATAAAGACACACTTTTACTATTTATTCCATAACTTGCTTGCTGGGAGCCGAGCAGATGCATCTTTGCACCTTGTTACTAGGCTATACAAATCATCAGAAAATACCAATCAACAGATACTATTCAACATTGACACTTCTAGACAGTATCTTGGTACAGGTGGCCGGGTATCTTCTTCCTTGAGCATTCCTATTATCTAGCAATATCAATGATTTCCAATTAATATCCAGTTTATGTTTTTAAATTATTATATTTTCATTCTTTTTTGGTTACAAGATGATTTAGTACATGTATATAATCTCCATACTGGGCAGTTGGTGTCAAGTTTTGAGGCTGCTTTAGGTACTTAAGTTCTGTACACTTAAAAGATGATGGTGGTTATATTTTGTCCCAATCTTGGGTTTGATCTCATTTTTCATGCCACCTTTATCATATCTATTAGTTTCTGAAATATTTCACCTTATTCTGAACAACATCTGCAACATATTTATTCTTAGTGTGTGTTTCTTTGGTACTTCAAATTGTTTTTCACTTCATCTTCCATTTTTCCTCTATTTCTTGAAGGCCATAGTTAAACTATCTAAACTTTTGTATTGCGGCAATTATATCTTTGAGACCATCCCAATTGCCAAATTCATTGTTATTTTTTTCAACTTAGCTTATCCCACCATTTTGATAATATCCTTATTTTTACAGTTATTCCTTTGATTGTCTCAAGTTGACTTTCCAAATTCCTTTTTCCCCCCTTGTTATGCTTGTGTTGTTATCCTCATCCTCATGTTTGAACAATGTAGTGATCAATCTGTTGATGACATTCTAGCAGTACAATGATTTATCTGTTTAAAGAGATGGTCATGGTACTTGCATGATCTGGTTGAGTTCTAGGCATAACAATCATTTCCTGATCTGCATGTGTATCCTACATCCTTCGCTCTCTTCCTCTCTAATTTTCAGATTCTGATCAACTTCTAAATGTCAGTCCCTCGTAATGTAAAGAGGCAAGATTTTGCTACATGTATTTATATTCACTACTCTACTCAGTACTCGTAACATATTTTGAACAGACATCAATGTAGGGACCCTATTTTTTCTTGAAAATTTTCTCCTTACATAAAGATGAATTCAATTTTTTGTGAGTAATATGCTGTTTACGAGTTAGTAATCAGCCTGGTAGTAGATTCTGGGTGCACATATAATAAAGCTTTACTTTTACTAGTTGTTGTGCAGACACAGTTAATGGTTTCTCATTCCATCCATTCCTACCCCATGCTGTCTCATCCTCAGGCCACCAGAGATTTGTAATTCCAGATGATGGCAATGAAGAATTTTGTTTGACTGGTATCATTAATATAATATTATACATGAAGACCTCACCCCCCCAATGGTTTTCTATTTCTTTTGTTTCATCCAATGTTAGTGGGTCACTGGTCTAACCGGTGGGTTAGTGATTGACCCGGTTTTGACCCGGTCTATATTAAAAAATTCAAAATTATATTATATATAAATATATAACTAACATTATTTGATTAAAAAAAGTTCATCCATAATTTCATATTTAAAAATTTAAAATAACAATTGAAGTATTGAAGTTGATAACACAAGTAAAGTGTATTAATAACAAAAACGAGTGTAAATAACAATTACCTAAATTAAAACACAAGTCCAATTTTTATTAAAAAAATTTTGAGTCAAAAGTTTAGAAATGGTAGAAAGCAATAATAGGGCTACAAAAAATAACTTTTCGGACTGGCCGACCCAAATAAGGGAAAACCTAAAAACCAAGTATGTATGTGTGTGTGTCTATATATATATATATATATATATATATATATATATATATATATATATATATATATATATATATATATTCTTTTTTCTATGCGGTCTTTGATTCTTCTTCCTCTTCTTCTTGGTGTTGCGCTTCTTCATTTCTTTGTGGTGGTGGCTGCGCCTTCTTCATTTCTTCTTCCTGGTTATACCTCCTATTCTTCCTGCTAATCTGCTAATGCGACGAAGGAGAGCAACGAAGACAACGGAGTGAAGGTGCGGACAACTTATTTAAAAAATAAAAATTATCATCATGAAAGGGGGGGAAAATTAGGGGCGGGGGGTTCAATATATACAAAAGTAGGAGGGACAAAATATACACATCCAAGAGATTTATATGTAACTTTTTAAAGGTGAAGGGGTGCATGTGCATCCCCTCTATTAAATAAAAATCATTTTTGGGGAAAACAAATTAAACAGCAAAAGTACTATTAAAAACAGTGGTTAATGTAGCATTTCACTCAACTGATAACTTTAGAAAATTTCATAACAAAGTAAAACTAGTAGTATCTTTTAATGAACAAAAATCCAAAAAATTGGAGGAAATTTTAACTATCTTAACTAATGCTAGAAATATATTACATATAAAATACAGAGAATTATAATTTTTTAGGAGAAGGTGGCGGACATGCCCCTCAAATTAATGAAATTATGAGTATCTCTGCCCTGGCTCGTTGTTGACATTAGTATATTAGATGATTATATATTTAATAAAATATTTACTTTTGCTTGTCATAATAGAGAATAATCTCTTTAACAAAAAAAATAGAGAATAATTTAAAGATAAGTTTTCTTTTTTAAGGAAGATAAGTGTAAATTAAAACACATGCTCTAAGTAGACTTTAATTTGTAATTTAGTAATTTGTAATTTAGTAATAAGCTTCCTCCACATTCAAATGCAATAATTTTTTAATTTTGTATCTCTTAAAAAAAAGGCAATAATTTGTACAATGATTTATAATAAATCGCTCAAAGAGTTTAGCTAGTATTGGCGCAACAAAATTCTTCTGTAACTTTATTATTGTCCCAACTTCGCAGAAAATAAATGTTAAAATTTAAAAGGGTGATATCATTTTTTTATACAACCTTGCCCAAAAAAATCTTCTAAAGAAACTACGTAAACGCTGTAAAAAAATACTACATAAACCGATAATAAAAGTGCGTTTGGTTTATGAAAATATTCTATTTTTTGTTTTAATTAATAATGATATAAAAGACAAAGGAATCAAAATCAAAGGTAAATTCAATTCATATTCAAATCCTTGAATTAGAAAATTAATTATTACAATATAATCTAAACAAGGACTCGAATATGAAAAAAAAAAGACTGGAAAATTCAAACAAACTACCTATTTACATACATTACAATTTACAAGCCTATAGATGGTTAGTTATAAACATAACATTCCATTTAAAGCAATTTTTATGTGAGATTATTTTTAAAGTGAGCACCTAAGAATATATTTATTTTAAAAATTAATTGATTAAGATTAAGATGAATTTATACAATCAATATATCCTTATTTACTAATAAAATATTGAATGATGTAGAATCTTTTATAACCTGTACCATTTATGAGAAATATTTTTTTAACAATACCTTTTCACAAAAGTCCAAAAAACAATACCAAAATAGTCTCAACACCGCCTGATGAAAGAAACAAAGAGCAAGTGCAAATTTTTAAGAAGTCACATGACTTCAACAAACACATGACAATGATTACATTAAGGGTTTGTTTGTGCTTATTAACTTATTTTTGTAATTTAATCAAATACAAATTAATAAGTTTAATTCGTGTTTGATTTTAATCATAAAAATTCTTTTTAAATAAAAATAAAATTAATTTTTAATTTGTTTGTATATTTTTAGTACACTTTTTGTGGTACACAACTTATTTGGATATGATAATTTAGATGTACCTTTTTTTTTCTTTCTCTTTTACAAAATATGAATGACCTTAAAAGCACTTATAAAGCAACATGAATGTTTGGTTAGAAAAAAGTACTTTCTGTACATATTAAAATTTTTAAATAGGAAATAGTAAAAATACCCAATTATAATAATACATTTTTATTAAAATTGATTATATTAAATAAATATATTTAAAAATTACTTCATAAATAAATAAATAATTATAAGTAAATTTTTTATTTTTAACGAAGATGCAAACAGATAATGCATGAGGAGTACTCAACTAATTATTCATGCATCACAACGAGAAAAGAATACATGCATATTGTATTACTGTATATAATGTAACTGAAACCTAATATAAAATGCGGAGCCTACAATGTAACTACCATACTTAACTTGATAAGCATGTTAAATTATAATTTTGGTATTCCTATCATTTCAAATATATGATTTTAGTCTCTTTATTTCTAAATCATCAACATGATTAATTAACTATATTAGAATTATTTTCTATGTATCATTAGGAAAGAGTTATTAATTTTTAAAAATTATCAAAATTTATAAATTAAAAATATATAATATTAAAATATGCAAATAAATAGAGTAAAAATAATTTATATATTAAATTCAATTTACAAAAAAAATTATGTAAATAACTTACATATTAATTTGTGAATTTTAATTTTATAAACTGATAAATAATAAAAATATGTAAACTATTCAAAATAAAAACATATAAAATAAAATTAAAATATTTTATATTAAATATTTTTTAATTTATAAATTTTGCTATTAATTCATATGCATTGCTACCAATGTCTCTCATAATATTTTAATAAAAAGGAGAAATATATTAAATAAAAAACCATTCATATGCATTTTGGAGGGTGCAGGCTTGGGATTATACTTGATATTGTTAATATTGTCACACAGAAAACAAATTTTGAAATGATCCAAAAATAGAAATGCTAACCAAAAACATTTTAAAAATTGGAGGTTCTGTTTAGTAGGTTGTCCGATATTATAACATCCTTAGTGAACTCCACATACATGACATGTATATGAGTATTATTAATTATTTATCATAAATTAAAACAACCTAATGTATGTCATAAAAATTGATTGAGATTTTCAACATCTAATAGGTTAGGACTACTTAATAATTCTCTTGGTCAAGTATGATTTTAAATTGTTGTATGGTCGTGGTAAGTAAAAAAAAAACTTTTTATTAGCAATTGCAAAAACATTAAATTAGGCTGATATAGGGCTACAATTACACTCACAATATAGTTGTAGTGAGTATTAAAAAAAATTAAGTTGCCGTTGCAATTGCAATTACAAGTCACATTTTAAAATTAGGCTCTTAAGCATAAATGAATAAATAAAGGGATAAAGCTCTGCATCACGAAGTAAACTGATAGAAACTAAACATATTAAACCAAATAATTGTGAGCCCAATACATGGAGCATTAAGAGATTTCATACCATTTCTCTTACATATTGTGGTAGTGCAATTGATTCCAGATTGCACATACCAATTTCAGTTGGACTTGAATACTCAACTATCTCAGTACACAAGTTTGATGATTTAATTGTACCCAATTTTTGTTGGTTGCTTTTCCTATGTAAATAAAAATTTTGGATTTATTCAACTGGTGAAAACAATCAATACAAAATCTCATGGGGAAAGTAAAAGACATCTAAGTACGCCACCTTAAAAAGCATATAAGGGTTCCGATTTCTATCTATGACTTCAGAATTTCGAACCAGAGGCTCTATGCCTGGACAACCTTCTTTGCTTTTCCCTAATGTTATAAAATATATTTTGTAAAAACAAAGCACTAATAACTAACAACTAAAAGCACTTCAAGAAAGACCAACACATGTAAATTATGAAATAAAAGAACACTAATGAAGTTGTTATAAAGGTGAAAAGTCAGTTCATCATGACAAAAGGAATAAGTGCAGAACATTAAATTTTGGAAAAAACAAGAGTGCCATGAAGAAAATCAAATTTAATGAGTGTAAAAATAAGCAGAGGGAAGAACCAGGTTTTAGGCTCATTCACTCTATTATATCATAGATTTGAAGAGAAAACACAAATCAAATCGTTCATGTATCTCTTTTGTATGAATGACCTTTTTAAGACTAGAGACTATCTTACTTCGTTGAAGGCAGTATGCTAAAAACTATGATGTTAGTATTAGGAAGATAAGAGTTAATGCGGTTTGCAAGCCCAAAGTCATCACCTTTCCATGCATTCTCAGGGAGTTTCATCTTAAAGGCTATCATTGTTCCCAAAGTGCACCTAGCACAAGCACATCATAAAAGTCGAAAGAAATTAAGATATGTTAAAACAGAAATAACAACAACCAATTGATAAAGGCAATCACAAGAAGGTTACTCACTCCTTTATCAGTTCTGCTACTCACATCTAAACACAAATACTCCTTCTGAACCCGCCTCCAAGTACGCACCGTTCTATCCTCCGAACCACTACACACCAAATCCGAAACCACAGCCAAACACAAAATCGACCTAGTATGTGTAACGCCCTGGAACTTTAAGTTGCTAAGCTGGACGTTTATATGTGTGTTATGCTGATTGATTATATGTTTTATTGTATTATTTGCTGTTTTGAGTATTTTGACTTGGGTTGTGCGTTTGGTGTGTGAAAAGTCAACTTTGTTGGCTGAGGTTACTGTGCATGCACAAAAAAGGAGATGTCTTGTCAAGCTGTGTTTATAAGCAGCAGGCTGGCACAGCAGAAAGCGTGCTCTTCCTTCCTTCAACCTTTGCTTTTCTTCGTTCTCTCTCTAAAACTTACCCAGAAAACCTCTTGTTCTCAATCCTCTGTGTCACCTTCAAACCGCAAGCACCACTGTGAAATTTCAACATCGAGAAGGACCTCGTGGCCAGAGCAGAAGCTTAGGACAACACATCGTGTAGCTGTAGAATGAACTCCTGGTTAGGTAAGGGGAGTTTATTATGTTTGTTAACAGCTTTAGATACCATGGTTGGGGGCCAAGGAGTCCAACCGTGACGATAACTGCATGTCCCTGGTGTGTGTGTTGTTTTCCAGAAAAGCTATGTCTTTTTATGAATGGGACGTGATATGCTTTATGTTTGTTGGATGGTATTTTTGTATTGATGTTTAATGTCCTAGGATGAAGAGTCGATGGTGTTCTTGTGGGGGAGTAGATGTTATAATAACTCCTCGTGCGTGTGTGAGAAGTTGACATTTTGATGCTGAAAAGCTCGCAAGACACTTTGCAGAAGTGTTCGTGGAGGTGTCGGCTACCGAGATGGGTTGGTCGTGTTGCACATAGGTATCAACCCCTTAAGTTTATGATGTCGGCGACCAGAATGGATAGGCCTAGTTAAGCATGTGTATCAACCCCTTGTGTTGAGAAGTCGGGTACCAGGATGGGTATGCCGAGCTGAGCGGGTTACATAGCATGCATGTGTGCATGCAGGATGTAACTTAGTCCTTGTTGGCGGATGTCAATATTTCGGGTTCCTTACCTGGGATGGTACCTTAGAGCTGTTGAGCTTAAGTTTGCTTCGAGGAGATGAGCTACCGGGTTCCCTAACTCGGATGAGCTCATACCTTCTCGGGAAAAGAGTCATCGGGTTCTCTAACTCGGATGAGCTCGTACCTTCTCGGGAAAAAAGTCATCAGGTTCCTTAACTCGGATGAACTCGTGCTTTCTCGGGAAGAGAGCCACCAGGTCCTCTACTCGGTCGGGCAATTCTCTTTAGAATTGTTAAGTTCAAGCCTTTTTTCCTTTTAAGCTATCGGATTTCCCTACTTGGAAGAGCCCGTACCTTTTCTCTTAAAACCATCGGGTTCTCCCTTACTCGGTTTTCCTTACCTGGATGACCTTGCGTAGGTTGGTGATACTCATACAAATCCGAGTCTTGCATGCGCTATCTGTTATAATCAATTACAGCTCTTATGTAATCGATTTCATAGTGCTGAGTCCATCCTTTGGTATTTTATGGAAACCCAAAGAATCCTTCGACCGACCTCTTTCGACCTCGTCCGCTCTTGTCCACCCTTGCCTACCCTTGTTCAACCTTTACCCCTTTTTGACCGACCTTTGATGACTTTGACCAATCTTATCCACCTTCGTCCGACTTTGTTCGGATTCTTATCTCAAGTTAATATAGCTAGGTACCAACCCAGACACTTAATATTTCACACTGACTCACTTGTTTGTGGTGTTGTGGATGATGTGTAAAAGACGTATGTATCTATTGTGATAATAATTGAGATCGGCCTATGTAATGGCTTGAGATGATGTACACATTGATAACATGGGGGGTGTATGGCAGTATCCTAGCCATGACGAGTTGTTCCCAGGCCGGGCCATGCATTAAAGGAGCCCATGGTAATCTGAATGCGGGTGGATAGACATAGATACCCACGAGGGTGTATGGCAGTATCCTAGCCATGATGAGTTGATCCCGGGCCGGGCCATACATTGATGGAGCCGTGGTGATATGCTATGTATAGACACGTGAGATGCCGGGACCGGGTGGTTAACCTTGTAGGGACCACGGTAAGTGCATCTGTGAGCCCGTGTTGGGGCGACCCTCGTTTGGGGCAGTATGTATGTACATGGGAGGGTATAGAGATCCTAGCCAAGACGGGGTCGTTCCTGTGCTAGATCATACATTGATGGTTCCCATGAGAGACATACAACATTTGCATGACGAAAATAGGATTGATGATTGGTTGTAGGGTACCAGGGTACTGCGGGGCCACGTCTGTTGGAAACTCCTTCTGACACCCATTGGCTGATCACCATGGGTGGTGCTTCCTGTGCATGACAGAGTGACCCTGACAAGCTACTGCATTATCTGACCACAGGGATGGCATATTTCTAGGATGGTACCACATTGCATGCTGAGAGTTGAATCAGGAGTATGCATCATACTAGGCATTATAATTTGATTTGTGTAATGTTCCTAGATGTCCATTAGTGTTGGTTGGGTGTTGATATACCTGGATTTTGTGATGATAATGTGATGCTTGAATTGTCTTCCTTAACTGATGTTATCTTTTGTTTGTTATTTTACATAATGAACCCACATTTGCTTTGTTGTACCGGGTGGTTTGGTACCTGTGATGATCGCGAACCGTGTTCGTGTGAGTAGATGGACAACAGTAGGTGGCCGGGAATATGACCACTTTTTGTTGGAACCACCGAGTAGCCGAGATGTCGATGGACTAGATCCCGGGCAGGAGTTGTATTTTGTTAATCACACCCCTTGTTTTGATGGATATACCCCAGTGTTTTGCTAATTACACCCCAATGTTTAATTTCTTGCTTCCTTGTAAAACACTTGTACATTTTAGACATGGATAATTGTACTTACCTCCAAACCACATTTTTATTATGTATACTTATGCAATTTGGATGTTTCGTACGTATCTTATTTATGATTACGATCATTATGTGCTCGCGAAAAATTCACTACCATTTTCAGAAGCAAATTTAAGAGATCTTCAGTCAAAATATGTTTATGGAGTGATTAAGAGTTAGTGATACAGTAGCGACGTGATGGGTCGTTATAGTATGCCCCCCTCAAAGCACCAACCACTAAGAATTTACCATTTTTACCCTTCTACAAAACCAATATTGACCTATCACATGCACCAAAATACAACACAGAGTCATCGTCGCTAAGCGCCAAGGCATTAATCCCAGAGTTGTGTTTCTCAAACGTTTCCACTAGTGAATGTTTCTTCTCCCCTTCGAGTTTTTTCCAAACCCTATTTCTCTTGCCGACAGCGCCACGGTAGTAGGCAGAGGTGACAGCGCTGAATTGTTCTTGGCCGATGGTGTCCAAAATCTGAGCCTTGACTTCCTTGGAGTCGATTTCCAAGCACTGAGTCTGGAACTCAACGTCTATGGTGGCCTTGGAGTGCATGTTGAACTCGTTCTGGGCGTAGCGGGACAACAACTTCGATTTCCCCACCGCGGAGTCTTCGATTATGATGATCTTGAAGAGGTACTCTTCTCCTCCCTTTTCCTTTGAACCAGACTATTGTGATGGCGGTAGGTGGTGATGGTAGGCAAGTGTGAGAGAAAGGGGCGGAGCGGCAATTGAGGGTCGTTGCTGAGAGAACCCTAGCTTTTTTTGCTTCTTCTGAAATTTTTAGAATATTATATGTATGACAACCATGACGATTTTAAATAAAATCGTATTTTGAACTCAGTTTTCTAAGATGGTTATTGAACCGTCGTCGTTCAAGTCGTGAATATTATAAAAATTATCACCCCTATCAGGCTTACAAAGCCGGTTTTACGAAAATCGTCTTTGAACCCTCACCTTCTAAGACGGTTATTATAAAATCGTCGTTGTATATCTTTTATTATTTACAAAATTGTTACTGTCTCACATTCTCAGACAGTTATTTAGGAACCTTCTTAGAAGGTGCATCATAAAAGACCCATTTTGTAGTAGTGGATGGTCAAAAGATTGTCACTCTTGGCCAATGCTAAAATAGTGGTTAATTAGTGTCAACCTTTGTTTGATACTAATATGCATTTTTCTTGTAGTGAATATGTGGCCGATGGTAGTAGAGGCATGAGGCTTGAGTGGCAAAAGTAGAAGTGGAACCAACGAAGAAAAAAATGAGTTTGTAGTAGGTGATGCTAAAACCAAAACCAACAAATGAAGAACTTAATGTTTGTTTGTTTTAACGTTTCACAATGTGAACACACCTCCCCCTTCAAAACTTATTTTTTTAATAATAAAAAGATCAAATTGGATAAATAAAATAAAAAAGATATCAAAAGAGTATTTTAGCCTATTTATATTAAATAGTTTAATTTTCGTAAGAAAAAAAATACATACAGAAAGTCACAGACTAATTCAAAACTTATTTATTAGAGTTTTATTTTTGTTTAATGAAGTGATTTAATAATCATTATTTGATTCTGATTTTTTAATATAATATATAATTTATTTACTTATACTTTATGTTAAAAAAATTAGGCAAAAGAACCTAAATAATACAATTTAAATAAAAAATTACAAATTTGGGGCTGTTTGGAAACTAATTACAAATCTGGGGCAGTAAGACCGCCCAGAACCAGGCGTGACTAAGGGGGCAGTCACGCCTGGTTTTGGGCGTGACCAGTCATGCCTAGTTCTAGGCGTGACCTGTTGCTATAAAAGCCCCCAGATTTCACTTTTTCATCACTTTTTACTGTTGCGCCTTCTCTCTAAAGGTTCATTCTTCTCTCTAAAGGTTTCTGAAGCACAGCACTCTTAGCTTTTGAGTGATTTATCTCTGCACTGAAACTCTTTCAACAAGTAAGTTAATTTATTAATTATGAGTATTATTTAATATATTATTTTGTTGATTTTTAAATTTGTTAGAGCCACATTATTTATTTCATGTTGTAGAAAAATGTTAGGTTTTAGGTTATAGGATTTAGTTTAGTTTAGGGTTTAATTGTCAATTACAATAATTTTAATAAATTTAGTTAGTTAAGTTTAGGGTTGAATGATTATGAATTAGGGTTTACGAAGTAGAGTTTAGTTTAAGGGTTTAGGTATTGGGTGTAGGGTTAAGTTGTATAATTAAAATTGTTGAATTGAATTTACGTAGTGTTTAGGGTTTAGTTAGTGTTTAGGGTTTAGTTTAAGGGTTACGATTTGGGTTTAGGGTTAAGTTGGATAACTAAAATTGTTGAAATGAATATAGTTAATGTTTAGGGTTTACTCAGGGTTAACGTTTTACCTAGTGTTTATGGTTTAGTTTAAGCGTAACGATTTCGGTTTAGGGTTAAGTTGTATAATTAAAATTGTAGAAGTGAATTTAGTTATTTTTTATCGCATTATATTATCCATCATACCTACATTTCACTATCTAGGTGTTAAATAGGATTTGGTGTCCACCAATCTTTTTCCTATATAGTCAGTTAACTAAAACGACCTACTTCGAATGGCGGCTATAAAATGCTAGGCTAGAACGATAACACTACACCTACCATTAAGATATAGTCTTGAACCACTCTGCATTAAGATATAGTTCTGTACTTTGAAGCATGAAAACTTAACCACACTCATGTATTATTCAGTTAGTGTTTAGGGTTTACTTAGGGTTTAGGGTTTACTTAGTGTTTGTGGTTTAGTTTAAGGGTAACGATTTCGGTTTAGGGTTAAGTTGTATAATTAAAATTGAAGCAGTGAATTTACTTAGTGTTTAGGGTTTAGGATTTATTTTTTAAATTAAAATTATTTTACTAAATTAACTTAGTGTTTAGGGGTCAATGGTTACAGGTTAGGGTTTAGGAATTTTTGTTTAGTTAATGGATTAGGGTTTAATTTAGGGATAATGATTTTAGGGTTAATGGTTTAGTATATGGGATTTAGTGTTAAGGATTTATTGTTCAAATTAAAATTTTTTGATTAAATTTAAATAGTTCAGTTTAGGGTTAAGGTAATTTATTTGTATTGTAATTTAATTACAATACATTAATTTATTAATTATAATATTGTTTTGATTATATTAAAATAGTCTCATAGATGGCTGATTCATCATCTTCGGCGTCTTCACAGTCTGGATCCGATCACGAAGGTGACGGAAGGGATCCGACGACCCATGTTATGCCTACCCCGTATAAGTGGGGGGGGTGTTGCGGAGGCGTACCCAGCGAACTCACGTTTCACAGGCTGTGTGGAACGAGGACAAATGTCGAGTGTTAAAGACGCAACGTGGTAAAGTCGCAAGGGGGCCAGACTGTGACGATATTCCTGCAATCATTGTGACGATGTTAGGACAGGCAGGATTCCTACATGTTGCACGCATGCGACATATTCAGGTATAAATTTTTTAATTGAAGAATGATACATATGAAGTGATTCCTATAAATGTTTTGATTTATAACTGTGCATACGCATTAATTATTTTAAACTTGCCTTTAGATCGATCCTGCACTTATCAGTGCTCTGGTTGAGAGGTGGAGACCAGAGACACATACGTTTCACATGCCGCATAGAGAGATGACCATCACGTTGGAAGATGTGGCTAGTATCTTAGGTTTAGGCAGTGACGGCAATGTCGTCACCAGAGCGACGTCAGACGACTGGGCCACCGTCGTCGAGGAGGTCTTTGGTCATCCTGCTCAGGAGGCTAAGCTAAGAGGAGGATTTCTGCGCCTGTCTTACTTCGATAGGAATTATGCGCATTGGGGCGAGGTAGGTGTGGATCTGGTAGAAGTCATGCGGTTTACGAAGGCGCACATTGCGTGTATCATTGGAGCATGGCTACTATGCGACAGATTCGGGGGAAGCACTATCGGCTGTCGCTATGTCCCTTTGCTCGCAGGAGACATGGCAGACATAGGTAGGTATAGCTGGGGTTTTGCCGTCCTTGCACATTTATTTAGACAAATGTGCGAATGTATAGATCCAGATAGAAGTGACATACGTGGGTGTCACGTGCTTCTCCAAATATGGGCGTGGCTCAGATTCCCACCCATTGCTCCAGCTATACCTCAGCCTACTCACCAAGAGTGGCATTACGGCCACAGGTATGTGTTCTTATTTTCTTTTATTAACTACGTATTAATGAGTCTTATAAGTAGTCTAATGTCATTTATTTTCAAATTAGGTTTAATTCTTTAGGCAGGTTTCATGCACACGACCTTCCTTGGTATCGGGTAACATTAGATTCCCTTTCTCTGGATGAGGTACGTGTTTTTATTTAAATAAGTTTTGGTCAGTTGACTTGGATAATTTGCATTGTTTGTAATCATCGTTCTTTCCTAATTGTGTGTTTAATTGTTTTGTTTAGGTGGTTTGGCAACCATATGCAGGCTATCACTTCCTTGGTGCTACTGAGCACGAGCGACTGTTGTGGATGCTACCAGTCCAATTATATGCTTCCACACAATTGAATATTCTCATCCGGACCGATGCATGTGACAATTTGGAAGGGATCAGCCAATCCCACGAAGGCCAAGGAAGTTGGAGGGCGTGCATGACCTATCCCTGCGAGGCCAACAGATGGATAATTGGAGTCGTAAGCTAAGTCCCTTTATCCGTCGATGGGGTATCAGGGACCAGCACATAGAGTTGCCCCCCAACTGACTGGGTTGATGTCACCAAACCATGAGTACATGGTTTGGTACAGGGAGAATGGGAAACAATATGTGACGAAGATGGCTGCCAAGATGGGCCGTGGTGTAAGTGTTGTTTAAATTTACTTTGTAAACTAATTTACATTTTCATGGCGTTATTGTTTGGACTAATGAATTTGTTATGTAATTTGTCGTTTGATGGCCTGGAGATGTTGTATTGTGCGAGTGGCGGTCAGGACTGGCCAGGATTCAGCATGGACTACTTTCACAAGGAGATGGGTCGCATTATGTCCATGTTTCGACAGAGCTGTCGCTTGGAGGAGCTAGGCCCACATGCACCCCCATCACAGCTTCAGCATGACCCACAGGTGCATGTGGTTGTTCCCCGTGGGAGACATGAGGGACATGGATTAGAGCGTCGCTGGAAAGCCATGGCCGATGTTCCTGAGCCCATACGAGTTCCCAGGCCTCGCACTGATGGTTGCTATAGGCCTCCACTGATAGGACGTACATATGGCAGTCAGCCTTTCTATTACCAATCATCTCAGCAGCAATCGAGATAGCATGGGGACATGGGGTATCAGGGGTTCAGTAGCCAGAGTGACATGCCTCCGCCGGCAGACTCGCAGTCACATCATTTGTATTACGCGAGTACTTTGGGCATGACATCAACGGAGTGTGGGACAAGCAGTGACTTTCCTGGTACGCAGTGGAATGTTGATGAAATTGACAACCTGTTGGATCAGGTTGATTATACTCCGGCCGGTTGTGGGGATTGGCCAGGACATGCAGAATATGTCACCCCATCTCCTCATTATCCCTGCCCACCATCGCTAGATCAGGGACATGCATACCTACCTGCAGTTGTAGACCCATCTCAGGCAGCCCCTCCCCAGGCAGGCCATCTTGAGGCAGACCCTTCTTAGGCGGCCCTTCCCCAGGCAGACCCTTCTCAGGCAGGCTCTTCTTGGCGCCGTGGTAGACGAAAGTTGCCCGATCGTCAAGCGCGTCATCAACCATGGCCAACTGAGTCATAGTTTTATTTTTTTTTGGTTACATTAGTGTTTGTTTATTATTTTTGTTTGTAGTGGACTTTATTTGAGATTCAGACGTTTATAACACAAATTTCATGTAATGGTTATATTTATTGTCTTAACATAGGACCACCAGTGACGTACAACATTTTTATGCTTCGTTGTATGGTAGTGCATATGAATATCGCGATAACAAAAACACACATACAATTGTATGGTAATGCATATGAATTTCCACTTTTCCTTCGGGATTCTATCAATCCATTCTGCAACCTCAGGACTGCTATCACGAAATCGTGCTAACGCCATGTACTGGTCACGTTGCCATAATCTTCCCGTAAGCAAACTGATACATTGGTTGTCTTGCAGACCTAATTTTTGTTGTATCTTCTGATGTAATTCAACCATTGTTGAGCTTCGCTTAATAGGTGTCTGCCTTTTCTCCCTTTCAAAAACAACACCCTGTGGCCCTTCAAATTTCCTTCCATTAAAAAATAACACAACACGGACAAACTTCTCACCACCTGAACTCATTTCTTTTACTAAAGAAAAACAACAACTTATTCGCAGAGCTTCGCTGTAGACATCATAAATTTCAAAAAATTGTGTTACAATATGTTATTACCATTACTGATAAAAAAATTTATTCATGAAACAAGATAAATGACATTGAAGCCTAACCCATAAACCCATACGCCTACAGCCTAAACCCTACACTAAACTAAACCAGAAACCCTAAAAACTAAACCATAGCCCCTAACCCTTAGACCCTAAAACCTTAAACCTTAAACCATAAACCCCTAAACCCTAACACCTTAAACCCAAAACTTTAAACAAATAAACCTACACATTAAATCGTAAACCATACGCCTACTGCCTAAACCCTACACTAAACTAAACCCGAAACCCTAATACATAACAGTTTAATACAAAACTAAACTACACCTTAACCCTTAAACCCTAAAATGAACTAAATAAATTTAACAACCAAACCTACACCCAAAAACACTAAACCCTAACCTGTAAACCCTACACCGTAGACACTCAGAACCAAACCCTAAACCTAAACTGTTCACCATAAGCCCTAAACTAAACTAAACCCTGCACCCTAATACCAAACATTTTTCTACAAAACTAAACCATAAACACTAACAATTTCACATGTCACTAACAATTTTATAATATAACATAATAACTAATATCCATAAATAACTTACGTGTTGGCAGAGCTTCGCGCTGCAGAGTCACTCACACTAGACTTCAGAAACTTTTAGAGAGAAGGCGAGACAGTAAAAGTGACGAAAACGTAACAGAGGGCAGTAAATAAAGGAGTAGGTCACGGTGCAGAGATAAATCACTCAAAAGCTAAGAGTGTTGTGCTTCAGAAACCTTTAAAGAGAAGGCGCAATAGTAAAAAGTGATGGAAAAGTGAAATCTGGGGGCTTTTATAGCAGCATGTTACGCCCAGAACTGGGCATGACTGGTCACGCCCAGAACCAGGCGTGACTGCCCCCTTAGTCACGCCTGATTCTGAGTGTGTCCTACTACCCCATATTTGTAATTAGTTTCCAAACAGTCCAAAATTAGTAATTTTTTATTTAAATTGTATTATTTAGGTTCTTTTGCCAAAAAAATTAAGTATTTATACTTTAATTTAAAGAATAAAACTTATAATACATCCTCTAATTTTTTTGGTATTATTTTTTATATAAGGTTATTTTTTAATGAACAACTCCTTGTTTTTATTTTAACTTATACAGTATTACTCGATTATCAAAATAATTTTCTAAATTTAATTTTAAGAAACTAAGCCAAATTAGTTTTCTTCAAATTAATAATTTAATCGTTGCTGTCAGCCAAATAGCTGGTGGTAACGTGAGGAAGGATATGATTAAAAATGTAATAAATTGATAATAGCTGTTAGCCTATTAGCCAAATAGCTTGTGGTAATGTGAGGATTGGATAGGCTGTCGGGATATACATCATCATCTCTGTTTTTGTTTTTATTTTTGAGTTATCGATCGAGGATAGTTAGAATAAAAATACCTCATATAATTATTTCAAACATAAATAAAATTTAACTAATTTTAAAAACATTCTCCAAAACATTTTTATTTTATTTTATTTCAATACCCTCTTTAATTCTCGTTATATTAATTGCATGACTTTTAAAAATAAAAAATATTTTCAATTAAAAAAGTTTCTATCAAAATATTTTTTTTAACAATTAGCGTGAAGAATAGTTAGAATAACGAACTTTTTAAACAAGATACAGAAAATTAAATAAATTTTACTAAATTATTATAAAACAATCACCGAGGTATTCATCCAAGTGAAACTTATCTCAAGTTTCTTTAGTAAAATTTAAATTTTAAATTAAACTTAGTAGATGAAAGAAAAGAAAAATAAGATGAGAGATTTAATGTGGATCACTCATATTTTTTAATAAAGATTAATAATTATTAGCAGAATAAATGAATATTTTTCAAAAAAATCATATCATAAAAATCATGAATTTTTAAACACAAAAAATAATAGAAAATATTTGAAAAGGATTTGTACGTTAATATAAATGATAATAATTTGTATTTTTAATTAACTAACATAAAATTTGAATTATAATTAATAAAACAAAAATACTTAAGCATCTCCAATGGGATATGTTTACTGAGTTTTTTAGCCTAAGCACCCGTTTCTTGGGATTTCTCTTGCATTGGAGCACAGTGACGTGGTGGAATCCATTTCTTTCACGGAGCTTGGATTCCTTATATAAGGAACCATTTCTTCCCAATTAAAAAACATTATTTTGGCGTGAAACCCCCTATTTCCGTTATTCCCAACCACATGCACATCAATTTGATAAATCAAAAGATCGAGGAAGATGAATAGTTGCAACAAAAATCAAACCAATACTGACCGTGAAAAAGAGAGGAGCGAAGGCGATAGACCACGATGGTGACGGTGACCCAGACAGTCTTTCTTCTTCTTCCTGTTGTTCGCCTTCTTGAAGCTTTTGGAGTGGGTGGAGAAGAGAGAGGGACATGTTTCGTGAGTGGAGAAGGGAGAGAGCAGAGAGCAGAAGGGGACACATTTTTGTGAGTGAAGAGATAGTAGAGGTGAGTGGAAGAGAGGAGAGGGTTACGTTTTTTGAGTGGAGAAGGGAGAGAGCAGAGAGTGGAAGGGGACACTTTTTTTTGAGAGTGAAGAGAGGCTGAGTGGAAGAGGGAGGGTTTCGTGACTGGAGAAAATAGAGCAGAGAAGGGAATTCCTGTGAGTGTGAGGTTTGGGGAAGCTTCTGGATAATGGACAAAAGCAAGGACTGGATGCGTGTGGGTTTTTTTTTTTTTTTAAAAATAGTATTGTGACCAAAACAACAAAAAAGAGTCGTTGAGTAGAGAAATAAAAATGCAAAATAACCTTGATGTAAAGAAAAGTTAACTTTAACAAATAAATGCAAAGAAAAGAAAATTACCATTAACAAAATATACCCGTTGAAGGAAAATAACAGTTGAATGAATGTTTATAAATATAGGTAATTTTTTTTGCTTCTTTGCAGTGCAAATTACATTTCTAATTTTTTGTGTCCCAATCTATCCTCAATCTTTTTTATTTTCTCTGAAATGGATCCCAATCAGTATAATTATTAAAGTGTTTACAATTATTTGAAAAAATCAACCACCCCCTACCAGTGAAAATTCTGCAAATCCACCACATCTACCACAATACGTTATGTATCCTCAACCATCCCCTACCAGTGAAAATTTGCAAAATCCACCTCAGTATATTATGTATCCACCACCCCCACACATGTGGTATATGCATCCTCCATCTAATGTAGAGTCACCTATCAGTGGTAGTTCTCAAAATTCACAATTTTGTAGTCAACGATCACCCCCCATCAATCCAAACACGTGTTATAGGCCTTCTTTATCCAATATTTCACCCCCTATCAATGAAGTTGAATCGACAATCGGTGTAGACAATATTCAACTAGATGAGGGCGACCACAATGGTAGTGGGAAAAAAACACGTACAACATTCTCAATGGCAGAAGATGTCATTCTTGTCCAATCGTGGCTCAATGTGCCAAAGGATTCAACAATTGGTGTCGAGCAAACATCAAAGCAATATTGGGCAAGGATTAAAAATGCATACAACAATGACGATGTGCGTGAAAGCAGGTTATTTTGTGAAAGAAGCTCGACTCAGTTGAAATCTCGATGGAACAGGATCCACCCAGCAGTTCAAAAGTTTAATAGGTGCTACAAACAAGCAGATAAGCATAGGAGAAGTGGAAGTTCAGAGAAGGATTGTATGACTAATGCTCATTTGATTTACTCGTAGGATACAGGTAAAAAATTTGAGGTTGAGAATGCTTGGTTGTTGTTGAAAGATCAACCAAAATTCGATGCAGAATTTATGTCAAATACTTCAAAAAGAACAAAGGTTTCTACATGTGGAAATTATTCGTCGTCTTCTAACACAAAGACACCCATTGAAACCGAAGAATATGATGAGTCATCGCCAATGTCTCGCCCAATGGGACAAAAAGTAGCAAAAAGAAAGAGCAAAGGAAAATAAGCTTCTAACAATATTGATTTATCTGGCATAAAAAGTGTAATGAATAAGAAGAATGCAAACACATTAAAACTTATTCAGTTAAAGGAGGCACAAGAAAGACATATGCAAGATCAAGAACGGCACATGGAGTATGAAATTCTCATGAAGGATACATCCAACATGTCGGAACAACAATGCCAAGACCGCGAAAAGTATTATGACCATATTAGGAAGAAACTGTTCAATTAAAAGTTTACTCCCTATGTTCGAATAAGTGGGTTATTCAGTTACTTTGTATGCAGTTATTAACAATGTAGGTCCTTATTGTATGTTATATTCAAAGTATTTTTAGGTTATGAAACTAGCCGTTATAAAATTAGCCGTTGGAAATGAAGCTATATAAATGACTAATGTTTCATCATTTTCACATGTTCTCATACAAATTTCGCAATATTTCTCTCTCATTTCAAACACTTCAGATACCATGTAATATACCCAAACATCGATTTAGATGAAGTTTTAGATCAAATGATAAATGAGGAATTGGAAGACAACACCGAGGAAGAAATCATTAAGTTGATACTTCAGAGCCATCAACAACTACATGGCAACACCGCCGGTGTATGCAAAAAATAGTGATACATCGAAATTGTGAAGAAGGTCATGATCGATTGTTCAATGACTACTTCTCAGTAAATTCTGTGTACATAGAGATTCAGTTCCGATGAAGGTTTCGTATGCGAAGGCATGTGTTTCTTCGTATTGTAGATGGGCTCAGCAACCATGATGAGTACTTTTCAACGAGGTTCGATGCACTGGGTCGAAAAGGACTATCTCCATTACAAAAGTGCACAGCTGCACTTCGTATATTGGCTTATGGCTCACCTGCTGACAGCGTGGATGAATATGTTCGAATTGGTGAAACAACTGCAGTGGAATGCTTGGAGCAATTTGTATCAGGCATCTGTACCATATTTGGGAATGAGTACTTGAGGAGACCAAGTAACGAAGGCATCGAACGACTACTACAACTGGGAGCGGCATGCTGATTTCTAGGTATGTTAGGTTCCATTGATTGTATGCACTGCGAATGGAAAAATTGTCCCGTTGCATGGAAAGGTCAATTTTTCGAGGTGATCATCGCAACCCAACAATCATTCTTGAAGTTGTTGCATCACAAGACTTATGGATTTGGCATGATTTTTTGGTATCGCGGGTTCAAATAATAACATTACTGTGTTAAATGGTTCTAATGTGTTTGATGAAGTTTTGTCAGCACGTGCTCCCGCAGTGCAATACGCAGTGAATAGAACCCAATATAGTATGAGATACTATTTAGCCGATGGTATTTATCCAGACTTTGTTACATTTGTGAAGACCATCTCAATGCCACAAGGAGAAAAGTGAAAAATATTTGCTCAACGACAAGAATCGGCAAGAAAAGATGTAAAACGGGCTTTCAGAGTGCTCCAATCTTGATTTGTAATTATACGTGGTCCAACACGTTTTTGGAATATTGGTAAAATGAAGAATATAATCTATGCATGCATCATATTGCATAACATGATTGTCGATGACGAACGTGACATATATCAAAATAATTTTGATTATGATAATGAAGGTAACAACATGTTAACATTTAAAGTATCTTTAGGTGCTCACCCTAGTATCAGATCAACATACTTCCAAAGGAGAGCAGAGGTTCATGACAAACAAAAACACCGTCAACTCCCAGCATATTTATTTGAGCATATTTGAAAATATTTTGGAAACGAAAATAACAATAACTAAATTTATGTAATATTTTTTTCGAGGTCTATGTTTTTTATTTATTTTCGATGTTATTGTATTTAATTAATTATTATTATGTAAAATTTTTCTTTATATTATTACGCATTTTGTTTTATTTATTTTAATTTATATTTATAAAAACTTAAATGAATGGTAAGTTTTATTAAAAATTTATAAATATATGAATTTTTTTGAATTTTTGGTGATTTTTTATATTAGAACAAAATATTGAATGACTTCTTTAAAAGTAATATAACACTGTAAAAATCAAAAAAATATTATAAAAATTAAAAAAATTATTTAAGAAACCCATTTAAGTTGCTTTTAATACCTTGTTGCTAGCTAAGGTGTACGTTAAACAGAGACGCACAGATGAAGACAAAGCAACACATAACATATTACCCAAATACTTCAGTGGACAAGTAATTTAAATAGTCCAGATTGAACTATATTATAATGACCATTAAATTTATTACTATTATATTGAACGGTCAAGATGTGTGGCTTGTAACCTTCTATATCAGTTATTACTAATTAAAATTACTTTTGCAATATACATGTATTTTATTATTTTGCCCTATATCTCATTTAACCCTTACTCTAAAATTACTTTTTGACATTTAGAAGCATCTGGAAACACAACTCAAGAGATTGACGTTTGAGTGACAGGATAACAAGTTTCTTTTTTTTTTATCACAAATGATAGTGATTATATTATAAATTGTTTTATTTATTATTTAAGTTTAATTTAATTTTTAATATTATTTAATTTGATTATTTAGTTTTATTTAAATTTTACTCAGATCTAATTTGATATTTTGATTTTTTTCCACTTCTGATTTACTCTGCTATGTAAGATTTATTTATCTTTCTCTCAGATCTGGTTCATTGTTAAATGAGTTGAAACTTGAATCTTGAAATTATGTTATTTTTTAGTTATATAAAACGAGAAATTATCATGTAGTTCTGGTAGTGACTACTTTTGGTTTCCAAAAGCGATGAGTTTCATATAGCAAATAAAACTACTGGCTTTTTTGGCTTGGCTTGGCTTGCTCCTGGTTGCATTAACCGATGTAGAGCCTTAAAAGTGATCCTTTGAAGTATTTCATCCGAGTATAATTTACTAAGAACACATTGCCCATATATATTACATTGACCACAAGAGCCAGTAGCTTATTAACCTAAACTAATTAAATCAGAAATGTCAAAATTTATTTATTTGAGGGTATTATTTCTTCAAAAGGATCAAGTTTCCCAATTTCCCCACCAATTCCTGATAATGAAATTCTCATCGGACATGCTTGTGTTGTTGGGGTTGGATGACGCTGCGGGAGATGGATAATTGAATTCAGTCCCAAAAGAGTTAAAATAACCTTAATTTGAATAAGGATAACAAGGTCATTGTCTAATTGTATAAAAACTAAAGGCTGACATATAAAAATGAAAAACAACCTTCTATAACCCGTCACGACACATGATCCATAATGGAACATATATTTTATTGGTTCACCGCAGCCTTGGCCGACATACTACTAATACCCAAAAGATAAAAAGTAACTCTGCACATTGACAGGGCATTAATTTTCTCTTGGAAGGGTCGAACTCAATTACTCAATTGATAAAAAAAAAAAATTAGTACAATTAAAATTGTGACTTTCCTTTTTAATACAATTTTTTAAATGAATATTAATGAACAAAGTGAACTTAAGTTTTTAAATTGGTCGACAAATGTTAAATGCAAGTGAGAAAATAAAATGAACAAAATAAAACAAGATAGCAAGTGGGAAAGACCACAGGATTATAAAACCGTTGAGAAGACAATCTAATATCTATGGTTTCTTAATCACTATATCTGTAGATATAAATGTAATATTTCTTTCCCTTTTCTGTATAGATATTTTCCTTCGAAAACAAATCTATAAGAAATATTGTCAAATAATAAATATAGACATATATATTTTCAGAAAGATTTCAACCTTAAAATATAATCTTCTCTATAACTATCCCATATTAGAATCCAAAATTTCATCTATGAAATTTAAAATTAGAATGAATTTGATTTGATTTGCTATAAAATTCGAATCCCATGTTTGCAACCTAAATACAAAATTCTTGATTATTGTGATAAATGAAAATATTTTATTACAGTAATGATGTTTTTGGTTAAATACATGCATGATTTATAGCTAAATACATGATTTTTGAACTAGTTTTTAAATCTGATGATAATGATAATAATCAAATCAAATATTATAATTTAGTATTAATCTGAATTGTTCTAATCAAATATTCCCCCATTAACGACAGCCAAGTAAGAATTCTCACCCTGCAGAAAACAAATTCACATGCAAAAGCACAAACAGACAAAATAGAGCATCATAATTCACAATGACTCACATTCCAAGGTAGCAGCATATTAACCCTTGAAAGTTTTGTAACCATATCTGTGAAACAAAACACTTTCTATTCCACTTTACCAAAACCACCAAGGCTTGTGTTTTTTAACTCTTGGTCTCGTTTGTCAATGGAAAAAGACTTTTGTGTTGGCATGCTTGTTTTGATTCCTTCTATCTTGTGAAGCAAATCTTTCAACTGGTGTTGGTGTTGCGTGTGTGTATGTACTCTTTTGTATTGTCAAGTTCAAATTTCTTGTCATTTTTCTTCTCAAAATTGTAGCTTTCCATCTTTTCTCAAATGCAAGTGCTATGGAGGCCATTGTGAAAAGTAAAAAGTGACAAGGTTTTAAAAGAGTTTATAAAGGTTTTGGACGTTTTTGCAACCATAAAGTAATGGCAATTGTAGCTGCATTGGTCACATTTTTCTGCATTTCTAGCAATATCAAGCATTCTGATTGCAGTTTAAAACCTTGAAAGTGTAGCTATAAGTTCTGTTTCAATGTATTGCAAGTGATTTATGTATGTTCTTTTTCCTCTTACTCTCAGGGAAGAGAAACTTGTGTTTCAGATTTCAATGACTTCTGCTACTAGTTATACTACTTCACCTGAAAACAAACCTCAGATCCAGCACATAATTAACATTCCTGAACAGATTGAGCCTGAAGTACATGATCAATGTTGCATTTACAAGGTTCCTCACCATCTCCTGAAATTGAATGTGGAAGCCTATACACCACAGTTCATCTCAATAGGCCCTCTTCACAGTGACAAGCCAGAACTGACGCAGAAGAAGCAGAAACAAAGGTATTTTCATGCTTTTTGGAAACGTCTATCTCACAAGCAAGGTTTAGCTTTGTCACAATATAAATCCTTCCTTGAAGAGAATAAAGAGAAGGTAGGTATTTGTTATTCCAAGCCAGAACTCCACAAGGAGGAAAAGTTTGTTGACATGATCCTATTAGACTCAGTCTTCATCATGGAGCTGTTTTTAAGAAAAGCAAACAAATCTGAACAGAAGAATGATCAAATGTTCACCACATCATGGGTGTGCAAGATGACTCAACGCGATTTGTCACTACTTGAAAATCAGATTCCCATGTTTGTGTTGGAGGAATTGCACACAAGGGTCATCCTTGGAGACAATGACACAAAAGAAAACAGTGTCAAATTTGTTCAGCTTGCCTTTAACTACTTCGAAGATTATTTTTCATACAAGCCAAGTTTTGAAGTGGAGATGATCAAGAATTGTAAATCTTGCAAACACTTTACTGATTTGATCAGATTCACCTACTTGCCTACAAAGTTCCAGATTGAGGGGATGACTGTGAGTCCATTGCAACATTTCACCCCTTGTCTAGTGGAATGTGTTCTTAGAACTGCAACAAAGTTGAATGAGGCTGGTGTTAGCTTTGAGAAAGTTCAAGGTAGGAGCTATTTGGACATAAAGTTTGAGAAGACTCCAATCCTCAGCTGGTTCTTGTGTTTGGGTTGCTTTCCATTCCCCAAATGGTTCAAATCTCGTTTGCAAATGCCCCATTTGAAAGTAAACCAAGTCACAGAATGTGTTCTAAGGAACCTCATTGCATTGGAGCAGTGTCACTATTCAGAGCAACCTTTCATATGCAACTATGTGACTCTAATTGACTCACTGATTCACACTCAAGAGGATGTGGAGCTGCTGGTTGACACAGAAATCATTGAGCATGAACTTGGCAGCCACACTGAATTGGCAACTATGATAAATGGCCTTTGCAAGCATGTTGTGGTGACTTCAAATTACTATGGCAAAACCACAAAGGAGCTCAATGAACACTATAACAGCTGTTGGAAACACTATATGGGTATGCTGATATCTGTGTACTTCCGTGACCCTTGGAGATTCAGTTCAACTATTGTAGGAACTGCTGTTTTCTTATTTGCTGTTGTCAACTTTCTAAGGATTATTGGTGTGTTTCGTCCAAAATTCTGAGATACTAATGATCTTAGAATTTTTCCTAGCATATGCTAACTACTTAGTTTGAAAAGTATGTTTCTTTTTTATCACTAGGAATGAAATGTGTCAATTTATGAGATCAGTTTCTTCTTTTTTTCCACAAATAATCCAATTAAATGTCTAAACTTTATCATATACAACAGTTTTTTTTTATTTAAAATTTTCAATGACACTAATAAAGTTTGAACTTAGAATCTTGTATGTATCAATTATCTGAATCTCACTAAGCCATGAGAACAGAAATTTGCGCAAAATAAATGCCTCCTCGTAGAAGTTAAACTATATCTATCAATGCTCATTTATAAAAAAAAGGAAAATCTATCAATGCTCACGTAACATATACATGAAAGAAGATACTTTGAAATAATATACATGTCATTTTGCCACGGGGGTATACAGTTGAACCGGATGCACGAGTTCTAAATTCTTTATAATTTGATTTCGATTCTTAAAGGATAAAAAAATATATCGTAGGAAAATTAGCTACTTATGTTTTAGCCCAAAATTCAGAATTAGGTCAAATAGTGAAACCAAAAGCTTTTTTTGAGAAGGAATAAATATTTTATTCTCACAAATGCATGTTGAGAGACTTGAAAGCCAAGTACAGTGGTTTACGATCTAAATTATGAATTTGGCCTATGTCCAAGTCTTCAGAAACCAATTTTATACATAACATTGCATTTTTTGTTACATAAATTACTGTCATAAATACATTTTTGGAAACATAATAATTACAAAAACACGTAAACTAACAGAGTTACAATCACCAATATATTTGTATGTAATTACAGCTATTGGTCAAGCCATCCATGAGTAGAATTATGGGATTTTGCTAGGTATACAGGGGAAGCTCTGCTTTGATGCAAATCATGAATCTTGATCATTAGATCAAAATCAGATGAATCAAATTTCAAATATATTTAAGTATAATTAAAATGGAAGCGATGAATTTTCATTCAAAAGTTTTAATTAGTTGAATGATTGAACATGTGAATAGTATGCTTTGTTTGTTGAAACTTGCAAAAAGTTGGTAGAACATAATCCACGCAGTGAAGTGTGAACACTGAACACTATTAGTCTATTATTACTATTAGTTTTAAAGTTGTGTCTTAATGACTTTTCTTTAGATATGAACTTTAATGTTGTTTAATTTGTTTGGATATGGTGATGGTGATGGTATTGGGCTCGGATTTGACAGATGATGATGATGGTGGACCGGTGGTGTGGTGATGGTTTAGGGAGGTCAAGTGGTGGCCCGCATCACGGTGATGATGGGTTTGGGAGAGAGATGGCGACGTAGGAAAGGTTAAGGGAGGATATGGTGGTTGGTGTTGGGTTCTAAGATCTAGTCCGAGATACTGAGTCGGATATAAATTAAGACAAACTGACTCTAAAGACGTGTCTATTATAATTTCATAACATTTAGTATGTCATGTTAGATTAATAGTTAATGGTAGACCCAAAGACAAAAATATGAAAAGATCAGCTGGTAAAATCACAAAACATATTTAATAGGTAACAATTTGAAAAAAAAAGGTTACATAAAATATATTTAAGCTTAAATTTTAATATATATGATACTAGTGTATATTAAACTTATATTTTGCAATATATAATCTTTTATTTTATTTTATTATGACTTATTTTATGTATATACAAGAATTTTTATAAAATAGATAAATATATTTAAATATAAATGTTTGCATTATAAAATGTACCTTAATTTAAGTTTTGTACCTTTTACATTATTAAAAATTACTATTTTACATCTAAAAATTGGATAAATCCGATAATGTCCCTCATATTTCAGGTCTTGTTAGATTTGGGTTTTAAAAAGTGAACTAACCGAAGTTTTCAATCAAATAAGAGCAAGGTTTAACATATCACATGCTTAATCCTTTTAGTTGAACATTTTATTTGATCATGAAAATTTGGTTTCTGAGTTTTGATTCTATATCAAACATTTTCATTAAATCAAATGACATTATTAATTAATTCTAAAAGATGTTTTTTTTTTATCAATTTTAAAAACAAATGTATATAGTCAATATTATTGACCGTGATTTTTGTTATATAAATAATCTATTTTAATTAATATTAATTTATTATCAAATTCTAATAAATAAGTTTATTTTGGGTAAGTTTCTATATATTTTAATTCTTAATACAAATTATATTCTGTATATATTTAAATAAGAATAAAATTATACGCAATTTAATATTTTAAATTATTTTCTATCATTTTTAAAATTATTTGTTTACTTCAGGAAATTATTAAATTACAAATGAAAATCGTAATACATTTATTTTGGATATTAAATATTAAAAACATAATAATAAATGTGTTGTGGTATACTCAAATAAAATTTTTATTTTTTATGATTTTTTTGTCAAATTAACATAAGTATGATTTTTTGATCATTTTTTAAATCTTTTTCATATTTTAATTAATAATATTTATTTTAATAATGATTGCAATCCACATTTATTATTTGTGTATTTCGTTCATATGATTTTCATACTAAATAGTAACAATGTTCTCAATTAGAATTCATAATATAATGATTTAAATTATATATAACGATGATACTTATTTTAATTACGTTAATAATAATAATAATAATAGTAATTAGTTTCTGCCAATTTATATTAATAGATAGTGTAGATATAAATTTATTATTATTATATTTATACTTTTTAAAGTCCAAATAATCAATAAAGAGCAAAATTAATATGTACAGTCTTTGACCAAATTAATTGAAAATGGGGTAATACGTGTTTTTTTTATATATATATTTTTTTCATATGAATGAGAGAACGATCACTACTATCACAACATAGAGTTCTTGTGTTATCAACAAAATATGAATGATTATTTGAAAGAAATAATATGGATCAAAAAGAAAAATAAATAAATACAAGAATATGAATAATATTGTGAAACATTTTTAAAAAAATAATGAGAAAAAACCCATCACAAAACGGTCAATCATCACCAAGCGACATCATTTATAGCCATAACCACTTTTCTGTTTTGTATACACTTATTGCATATGATAAAAAGGACAGAAATTGTTACATTAAAAATGTATAAAAAAACATCTTCTATCACACTCGTGAAACTGAAAAAAAAAAATTCATTAGAAATACTGTTATACAAATAATATATGAAGAATGTATAAAAACACCACATATCACACCCGTGAAACTGAAAAAAAACACATTAAAAATATTATTATGCAAATAATGTAAAAAGAAGAAAAAATGTAAAATGGAAGAGACTGAACTAATGGAGAAAAAAAGTCAGATAGTAAAAAGATGAAATGAAGCATGTAAAGGGGTGGAGAAATAATGCATGTGGAGTTTAAAATAGAAATTAAAAGAAATAGATAATTGTTACACGTATTAATTTCAGAATTAAATTATTCCCAAAATTAAATTATTTTTGAAAACTATTTTTCTTTTTTAACATATTTCTAAAAATATCTTAGCAAGAAAACAGTTCGATATATTCCCTTTTTTTAATATATCTTTATTTTTTAAAAAACATTTGCCCATCCTTTTTTAATATAGTATGAAGAAATAATTATTTGCAAACATAATGGCATTGCACATGAAAATAGTTTCATTATTAATGTTAAATTTTAAATTATTAAAGTTGAATTATTAATTTCTTAAAATAATTTATTTCTATAATTAATTTTTTTATAATAAATAATAAATTCAAAAAAGACAAAAGATAACATGATACAGAAATAGATAATTGTTACGCTTATTAATTCCAGAAACTAAATTATTAATATATTAAACTATTTTCTTGTTTTTAATATCATTCATATTGCACAATTTATACGATTTTATATATTATAGTTGATTTAAAATTCAATTAATTTTTTTAATACGAAAACTTAATTAATCTAGTTACACCGAATAATCTAAATTCAAAACAATTGAATAAATGAAAAAACAATGTTTCAGTTTACACTATTCGTTATATATATATATATATATATATATATATATATATATTGTATATACATAATTAAAAAACAAATTAAATATAAAATTTGAATGTACCAATTTACACGGTTTTTATATATTATAATTGATTTAAAATTTAAAATTCAGTCGGTTTAATTACATTGAATAATATGAATTACTAAAAAATAGAATAAATATTAATATATAGTATGTTTACACTTGCATGTTTTATAATAGAATAATATGTATTATAATTGATTTAAGATTCTATTGGAAAAATAATAAATATTTTATTCTCTTTCAATAGTTTTTATTGTAAGGATAAAAATATTCTTTGATCCTCTTAGATAATTTTTTTTTTATTCTTTAGGGTGGAGATTACCAATTTTTTTTATCCTTCCACACAAAATATTCAAACATCATTTATTTTTCTTTTCAATAGTATTTTCCTTTTTATAATTTGTCATTTCTATTTTAAAGGTGACAAATAATTAAATTTACATGAATTTGGTAACCTTCTCTTTATATTCATATGATTATAAATAATTTGAGAATTAAATGTTAATAAACTTTAAAATAATTATTTTAAAAGTAAAAAAACTTATTATAATGATAAGTTGTGATTAAATTATTGTATAAATTTTTTTACACTGATAAGTAACCCATTTTCTCAATTATGAATACTTTCTAAGGAGATTAGTAAACAAACTAACAATTATATATATTTGATCGGGTCACCCTGGATCGACTACATATCTGATCCAAAAGTAAAATTAGTCTAGTTAAATTACCAAATCTTGATCTCATCGGTCTAATCGGTCCGACCAATTTATTTAGATCGATTTATATAATGTGCAAAACAGCCGGCAAGGGGAGGTGTTTATGTTTGTTCTTTTATGTTTCCATGTACATATTTGTGGGTATTCCTAATACCCTTTATCAATATATTTGTGTTCCTTTTCCTGAAAAAAATATCAATTTTGATTTAAAAACAATACCAAAAACATCTCTTAATATGTACCTAAATTTAATCCTTTAAAATATATGTATTTTTATTAAAATGTATTGGCTAAAAACATATAAATTCTTTTTAGAAATTAAAATCAATTTTGATATATTTTAAAGACAAACATATTTTACCCTTCTTTAACATATGAAAATAAGACGTGGCATCTTCAATGTATCAGCATCAACGCCTCTACTTCTACTGTAAAATTAATTGAATAACCTAACATAACAACTGTCACACTCATAAATTAAATACAGTGGCATGAAGTCTTCGTGAGTTGGCCAACAAAATAAAAGCAGAGAAATTGAGTAAGGTGGCAGCTATTAAAGATAAACCTCAAACACTGCATTATCTCCCGACGAACAGGTTCATCTCATCTTGTTTTCCTTTTTTCATTTTATCTATTTTGGTGTTATAAATCATAGTACTGCGGTATTTCTTGCTCTTTAGTGATTTAGTGCTTGTTCTGTATTTGCAACTTCTCTAAGCTACATAATTGATTAGCTATTTGATGGGACATACTAGTCACTCGTGTCTTTCTTTAGTCTAAAATAAAATGCTTTCTTTTTCATATTATATATCTTTCTTAGCTAGTAATTAAGTTCTAGGCCATTTGGGGAACTGATGATACTTGTTTACGTAATGGTTGGCAACCGATTTCCTTTCAGATACATGTTGTACTTTGTAGAGTGAAGGTGTGAAAAACTGAAACAGCAATCATATTTTAACACTCATTTATTTTAAATATCCCATCAATAATTCTTTCTTTTTTATCTCCTTATTTTTTTTCTTCCTACCACAAATGTTGCAGAGTAAAGGATACTCGGCTTTAATTTGTGATTTATAGCTAAAACTAGAAGAAGAAAAAATATATTTGGATAATATGCTATTTAACACAGTGAGAAAAAGATAAAAGCGAAAAAAAATATAATTGGTGATATGTTGTAATAAAAAAAAAAAGATAAAAAAGTGAGACATATTAATAAGATATTAAAAATAATACAGTGTTTAAGTATCATCATTACTACGATAATTAAACTGAACTGTTTCTTTTTAATAAAGCATTATTTTGCACAAAACATATTTTTCTTTCTATTTTTATGTGCCTTATAATATAACCGAAAAGCATAAATAATTGGCTCACTGAGAAGAGATCGCAAATGCATATATCTGGCATGATGGGGATGGTCCATGCAAGTCATGGATTATAGTGAATTAAAAACAACCAAATTTATTCCGGTTTAGACTTATAGAAGAGCCTGATATTCGTCCACTCCATTGTGGAGTGGATTGGGATGTTAAAAGAAAGTTAATAGTGAAAAAAAATAAAGTAGATAAAGAAAGTCATAGATGTATAGGTAAAATAATAAAAAAGAAAGAGAGACATAAATAGAAGAATAAAGTAAAAATAACATATATGGAAGAGAAAATAAATGTATAAATATAATTTGTCCACTTAAAAAATGAGGTTTAAAGTTGAGGAAAGCCTAAGATTCCGGACCTTTTTCTGGTTTTCAAACTTAGTCTGGACTTAGATATGATCAAACCAAATTAAAAAGGTTTATATTTAAATTGAGTTTAGAATGAAAAACTCAAGTCTTCCCTTTTATCAAGTGAGTTTTTGCTAGCACGATTTATTTTGTCACATTTATTCTTGTCAGACAGGTCATATGCAACAACTTGTTTCTTAATCAAATCTTTAATTTGAAAAGGAAAAAAACAAAGTGTTGTTGATGAATTTCACAGGTGCACATAATTATGACTTGTTTGATTTTAGTTCCTGTATATAAGGAAAATGATTTGTGAAACCCAAACTTTAGATTGAACCAAAATAAGGTAGAAGCAATAATATGTGCAAGTACAATAGATAATATAAATATAATAAAGATTGAGGAGGTCTTCAAAATAATTGAGTGTTCTTGTATCACTACTCAAATAGTAAGGTATTTTGTTTGCTAAATTTAAGGAAGTTGAAGTTGTGTTTGCTACAACAATGGCACATGCCAATGAGATGGTGAAACATGTCATCGACATTGGAGAACTAGAAGAACTAAGGTTGTCTGAGCGTAGCATCTACAAGGTTCCTCACAATCTCCGAAAGGTAAAGGAAGAAGCCTACACTCCTCAGTGCATCTCAATTGGCCCAATTCACTTCAACAAACAAGAATTCATGCCAATGCAAGAGCACAAACTAAGATACTTCCAATTCTTCTGGAACCGTATCTCAAATGAACAAGCCATGATGAACTACAAACATTACCTCAAGACGAAAGAACAAGAGATTCGACAATGCTATGCAGAGAAGTTCCCTGACATGGATAATGAGAAATTCGTGGATATGATGCTGTTTGATGCTGTGTTCATCATGGAACTTTTCTTGAGAAACTGTTACAATAATTCGTTTCGAGAGAATGATGATCTCATCTTGACACAATCCTGGCTCGGCAGGAACATCACTAGGGACTTGATCTTGTTGGAGAATCAAATACCCTTTTTTGTGCTGCAGAAACTCTATGATAATGTTGTCCCTGATGACAACAAGAAAGAACACACTTGCTTTGTGGACCTTGCCATTGAGTACTTTGCATTCTATGACACCCAAATGTGTTCTTCTCATGAAAGTGAGGAAACCAAGAAAGAAAAGTTTGAGGAGCCAAAACACTTCACTGATCTGATAAGGTGTTTCTACCTTCCCACCAGGCGCGAAAGCGGTCGTGCTCGCCATGTTCTAAGAACAGCAACAAAGTTGCACGAATCAGGGGTGTGCTTTGAGAAAGGTGATGTGAAGAGAAGGTTGCTAGACATAACCTTTGAGAAGACACCAATTCTGAGTTTGTTTCTTTGCTTTGGTTGCTTGCCATACTTGAACCATTTCAAGGCCCGTTTTAGGATTCCCCAATTGAAGTTGGACCACACAACTGAATGTATTTTCAGGAACCTCATTGCCTTTGAACAGTGTCACTATCCTGAGAAGCCTTACATTTGCAACTATGTTTCTTTGCTTGATTCTCTTATACACACTAAGCTTGATGTGGAGTTGCTGGTTGAGAAGGAAGTGATTGTGCATGAATTAGGGAGTGATAAGGAAGTGGCAACTCTTGTTAATGGTCTATGCAAACATGTTGTGACAAACTCAACGTCTTACTATGAAACTATAAATAAGCTCAACGAGCATTACTTGAGCAATTGGAACCACACTGTGGCTGCATTGAGGTTGGTGTACTTCAAAGACCTTTGGAGGGCAAGTTCCACTGTGGTAGGGATTGCTGTACTCGTTTTCGCTGTGTTCCAATTCCTACGTCTAGTGGGTGTTGTCTTCTACTCTCCTAGAATGTCCAAAATGTAATTACTAAAGTCAGTTTGGATTATCATGTTAAAAGTTTAATTTAACCATGAAGTGACTCATGTAAATTTAAATACTTACTTTAAATAAACGACATAGAAATTTGATGCCTGTTTTGGCTAGTAATTAGAGTTAGTGTGGGAGTTATTTTAGAGATATTAAAATTGATTTCCTTCCCTCTTCTTCATTCCTGGTCTTTTTTATTCGATTAGTTAGGACATTGTTAAAGTATAAGTGTGATGTAAAGTTCCACATAGGATAAAAATAGAAAAGTTGAGTACTATATAAATCAGGAGAAGACTCATAAATCTGAATCTTAAAGTTTTGGATTAAGGTGTGGTATCTAATTCACTTTAATTACTCATTATCTATTGGTTTAAACTTCAAGAGATTCAAGTATGAATCCAGATAAGAATTTTTCAAATTAGACCAATTTAAAAATGAAAAACCACACCAGTACCCCTTTCCCATTGTTGCATAGAACCAAGACCAAGAGAAAAAATTCAAATTATTGACACTAAAAAAGTAAATCATCACCATATAAACACTCAATTTTGCTTTATTCTTTTCTATTTATTTTATCTATTTTGTATTCGAAAAAATATTGATAATGTTGTTATATGGAAGGACAAAGCAAAACAAACTGAAAAAGATATGGACATGCAAAAAATATAAGACTATTTTTTTATAACTGTAAGCACACATATTACAAAGATTTCACTGATCTTTATACAGCCAAAGCATAGCTGAACTTATTCATCACCATAACAGAGAATTAGTGATCATAACAGAAAACATTACTATAATAAATCTTAAAGACTCTATAGCTATTGCCACTTAATAATTTAGTAACCTTCATAGCCGAATAACTAAGGTATTTGCTAACAGATAAAATCGGAACCTGTGCGTTAGACCAAGTCCAAACTATTTTGTTGCTTAATATTATAAAGAGTGGAGACTGAGGATGTTCAGGGTGATATTTTCTATGCTTGCCCTTTTCTTAGTAAAGATCAAGAGTTCTTTAGTTGCGTATCCTCTATTTGCTTGTTTTGGTCATGAGACTGACACAGTACACAACAGAACGCACATTGTTGTTTTACTCAGCTCACCACGTTTTCTCGCTCACTTACTACTCACAACTCACTACTCTCACAAACGGACACAACAGAAGAGAGAAGGAGGGAATCGATGTTCACTCTACACACACACTATAATTATCAGTTAGGAGGCACACCCACTCTTCAACACAAGAGGCTCTCATCTTCTTCTCCCACGCATCACACAACACAACCACGTCGCTCCAACTTCCTTGGCCACCTTAGAAACATAGAAATCTCATATATATACACTTCTGAAATCACATTTTCACAGAGAAAATAAGTCCATTTCATTGATGAGTCCTCCATGTACCAGCTCCTCTTTCTTGAGTAAATGGAAGGTGGGGCGAAAGTTGGAGAATTTTTGGGTGTTTGCGCTGCTGACGCTGGATACATAAGGGCTCAATTAGAACTGCCTTGTGTGGTCCATCATGGAAGGTTGGCGCATCTCATTTGCATTTATGCATACACTAGGGCATCTTGTCTAGGGGCCTTATTAAGTGGTCATGAACCACCACCTACTGTATAGTCCCAACCAATGTTTATTGTTTTATTTTAAATTCAAAAACTTAAATAAGTATCACGAAAATGGTTTGGGATCATAAACATATGTGATCTAAGATTATCTATCTAATAATTTCTTGTTGAACATACAGGTAACGTTGACACTTGCATTTGTTCGTCAGATTCTAGGAAAAAAAGAGGCGCTAATCATACCCATGTGTAGTTTTTCAAATTATACATTAAGGGGTATATTTAGTTAATCTCCAAAGTAATCAAAATCCTGATTCAAAATCATATAAAGGATCAAGTGCCTATAAAAAAATATAAAGAGTCAAGTTTTTGGTGTAAATAAATCAACATGTTTAGGTTGTACGAAATTTTTTTTGCTTTTATAAGGCACATATGGATAACCTAAAGATTATATATCATTGCTTACAACTATCATAATTAACTAGAACAATTCTGTTTCAGTCTTTCAGCCAATGGATCCATAAACCGAAGGAAGCCGAAACTCAAAGTGTAGACCCTGCTACACATTCTGCATGGGCACCATTGTTGTGGTAGCAACCTTGCTGGTTTAGTCAAGGTGAAGTTTCATATGCGTTACTCATACATGGAGATTCACCAGAAAAGGAGTTGATGCTTTTTTGGACAACATGAACTATGTTGTAGATTATGATCTGGCCATGAACATAACAAAGTTAATGATTCTGCGTGATGATGACCACATTAATGTCATATGTAACACCCTTTGTTACATTGACTCATACTCGATATTTATTTAATTTTATATAAATTCTTAATTAATTTATTCATAAAAGTGAATGTAAATTTTCATGTGTTAACATCATTGAACAAAAGCGAAAATTAAAACATAAATATCATAGTGGAAGGAAACATAATTTTTTCATTAATCAAAAGATATGTCAACATATTTAATAAATAAACTGAAAATCAAATACAGGTACATCATATCGATGAAAGATCACTGATAAACTCTCTAACAAAAGCCTAGTAGAGCAATGATACTAATAACATACTAATCCCCTCCCTCGGATTCACACACACGCGCACGCACGGAATGTTACATCATAGCCTCCATAGCCTCATAATGAAGGAGTGTTTGGCAAATATTTGGTGTATGGGAACATCACGCAGATGATGGTCATTCTCCAACTTTACAGCGATTGGCTAGTTACAACGTTTCTTTAGTATAAATGGAACTCTAATTATTTATACAACATTTGTTTAACATCTACCTTTTTATGTATAGTTACAATATATTCACTTTAATTTTACGCTTTTAGCAAATTACTCATGAAGCTTTACTTTTGTAAATTACCTATCTGAAGCTTAAGCATTTAGTTGTAACTATTTTCATCAAGGTTGTCGAATCGCAATATATATCGTGAATTGTTCAACTATTTTTTGTATCGTGAATCATGAATCATAAGATTCAGAAACAAATTAAAAATAATTTAAAATTATATAATACTATATAAATCCAAATTAAAAAAAAATCCAAATACCAAAATATATAAGTAACCAAATCTAAAACAAGTTATTCTCATATTAATTAAATTTCAAGACTAATATTATCACTATTATCACTATTAGCATCTAGTATTGCAATATCTAGTCCTTCATCCTCTTCATTAGTAGAGTCATTTGACTCATTTCCCATAACTTGTTCAACAATTTGAGATCCTTTTCTGTTATCAATCCTGTTGACATTATCTTGTATGAAGATGCCTTTGCCTTTATCATTCCTGTCAACTTAAAGATTTCGAGGACCTAAAAATATACATAATGTAAATAAATATATTATATAAGGTATTTGATTAGAAAAAAAATATTGTACACTGCTACAAATAATGCCTATGACGACGGTTATTTAGGGCCTACGACGACGGTTGTTGCACTGTCGTTGTTATGGGTGTCGTTGATAATGGGGTACTTTCGACGGCGGTTCCAAATAACCGTCGTCGTTGGTAATTTATTTTGATTTTTTTTTAAATAAAATACAAACGAAGACGGTTATTTAGAAAAACCGTCATCGTTAGTCCACATACGAAGACGAGTTTTTCCAAATAACCGTCTTTGTTTGTATTTTATTTTGATTTATTTTTTTAAATAAAATACAAACGAAGACGGTTATTTGGAAAAACCGTCATCGTTAGTCCACATACGAAGACAGATTTTTCCAAATAACCGTCTTTGTTTGTATTTTATTTTCATTTAATTTTTTTTAAATAAAATACAAACGAAGACGGTTATTTGGAAAAACCGTCATCGTTAGTCCACATACGAAGACGGTTATTGTTTGTATTTTATTTTCATTTAATTTTTTTAAAATTAAATACAAACGAAGACGGTTATTTGGAAAAACTATCATTGTTAGTCTACATTCGAAGACGGGTTTTTCAAATAACCGTCTTTGTTTGTATTTCATTTTGATTTATTTTTTTAAAATAAAATACAAACGAAGACGGTTATTTGGAAAAACAATCATCGTTAGTCCACATACGAAGACAGGTTTTTCCAAATAACCATCTTTGTTTGTATTTTATTTTCATTTAATTTTTTTAAATTAAACACCTACAAAAACGGATATTTAGAAAAAACCGTCATCGTAACCGTTAAAACCACTATTTCAAATAATAAAACCATTTAACACTTTCTATTGGAATTACAACATCACATAACCTAAAACCATTACAAATTACAGTTTTTTGTACCAACACTATATTAGCAAAAAGCTAGAAAATACAAAACACTGCTCACGTAACCTAAAATTCTTCCAAGCTGGGAATTGACCCAACGTAACACCAATGTTCTAGATTTTGTCTCAATCTATAACAAGATATATCTGATCAAATATACAATTTTGCGTACTCTAAAAGCAATTTATCCACCTAACCTAGTAAAGATTTAATTTAGTCAACAAGATCTCAACATTTTCTTCATGGCATACAGATGTAATAAGTGCCATTATGTACTGCTCTAGTCTTTCAGCTGCAGGAAATACAGAAATGACATCCTCACTTAAATGTTCTGCACTATCCAGAAAGGGTTTCTGAAAATACAAAAACAAATTTTCAGTCACTTTGAAGATATATTCCATAATGTGATCAGAACAAATATAAAGATAGGCATAAAATAAAAATGGAAACAAAAACAAGGACATCTTCTGTCTTGTAGTTTGCAATTAAAACTGATAGAAGTAAAAGAAAATGTTCCCATGCACATTCAAATCATGTGGCAGAATCAAGAAAAAGATACAAAACAATTTTAGGTACACATTTGCTTTGAAATTCTATGATATATATTTAAAGTTAAAGACAAATTCTATCAAAATGTAAATATATAAGTATAATGATGCTATGGTTAAAAAAATTCACTTAAACATGTATATAATCAATAACAACGAACAGGAAGCTAGGACTATCTCAGCAGCACCTTTCCAATGTATATGGATTTCAGAGTCAGACTGTGGAAAAGTATAAAATTATTAGCAATGGTGGTCTGGATGACAAACAAGATATAGTACATTATCATATAATATATTAGCTCCTCAGGGATATATACAGTTCCATTAGTGTTCTGTGCAACACCTTCAATCAGCAAAGAGGAGAGCATATGAGAGAACTTTGATTCCTAATGAGGAGGAGCAATCTTCTTCCCACCACCAATCCAAGCCTCAGCCACAGTCATCTATCTTAGGCGAAATTAAAATTTTATGGACATTATTATCTTCATCAACACGAACAGAAATAAATTACTTCCTAAAATGCCAACATTCTTGCAACATTCTTGGGATGGGGGAATCGTCTCCCCTTCCTTTTTTATGAACTCCATACATTTCTCAAAAATGGCACTGAAATTACCTCCGCATTGAGCCGAGGCAAGTGGCATGTTCCCTTGCATAAAATGCCAGCAAGCACCAACATTGCAAATGCCAAGTTTCCTCTAATTGCCATGCTCACACTCACACTACAACTTTCAACTTTAACTATTATTATTTGTATGGAGGGTGGGTTATGCTTACAATTGTAGAATTGGGATCACATATTTATACCAGAAAGAATAAAGGGGCTACTTTTTATTAGTCAAATAATTTACGCCGTGCGTTAACCAACTCCAAGTTAATTTTCGTTTAGTTATTAAAATGTCATTAATTAAATAATTTCATATTGGATAAGTCTTACTTTGTCTTTTGTTTTAGCTAACACTAATTTTAATTAATATATTTTTTGTTACAAGAGGAAAGAAACAAAAAGAAACATAAACTACAGCCTAGGAAACAAAAAACACCGGACATATCTGCCTTAAATATAA
>CM023956.1:11912726-11926392 GCA_013407115.1 Glycine latifolia | reverse complement strand
TATATATATATATATATATATATATATATATATATATATATATATATGTATGTATATATATATTAAAACACTATTTTGTTGTGACATCGACTACCGGGAAGGGTAGGCCGAGTTAGGTATGTATATCAATTCGTTGTGTTTGGGATATCGGCTACCGAGATAGGTAGGCCGAGTTAAGTATGTGTATTAATCCCTTGTGTTTGGGATGTCGGCTACCGAGATGGGTAGGTTGAGTTAAATATACATGTCAATCCCTTGTGTTGTGATGTCGGCTACCGGGATGGGTATGTCACGTTGAATGGTTTACATAGCGTGCATGTATGCATGCATAATGTAACCTAGTCCTTGTTTTGCATATTGGGTTACTAATTCGGGTTGTTTCCTTAAGAGCTGCTAAGGCTCGCTTCCTTTTTCCTTAGATGTACCGGGTTCCTCTACCCGGATGAGCCCGTGTCTTCTCAGGAATAGAGTCATTGGGTTCCCTAACTCGGATGAGCTCATGTCTTCTCGGGAATAGAGCCATCAGGTTCCTTAACTCGGATGAGCTCGTATCTTCTCGGGATGAGAGCAACTGGGTCTTCCACTCAGATGAGTTTGTATCTTTCTTTTAGAACAACCGGGTTCTACACATCTGTCATCTTTCTAGAAGCTCAGAGCTACCAGGTTACTTACTCGGTAGAGCTCATATGTTATTGGGAAGAAAACTACCGGGTTTCTTACTCGGTAGAGCCCGTATGTTTTTGGGAAAAGAGCTACCTGTTTCCCTTACAATCTTGTATATGTTGGTGATAACACAACCAAGTCTTGCAAGCACTATTGAATTAATCGATTACAGCGCTTATGTAATCGATTGCATAAGTGATGAACCCGTCCTTGGTATTTTATAGAAACCCAAGAATCCCTTTGATTGCCTTTAACCAAACCTTGTCCGACCTCTTCTGACCTTGACCGCTCTTGTCTACCTTTATTCTCCTTTGTCCAAACCTTGACCGATCTGGACCGACCTTGTCCGCCTTCATCCGACCTTGTTCGGATTCTTTCTTCAAAGTGGTTATAGCTAAATAACAACTCGAACACCTAAAACTTCACACCATTTTACTTGTACATGACGTAAGTGATTATGTTGAGATTGACCATTGTATTGGCTTGATTTATGCATTGATACCATTAGAGGTTTATGGCATTATCCTACCCGGGTCGAGTTGAGCCCGGGCTTGGGTCATACATTGATGATGCCCATGAAAATCTAAATGCATTTGGATATACATAAAAACCCACGGGGGTGTATGACATCATCCTACCTAGGTCAAGTTGAGCCTGGGCTTGGATCATACATTGATGGTGCCATGGTGATATTTTATGTATTGACCTGAGATGCCAGATAGTGCATCAGTGATCCCTTGTTTGGGTAATGCGTATGTACATGAGAGGTGTATGGTGACACCAGCCAGGAAGGGATTGCTCCTGTGTTGGTCCATACAGTGGTTCCCATGGGAGACATACTTCATGCATGACGGAAATAGGATGATTAATTGTAGAGTACGAGAAGTACTGGGAGGCCATTGCTGTAGGGATAACCTTCTGACACCCATTTTGGCTGATCACCATGGGGGGTGAGACATGTGCACAACAGAGTGACCCCGACGTGCCGCAGGAATAATTTGTACCATGGATTTGGCCTATTGTCTAGAATGGTACCACATTGCATTGACTGAGAGATAAGTCAGGAACATGCATCATGACTAGTCATTATAAGATGAAT
This sequence comes from Glycine latifolia, assembly GCA_013407115.1. Lineage (NCBI taxonomy): Eukaryota > Viridiplantae > Streptophyta > Magnoliopsida > Fabales > Fabaceae > Glycine > Glycine latifolia. The sequence goes on along the minus strand of CM023956.1, from coordinate 11,924,630 downwards.
TTGTGAAGTGTTTTGGACGGGTTGTCCATGATTAATTATGTGAATGAAATGCTTGAATATAGTCATGATATTGCAATGACCAGGTTGTCTTTTTATAATTGATGATATTTATTAATTATTATTTTACATGATGGACTCACATTTGCTTTGTTGTACCTTGTGATTTGGTACATGTGATGATCACGAACCATGTTCATGTGAGCAGATGGACAACAATAGGAGACCGGGAAGATGCCTAAGTTGATTGGAGCCGTCGAGTAGCCAGGATGTAGATGGATTAGATACTGGGCTAGAGTGTGTTTTTGCTAGTTACATCCCTTGTTCTAAAGGCTACACCCCGTCTTTTAAATTCTTGTTTCTTTTTGAGAATTTTGTATAATTCAGACTTGGTTATTTGTAAACATCATCAATTTATGATTATTAATATACAAGTATTATGTTGTTTTGCATCTTTGTATATTCGAGTTTTGATTTTTGATATTAATTATACTTTTACGAAAAATTTACTACTATGTTTATAAACAAACTTAAAGAGATTTTCAATTAGAAAATTGTGATTAAAGGCTTGATTAAGAGTGTGATACAATAGCGACGAGGCGGGTCGTTACAGAAACCATATTTGTGTTAAGTGAAAAGGGTAAGAAGGGAATATGAAAAATATATTTGGATAATTATATGTGGGCTATTCAACATTGTAATCACTTCATTAACGCCTATAAATTTTTTTTAATTTATCTAACTTTTTTTTAATCAAACTATGTTACCTATTATACTTATATTTCTCCCTTTTGTCTTCCTTAGTATCAACTAACATAATATAACTCTTCTTAAAAACATAAAACTACCTTCAGTCTTATGTATAAAAAAACAAAATGAAACACTTACTTGGTCTTAATTATAAGAAGGGTCTTACTAACTAGTGCCCTTAGGGTATTGGTTAAGGAACTAAAAGACAAAAATATTTATTGTGTAAATCATAGGAGAGCGTAAAAAAGATCATAGGTAGCACAATTTTTAGTCTTCCAATAAAAACATTTATACTTTAAGTTCCTTAACCAATTCCCTTAGGGCCACTACTAAAAAAATGAGTTTTAACATCACTAAGTTAACATCGGTTTTTTTTTTTATCAAAAATCGATGTTAATGAAAACGCGGTGGAAAATTCGTAATTAACAAGACCTGGTTAATATCGATTTTCTTAAAAATCGATGTTAACGTGCTCTGTTAACATCGGTTTTTCTAAAAACCTTAAAAATCGATGTTAACAGATACACATTAACATCGGTTTTCCTAAAACCTTGGAAAACCGATGTTAACAGAGCACGTTAATATCAAATTTTAAGAAAACCAATGTTGTTCAGAAGATAATCAACATCGGTTTTTCGTTGAAAATCAATGTTGTTATTGTTATTATAAAAGTGTTAGCCCTAGCCCCCAAATTAAGAACCCTTCACTCTTGCGCCTATCTCTGCCTCTCACTCTTAGCCTTCACTCCTCGCGTTCTTCACTGTTCGCCTTCACTCTCACGGCGTACTTGGCGTTTCCACTCTCACTCTCGGTCTGCTCGCAACTGACATTTCACTTTCACTCTCACTCGTGGTCAGGTACTCGCTCTCGGTCTTGGATTCGTTGTTCCTTCATTTTTCTTTTGCTCTAGTCTCTCTTAGGTACTCTCGCTCGTGCTCGCGCCTTTGAATCTATCACTCGTGCTCATGCCTCTGAATCTCTTGCTCGTGCTCACGCCTCACAATGAAACCCTAAATCATGTTTACAGGCTTACATTCTTACATTAATATGCTATTGAGGTCAGTTCCTTGTTTTTTGGTTGTGTGTGTATCTGATATTTTGCAGTTTCTATCATGATTTCAATTTATTGGGAGGTTAATTAATTGTTGCCATGTGTTTCAGACAGGAAGCCACCCAAAGCTCACCACAATGAATTTGACTCTTGATACAAGTTCTTTTAATTTCTGCTGTTCTATTATATTGTAGTGTTCTATTTTTTGTGATTGAATATTGAATCCTAATTTTGACCTAGTTAGAGGCATTTTTTGGAAAAAATAGTTGACCAAATCCCTTTGGATTTTGAGCGTTTTGACACAAGGTACGCCTCAATCGAACATTTCTATCAAAAGTTATGATCGCTTGAAGTTTATATGTTCAACATTGAGGCCTTTAACACAACTTATTTGATTCTAACCCCTCTATCTATTAATTCTTGTTCTCTTCACTTTCCAAGTTCCTGCCCCAGCAATTGCATTGGCAATGGAACGTGCCTCTCCAATGGAATATGTGAATGTAAAACTGGTTATGCAATTCATGAAGGTTCCTAGTTTATATAGGTTATTTCCTGCTTAATGTCATAATAATGATATAGTCTGGATTCTGAGTTAACTGGTCTTTTTAGTTTATTAGTTTATTTTTGGATCTGAGATTGAGATAATTTAATAGAAACTTGTTTCTTTGATTGGCTCATTGTGATTGCTCCCTATTTTTTTGGATTTTCTTCACTTGACTAAAATTGTAAGAGCTGATTGTTTAATTTTATGTCATAATATATTTAGTTTTGTAGTTTATTTTTATAGCTTTTGGTGGAGTTTGGACAATCTTTTAAATAAGGAAAAAAAACAAATAAAAGAATAGGCGTATTTTTTTTAAAAAAAATAACATTCAACATCGGTTATGTAGTAAAAAGCTAATGTAGAAAAGGAACTTTCTACATCGGTTTTTTCAAAAACCGATGTTGTAAGTTCTATTCCACATCAGTTTTTTAAATAACTGATGTAGAAAGTCCCTTTCTACATCGATTTTCGAAAAACCGATGTTTGTTTTACATATTTTACGTTTTTTTTAATTTCTTATTTGACAACATCGATTTTCTTAATAAAATCGATGTTGTCTAGGTATGTTAACATCGGTTTTCAAAAACCGATGTTAACGTTGATACTTTCAACGTCGGTGGATTCAACATCGATTTTTAACCGATGTTGAAAGTCCAAAATAATCGATGTAGAAAGCGATTTTTCTAGTAGTGGGCATTGGTTAACATTTGCCTTATAAGAAACATAAAAATACAATTTATTGTTAAATTTCCTTTTTACCCCTAATTAATTGTGAGCTCTATTTTTTTATAGACAATTGAGAGGTCTATTAATGATATACATTCATTTTCTCATTAAAGTAAGTGCATTTATTTATCTATCAACAAAATAAGGTATTCTCATTGGGTGAAAACTCATATTTTTAAATAATAAAAAAAACCTCTTAAATCATTTAATGTTAAGGGTAGTCTTGGAACAAAATTAAAATTTATGATAAATTAATCAATCTAACCACTTTTATTGGTCTTGATAAATTAGATAATTATTTTTTATATATAGGATTAGATGTAGTAGTTTTTACATATAATTTTATTATAAATTTTAGTGAAGGGGGCATAAAATTAATTATTTTAATAGTAGTATACTTAAAAAATTTTGGGAGAGACCATGACCTTTGTAGGTCCCCCTTCCTCCACCTTAGGTTGGTGGTGCTTTGAGGGTTGGTGCCATTGATCGATTGTGGCTTGTGGTGTTCATTGACAATGATAACATGACGATAGTCTAAGTGACCAAAACAAACAAGGCAAAGGCAATTTGGGCCCAAAGTGTCAACCCACTTGACCTAGTTATTGACCCGTCCAACTCACGTCCACCTAAACTGATGATCCAAAAGGTCAGAGACAAGCTTGAAATGATATGTGTCGATTTAGTTCTGATTGGATTTTGGGCTCAAACTTGACTGATGCATAGCCCTAATGGTTGGAGAAAATCATTTTGTTAATCTAGCTAAACCACAAGTCTACTAGTAACATCATAACAATTCAAGATTCATAGTTGCATTGATGAGATTGCATTTAGAGCAATGATACACAACCACCGTCTTTTTTAAATACCCCATCAACACCTCTCATTTTTCTCTATCTCTCTTCCTATCACATCATACACCGTATTAAACCTATATTTTTCTCTCATTTTTCTCTCTTACTAGGTGTATAGTAAAAAATTGGGTGTCTATGTCACATTTTCCTTAATTTATGCATATGCATGAAACAATCAACGAATATATGTATAAAACATTAACAGTAATGCGATAAAGGTTAAAGCCATAAGTATAAATAATGATTCAAATTTAGTTTCATTTAGGACATCCTATAAGATAGTCCGAAGGAATTCCAACACAGCAAAAATGAGCACATCAATCCCTACGACAGTGGAACTTTCCCTCCAAGGGTCTCTGAAGTACACCAACCTCAACGCGGCCATGGCATGGTTCCAAGTGTTTTGGTAATGCTGGTTGAGTCCATTTATAGTTTCATAGTAATACATTGAGTTTGTCACAGACCATCATATCACTCCCCAATTCGTGAACAATCACTTCCTTCTTAACCAGCAACTCCACATCATGTTGCGTGCGTATAAAAGAGTAAACTAGAGAAACATATAGTTGCAAATGTAAGGTTATTCGGGGGAGTCACACTGCTAAAAGAAAATGAAGTTCCTAAACACGCATTCTGTTGTGTGGTCCACCTTCAATTGGGGGATCCTGATATTGAAAGATTGAATAACTAGGATTCAATTTTAATTATGAGAGTACAAGAGATATATAGAAATAAAAAATCTACATTATTTATAACTTGAATTTAAATATATCTATAACTAAAATTTAAATTTTAACATCTATAACTAAAATTTAAATTTTAACAACTTGTAATTAATTGCTCTATCATATCAATAGTCCAATACCTAAAATGTGCCTTGCAATGGTTCAAGTATGGCAAGCAGAGAAAGGAACTAAAAAATGACTTCTCAAATGTTATTCTAGTAAGTTCCTCGTCACATCTTTCTCGAAGGTCACCCCTGACTCCTGCAACTTTGTTGTGGTTCTTAGAACACGAAGAGGACAACTACCACTGTTGCGCAACAAACCAGTGGGAAGGTATAAGCACTTTATCTAATCAGTGAAGTGTTTTGGAATCATGTCATACTTTTTATTTGGAGTGCGGAGTTTAATCTTGGTTTCATCGAAGGAAAAATACTCCATAGCAAGATCAACAAAGCAAGAGTGTTCTTACATGTCATCAAGGACAATGTCGTCATAGAGTTTGTTAAGTAGGAAGAAAGGGATTTGATTCTCCAGCAAGATCAAGTCCCTAAGGATGTTCCTAACGAGCCAGTAACCGTATAAAGATTTGATCAACACTCTGGCCCTGTAGAATCGAACGGTATGATTCAATTTTCATCCAATTGTTCCTTAAAAGTAGCTCCATGAGGAACACAACATCATCTCTACAAATTTATCTTTGGATATGTGAGGGAACTTCTCTTCGCAACATTGCCAAATCTGATCGTCTTTGAAATCAAGGTAGTGCTTGTAGGTTTGCATGGCTTGTTTGTTTGAGACATGCTTCCACAAGAACTGGAAGTATATTTTCTTGTACTCTTGCATTGGCTTGAGATTTTCCTTGTCGAGGTAAATTAGGCCTATTGAGATCAATAGAGGAGTGTAGGCTTCCCCATTCTCCTCACGAAGATGATAAGGAACCTCATAGATGGTATGGGACTCTAGATGATGATTCATAAGCATCTTTCATTGTTGAAGCAACCTAACTTCAATTTCCTTTAAATGAAAATAAAAATCACTTAATTTAGACCAAATTCAAACTAATTAACCCAATTTCTACTTGCTATGATTGCAACAATTTCTTTTATTTTCTCTTTTTCTTATTCAGTTAGGATAAATGTTATTGCAACTCATACAAGAGGCCGAGTTATTAGGCTTTTTGACAATAATACTGATTTGGTTACATTATAGTAAAAAAACTAGAAAAGAAAGAGAAATATGTTAATTGTAAAAAATGATTTATTGCCATCTTAAGAAATTGGCCCATAAATTTAATTATTCTCGCTACAAAACACCAGTCATATATATAACCGAGTTGATCACAACCCAATTAGTGTGGAGATGTTCAATTCAGAGAACAACCTCAAAAGACAAAGGAAGAAGGAGAGATTGTACTACTTTGAGAAGGTCTAGCTAAATGATATGAAGTGTTGTGAAAGTGTTATGAAGGGATCTTGGATCTAGGGGAGCAGCTTTGGCAAACCTGCAAAGAGCGAGCTCCAATCTTGTTGATTTGGGATATGATAATTTTGGCTAGATTTCCAAGTAAATAAAGAAGCTATAGAACAAGTTTAATAATTACCAAAAAAAGGACCCAAATCGAGGAGGTTACTGATAGGGACAAAGCTTTGGAATATGAGATCGACTTGTTTCTAAAACAAGATGAAGAAGTTTGGGAGTAAAGATCTACAACTTTTTTGTTGAAAAGTTGGAATATGAAAATTGATTTTTTCCACAAGAAAGCAACCTAGATAAAGGCCACAAATAAGATTAAGAGAATTCATAATGAAGAAAGGGTTATGGTGGAGCCTATAGAGCAAAGAGAAGAGGTTATGAACTCGTACTATGAAAACCTTTTCTCAACCTTTAATCAGTAAAAACATGGATGATGTGGAAGATCTAGTGAAGGAGAGAGCCAAACTGCATTTATTTTCCTTCTTGACTAGTCCTTTCTCAAAGGAAGAGCTAAAGGAAGCTCTATTTCAAATACATAAAAAAAAAGCTCCTAGGTTGGATGGAACACCGAGGTTGTTTTACAATAAATTATGGCACATTATGTGTGAGGATATGTCAAATTTGGTTCTCAATGTCTTAAATAAGGAAGGTGGCCATACTGACCTTAACAAGACCCTCTCGGTGCTTATCCTAAAGGTAAAAAACCCAACCTTTCCTTGTGAGTTTAGACCTATTAGTCTTTGTAATGTGCTTTTTAAGATTATCATTAAAGCATTGGCTAATAGACTAAAGCTTATTTTGCCTTATATTGTTGGGGAGACTCAAAGTGCTTTTGTCCCTAACTGTATTATAACTAACAATACAGTTATTTCTATTGAGTGTTTCCACTATATGAAAAACAAGCATGTAGGCAAGCAAAGAATGATGACACTCAAGCTAGACATGTCAAATGCCTATGATAGGATTGAGTGGCCTTTTGTGAAAAAAGTGCTTTCTAGCATAGGCTTCCCCCAACTTTTGTGAATGTTGTGATGTGATGTGTCTCAACAATGTCATTCTCTGTGATGTTGAATGGTGCACCAAGCAAGGAATTCAAGCCCCAGAGGGGGCTCTGACAAAGGGACCCCCCCGTCTCCCCTACCTCTTCATCATTATTTGAGCAGAAATGCTCTCAGCCATGATTTCATAATCCATCAAAAGAGGTTCTCTACATGCTCTCAAAGTTTTCCCAAGAGCACTAACCATTTCTCACCTTTTTTTTTTGCGAATGATAGCATAGTCTTTGGTAGGGCAACAATGGAGGAGCCATCTGAAATATCTATGATCCTTAAGATGTATGAGGAAGCTTTAGATCAACGAATCAATTACCACAAATCTAAACTCTCATGTAGCTGAAACGTGCTAAGTTTTAGGATAAATAACCTTGTCCAACACTTGAAGGTTAAGGTAGTAGAGAGTCATGATAGGTATTTGGGCTTACCCACTATTGTTGGAATTTGAAAGGCTCATTTTTCAAATTTTTCAAAGAGAGGGTGTGGAGAAAATTGAAGGGATAGAAGGAGAGAAACCTTTCTCGGGCAGGTTGGGAAGTTTTGATTAAAGCGGTGGTATAAGAAATGCCCTCCTACATTATGGGAATTTTTCTTGTCCCAAATTATATTTGCCACCAAAATAAAAGTATGATGACCAAATGTTTTTGGAGGGAGGGCAATACTGATCAGAGGAGGATTCATTGGATGAGCTTGGATAAATTAACTCGCCCAAAGTGTGATGGAGATCTAGTTTTTCGTAGGACAAAGGCGTGGCTAATTCACAATGAAGACTCTTTTGTTGCCAAAGTTTTTAAAGCAAAATACTACCCCTGGGTTCATCCCCTTAATGCCAGTAGATGTCGCAATCCATGCTTTGCTTGGTCTAGCATCTTAGTTACAAAAAACATTATGGAGAAAGGTTTGTTTGAAGTACGTAAAACACACTAGAAGGGGGTTGAATAATATGATGGATAAAAACTTAGTCTTTTGAAAACTTTTAAAAGCTTTTGTGAAATAATTATCAATGGATGATGAGTTTCACCCAAGGGTTTCAAAATTATGTTGTGCTTATAAAACCAGTTCGTAAAACTTGGATACAGTAGTAAAGAAAACACAGGTTTTATATTGCTTCATCCAACTCTTGGGCTACGTCTAGTTTTCCTTCAAAACTTGAAGGGTTTCACTAATCATTTATTTGATTACAACCAAGTATTCTCTATGCCACTTCTAGCTACAACGAGTACTCTCTAGGCCACTCCTGACACTACACTTAATCTCACCCCTGAGATTAAGACCTAAGTATTCTTTGTCACTAAGTCACTTCTGACTTTCACAAACAATATATGTTTGATAGAAAATGTATTATAATCACTCAAAGAGTGTTTACACAATAGTCTCGAATATAGTGAAACTCGCTAACTTAGCAAGGCTAAGATTCATCAATTTTCTCAAGTTTCCTTTGTCCAGTAAAACTGACAACGTTCCAACACTCGTTTGTTTTGTCTCAGATTATTCTTTTGTGATTTGACAACTTTAACATAAACATCTTCAAGCTTTATATAGACTTCAGAGCCTCGATCCGTTGAGAGATCCCAGTTACCCATTTTCTAATAGTTTTGCCGCTTGACACAAGGTCTCTATTGTGGAGAGAGAGAATGGGGACCACAAACACTTTCTACAACATATCTTCAGAGAAGTACAGTTTGTCAATGTTGCTTATTGCTCAGAGCTAACTTTCATCATATGAATCAAAAGAAACATTAACAACATAAGATAAAGAGAATTAAGAATGTCAAGATAAGATTATTTAAATATTCCCTTGTGTGTGCCATGGTACAAGTTTCTTACTAAACTTATGGATGTTACTTTATGATGATTGTTTTCAGTACTTAAGGATCAAGTAATTGTTCTGTTGCTCTTGTATTGTAAGCTAAGTGTTAAAGCACTTGTCTTATCAGGACTAGATGCTGAGGCAGTATCATCCAATGTTTGATGCTTTGGCTATCATCCAGTGCCTTTCTGTTCATGATTTTCTGCTTGTATCTCATAGAGATAGATGAACTTGTAACTTAAGCAGGAAAAATTAATACATAAAATTTATACTTTGTTAATATCAAAACCTTATGGATTTAATTGTTTGGTACAATCTAATGAGACTTGGACGCAACCAGACTTAACATTCTTGTGGTAGATAGGGATGGCCAACAAGTCAAAATTTGGAGGGATAAATGGATTCCAATAACAATGGATAATATGATGTGTGGAGACCCAATTCCAGGTTGTGATCCAAAGATGTTTGTATGTGAACTTATTGATAGGAAATCGTGCTCTTGGAATATTCAGCACATAAACAATTTCATCCCTCCAGAGGCAAGAAATCACATCCTATCAATCCCTTTTTAGATGTTTCTGCAATGTGACAAGCTTATTTGGCACCTTAACCATGATAGGTGTTTCTTGATCAACTCGAAAATAAGGTGGAGATGGAAGTTATGAATCGTAGTTACCTGTCTTCCAATAATGTTCCAGGAAACATATGGAAACAAATTTTGAAGGTCACTTTACCTAAATGCAAGCACTTTGCATGGAGAGCCTACAACGATGCCCTTTTGGTGAAGAAAACCTGTTGATTTTAAAGAGGCTAGGATGGACCCCCTGTGCCCAAGATGTGGGAATTATTCATCATCAATTACACACGCGCAGCTCTCGTGTGAGGAGGTTAAAAGAATTTGATTTGCCTTGCCTCTATCCATTAGAATTGAGGTCGAGGAGGAGTCCCAATTTGTTTCTTGGCTTAGTAACTTCATCTAGTTCCTGATGGTAATAATTCTGCCACTGTGCTTGAGATCCTCTATAACATTTGGAGTAGTAGGAACATGCAGATCTTCCAAAACAAGCAAACAACAGTGCCACAACTTCTTGCCAGAGCTCTCTTGATGCACTCCACTTGTGACATCCAACCAACAACATCTCAGTCCAATGTGAAACCTTGGAAGCCGCCACCAGAGATCACTTACAAAGCAAATTTTGACATCTTGTTCAAGCTGGAAAGGGCACAGGGATGAAGGCCATCTTTCAGGACTGTCATGGGCAGGTACTAGCAGTAGCTACTTGTGTGAATCACCAATGTTTTGCTCCGAAAATTGCATAAGTGATGGATTTCAGATGGATTATTCAGCTAGTTCAACAACTCTCTCTCCGAAACTTCCTTTTTGAGACTGATTGCCAAGAACTCTCTCTAGCTTGGAAGGACGCAAGTGTGTATAAATGTACATACTTTGATGCTATTCTTCAGGATTGTAAGTATCTTGGGATATAAAACAAATTCAAGCCATGTTCACACTAGAAGGACGGGAAACATTATTGCGGACCGTCTAGCTAGAATTGCATTTTCTTATGCGGATTTAGTCTGGATTGAGCATTTTTCCTCATAGATTCTCTCTTTTGTAACCCACTAACAGAGGACTGTTACAACCTGTAGTTCCATTTCTTAATTTATCATAGTCTTAACTTAAAAAAAATATAACCGAGTTTCCTTTACTAGAATCTGTACCGTTTTCAAGTTTTCACACTTTCACTTTACCTTGTTTATTTCTTAATTGCGTTTATGATTGTTTTTCTTCAGCAGTTGAACATGGGTTAAAGGAAATCGGCTCTGCTATCTGCTAACTGTAACACCCCGTATGCATCCGGTGTATTAACAATTACTTAATCAGATAAGCACAGTAATTAACTTTCATAAAAACCCGCGGAAGCGATAACAAAACCTTATTTCTTGATTCATTATGTATGGTACGTTATCCACAAAAATCATAAAATGCCATAACCACCACTAGCCCCTCAGATCCAGATAACATAAAGACAGATAACCAAGTAATCCAACAGATATAGCAGGAGAAACATAACTACATAACTTAAGCTAGTTATGTACAATACATCATCATCCACAGAGCCACTCCTGTGGTTATACAAAAGAATAAGCACCATGTGCCTCGATCTCAAAGATCTCATCCTCACACGAGGGCATACAAAACATATAAAATCCATATACATAACAAATCCAAAACATATGCGCACACACACACATCTTCCCTCACAGGGGTACAAAATACATTAAAACCAAAACAAAGGAGCCTCCATGCTCTGAAAGTACTGCCAAGCAGCTACACAGGAACTGTCTCTACTGGGGCCTCTCTCGCCCTGAGACCTATCATCTCTGTCAGATGAATCACCTGCAAAAACATAATCCCCACACGGGGTGAGATACACATGTCAGTAAGCTCAGGGCTCTTTGAGGCTTCTCCTCTTCCTTGGCTCACTTCCATGACACACAACATCAAAGGCATCACAATCACTAGGCCTCCCAACCCTCACAACAATACATAGCCATCATCTAGCTCTAATGTATATCCGCGGTACCACGCCGCCACAAGATGCATCATCATCAACATCTGGGACTCTTAGTCCCCAGTGTGAGACCGGAACTCACACCTGTGCCATCCCATCGGAAGCTACCCGTTTACACATGGATGCACGTATATGGCACCTCCGAGAATAGGCTTCAATTGCGATGGGACCACCTATCTCTTGGTCTTAAGGGATCATCATCACCCTTTACGTGAGCAAACCAAACTAGGAGTTGCGCTCTACTCCTAGGGAGGTCCATATCTATCTAACTGGCCAGAAGATCTATTCAACAGATAACCATCCACACAATCATAGAATCATGCATACATATTATCATGAGAAAACTGTA
>CM023956.1:11828730-11894334 GCA_013407115.1 Glycine latifolia | reverse complement strand
GGATTTATGAAGTACCAAGGTAGGAACCCGAACAAGGTCGGATAAGGGCGGACGAGGGCGGAACCTAGGATTTATGAAGTACCAAGGTAGGAACCCGAACAAGGTCGGATAAGGTCGGACGAGGGTGGGACCTTGGATTTATGAAGTACCAAGGTAGGAACCCGAACGAGGTCAAATGAGGGCGGAACCTTGGATTTTATATAAAGTGCCGAGGACGGGCCCCAACACTATGTAATCGATTACATAAGCGTTTGTAATCGATTAAGACAGACAACACTTGCTTGATACAACAGGTAAGACTGTTGATGGTATTGATACCATAAACCTGTACAAGGTTGTCTGGGTTACGGATGCCAAGTTGTACATGGTAGGCTTTTGGTGGGTGATCTGAACCCGACAGCGAGTGTGTAAGATTACTAAGCTAGATTTTTTACATCTGGTACTATTGGGGCGTGATACATGCGCTAGGGCCATTTAAATAGACCACTTTTCCACATTTTGACGCAAACATTATCGTCTTCGTCCTATCTCCATTTTCTCCATTTTCAAGGGAGTGAAATTTCTTAACCACTCACCTTTAACCAAAACCCTTTGCATGCAACTGGAAAGTTGAAAGGAACCACCCCATAGCTAGATTCCAACCTTGGTTTCTTCTGAAAACCACCAGATGGAGAGATCGTCTTCTCCAAGAACTCTCACAGAGTTCGACTTTGAGGGAAATAAGGCATTTTAAGGACATTCGAGCTTGGAGGAGCTACCCTCTAGCCTTCCTGGACGTTGTAGAGGTAAACACTCCTATTTTACCGATCATTTTGAGATTCTATTTTTGAGATGTATTATGACCTTTTTAGTTAGAGCTAAAACTAGGCTTGGGTCCTTTGAAAAAGAATGGTGTTTCTTTTCATGCAATGGTTAATGACCATTATGGACTGCTTGCATGCAATGGTTGATAACCTTTTTGTTTTCTTGCATGCTTTTGCAGAGTGTGATATAGAGGATATAGGTGGTTGTAACCACGAGGCTGAGAGAGCCAGTATAACACTTAGAGCAGGTAAGCTCTCTGTTCTTGGGAGTTTTTCCCTTGACTGTGTTCCACCATACTCCGAGGGAGTGATGGTTATTGTATGTCATGATGCATGTAGTATTGAAATTGTGTGTTACTTCCTTTTTATTGAGAACATGTATATGATGTACACTGTGATGATGTGTTGTATGATTGATGAGATTCTCTGACCAGTAGAATGGACTAAATATGGACTTCCCTTAGAGCCAAAGTCATGTGGAACAACTCTAAGTAGTCAATATATGTATATAAAATAAAACCTGAGAGGAATGTGCCCTTAAGTGGATGATCTTCTCTCGGAAGAGACATATATGTTCGAGTAAGTCTTGAGGGAATGTGCCCTTCAGTGGATGATCTTCCTCAGGCAATAATACGTGGATTCCTGAGAGAATGTGCCCTTAAATGGATGATCTTTCTCAGGCAATGTTATATATGTACATACGTATGAGTAAGTCCTGGGAGAATGTGCCCTTAAGTGGATGATCTTTCTCAGGCAATGCGATGTATATATATATGTTGCATCTGTATTGTGATATACATATGATGTATTTTATGATAGCCGGGATGACTAGATTATGTGATGCAAATTTTTATGCTATGAATCGTGGAAGTGAACCAGGGGGAGGTGAGACCTCCAAGGACCCTGAGTTTACTGAGATTGTATCTCACCCCGGTTGGGGATTATATGTCTTTGCAGGCGATGATCAGTGAGTGGATGATGGATCCCGGGGCAAGAGGCCTGGGTAGGGATACGGTTCGATGGATCCTGGGACAAGGGGCCTAGCCGAGATGGGGTTCTATGTGAACCTTAGGTAGTTTTTTTTTTTTTTTGAGCATGTTGGCTCATTATTTTGTATCTGCATGCATTTTGTAACCCGGCCCTGAAGAGAAGACGCACAATTGATGTGTACACGTTGTGTTTTCCTTGTTTCTTGGGTGTTCACCATACTTAATGTTGAGTTAGTATTACTATGAATGTCTGATGACGTCATATTTTTTTATTAGTTGCTTCCGAATTAATTATCTTTAATTAATTGCTACGCTTAACGACCATAAATGAATGTTAATGAACCTGATGTATACGGAGCGTTACAGATTACTTAGTCTTGGGGTTGAATAGTTAATTAAGTTCATTTTCCTAATTTCATGTAATTTTCATTTTTATTTTTTAGGGGATAAGTTCAAATGTCTTTTGATGTTTCCTAGGTCAAAATTAAGTGTTTTTTTTAGCTTCCTAAGTCATTATGGCAATTAGTAGGTTACTGGGAAGTAATTTTTTTGCTGAAAATAAAAGCTTAGTTAAAAAAATTGTAATTAAGGCCATCCTAGTGGAATTGTTTGAGGATTTACTACATGTGCATCAAGGGTTGCTATGCTTAGCCTATAAATAGGAACCTCATCTAAGTTTCAAAAGGAGAATACTTAGATTAATCAAATTTGAGTGTTTCTTTTTGTGAAAGCTTTCCTTTTGTTTTTAGGTTAAAAACTTTACATTTTTTCCAATAGGTCGTATTTAGGATCACACTTTCTTTTATAACTTTGGTTTTGCCAACAAGTCACGGTTAGAGTCAAGTTCATATTTCTATCCTTTGTTTGTTATCAAGATGATCTGTTAGTAGATTCGTATCAGTTGTTGAGATGGGATTTTCCCATTCCAAGGCATTGATAATCAAGATGTAGACCAACAATGGAGGGTAGCAACCAAGGTTGTCAAATTCGATAGTCTACATAGACTCGTGGGAGTTCCGTAGATTCTACTCATAGACTCGTAAGAGTCTATTTGAAACAAAAATAATAGTAAATTACTTATAAATATCATACCAATCCACTTTTACTCATTATAACAAACTAATAACAGAGAACAAAGAGGAAAGAATGATACAAAATAATAAAACATATATGAATAATGTTCAATTTATCTATATTGATGTGATACAAAATATAAAGCATTGGCCTCCAATCCCTCCATTCATATTGCATTTTGGACAAAAAGATAGGACAAGATTGAAAACCAATGAGGCATTGACAATACCAAAAAGGCAGCAAAACTAAAAATTTAGCAAGAACCTAAAAATGATGGAATAACATACACGAATACACAACAACATTGATCAAGGCAGTTCAAAATCTAAAACATAAGGTAAGAGAACTTCTGCTTTGCAATTCAAAATCTAAAACATAGGGAAATGTAGTTCAAAATCTAAACCAAGGGAAAGGCACTTTCACACTGTGAAAGATAGAAAGAGAACTTTCGCTTCGCAGTTCGCATCGTCATCGACTCATCCCTGCCACTATGCAGACGCAGGCGCACCTTGCCTAAGGGCTAAGGCCTTCGCTTTTGCAGTAGCACGACTCGCATCGAGTAAGGAAGAAATAGTCGAACGCAAAGCAAGGAGGGCGAGGAGGAACGACTTGCACAGAGTCAAGAAGAACCAAGGAAGAAACAACAAAACATGAAGTGAGGAGAGCCAGGAACACGAAGCGAGGAGAGCGAGGAACAGAAGCAGCATAGAGCAGACACAGGGTGAGGAAGAAGAATGAAAAATGAGTGATACTAAACAACGTCATTTTCCCTTTTAACAAACTTGTGAAATCGGATCAGACTCACGATTCTACTCTGAATTGCACGAGTCTACACAGACTTGAATGAGTCCACTCTGATTCGAGTCTACCTACAACTTCACTCGTAAAGACTCAGTAGAATCGTAAAATTACAAGATTCTACATTTTGTGATTTGTGACCTTTCCTACTCTGTTGGGCTCTCAAAATCAAACAATGAATCTCCACCATCATCTGCCGCAAGCTTCTCTTGCTATGCCACCAGCGCTGACCGCTAGCTCTTTCCATTTCTTAGTGACCTTAAGGATTGCTTGTACATTCTTTTAGCAAGTCTATGTTTACACTTTTGGAAATTGGGATTGCAGCTACAATGTTACATTATAGCAATTTCAATTGGCCATAGCTATTTCCGTTCAGTTGGGTTACAAAATGTAAAGAGAGATAAACCACAAACATAAGAGAAAATAATAAAAATTAAAATTTAACTGAAATATGATAATTCTTAAGATCTTGATATTGAGATTTTATTTGAAGAATTAAGTCTTTAAAGAGGTTTTAACAATTGAATCAAAAATTAAACTTCGTAATATTGTTTTCTTTGAAGTCATTTAATTATTTTCCTAATATATGTACAATTTATAAAATAATATTAATTATTCATGTTAAAGTATAGGTAAAATAGTCTTTTGATTTCTATTGAATTTGTTTATAGAATGTTGATTATGAATTTATTATTAATGATTTTACAACAAAAATGATGCAAGGATAATATTCAAATGACTACAAAGATATAAAATTTTTAATAAATTTAGGTCAATAAAAGTACCTGAACCGACCCTATGAATATAATTTGCTTAAATGTAATAGTTGCTTTGTATGGAGTGGATTTGGTAATATAATACTGGTACCTGTATCCACTCTTATTAAATTTGCAACCAATGTATAATTTCATATTCATCTCCAATTACCCTACACATGCATATTTGTAAATATTATGCGAGTGTTCATAAAGTTTGCATAAAATTGTCATCTCACGGTGTCATTATTCTACTGAACACATCCTTCGTGATTGATTTCATTCTAGAATCACGTGGAACATCTTGGTGAATAACCAAACCATGTTCAACTGTCTACCCTTCAATGTGATAAGGTCACTAGCCAACAGATCATGCCCTCTAACTTTTATGGTCATTTGGTGGAATGGAAGGAAAAACTTGTCACTAGCCAACAGATCATGATGATCATTTGCATGGAAGGAAAATAAACAAAGAATGACAAAGCTTAAAATTTGAATATATTGGAAAAAATATAGAAAACAAAAAAAAATCCATTTTTTTCTCTTATTTTTTTCTAACTAAACTGAAAAAAATTCATACATCATATTTTTTTTCTTTCCTTTTATTTTTTTCTCTACCAAATGAACCATTAAAAAATCTCAATGCTATTGCATGTTTTGAGGAACTTCATTTTTCGAAACTGTGCAGTGCGGCAGAGAAGGCCTACCAATTGGTTTTTCTGTATTCCATTTCAAGAAGGTTATATGTAAGGCATTAAGGTGAGCTCATGAGCTCTCTCATCCTTTGAGTCCTTACACTCACCTAAATAAATAAAACTTATAATTATTATTCATTAATTAAAGGATAAATATTCGTCATTTTAATTTTTAAAAGTGTGAGATAACGACAATGAAAATTTAAATTTAATTTTTGAATATATAAAAAGTATGATAAATTAATCTGTCATTAAATTTGTAAAATTATTTTATTATTAAATTATAATATTTAAATATCAATGTAATAATAAATTATATTTTTATAAGTAATTTAACATTAAATTACAAAATTTAAGGATTAATTTATTATTATATTACTCGCATGATTAATCTATTACTTTTTTACATATTCGAAGATTATAATTAGTTTTTTTATTTTTATCAATTAATTTATCATCATTTCATTATTTTGGAGCCTTAATTAAACATGACGATGTTCCAAATGTAATCAAAGAGGCTAGGCGAAAGAAATGGGTAAAAAGGAAAAAGAAAAGAAAGTTGAGAAGCGACAATAACGATACCCAGTGCAGCTAGACAATTGCTAGTGGAAGCAGATATTCAGTTCCTGCAAAGATGTTTCAATTATGACGCATCTGTAATATCTATCAGCATCAACGTACTTTAATGATAAAAATAAGCATTCTTTATACTAACGAAATACAGGTGTGATATGTGTCTTCGTATTTTCATTATATTAAATTTAATATTTGTGTAATTTTTATTGTTTTACAATTGATATATTTCATATTTGAATAGATGTAAATATTAGCTTGAGATAAATTATTATTTTTAATTTAATATATTTTATTGTGCTATTGTGTTTTGTTAAGTTAAATTTAATATATTATAATAATTTTTCTTATTATATATTGTAATTATATAATAGTAGAACTACTTGATAAAATAAATTATTAAAAATTAATTACTAAATTACAATGTGAAATTAGATGTTATAAATAAGAACAAAAGAAGTATATTTTTATGTTTCTATTATTTATCATCATTTATAATAAAAATTATAAATAAATAATGTAACTGTATGTATATATTTTTTCTAACTCAATAAATTTTATTATAAATATTCCATATTACTTTTTAAAAATTGTTTCTCTAATGTTAGTTTTTTATTTTATTATTTAATTTTTGGTACTTCTTTTTCTTTTTTATATTTTTAAACCTCATTTTTTCATATATTTTTAAAAAAATAACATAAATTACTAAATTAGTTTAGTACACATGAAACATTGGATGAATTTGAATATGATTAATATTTTAAAGATACAAAATAACATAAATTTCTAAAAATTACTAAATATCATTGTGTGAGAGGATCTCAAACTCGCGTATATCTATTTGTTTGAAAGTTTGCCAAAAGAGGATGTGAGTTGAGCTCCCTTGATCTACAAGGGTCTTTTGACGATGTGGTTGGCTATCTCCATGCTAATCACCATTAGGTCATCCTACACCGGGTCAATTGTCTTATAGTTCTCGATTGTGAAGGTTATGGGCGACGTGTTCGGCACCGAACCTACTGAAGGTATCTTTTTCGTGCGAAGGCAGTGGCCCAACCCCCAGCAAAGCCTCCAACTATAGTGTTTATGACTCGCCTTGGTTAATCAAGGGGTCTCTCTTCCCTCTCCCTGGATCGACTTCGGCTTCTTTGTCTTTCTGACTATCCTACATGTTCTCGATTTCTTCTCTAATTGGACTTGGGTCTGTTTCTTCCCTCGGGCCTAGCGACTATGCCCTATGGATGAATTCCTTCAGGTGGCTAATAAACTCCTTTGTCTTGTCTTTCAAAGCACTATACTCCTCTATTAAGTGGTTGCGGTTACGGTTATACCGACAGTGCTTCGAGTGGTCCACAAAAAAACCCTTGGTGGGGGTGTTGGTTCTCTTGGGCATAGCCAAAATGTTGATAGCCAATGCCTAATCCAAAATATGGGATTTGTTGATGGTAAGAGGAGTGTACAGAGTGAACCGTAGCTCTCGCGGTGGTCGATCCCTCCTCCCTTCATCATAGACCTTGTTGGAGTTGGGCCTGTCATTATCTTTCCTAATCGACATGGCATCGACCTGTACCTAGTTTCGGTTTAGGCCAACTCCTCCATCTACATGTATTTGGCTACTCTCGTTTGTAATTCATCAAGATCAGATTCCGGTTTGTTGCATAAGTTATCGACAAAGGGCCTTGGCTGAAATGCTGTTATCAAGTGGTGCATAGCCACTACTGGGTCTAGGTTTCAGATATTTAATGTAACCTTTCCAAAACACTCCATGAAAGTCCGTAAGGGCTCATTCTTCTCCTTCAGTATGTTGATTAGGGCCACAAATGTTAGGTGGTGCGGTTAGCTTATTGCAAAATGTGTCCCAAAGTGGGGCACTAAGGTGTCGAACGAGTCCACGAAGTTACGAGGTAGTCGTGCGAGGATCACGTCCTCTATAACGTAAACGTCCAAGTGCTCGTCAAGATTTGTAGTGCCATCGCAGTTATCAATAGTTAAGTTCTTCGAATTGGAGGGAAGAGTTGCCTTCATAATGCTAGGGACGAAAGGGTTCTTGAATTGTAATAGTTGTCTTCCCAGGGTGATGTAGATCGAGGGAATAACGTCCAAATGCAAACTTAGATTAGTTGCTTTGGGTACGCCTGTGGCGGTTGATTCAACCTGCCCTTCTTCCGACAGGTTAGCCCCAGGTTGCAGGGACCTATGTGCTTCCCAAAGGTGGGCATTCTCACACCGAAGGGCCACAATTTCCTCAGCATGGTGTTTCTACATCTCAGAGACCTGAGCCTGTAGTCTTCTAACTATTGAAGATAGGTTGGTCTAATCTTCTATATTGACATCTTCGTTGTGGTGTTTGTTAGTCAGTTGCTCCATTGCGGAAATATTCGTTCTAGTTCTGGTTATAGCCATAAATTCTGGGGTCGGGATATATGTTACTCGGCCCTATGGTGGGCACCAAAATGTTCCTACCACAAATGGAGCAGGTCCTTGTCCTTCTGCAGAAGGGTCTCCTACTATGCCAAAGGGTCCTCTGTTTGATGTTCCTTGCCGAAGTCCTGAGAGTGAGTGTTCGACAAAACGAAGAGGGGATACCTGCAAAAGGAACTCCAACGCTCAAGTGAGGGTTTGACTAAGAACTATTAATGATATGTAGTGAGTAGGTGAGAATGAATCGGTCCTTTACCAGGGGGTCTACCCCTTTTTATTTTAACCTTGCTGAGCCTGTGGTTTGTGGGTCTGTCACATGATGATTACTAGTTGAGTAATACTCCTCCTAATCATGCTTACCTACTTCTAATTGAGTGATTTCCCTTATGCAGATTTAGCAATGATAATCATGGTCAAATGGTGCTCATTGCTCGCCATGTTGAGGGCCGAAATGTACTGTTCGACATATGTGACTACATCGCCAAAGGGTGTATGCAGTTTATGCGTGCCAAATGTCCCTTCAACCTAACCATGTACTTTATCTGGTATAGCTTAAGTGAAGAAAATCTCTACACATTGACTTGTCAAGTATGATTCTACTTATGAAGGCACATTGGTATCATTGTCCTTATGAACCAGCTCTTAATGATTTTTGCTAATAAAATGAGTTGTTCATATTAGAGCTTAATTTGTTTTTGTTTGTTGTCTTTTTATATTTCTCATGTATAAAAAGAACATAAAATAAAAATTTATAATTATTTTTTATTTGTTTTCAAAAGCTATTTTGCAATATCTTTAAAATCATATCATTAACCAATTGAATTGCATCACACACTATCTATCTTACCTACACCCTACTTATGTATTAACTGGATAAATTATATATATCTATCTATATATATATATATATATTATAAATGTATTATCTTTCCTATACAATGCAAATAAAAACTTACTGGTGATAATGAAAATAAAATAAAATAACGTATATTAATAATATTCTTTAAAATATGATTCATCTTTTTTTATACAAATCGCATCTGTGATAGGTTAGCATATCCACGCCATCTACAGTTAAATTTAATTAAATATCCTATCATAACAGCTATTTCACCCATGATAAAGTTGAAAAGCTTTATCCATGTTAATCATTAAAAGTATTAAATATTTTAATATTTTATATAAAATAATAATTTCAGTTTTTATTTAATACTTTTCACTTTTAACTTTTCAAACATTATCTCTCTAGTTGGTAGAGCGAAAGAAAACGATAATACCCAAAAAAATAAAATTTAAATCCAAGACAAAATGGAACAATTTTTTTTAAAGCAACTTTTATCTTCCTTTTTTTATTTATTTTTCATCCAACCAAAAAAAAAACATATTTGCTTGATTATTTATGTTTTCTCTCTTTATTTTTCTTCCCTGTAGTCCAAAGCCACTTTAAGCGAGCACACCTTTTATATTCATTCTTCAATCATATACTTCATATAGATAATTGTTGGAACCAGCTGGCTAGCTACCAAATAAAAAAAGACCTTCATAATTTAAATAAAGTGGCATCAAGTCTTCGTCAGTCCTTCTTCTGACCAACATAAAAGCACAAACTTACACACACATATCCCAAGCACACACATGGATCGAGTAAGGTGCAGCTATTATTGAGGAGATTAATTAGTGGGGTCAGCCAAATTTTTCAGAAAAAAAATAATTCTCAACAAAAGGAATAAATATTTTGCACCTATACAAAAAAAATACAAGACATTAAATATCTCTAATTTAAAATTATATCAAACTTGTTCATTTTATCAATTTACAAAAAAAAAAAAAAACAAACAAACTAGTATTTTATGTGTAAGTGTACAGTAGATCGATATTCTATTCTAGAAGTTTGAATAATTATCGATTAACAGTGTTATATGCAAACTACTGTACTTCCAACTTCTATTGTGAGGAGGCGAACTTACACAGAAACTTCATCTAATTAGATTTGCTTCCCTGAAGACTAAGGAGGGTTGGGATTTAAAGATCTTAAAACCTAAGCGTATTACATGATGAAAACTTGCATAACAACTTCTTGCTCACTCTCCAAAAATTATATTATGGTGTTGTCATACGCAATATTATAATACTGCTTGTGGCTTGGGAGGGATCGATCCAAATATCCTTGTTCAAGTGTACATGTGCCTCAAAATGTATATCTATACACAATTAATTTGAAATGTATATCTAACTCACTTAAAAAAGATGATTATTAACAACACTATAGTAAATAATTGATAAGTAAGAAATGTCTAAGTTATCTATCCATTAATTTTTATTTTAAGAATATTATTTAACCCCATTTTTATTTTACTAGAAGTAAGACAAATTGATAATACTTTAATGCTTCATACACTACTAAAAAAGCTTCTGTTTAGTACACATGCTCAATGAAGATTGTCTCAAAATCGATGTCATTTTAAAATCGGTGACAATTTTGTAAATAGAGCTAACATTCCAACGACAGTTTTTGCGAAAACGAAGTTGAAATGTCAAAATGACGACGGTTTCTATAAAAATTATTGTCGTTTTCGATAATTCAAATACGATTTTGTGAAAATCGTCTTTGAAGGTGGCCAATTTTTATTGAACTCGTGCCCTAGCCTGCCTGTCTCACTCCGTTCACTCCAACACCATCAACCTCTTTGGTCCCCTCTCATTACGTCTGTTCACTTTGCCTATGGCAGCGCCGCCATCTTCGCTTTGTCACCGTTGAAGCCACCATCATTGTCGTGGGGGTTGTGAGGCCATATTGCTGTAGTGTATTTGGTATGCGTCTAGTTCCATTTTGTTGGTTTGTTTATATACTCTCATTCTGTATGTAGAGAAGGTTTTCTGTATTGTCATTGAATGAAGCTTAAAATAGCTAGAAATTCATGTGTTTTTGTGAGAAATAATGAAATTGAATAATGACAATGAAACTATCAATTAACCCAAGCTTCGATTTATTATTTTGTAAGAAACAATAAATAGTAATTTGAACTTTTTGATTCAACTTATGTTTAGAATCTCTTCCATATTTTAGTTTATCAAATCTTCATCTTACAACTCATTCTTACTATCTTCATCTTTAGCTCAATCAAAATATAGATGTTCACAGATCTTTTAGCTCATCCCTAGTTGCTAAAGCATCACAAATCAGTCTTGATGTCAAAGAAGATCATCAAGAAAAAATTGAGATGTAGACACTAAACCCAAGTCAAGGTACATAATAACATTAATACATTTTTTTTTTTGCAGAGCAAAACACTTATTTATTAATTTAGATTAAGTACTTGGCACAAGGAATGTCAAGACAAGTGCTTGTACAAAAGTATTACATCTTGTGGAATAATAAAAGCATAAACAATACAAGTTTAATATCACTCATAATATAGTTGCGCGCTTCATCATGTATCATCATTCCCTTTGCTGCAAATTTACTTGCATAGACCGATGCAGTTAACAATATCAATGGATCACACATAAAGTGATTTTCTAAATCCACTTTCTATTTTCTCAAATCATGGACTTCCTTTGGTAAAGTGGTAAATTTCTCAATATGCATCTAACTTGGCCTTTTAAAGTCTTGTTCACAAATATGAGTCTTTGTGCTTCTTCATGTAACTCTTTGAATGCATCAAGTAATTTGTCATAGTTCATGTTAGATTTGAAAAAAAAAAGTCACTTACATTGCTTTTGGTCTCATCCTCATCAATGTTGGTCATGAGAAACAAGTTTGCTTCTTCTTTCTCACTTGAGTATGTTCTTCTCTTCTTAAATGGATTATTTTGCTTATTATCACCTCCTTGTTGTTTCTTAAGATAGGTTGGACAATCTAATTTTATGTGACTTTTCTTCCCACACTCAAAGCATGTGTATGTTGTGAGAGTGGAGTCATTTTTCTTTGTGCTCTTCTTTTGAAAGTTCCCTTTGTCTCTTCCTTTCTTCTTCATAAACTTATAGAACTTAACAAACAATTTCATATTTTCCTTATCTAAATTTTTCAAAGGGTCTTCATCATTAGCTTAATGATGTGAAATGCTTGTCTTTAAGGCTAATCCCTTCTTTTTCTTGTCAACTTCTTCTTCATCCTTGAGTCTCCCAAGCTCTAACTCATATTCTTTTAGCTTGCCAAAAAGTGTAGCTACAATCATTATAGTTAAATATTTAGATTATGATATCGCTGTACTTTTGGTTACCAAATTCTAAGAGGCTTTTTAGAACTTTTACATTAAGCTCCTATCTTTTAAATGTTTTTCCAAGAGCCAACAAATGATTAACCACATGTGTAAAATGCTTTTGCACATCAGAAATTCTTTCTCCCTTCAACATTTTAAATATTTCATATTCTTGAATGATAGTGTTTTTTTCTTGACCTCTTGACTTCTGTAGTACCTTCATGAGTCACTTCTAAGATTTCCCAAATTTCTTTGGCATTTGCACATTAAGAAGCACGATAAAACTCATCAAGCGTTAATGTGGAGGCAAGAATATTTTTAGTTCTAACATTATATTTAGCACATATATTTTCTTCCAGTGCCCAAGAGTTAATGTCTTTTTCTACCTTCCCATCAACAACAACTTTAGGAATGTAAGGACCATTTACAACAGCATCCCATACTCCTCTATCAATGAATTCAAGGAAAATTCGTATGCATACTTTCCAAAATGGATAGTTTTATGCGGTAAAAAGAAAGGGTCGGTTTATAGAAGCACCTTCCATAAAGGTTTGATAATTTCTAAGCATTTTGAGAATAATTTTCGAAAACTGTTTGAATGACTCTAAAATAAAGCTATGGTCACCAATTATTATAAATAATGGCAAATGAAACCACAGATTAAGAGGGGTGAATTGATTTTGAAACAATTTAGATCTCAATCAAAGTTTTTTGCAAAACATTTTTCCTTTAATTAAATTAATCCAAGAGAGTAAGATGTGTTGTAAACACCTTTATGTTTTCTTTTAACACAGATTATAGTTTAAACAAAGATACCAAGCAGATATAAAGAAACCAAGTGTTAAGAACCTTAACCAATAAGCAATAAAGAGTTGAAGCAATAGACAAAAACTACACATGTAATTTATATTGGTTCAATTTCTAGGAAATCTACATCCGATTGAACCATAGTAACCCACTAGGATCTTTCCACTATAATCTTTGAGTTACAACCAAATTCACTAGAAAATGCACACCACAAATGCCTAAACTCTTTAAAACCTATCAAGAACTAAACCTACATGTAGAAAACCACTACATGCACACAATTGAGAAACCTACTCAATGAAAATGAAAATTAGAAGCGTGGATTAAGGAAAGATTTCATCTGATATGTGAAAGATGTGAAAGTTTGAAAAAATTTTCTTTATGGTATCAACTTCCCTTCACAATCTTTTGCAAAGATCCATTGCACCCAATGTAAAATGATGCTTCCAAATAAGGATCAAAATGGTGATGACACTCAAAGGTTCTAAAAATCTTTCTCAATGAAAATCGTAGTGTAAAATATAAGAGAAAAATTGTCACACTTGAAGTCCTTTGTAAAAACTCATTTTTATAGCCTCGGAATAGATATAGTCGATTGTCCCCTGATAAGTACCATATTTTAGTTTTTTTTAGGATCATAATGTTAGCACTTATCTTTTGATTTTGATAGTTTTTCTTAGAAACTTCCCTTAATTCTAGTTGTTTTATATGTTGTACATTTATAAGTGTTATTGTTTATAATATAGAAGATTCATCCATGCCTCTCTTATGTCTTGATGGTCATTTTTTGGAAAAATAATTAGAGTCAAGCTTATGAGTGACAAGGGTAATTTTGAAGAGGTGAAGTCCTCTGTCACTCACTTGGGCTAGCCTTCATGTAGAACAGGGGAGTTTCAGGGTGATGAACTTTCCTGGGCAAGACATAGCTTGCTTAGGTGAGTGACATTCCTTCAGCTTGAAGATATCTACTCGCTCGAGCGAGTGGATATTGCCTGGGCGAGTTTTACTGCCACTGACTTGACAAAAGTTTGAACAGAAGTTAAAAGTGAGGAGAATGGCAGAAACAAGAAGAAGAGGTTCCCAAATAGCGAAAGAAAAAGAGAGAATAGAGAAAAAAACCAAGTTGGAGCTGCAAAGATTGACATCGAAGTAATTGTGGATTCCATCCTTTATCATTTCATTTGTTGATCTTGTAATCAATACCATGACTAGTTTCTCCATTAGATTGGATGTAATCTTCATACCCTGATGTATTTATTTTGAGCGAATATATATACATATATATATACACACACACACACACACACACATAAGGGTTGCGTCCCTTAATTTTCAGATAAGTTTTTGGATTCAGAGAGTTCTCCCTAGGTATATCTCTAAGTTGCAATTTTTTTGTAATCTTTATTTTTGAGAAATAAAATCTTGTTTTCTCATTTTGCATTTCTCATTTGCATGTTTATTTTCTGTAACTGAATATTTCTCTTCTTATCCACTCTCTCTCATCTCGATGGCTTGTCGCACTTGAGAGTTTAATTTTATATATGCTTTAAGTCTTACTTTTGAGTTTTGTTATTGATTAACAATACTCTTTTCAAATTTCTTAAGAGTTTCTTTTATGTTAAACTTACTATTGATTAACAAATTGTTTGATCTAGAAGAAGAAGATGGTTCATTAAAAGATTGTTTAAGTTTTAACAAAAGATTGTTCTTCTCTTTAGGATCAGAAATTGAATTAATCACCTCAAAAAGAAGATCTTGCTCTCGGGTAAGGACATTGATTGGGAAGAAGAATGATAGTCTTCATCAGTCGAAGATAAATCATCCTCTTGAATTTGATTCAGGTTTTCTGAAGATTGATCCTCAGAAGACTCGTTATCAGATTCTTCTTCAGAGGAGGACTCTACTAAGAGTTGATTAATTTGTTCTTCAACAGAGGGTTCTAGGTTAAGGTTCCTAAGTTTCTTCTTAAGCTTGCAATACTGACTTTTGTGGCAGGGTTTACCACAAGTCCAACAAACTACATGTTTCTTAGGAATATTAACCTTATCAAAGGGAGGTTGGGTTTGGAATTCTCTCCTAAGCTTCCTAGGCGGAGTTCTGGACTTATGGCAATGATAGACAGATTTCTTGGGTTTCTGTCGTTCAGGATTATGGTTATGCTTCTTGGGGTTCCTAGGCTTGGAACAAGGAAGACCAAATTGCTCACAAAAACTGCCTAAATCTCTGTGACTTTGAGCCTTTTCTTTGGCAAGCTGATACTGGATTTTATCATCTTGACAGATCTTTAAGGCTACCTTCTGGATATAAGTAATAAGCTGACCATAACTTAGTTACTTATAAGGGATCTCATTGTTGGGGTGCTGACTACAGATTTTATCCTTAACCTTATCTGTAACACCCTGAAATTTTGAGTTGTTAAGTTTGATGTTTGATGTGTGTTATGTTGCTTGATTAATTGATTTAATTGGTAATTGCTATTTTGAGTGCTCTTGCCTTGGTATGCGTGTTAGTGGATATTAGGTTTGTTGACTTGTGGTTGCCGTGCATGCACGAAAGGAAGACATGCCTTGTCAGCTGGGTATTTAAGCAGCAGAGTGTGTAGCGGAAGCGTGTTTTTTTTCCTTTATTCTTCTTTGCGCTTTCTCTCATTTTCTCTCTAAGCTTACCCACATCCAGAAACCTTTCTTCCTTAACCCCTCTGTGTCACCTTTAACCCTGAGGACCACCGTAGCTGCCACGAAACCCCCCTGTGTCAAAAGGAACCTCGTGACTGGAGCGGAAGTCGTAGACGACCCTTCGTGAAGTTCAAGGAGAACAGAGCCCTACTCTTGCTTTCACGCTTCAGAAGATAGTGTTTCAGCACCACTAGACTATACGAAGAACTCCGGGTTAGGTAAGGGGAGTTTATTATGTTAATAATAGCTTTAGATACCATAGTTGGGGATCAGGGAGGTTGATGGTGTTTTGTGGGGGAGTTGATGTTGTAAGAACTCCCCGAGTGTGCATGTGAAGTTGGCATTTTGATGCTGAAAACTCCCAAGACACTTTTTATTAGTGTTTGTGGAGGTGCCAGATACTGGGTTGGATATGTTGAGCTGAAATCTTTCCGTAGCATGTATACATACATGCAAGACATGACTCTTAGTAGTCCTTGTTGGCATATGTCAATATCCTGGGTTCCTTACCTGGGGTTGTTCCCTTAGAGCTGTTGAGCTCACTTCCTTTTCTCTAGATATCCCGGATTCCTTACCTGGGGTTGGATAGTTTCTTCTTTAGAGCTGCTGAGCTCAAGTTCTTTATAAAAGAGCCATCGGGTTCCCTAACTTGGATGAGCTTATGCTTTTTCGGTATAAGAGCCATCGGGTTCCCTAACTCAGATGAGCTCATGCTTTCTCGGTATAAGATCCATCAGGTTCCCTAACTCAGATGAGCTCATGTCTTCTTGACAAAAGAGCCACCGGGTTCCCTTACTCGATTGAGCTCGTGTCCTTTTCTTTTGAATTGACAGGGTTCCTTTCCCGTGCATGTCCTTTCCCTTAGAGCTATTAAGCTTGTTCCCTTTTCTATAGAGATATCGGGTTTCTTTCCCTAAACTCGTTCTCTCCTCTAGAGCTGTTGAGCTCGTTTCTTCTTCAGAGCTGCCAGGCTAGTACCATTTGTCTTTAATCGGTTACAAACACTTATGTAATGGATTGCATAATGCGGGGTCCATCCTTAGTATTTTTTAAATCCAATGTTCGCCCTTGTCCGCCCTCTTCCGACCTTGTCCACCCTTGTTCGGGTTCTTACCTCCTAATCATAGTGATTATGTCTAAGTGCCAACCCGGACACCCAATACTTTACACTGATTCTCTAATCTATGTTGTGTACTACTGACGTGTGTGTAATGAATCTATATGATAATGTTGGAACCTTGAAGGTTGGTTTACGAGATGATGCTTTTTGCATTGATACCATGGGGTGCATGGCATTATTCTAGCCAGGACGGATTGGTTCCGGGCCGGGCCATGCATTGATGGTGCCCATGGTTATCGAATGCAGGTGAATATACATAGATACCCACGGGGGTGTATGACATTATCCTAGCCAGGAAAGGGTACGTTCCTAGTCGGGTCATACAATGATGATGTCGTGGTGATATGCTATGTATAGACACATGAGATGTCGGGATTGGGTGGTTAACCTTGCAAGGACCGCGATCAGTGCATTGATGAGCCCTCGCTTGAGGTGATGCGTATGTACATGGGGGTGCATGGCATTATCCTAGCCAGGACGGATTTGTTCTCGGCCCGGGCCATGCATTGATGGAGCCCATGTGACATACTAATTTACACGAAGGAAATATGATGATTGGCTATAGGGTACCGGGGTACTGGGGGGGCCATGTCTGTTAGGAACTCCTTCTGACACCCAGGGCTGATCACCACTGGGGGGAGCGGCTTGTGCACGACAGAGTGACCTTGACAAGCTACTACATCATCATGACCACCGAGATGGACTATTTCCGTGATGGTACCACATTGCATGCTAAGAGATGAGTCAGGAGCATGCATCATGCTAGGCATTAAAAGTTGACTTGTGGAATATTTTTGGATGTTTGTCCATGTCGGCTGTTTGATGAAATGCCTGGATAATATGGTAATATTGTGATGTTTGGATTGCCTCCCTTAACAGATGTTATCTGCTGCTTGTTGTTTTACATGATGAACTCACCTTTGCTTTGTTGTACCGTGTGGTTTGATACCTGTGATGATCGCGAACCGGGTTCGTGTGAGCAGACGAACATCAGCAGGTTTTGGAAGATGACCACCCTTTTGGTTGGAGCCGTCGAGTTGCCGGGATGTCGATGGGGTTAGATCCCGGGCAGGAGTTATGTTTTGCTAGTTACACTCCTTATTTTGATAGTCACACCCCGTGTTTTGATAGTTACACCCCCGACGTTTAATTTCTTGTTTCCTTTGTAAAACACTTATACATTTTAGACATGGTCGATTGTACCTAAAACTAAATTACGTTTTGTATGTATATGTATTTGAAATGCCTCACGTATATCTTATTCACGTATTTGCTTATGATGATGATTATTAAATGCTCGCAAAAGAAAGAAAAAAAAATTCACTACCATTTTTCATAATCAAATTAAAGGGGTGTTTTTGTTATTAAAATGCATTAATAGCATGGTTAAGAGTTAGCAATACCGTAGCGACGAGGAGGGTCGTTACATTATCCCTTAAGGATTTTGGAAGACCAACAATAAAGTTTTCTTTCCAGAAAGGCTCTTGCTTGTCTTCTTCGGTAAAGATGTTGGTGAGGAAGGTATCCTTATACCACCTAAAGTCAGCTAAGGTTTTACACCTAAGATTGGAAATGAGTTCAATAGATCTATCTTTCCATAAGCTGGAATCACCTATGAGATGCTGAACTATGGTGAAGATTAACTGGTTGACAGAATCAAGGATTAGCTTACCATCGTGTATATATATGTGTGTGTGTGTGTGTGTGTGTGAATCTTTTCTACTAATTATTGGTGATTTTGTTCTATTTTTAATGTTTGATTCTACTTGATCACTAGTTTCATGATATTGGATTTTAAGTTTGGCTGGAAAGTACTATTAGAATCTGAACTAAATGAATTCACTCCTCACAACTCATCTTCAACAAAACTAAAAGTTACAAAGTCTTTATTAACCTTTCATGTTTACACATCTGCCATAATATTAGAGATGTCGAGCATGTACTAGATAGTATAATTGTATCCAAGCCTCTTGGCAAATAAACATGTTGCTCAAGGTTTTGAATAACTTGAGACATCAATTCCTTCAAGTTTCTATGATCAATAAGTATAATGAAGGAATGAACAAGCAGAGATTAGGTGGTTAAGTTTCATCAGAAGTGCACCCACCATTGTGCTATAAGCACCAGTTTCCAAAATGAAGGGTAGGTTGATGTTTGGTGATGCCAAAATCAAAGCTTGAATCATTGTAGATTTAAGGTGGTTGAGTGTGGTTTGAGCTTCCAGGATGTAGAGGAAGGAGTCCCTACAGAGTAACATAGTCAATGGTGGTGTAACCCTTAATGAAAAATAGTTGAATTGGGATTTTGCTGAATTGGGCATAGGCTAATAGAGCATGGATTGAATCTTGAAGAGATCATCTTCAACGCCATTGGCAGAACCATTATGGCCAAGATATTTAATCTTTTGGCCAAAACCACACTTATTATGCTTAAGAGAAAATTGAATTTGTTAACAAACATTGAAAACTAGTGCAAGATACTCCATGTGGTCAGAAAATTAATTACAATATTTGAATATCGAAAAAAAAAAACAACACAAAAAAGGTTTAAGTAGTTCATTCATGTGGCCTGAAAATTTGAGGGGGCATTATAGAGGCCAAAAGGCATGACCTTCTATCCATAATGGCCTTTGTTACTTATGAAAGCCATTTTGGGCAAGTTCTCATCGTGCATCCATATTTGGTGGAGTCCTTAAGCCAGATCGAGTTTGGAGAACCAACTAGTTGTCCCTAAATCATTAAGTAGCTCATTGATTGTTGGAATATGGAAATTCTCCTTAATGGTCAGGGAGTTCAAGGTGTGAAAAGGAATGCAAAACTACTAGGAGTCATCCTTTTGGTGAACGAGGACCACTAGGGAGGAGACAGGACTTCGACGACCTGTAGTTCAATCTCCTATTTTTGGGAATAGGGTTAACAATAGGGTTTTACATTAATGGGAGAGGCATATGGGGCAAGGTGAATAGAAATCACTTGTTGATCTAGGTTGGGAAAGGCCAGATGGTGGTCGGAAAAGGTTAGTAAAGTGGTCAACCAAAGCTTGTAGTGGTGGTAGGTGCGGTGAGCTAGTCACGACTGGAGAAAGGGAAGTATGATGTAGGTAGAAGTAGATGACAACCCTATTGGTGTTGGTAAGGCGCTTGACCTAATGGAAGTTAATCTCAACTGGGCTTGGTTGAGTTTGGCCTGAAAACTAAACACAATGGGACCCTACACGAAATTGCATGGTTAAGGAATTATAATCAATTAAAATTGGGCTTATAACCATGGGACCTCAAGGACCAAATCTGTCCCAACCAAAGGCATCACTAATAAGTCCATGATGATATCCTATCTCTAGAGAAAGAAGAAATATCCTTGCATAATTGATTGCAAGAAATTTCACTACTATTTCCAACCATAACCTGCAACGAAGTAATGGATTAGGCCTGTAAGTGGAGGAAATCGACCATGGAGTCTTGGATAAAATTATGGGTACTCCCCACTTATCAAGCAGAGTCTTGGATTGGAAATGGATCGTGCCAGCAACACGAAGAGTCTCCATAGCATGAGTATTAGGTAAAGCATTAAAGCTTATCTGAGCTAACAAAGGGTTGTCCAAGGCGGAAGGATTAAGGAAGAAGGAGTGGTGATAAAGAGGGAAGGATTAGTTGGATAAGGATTCAACAAGTTTTCATCGGTGATAAGAAAGAAGAATTGACTGGAGATAAATTCTTTAGGGTAGGTGTGGGAGAAGTAGAGAACAAAGGGGTTAAAGAGGATGGTGTGTGTTTGGGGTGAAGAAACATGGTTTAAGGGAGGCAAAGAGGACTGGGGAGGAAGGTAGTGTTTGGGTCGATGAAAATGTTTGGCATCCATTAGTTTGTCATCCTAATTTTTGGCTAGAGCAACGAATTTTTTTAAAGGAAATGGGTTGCAAAGCCTAGACTTCACGGCAGACATAGGCTAGAGATAAAACAACTAAGTAAAAATTGAGGAGGAAGACCGACAATGTGATTCGCTAGACTTTCAAACTCATAAAGATACTGGTTAAAAGGGTCGTGCTGAGTGAGCTTGAACAGAGCTCCACAAGGATCATTGTAGAAAGAGGGTGCAAAACGCATTTCCATGGCATGGAGAAGGCCTAGCCAAGATGATATTTGACTGTTCTGAAACATCCATTAGAACCAACTCAGTGTTGGTCCATCCATATAGAAGGAAGTGATCTAAAGTCTCTCCTCTTCAGGGGTATTGTGATAGTCAAAGAACTAGAAGATCTTAAAGATCCATCCCATAGCATTTGTATCATCAAAACATGAAACCTTGAGTTTTATTTGAGGACAGAAACCCTTGGAGGTAGTGGATTTGGGGTTGGTCTTCGCGTCGAAAGTATGACAAAATGGTTCAAATGAAGCCAAATGAAGAAGAACGTCATCGATTTTGGAGTGGATGGAGCTTTTTGTTAAGTTTGGATGGTTCATTATCACAATTGGACGATCCATGCTAACTTATGATTTTCATTATTACAAAGATATAAATTATTAATGGACCAATGGATTATTTTCTAATGAGAAGGACTTACTACATTTGAGCACAATTGGTATTTATTCTTTATTCTAAAGCTCTAATTAGTATGTGTCCATCTGCAAGTGGAAAACTATTTTATTAAGAGTAACATCCAACGTCCAACACACTATTATATATAAACGTCCACTCTTTTGTAAAAACTAGTGTCTATGCACTTTGTTCCTTTTACTCGTGTTCAATGGACTTATTCACTTGCATAAACTATTTTATATTAAGTATAAGTGACATTCATCCATGTACTGGTTTCATGTTATCCAAAAAGTGAAATGCATAAACTCATTTTTAGTAAATTCATTTTGCCCCTCTTATTTTAACTTACTAACATTTGAATTTTGAGTAAGAAAGGATAAAATAAAAGGGAATAGAAGGATTCAAAAGAATATTCCACAGAGGTCATTTTTTCTAAAGAGAAAAGTACATGCAATTTTCTGTACATTTATTCCTTATCTCTCCACAAGAGTGTGACACATAGCATTGCCTCCAGTTGTGAGACAATGATGAAATCAAAACCAAGCACTAATCCCGTAGCTGATACTTTCAGTGAAGTCTATAAAAGGCGACCAACACTATGCTATTAAAAACAAGAAAAATGAGAGACATACAAAAAAAAAGCATTTAAAATGTTACTCTATCATACCAGCAGATGATATTTGATTGTGTTTAAGTTTTTCGTTATTTGCTAAGCAAAGTTATTTCATTGTATTTGAGCATAATTATTTATCCACTTTATTTAGTTATTTAAATCTGTGTATTCATTCAAACATTGTTGTTTTGAAAGCCAAGAGTGGCTTATTGTTAAACAATACTTGGGTGTTGTAGATCCAGGGGGAGTCTAAAGGTGTGCCAGTAGATGCCTAGAGAATATTGTTGTAGCCAGGAGTGGCAGGACAAATACTTGTTTGTAAATACTAGTGGAACCCTTCATTAGTTTGTGAAGGAGAACTTGACATATCTATGTTTGAGTGAACCAGTGTATACTAAGAGTTTCTATTTCTCTCTTAACATATTTTATTAGTATTCTCTAAAGCTTATCTTGACACACTTAGTCAAACATGTGCTCTTTTGAAAAACCTTTGTGAAAACATTGTTTTATCAAACATTTGAAAATTGTCTTTTGTTTTCATGAAAAATGTTTTTTATTTATTACAAAACACAGTCAATAACTTGGTTTTTGCATATCTTGTGAAAAACATTTGTTTGGGAAAATATTTATTTTTTCATCTAACACATGATTCAACCCCCTTTCTAGTGTGATATCTATTATTTCAATTGGCATCAGAGCTCGGCCTCTTGGGTTGAGTATTTAACAATATTGAGGAAAAGATTCAGTCAAAGAAAGAAAAGGAAAAAGGATATGCTACCAACAAACCACCATTGTTCAAAGGAGTCAAGTATGACTATTGGAAGGAAAGGATGGTTGCTCACTTTGAATCCATACACATTGATTTGTTGGACTTTGTAAAAATGGAAACTATATTCAATATGATGTCGAGCTAAACGAGATCCCCAAAGCCAGTGGATAGAAGAGCAAAAACAAAGATTTATGCTCAACTCCAAAGGTCCATGAACAAGAACTTCAATAAGATGAAGGAATCAAGAAGGGAAAATCCCTTACTCTTAATGCCTGGAAAGCAAATAAAGTTCCATCATACCAGGAATCCTCATCCGGATCATTTCCAAAGGTGTGTCTAAAGTACTAAGTGTGGATAACTCATTTGATGAAGAATCTAACGAGGATGATGAGTTGGCTTTCATCTCAAGAAATATTAGAAAGACATGGAAGAACAACAAGGGATCTAGATGGAATAAATCCTCAAAGACTGTAACGACCTGCCTCGTCGCTACGGTATTACTAACTCTAATCGTGCAATTTTTGAATTTTAATGAAAAATCCATTAATTTGATTACGAAAATGGTGGTAAATTATTCGCAATATTACACTTGTCATACTATATATAAATATATTAATAAATACACAAACATGTATATCTTAAACCATCACATGTCAGGATATAAGTTAGTTGTATTTACAAGTATTTACGCCTGAAATGTACATATCCATAAAAAAGAAATCAAGAGACCAACTATGACTATCAAAACACAACTCTTTTCCAAAAAGTAATCCATCGTCATCACGATGGCTCGGCGGCTCCAACCAAAAAGAAACTCCCTCCAAAGTCACCTAATACTGCTCATATGCTCACACGAACCAGGGTTCGTGATCATCACAGGTACCAACCACATGGTACAACAAACGCAAGGGTAAGTTTATTATATACAACCAACAATTATCAGCAACCACAATTGGAAAGGAAACAACAATAACAAACACAATATTACCAGAATTCCATCAGTCCAATACACGCTCGACAAAACCAATCATTCAATTCATTTCACAAATCAAACAATCATGATTGGAATGATGCATGCTCCTGATTTCACTCTCACTATGCAATGTGGTACCATATCCAGGGAAATAACCCCTCACAGGAAAAAATGATTCATATCCTATCAGGGTCATCATGTTGTGCACTGGCCATTCACCCCCCCGGTGATCAGCCAGTGGCGCTAGGGAATTCCAAACCCGATGGCTCCTTAGTACCTGCGTTTTAAGCCCACAGAAACCCACAGGTACGCGCATGCCTTTATTCTATTTCCATCAATGCAATATGAAGTATGAAACATGGGCACCATCAATGCATGACCCGGCTAGGAACATATCATTTCTCGCAAGGGTATCCTGTCATGCACCCCCATGTACATACATAACACACCAATGTGGGTTCACCGATGCACTGACCATGGCCAGGAACACATCCTTCCTCGCAAGGGTAACCAACCAGTCACTGCATCCCAGGTGGACGTTCACATCGTACAACCATGGGCACCATCAATGCATGACCTGGCTAGGAACACATCTTTCCTCGCAAGGGTAACCCGTCATGCACCCCCCATGGGTATCCATGTGTATCCACATCACGTCATCTCAATATCATCATCATACATATCAAACTCATCTTATTTCAACATCATCAATTACATCAACATTATCTCATTTGAACATCGTCAACCACATCATGATTATCTCATTTAAACATCACCAACCACATCAATAACATCTCAATTTCTATATCATCAACAACATCAACATTATTTTATTTCAATATCATCATCATAAACATCAATATTCAACAACATTAACTATATCAACATTATCTCATTACATCATCATCAATTACCTCAACATTATCTCAATCTCAATATCATCAATGACATCACAAACAATCGCATTTCACATCTATTCATGATACATATGCCTTTGATTCACATTCTCCAAGTCTTTAAACAACCCAAATTTCATAAATTCACAATTCATCATATCACAAGACTGATATTTTTAGAAAAATTCTAAATTAAAGAGAAGGACTACAATATGTAAAAGACACTCTTATTCCCATTTAAAACTTTAATAAAGAATTTAAGAGAAGGATGCATTATAAAATTTTGGGCAGAGTCTCCTCTGTAATGAAGACTTTTCCCAAAAATCCAATCATTACAACAACAACATCATTCACAATTTTATCCATCAATACACCGTATCCCATTAGTTAAAAACTTAGTTTTTCTTGAAAACCAACGCACAACAGGGACAGACAGATATCCTAATAGTTGGACTCCCTTGCCCCCAACTATGATACCAAAACTATAACTAAATAATAAACTCTCCTTACCTAACTAGGAGTTCTCCCTGTTACAGCCTAGTGGTGTTGTTTCGCGATCATTCGAAGACGCGTGCTTGTCCGAATGCAAAGCTCTATATACCAAATTGAAGATAATTTAGTATAGATTTCAAAGACAAGGTCAATATTAACATTTGGGGTCAAATACCCATTTAAATCGAAAAGGGTCTAAATGGTGTTTTGGGAGTTCACATCAAAAGACATCATTTTGAAATTCTAATCACACCAATGTGATCGGGGCTCAATAAAGGTCACAAAAATGATATCTATTTCATAAAAGGGAGACTTTTACAACATCTCATTTTCAAAGGATGCGTAAAACTTCTAACAACGGTACCCAAAACGTAAGAGACACTAAGAGAAGCTTAAACTAGCTAAAAGAAGACAAAGGAACCCAAGATTACCTCAAGGAAACCAAGAAAGGAGGATTGGAGGCTCCGTTCTCTACCGGATCCTCAAGTTGAGTTTTGAAAATTTCACTTCGATTAAAGTGTTCTTCTTCGTGTGGTGGTCCAACGGCAAGCAGTGGTGGCTAGTGATGGTCACTGGTGGTCATGGGTGGTGGAGGAGGAGGGGAAGGGGGTTGGGTGCTGGTTTTAGGGGTGAAGGAGACCATTTTCGTGATTTGGA
The DNA here is from genome assembly GCA_013407115.1 of Glycine latifolia. Lineage (NCBI taxonomy): Eukaryota > Viridiplantae > Streptophyta > Magnoliopsida > Fabales > Fabaceae > Glycine > Glycine latifolia. The sequence goes on along the minus strand of CM023956.1, from coordinate 11,868,487 downwards.
GGCTGCTGCATCCTTTTAAAACCTTCTAAAATTTGCCTGGGCGAGCTGATTCAATTTTAAAATTTATGGTTTAGTGAAATATTATTATCTCATTCTACAGATATTATTTGGACAATCCCAACGGTCAACCTTTGAATATTTGGGTTGAAAACCCACCTTTAAACTTTTAAGGCGATCCAACGGTTAACCAATCCAGAATGGTGAGTTTACTAAAATAGGTTTCGGGTCAAATTCGAAATCACTCAATTACAACGCAGTTCAAACAAACTCTACATAACCTGACATCTACACCAAGTAATTGCACATGGATAATTTACACAGTAATTCAACCAATCTAAACTAATCAAATAATCAAATAACACAAGAAATACATCAAACATCTATTTTCAGTTATCGAAATTTCAGGGTGTTACAAAGACAATATTCAAATGGAAGAAAGACAAAGAAAAAAGATTCATAATATGCTATAAGTGTAAGAAACATTGACACTTCAAGTCAGAGTGCGTAGAACTTGAGAATTCCTAGGAAAGGTACAAGCACTGCAAGTCCAAGGACAATAAAGTCTCATGAACACTTAGGAGGATCTGGACAACACCACCTTTGATGAAGAAGGAGAAGAGAAAGTCAACCTATGTCTGACAGTTATACAACTTTTGAATAATCAAAACAAGAGGAGGTAGATCTCAATCACTCTAAATCTTTAAAACAAGCCTATCATGAACTACTTTCAAACTTGTCTATTCTTTCCAAAGCTTACCAAACCTTGTGAACAGAGTTTAAGAAATTTTCCAAAGATCATATTGAACTAAAACAAGTCCATCAGTTTAAAGATATCAGTTCTTTAACAAAAACTACTAAAAATAGTGAAGATTATGAAACCTTGAAAAAAAAGCATTGTTTGGAAAATGAAAAAGTATCCAAAGAATGAGATACTCTAATGAAAACTTTCACATTTTAGAAGGTAAAATTGAAGTTCTAAAAAAAGATTTAAATGAACTCAATGAACTTCAAGATCATTTTACTAAAGAGAGGAATAATTTCTATAAAGAATATGGACAAGCTCACAACGATTATGAGGACTTGAAAAATAGTAAATATGATTTTTGGATAGAGTGTGAAAATCATAAAAAGTTTGTGAAATTCTTAAATGATAAGATTTTAAAGAAATAAGTCTTAAAGGGTCAACCTCAAGATGTTTTAAAACTTAATGAGGAGATAAATATACTTTAAAGACAACCTTAGCCAAATTTGTTGGAGGAACAAAAAATCTTGACAATTTGTTAAGATATGTCAGGTGTCCAATAGACAAATCTTGTCATGGGTGTGAGGGGGAAATATATGTTCATGATGAAGATACTGGTGTTTGTTATTTTCTTGGCAAAGTAAGACATATGACATCCAAGTGAAAGGACCTATCTAAGAAAGGTTGTGTCCAATGCATTCAAAACTAATAAGAGAGGACCCAAGAACTAACGAGGATGGATCTTTGGATGACGAGGTCTTTTTGGTCTTCTGGATGCTAAGTGCCAGAGACTTCTCTTTCTTAAGTCCCTTATCTTGTTGTAGTTCTTGTTCATGAACCTTACAAGTTCCAACGAGCTCTTCAAGGGATATTAAGTCAAGGTTCTTTAGAGCCCTCAACGCTATTACCCATGGTCTCCATTTCCTAGACAAATTTCTCAAAATTTTGTCAATATGATCATATTTATCATAAGTTCAACCTAGAGATAGTAATTCATTTAGAATGGTTTGAAAGCATCCAAACATACTTTGTATGTCTTTGCCTTCCTCCATAGAGAAGAGTGCATACTTACATGTGAGGAGACTTACTTTGTTTCACTTTACCTGTGATGTTCCCTAGTAAGTTATAGCTAGGGTGTCCCACATTTGCTTGGCACTCCTGGATCTATGTACTTTGGTCTACTATTCTTTTGATAGAGCGCACAACATAATGTTTTGAGTCTTGGAGTTGAGAAGGAATCTAATTTTTTGCTCCTTTGTCCATTGGCTTCTTAGGATCTCATTTAGTTCATCATCATATGGAATATAATTTCCATTTTCTACCATGTCCCATAGGTCGATGTGAATGGACTCAAAATAAGCTATCATTCGTTATTTCTAGTAACCGTACTTCACACCTCTAAAGATGGGTAACTTGTTGGTTGAATACCATTCTTCCATTTCTTTCTTTGATTTCTGGATATTTTTTCCTCAATATTGTTAAATACTCAACCCGCGAGGTCAAACTCTGATGCCAACTGAAATGTTAACAATCACACTAAAAATGGGGGAGGGGGTTGACAGTGTTGTCCACTGAGTTGAAAACAAGTTTGGATGAAAATAAAGTGGTGTCATCCAATAACAAGTAAACAATATTTTCATAAAGGTTTTTCAAATAAACGCCCGATGAGAAAATGTATCATGATGAGCTTAAAAGAATACTTAAACAAACAACTTCATAGAGAAGTAGAATACTTGGTTTATACTGGTTCTCTTAAACAGAGCTACGTCCAGTTATTCTTTATAGAACTGTAAAGGGTTCCACTAAGAAGAACTTTGATTACAACCATATATTCTATCCTGTCACTTCTGGCTATACAAGCATTCTCTATGCCACAATTGACACACCCTTAGACTCCCCCTGAATCTAAGAACACCCAAGTATTATTTAACACTAAGTCACCATTGGCTTTCATAAACAGGAGTTTGAATCAATACAAAGATTCAATAACACTCAAAGAGTCGATATATAGTTAAGTTCAAATACAAATAAACTTTTCTTAGAAAAGAATGAAAGTTTAATTACTAAGTGTGTTGTCCATAATTTAGCATATTTTCTCTTTAGAGAACTTGTAATCATTTTTCACTTAATGTATATTCGTTATTAATTTCTTGAGCAAGAGATGCCTTTTATAGACTTCAGAGAAGGATATGTTATAGGATCGGTGTTGAGCCTTGATATGATTGTTGTCTAAAAACTGGAGGTGAAACCACATGGCGCTCTCAATGGAGAGGATACGAATAAAAGTACAGGTAATTGCATGTCCTCCTCTTCTGCAACGAAAGTGACCCTTGAGTAATATTCTGCATTTCCCTTCTATTTTGTCTTTTCCTTAAATTCAAATGTTAGCAATTTCAAATAAAGAGAGGCAAAATTGAAATTCAAAAAGCAAGATTGTGCACTTCCCTTTGTAGTTAACATTGTCCTTTAGTACCTTGTTGGACGTCACTTATAAGGATATAAAATAAGTGTATAAGTGATTTAAGTCCAATGGACACGATATAAAAACAACTTAGCGTGTAGACATTGGTTTTCACAATGAGTGGACGTGGTTAATTTAACAGCATGTTGGATACTAAATATATCATAACAAACTGCTATCCTCTTATGAATGGATGCATACTTACTAAAGTTGTAGAAAGTGATTTTAATAATAAGTGAACTCTCTCATGAAGTAGGTCTTGTTCACTTAACAATAACTTATTAGTCCAACAATAGTTTATACTCTTGTAATAATCAAAATCTAAGATATGATAGATTGTTCAATTGTCAGTGGACCGTCCATACCTAACAGACAGGAGAAAGGTGTATGTTCCAATGCCTGACCCTTATGCATGGTAGAACTGTAACTTTCATAGGGAATTAAAAAGGGCTAATAACAGGAGTGGGTAAGATAGGTATACCTTTATATCCACCTATTTATAATGTTTTATTTGTTGAAGGGTTAAAACACCATCTACTGAGCATAAGTCAATTATGTGACAGTGAATATGATGTTTCCTTTAACAAGGATGAGTGTATCACCCATAATAGTGATGGGTCCTTACTTTTTTTTGCCAAGAGGAAAGTTAATCTGACATGATTATTCTAGGTGAACTATCTAATCAAAATGTATCTTTCTAGTTGTTTGTTAAAGAAGACATTGTGTATGACATAAAAAACTAGGTCATGTTAGCTTAAAGTTAATCTCAAAGCTACAAAAGTATAATCTTATAAGTGGTACACCAAGTATGTCATATAAAGATGATTTACTTTGTTTCCACCTTAAGACCATTAGAACTATTACATCTTGATCTGTTTGGCCCAACTAGAATAGCCTCAGTAAGTGCAAAAGGTATGGTCTGGTCATAGAGAACAATTAATCTAGATTGACTTGGTTTATGTTCCTAGAACACAAGGATGAGTCCTCAGTGTTTTCTTTAAATTGTGCAAAATAGTTCAAAATGAAAAATAAGTGTGCATTACATCAGTCGAAAGTGACCATGGAGGAGAATTTGAAAATTAGAAATTTCAACTGTTTTGTGAGGAAAATGGTATTCTTCACAACTTCTAAACTCCAATAACACCTTATGAGAATGGTGTGGTTGAGATGAAGAACTAATCATCACAAAAAATGCTAGGATTATGCTTAATGATAATTCTATATCCAAGCACATATGGACTAAAAGACTCCCTATGAATTGTGGAAAGGACGAAAACCCAAGATATCATACTTTCATCCCTTTGGATGTTAATGTTTCATCTTAAATACTAAGGACAACTTAGGAAAGTTTGATTCTAAGAGTGATGATAGAATACTTCCTGGGTACTTTAAACATCCAAGGCATATAGAGTATATAATTCTAGAACCTTAGTAGTTGAAGAAGCTATCCATGTGAGGTTTAATGACACCAAGCCTAATAAGGAATTATCAGAGTTGGACGAGTCCTTTACAAATTTAAGACCAGAAGATGGAATCAAAAAGTCTATGTCATCACGTCATAACACAAAAGCTATATTGTCTAATCCACCACTAGATGGTGGTCCTCAAGAAAAGATAAGAGAACCAATTGGACGCAACATAAAAAAGAAGCATCTAGAAAGCCAAATCATTGGTGATCCAACATAAAGAGTCCTAACTAGAGCATCTCTTAAGCTTTAAGGGAATACTGCAGTAATATCAGAAGTCGAGCCCAAACACATAGATGAAGCCATGCAAGATGAAAACTAGGTTAAGGCCATGTAAGAGGAGTTCAACTAGTTATGGAAAAATGATGCACATAAGCTTATAGAGCTACCTAAAGTCAAGAGGTTGTTGGAGCTAAGTGGGTGTTCAAAAACAAACTGGATGAGAATGGTAAGGTTGTGAGAAACAAAGTAAGGTTAGATGCTAAAACTCACAACAGAAAGGTATTGTTTATTCTGAAACTTATGCTCTTGTAGTTCATCTTAAAGAAATATGCATTTTACTTTCATTTGTTGCATACAAAAATGTGAAGTTATATCAAATGGACGTAAAAAGTGAATTTTTGAATGGACTCATCCAAGAGGAAGTTTATATGCAACAACCCCCTAGGTTTGACAATGATACTTTTCCTCATCATGTTTTCAAACTATCAAAGCTTTATATGGACTAAAACAATTCCTTAAGCTTCGTATGAAAAACTTAGTTCCTTTTTGATAGAAAATGGTTTTGAAAAGAGAAAAGTTTAGACACAATTCTATTTCATAAAAACTATGACTCACAGTTCATTCTAGTTCAAGTTTATGTTGATGACACTATTTTTGGTGCTATTAATGAAACTCTCTATGAGGGTTTTTCTAAGCTGATGTAGACTAAGATTGAAATGAGTATGATGGGAGAACTGAAATTCTTCCTTGTTTTACAAATCAATCAAACAAACAAAGTTATATACATTCATTAGACAAGTTATGTGAAGGAACTATTGAAGAAATTCAATATGGATGATCAAAAGGAAATGAAGACTCCAATGCATCCAACCACATATCTTGGATTGGATGAGGAATCTAAGAAGGTGGATGGAACCCAATACAAAGCTATGATTGGGTCTTTGGTATATCTAATTGTGTCCAAACCTAACATCATGATCAGTGTATGCTTGTGTGCAATATTTCATAAAGAACCAAGGGAAGTCTACTTAACTATTGTTGAAAGAATCTTTAGATATCTTATCGGTACTTCTAATCTTGGTCTTTTCTTTAAGAGAAGAAAAGATTTCATATTGATCAGCAGTTGTAATGCTGGAGATAAACTTGAAAGAAAGAGCACCAGTTAAAGCTGTAAATTTATTGGTGATAACTTGGTAACTTCGATGTGCAAGAATCTTTTTTATTCCCAAGAAGATGAAGACTTAAGCAACCCATGCCAACAAGGCTATGATTAAGAAGACATGGAGGCAACCATCTCCCTGTAACATCCTCAAAATTATGTCTTGAATTTATATTTATGATTGAATTATGGAAAGTAATGATAATTGGATACAAGAAGAATAAATTTATTTGAATATAAGCTGCCCAAAAACTTCCATTCCTTCCACCCGAATTGAGAAATTTATTTCTCTCTCAATTCTTATCCAAATTAGTTGTATGATATATGGAATAAAATATCTAGATGTATACTATAAAATATAAAAATTTCAGATAAATATAGTTTGTGTACGGCTTGCAGTAATTAAAACATTAAGAGATGTCAGTGTGAAATGTCTCAGCTTGCTAGCGGTTTTGAAGTCTAGATTAAAAATGTTATAGTTAGAGTTTTACAACTCTAAATAAGGCATGTGATATCTTGTTAGAAATATTAGGAAGTCTAGTCTAACATATTAAAAGATGGGAATTTATGGATTGGTAGATTCGTACAGAATAAATAAAGAACAAACCATGTGCTGTAAAACAATTTTTTTTTTTTAAGAAAAAAATCTAGGTTTGGCAACTTGTAGCTCCTAGAATTTTGGCGCAAAGGCTAGAAGATTCAGCCTAAATTTGGACAAATCAAAAGTTCATGAATCCTCCTAAAAGCTTCTCATGTGCTTCAGCCATATAAATAAGCCTAGCTAAGTGATCTAATAGAAAGAAAAATTGGTAAACCCAAAGTCAAGGTGAAGTCAATGAATAAGACAAGTTGTCCAAGATTCTTGAACACTCTTTAGAACTGTCCATGTGGCAGCTACTTAACTTAAGAGCATGAGATAATCTCAGCCAAAAAGCATGAGGACCAATTAGATTTGGTCTTTTGAAATAAACCCACGTAGCATGGACAGCCAAGCTTAGGAAATCATTGCTTTTAGAAAAATAATTACCAAATTGAAAATACAACTGCTGGAATATGTGTACAGCCATAGGGAGGTATGCCTTAGGTGAATCAAGTAAACAAAATCAAGCTTTAGGCAGCCATCCACGTGCACATATACCATTAATAAAGGGAATATTGGTAATGATGATTAGATAAGGAAAATCTAGATATTCTCTTTGTTTGTAAATGGCTTAGTTAACCTAGAACTAAATTAACTACTAACTAAGTTTCTTTCTAACCAATTACCTTCCATCCTAACTAAATCAATTAGTATAAATAGATTACAACATCACACAATTCTGCACGTAAAACTTAAACATCTATGCTCACTTTCACGTTCATTTGCCTTCCATTTCACATCTTGGTTTCATAATCATAACCACTCTTAAAATATTCTACATATCTATTGTCTCATTTTCTTCTATCCAAATCATTTTAAGACTTTCTTCAAGATCTCAAAGGAGGACATCTACCTATTCAGTCAACTATAAACCCAACTCACTTGAGGTAGGCTAGGCTTCAATACTTAGTTTGGAATTCATTTGGACTAATTTACATGCTTAAATGTATATAATTATGGCTATTATTTAGGCTGGAATTTTATTTCAGTTGAAGGTTATTTAATGATGTGAAAATGTTGATTTAAATCATAGGATAGGCAATATTTATAGGCTAAAGTATCAGTAATGTTTGGAAGTATATTTGGTGATCTTTGGAGGTGATTTTGATGATATTCGGGCTATTTTTATTATTTTGAACTGCAACCCGGCCACAACCCGGACACAACTCGGCCATAACCATTCAACTATACTAATCCGGACATAACTATTCAGCTATACCAACCCGGACATAACCACTCAGCTATACCAACCCGGACATAACTATTCAGCTATACCAACCCGGACATAACCATTCAGCTATACCAACCTGGACACAACCATTCCGCTATACCAACCCGGATACAACCATTCAGCTATACCAACCCGGACATAACCATTCAGCTATATCATCCAGGCTACAACCATCCTAGCCATCCCGGCTAAAAAAATTAAATTAAAATTTAAGATATATTATGGTTTATTAGTTAGACTACTAATATGATTTTTCTGTAGCTTGAAGATAATCAATTATCATGCCTGAGTTGGCATGGTTTTATTTGTATAAGGTATGGTAGCCTAACCATATTTTTCGTACATATGATGTTATGTTGGAATTTGATGTGATGATATGTTGATTCCTATTTCCAAGTCCAGTACGAGATTTCTGAAATGGTATTTGATACTACATACAGTATGATATGTAGTGACCAGGTGCAGTTACATGGTATAAATCATGCATGTTTGCGTAAGATGATCACAGCGTCTACATCCAGTACGAGGTGTAGCTACATACAGTACGATATGTAGAGATCATGTGCACCCTGGGAAAATTCATTTCATGCATTCGTATGGTTGCATAATTCTTATATGAACTTATTTGGTTATATTGAGGATTTACTAACGTACTAACGTGTTTGGTGGTTTAGATTTTGCCTACTGAGAAATTTTATTTCTCACTAGATTTGTTTCATGCATTATTTCTATATGGCTTCAATCATCATATACCTTGATGCACTAGATTTGGAATGGTATCTCGATGAAGAAAGGAACTGTTATGTCATCACTATGCACCCTGTTATACATGCCTATATTTATTTTGGCACTCATTTTCCAGTCTCTGTACTTAATGGGCTGTTTAATCCAAATGACCCATTCTTACAGTTCATTCCTACCTATCCACAACCACCTATGGAACCAATTAATTTGGTTAGCGAAGAGGAAAGCTTTGGGGAGAACTTCTAAAGTAAAGATATGGGTTGTAGGTTTTTGTATATAAATAATAATCCTATCTAGTTTGGCAGAAGAAAAGAACTATGTAATAATGGACAATAACTACTTAATATATATATATATATATATATAGCAGTTTAGCAACTTATATAACTTCTATGAGTTATACATTTTAAAATTTTATACTAAGATCCATTCAGTAAAGATAAAATAGTAATTATTTAACGATTCTTAAAAATTTAACCCAAATAAAAATATAATATCCAAAATAATTTTAGGTTATTACACTCCCTCTCAAGAATCAGTAAGTGTTGATGTCTCAACTAACAATACTAATGCTCATATTTCTCCTCAAAGACGTCATCCACCTACCCCATCTCATCAATGTCCACCTCCATCACCCATCAACCTAGCTAGTGGCATTCTTCATCAGGAACAAACAGAATGAATACAAGAGTAGTGTTGTCATAGAGATGAATCTGCAAGAACCCATATAATGTTGTGAACACACGTCTATTTCTCCTACACCATGGACGAGGTATGATTATGAACACACTCCATCTGAAGCCTACAAAGCTCTTCCCTCGGATGTTATTATAGCTTTAGATACTCCTTCATGGATGGAACCACATTGGTTAATCCATGGCATGCAACAATGTGTGCATCCAGCTTCTAAAAAAGGAGGAGTAGAAAAAGAAAGAGAGAAGTAGAAGAAAAAAAAAGATTTCTAGATTTTATACATTCTTTTACTTTCTCCAATCACAAAATGGATTCATCATTGGAATATCAGTCTTTATAGATCAGATGGGAAAAAAATATCAGCATATGGACACTAATCACCAGATTTCTTCCAGTTAATCCTGCTGATCTCATTCTATCAAGTGTAGAACTAGCAATGATTTGTGGAATTCTCTCTCAGATGTACACATTTAATCAAGCCATTGCCTATCTACCAAGTCTTCACATCAGTAAAACCACTAACATTAAGGTGGTTCTTGATCGCTGCTACCCAAGACTGCCTATTCGAGATGAAGGCAAGAAGAAAGACTTTAAGCTATACTGCAAAGAAGAGATGCCTTACATAAAACAAAAGGTGAAGATAGTCAACTACCCAAATAATTGGAGCTCCCTCTTAAGTGGTAAGTGTAACGATCTGTCTCGTCGCTACTGTATCACACTCTTAATCTTGCTTTTAATCACAATTTTCTAATTGAAAATCTCTTTAAGTTTGATTATAAAAATAGTAGTAAATTTTTCACATAAGTATAATTAATATTACAACACAAAACTCGAATATACAAAGATGCAATACAACATAATACTTGTATATTAATAATCATAATTTGATGATGTTGTTTGAGTTATACAAATTTATCAAAAGAAACAAAAATTTAAAACATGGAGTGTAGCCATTAGAACAAGGGGTGTAACTAGCAAAAATACACCCTTGCCCGGGATCTATCCATTCACATCCCGGCTACTCGACGACTCCAATCAACGTAAGCATCTTCCCGGTCACCTACTGTTGTCCATCTGCTCACAAGAATATAGTTCGTGATCATCACAGGTACCAAATCACAAGGTACAACAAAGTAAAGGTGAGTCCATCATGTAAAATAATAATTAATAAATATCATTGATTAGAAAAAGACAACTTGGTCATTACGAATAAATTCAACCATTTCATTCACACAATCAATCATGGACAACCTATCCAAAACACAACACCAGTTCATCTTATAATGACTAATCATGATGCATGTCCTGACTTATCTCTCAGTCAATGCAATGTGGTACCATCTCGGACAATAGGTCAAATCCTTGGTACAAATGATTCCTGCAGCACGTTGGGATCACTCTGTTGTGCACAGGTCTCACCCCCTCCAATGGTGATCAGCCAAAATGGGTGTCAGAAGGCTAACCCTACAACAATGGCCCCCTAGTACTTCCCGTACTCTGCAATCAACCATCCTATTTCCGTCATGCATGAAGTATGTCTCTTAAGGGAACCTCTGTATGGATCGGTGCAAGGGCAATCCCTCCTTGGCTAATGTCACCATACACCTCCCGTGGACATACGCAACACCCCAAACAAGGTCTCACCGATGCACTATCCGGCATCTCGCGTCAATACATAAAATATCTCTATGACACCATCAATGTATGACCCAAGCCTGGGCTCAACACGACCAGGGTAGGATAACGTCATACACCCCCGTGGGTTTTTATGCATATCCAAATGCATTTAAACAAATCAAGCCAATACAATGGTCAATCTCAACATAATCACATTATTCACAAACATACAAGTAAAACGGTGTGAGGTTTTAGATGTCCGAGTTGTTATTCAGCTATAGCAACTCTGAAGAATGAATCCGAACAAGATCGGACGAAGATGGACAAGGTCAGTACAGGTCAGTCAAATTTTGGACAAAGGAGAATAAAGGTAGACAAGAGCGGTCAAGGTCAGAAGAGGTCAGTAAAGATCGGTAGAGGTCAGACAAGGTCGGTAAAGGTTTGGTTAAAGGAGATCAATGGAATCCTTGGGTTTCTAAAAAATACCAATGACGGGTTCATTACTTATGCAATCGATTACATAAGCGTTGTAATCGATTAATTCGATAGCACTTGCAAGACTTGGTTGTTTTAACATATACAGGGTTATAAGGGAATCCGGTAGCTCTGTTCCCAAGAACATACGAGCTCTACTGAGTAAGTAACCCTGTAGTCCTGAGCTTCTGAAAAGATGACACGTGTATAGAACTCGATCGTTTTAAAAGAAAGGTGCAAACTCATCCGAGTAAAAGATCCGATAGCTCTCATCCCGAGAAGACACGAGCTCATCCGAGTTAGAGAACCCGATGGCTCTATTCCCAAGAAGACACAGGCTTACCCGATTTTAGAGAACCCGATACACCTAAGGGAAAGTAAGCGAGCCTTAGTAGCTCTTAAGGAAAACAATCCCGGGTTAGTAACCCGGTATACAAATGTTTGTCAACAAGGACTTAAGTTACGTTCTGCATGCATACATGCACGCTACGTAAACCATTCAACCCAGCATACCCTTCCCAGTAGCCGACATCACAGCACAAAGGATTGACACGTATAACTAACTCGGCCTACCCATCCCAGTAGCCGACATCCCAAACACCAGGGATTAATACACGTACATAACTCAGCCTACCTATCCTGGTAGTCGAAGTCCCAACACAACGGTGTCTTAACACACACACACACACACACACACATATATATATATATACGTACTCAACCCGACTTACCCAATCCGGTAGTCGTATTCTTCACAGACACACCGCTTAAAAACATCATCATCAATACATATCATTCAAAACATCAAACAACCAATACATACTTCATCTCAACCATGATATCGAAAATCATTATTAACATAATAAAACTCCCCTTACCTTAACAGGGATTCTTTTCTTTTGATCTAACGTGTGTTTTGTTTCGAACACTCGTTCTCTCAGCGACCAAAAATGAAAAGTTAGGCTCCGTTCACGAATTCTTCCTAACGGAGAGGATTTTCCGCCGTTGCTACGGTGGTTCTCGAGAGTTTAAGTGATATAGAAGGTGGAAGAAGAGAGATTTCTAGTGCAACGAGTTTAGAGAAAGAAAAAAGAGAAACACGCAGAGAAGTGAAAGTGCATCGTGCTTCCGCTTCATGCACTGCTATTTATAGGCGAGGTTCTAAGGCAAGTTGCCAACAACTTGAATCGACCAGCTATCACAGCAACTATAGTTGCCCACTTGCATGACTGAACAACCACCAAAGCAACCACCATTGTTACTATGCGTGTACGGGCAGCTTATCTCAGCCATTAATTTTGACTTTCATCCCTCACGCACAAACACCCATGCAAAACACTTTAACAAATTAAAAGCTTATATTAAACAATTAATCAACATAAATATATTTTCTACTTGTAAAATTTCAGGGTGTTACAATAAGAAACTTGTAAAGAAACCATATATTTTTTATGCCTGGACCTTCTAGAATCAAATTATTTGGAATGACACCTCTTCTTTTGGATATGATGGAAGAGAAAATGCAAACATAATGAATTCTATCAAAGTGTTGTGTCTAGTTAAGACGTATCACTTTGTTGGTGCCTATGTATTCTTCGTAAAGGACATAGTGGACAATGGCTTCATGTCAAGGCTGAAGGCACTTCTAATCATCTATAACAATATCGTGTATGATCTTACCAAGATGGATGAAAGGACCTCCAAGATCAAGTGATGCAAATCCATGAAGTACAAAAGCCTAAAAGAAAGTAGTGTGAAAGAAATATTCAAGCTAGGTTTATTGCTTAAATTTCTAAGGAAGCAACTGCCAAGGAAAAAGCTGAAGAAGTTGCGAGAGCTACAAAACAAGCTGAAGGAGATGCTACCAAGATCATTGGGTATTAGTTAATCTTAACATCTCTTGTGACTTGCAAGAGGTTAATGAACAAGCAACATCCCCTGTAGAGTCCATTGCTGCAAAGGCTGGCGAGGTCATTAATTCTACTCCACCTGTACCTGCGTCCAAGCAGGTTGAACCCTCAAGTGAAGCCACTTCAACTCATAAGGATTCTCCTGATGCAGTAGTTGTCTTCACAAGAAACTTTGATGTTTACCCCATTAATTTTGTTTCCCCTAATGCTCTTTCAGAAGATAAAGTCCAAGACCTTCTAACTTAGGCCATGCTAAAGTAGAAGGAAGAAACTCAAGAGTTGGTCAATCAGGCTATGATGCAACATAGGGAAGAAACATGGAAGGAGATGCAAGCCTATGTTGAACAATAAATACTGGAGAACAAGCAGTATAAGCTATCTATGCAAAACGCTATTGCTACTCAATTCACCAGCTTATCTCAGATATTGCTACAGAACCTTCAACAAGCTCAGCAAAACATGCTTAGAGTAGTCATCAAACCTATTGTCCAACCTCAACCAGCTCTTCCACCAGCATTCACCCCATGTATTCTACCTGTAGCTGCTCAAGTTGAACCTACACCACCACCACCAAGTCAGCCACCACCACTAACTCAAGAGTGACAATGATGTTCAATCATGAATTCTTTCTTTGAACCCTATGTCTTTTTATTAACGGAAAAAGGGAGAGAAGGTTAAAACAAATTTTGATATATGGAAAACACCCTTCTTAAATAATCCAAGTGTGGTTTGGTGCTCATTTTTGTGTTGTGTTATTTGCAATCATATATATGCCTTTGCATGTTTTTCTTTTAAGCTCCTTATCTGCTACATGCATAAAGGATGTTGAACTCAAGGGGAGTTTTTACAAACCTTCACACACACAAATATATATATATATATATATATATATATATATATATATATATATATTCTGATGATTACAAAGATATAAATTATTGATAGACTAATTGATTATTTTTTAGTGAACAAGAGTTCCTACATATGAGCACACTCTTGGTATTTATTCTTTAATTATTCTAAAGCTCTTATTAGTACGCGTCCATCCACATGTGGAAAACTATTTTTATTAAGAGTAACATCCAATGTCCAATGTGATGTTATATACTTGTGTCCATTCTTTTGTAAAAACTAGTGTTCATGCACTGTGTTCCTTTTCCTCACATTTAATGGACTTATTCTCTTCCATAAACTGTTTTATATTAAGAATAAGTGGCATTCATCCATGTACTGGATTTATGTTAGCCAAAAAAGGGAAATGCATAAACTCATCTTTAGTAAATTCATTTTTGCTCCTCTTATTTTGAATTTCTAAGATTTGAGTTTAAAGTGAGAAAGGACAGAGTAGAAGGGAATAGAAGTATTCACAAGAATATTCTTTTGATGTCATTTTCACAAAAGAGAAGAGCACATATAATTGTTTGTACTTTTATTCCTTCTCTCTCCACATGAGCACGACACGTAGAATTGCCTCTAACTGTGAGACAAAGGTCAAATCAAAAGCAAGCGTTAATCCCATAACAAATACTTTCATTGAAGTCTATAAAAGAAAACCAAAGCTCCAGTATCAAATACAAGAAAACAAAGTGAAATACGAAAAAAAGCATTTGAAGTGTTACTTTGTCATACCAGTGGACAATATTTGATTATGCTTTAGTTGTTCATTCTTTGCTTAGCAAAGTTATTTTATTGTATTTGAGCATAAGTGTTTGTCCACTGTATTGAGTGATTTGAATTTGGGAATTCATTCAAACATTGATTTTTGTGAAAGCTAGGGATAACTTAGTGTGAAACAATACTTAGGTCCAATGTAATCGATTAAAACCACCAATGTAATCGATTGTAAAAAAATTTAATCGATTAAAATGTTCTTCAATTTTCTGGAAAAGATATATGAACAAAGTAATCGATTAATTCGTCATGTAATCGATACTACAGAGATTCTCTTTTTCATAAATCTATTAAGTAATCGATTACGGATAAATGGTAATCGATTAACACAGTCAGGTCTTGTTTTGTGTTTACATAGTGTAATTGATTACTTAATGTCTGTAATCGATTATTTTGTTCTTCAAGGCTCAAGTAATAGATTACCAATTTGAGGTAATCGATTAACACAGTCAAAAACAATTTTTCCAAAAACTTGAAACCATAAGCACTTCTGCTTTGATGCAGTCATGAAATCTTAAACCTTTTTCACAAACCATATGCTTTTGTTAAATCATGAATGCAAGCCAATGAATGATGTTTATGCAATGTAATGGATCATAGGATGATTCTCTCATACATCAAGCAATTACAAATGCCTTCAATTGAATGGCATGTTAAAAGCTAAAAAAATCATCCAGCCTCAGCATATATCTTGATCCTTCTTCATGCTCCCCCTGTATCTAACAATCTCCCCCTTTTTGGCTTTGATCATGCCAAACTTCAATTGAACATGTTGAACCTTGGAGTTCTTTCAAAGGAGTTGATTTTCAGGAGCTTATACTTGATATCTAAAAATGAAATCAGCTTCTTGCCAAGAACAAGTGTCAAGTATACTTTGCATAAACAATTTACATTCATATGTGTGTATATGCTCCCCCTATCTTATGTAATTTTACATTGGTTAAGATAATGAGCAACATGTATGTCCCTTTATTGCTTTGTTGGAATATTTAAGTACAACAATTATGTATATCCTTGTATTACAACAATTATATTTCTTTTTTCTCCATATCGATATGTTTCTAATGTTTCACCTTTTTCTTCTCCTTTTGGCTTATCAAAGACAAAAATCAATCTGGATGTGCATGAGATAAGCAAGAAAGATACAATTTTATTCATTAATCAATAGGGCAGTACAAGAAAAACATAACATAAGAAAAATAACAGCTGAAATTAAGAAAGCAAAAACACAATAAGCAGACAATTATAGGAAACTAGACTAGAGAATGTCAGAATCTTTGAGAGCCATCCTAGTCTCTATGTTTTCTAGCCTAGATGTAATTTCTTCCAAGGAGGAACTTTTTTCAACTCTATGCTCATGATTCAGAGCCAGCACAACATCCATCTTTTGAATCATTAAGGATTTAAAAGGTGTCCATTGCTGTTGAGCAGAACCAGCTCCAGCATCCTCTTCCTTGTTAGCTTCTTCACCTTCATCAACTCCCTCTTGTGGAGCTTGTTCTCCAACCATGAACCACCCATTGGGTGTCTTTATCAAGCCCAGTTTGTTGAGATGCTTTCCAGTGATGAGGTTGGAGATGTTTGTGGCGCTGTCCACTATCTCATTGGAGACATCAATTTTAAAATAATATATAAACCTAGAGATTAACACAACATATGGAAATTGATAGCTGATTAACCTTGCAGATTTCAACATGGTCTCCACAAACACAAGAACCCAGTTAATCTGAGTTAAAGTCTTCATACCATGCACCAGTTGCAAATCATCATCTGTGATTTAGGCATGATTTATGGACCTATATAGGGGTAAGAATATAGGTAATTCTGTAATGCAGCAATCTATCTTCCCTAGTCATATTTCCCACACCTAATATTGTCTTCAATCTTGCTTGAGGATCTAACATACTTCTGTATGTGTCAATTTTATTGTATCCTGCAATCTTTTCATCAAACCTCTTCACTCCTTCAGAGGATATCCCATCCATAGCATACCATACTTCTTCATCAATCACCATAGGAACTCCATTAACTTGGGAACGAAGAATGCCATCCATGCTGGCTTTGGCACAAATGTAGAACACTTTCACCAACTTAGGGTAGAAGGTACCCTTCAATTCAAGGAATTTCTTCAATCCTTGAGCCTCTAGCATAGCAGGGAATTGAAATCCCTCATTGACAAACCAGTCAAGCTCTACGTACTTGGGAGGCATGACTAGCTTAGTGGCATTGAACTGCATATAGTTCATTCTCTCTGTTTCATTAGTGAACCAGGTAGAAAGCCTGTTCACGCCAGTATTTGAGGATTCTCCAGCCTTCCTCTTGCTGGTTTTGGTTCTTTTTGGGGCCGACATGGTGTGTTTAGGTTGAAGAATGAATAGGCAGAGGTTTGGGTTATAAGAGAGAGGCAGAGCACAGAATGCTTGCACAATTTGCAGAGGAGAAGGAGATTTTTGTTCAGGTGTGCATTGTTTCACTTCGAAAATGATACTGACACAAATTCGAATTTGAATTTAAGATAAGATATGCTAGTTAGGATTTTTTGAAAATTGTGCTATTTTGCATAAACGCCATAGATAATCGATTACATAAGCACGGTAATTGATTACTCTAGTGATATTTTAACATGGAAGTAGTTCTCAATCATTAAGTAATCGATTAAAATACAGGGTAATCGATAACTCCAGAGAAATTATGTTTTAGAAATAGCTTTTAGCAACAGGTAATCGATTAATTCGATAGCGTAATCGATTACTCCAGATGTTTTCTGTTTCTGGATATGCATCTAAACAACAAGTAACTGACTAATCCGTTGAGTAATCAATTACAACAGAAAAAAATTTATTTGAATATGCATTTTAAGTGACAAGTAATCGATTACATAAGCTTGGTAATCGATTACTCCAAAGATCTTTTTGTTTCACAATCCCTTTTAAACTACAAATAATTGATTAATACATGTAGTAATCGATTAAACCAGAGAATTATGCAGTATGAACAATGTTTTTTTTTCATCAGAATTCGAATTTCAATCACTTGTGATGCATGGTCAATTTTGATTGCATATCATGTAGTCAAACAAATCATAGGCATGCTATCATATGTTAGATTCATCAAGAATTCCTAGCATGTTCCTAAGATCATAGAATCTATCTCTAGATAAGGGTTTTGTAAAAATATCAGCCAATTGATTGTTAGTGTCAATATACTCAATTTTGAGATTATCCTTTTGAATATGATCTCTAAGGAAATGATGTCTGATCTCTATGTGTTTTGTCCTTGAGTGCATGACTGGATTCTTTGATAGGTTTATTGCACTTGTGTTGTCACACAGTAGGGGAATTTCATTCATCTTTACACCATAATCTTGGAGTTATTGCTTAAGCCACAAACTTTGTACACAGCAACTTCCAGCAGCTATGTACTCAGCTTCTGCTGTTGAGAGAGCAACACATGATTACTTCTTGCAATACCATGAAATTAATAAGCTTCCCAACAAGTGGCATGTTCCACTGGTGCTTTTCCTATCAAGTTTGCATCCTATAAAATCAGTAATCTGAATAGCCAATTAAATTTAGTGATGCACCTTTTGGATACCAAAGACCAACTTTTATAGTTGATTTAAGGTATTTGATGATTCTCTTAACAGCAGTGAGGTGTGATTCCTTAGGATTAGCTTGATATCTAGAACACAAGCACACATTTAGCATTATATCTGGTCTACTTGTTGTCAAGTACAGTAGAGATCCTATCATTCCTCTATACTTTGACTCATCAACTTTCTTGCCCTTTTCATCTAAATCAAGATAAGTTGAGGTTGCCATAGGAGTAGCATCATCTTTTCTTTTCTCCATGTCAAATTTCTTGATCACTTCAAGACATTATTTAGTTTGGCTGAGAAATGTTCCATTCTTCATTTGCTTTACTTGAAGTCCAAGAAAAAATGTCAATTCTCCCATCATAGACATTTCAAACTCATTATGCATAGAGATAGAAAATTCTTTGCACAAGGAATGATTAGTTGAACCAAATATTATATCATCAACATATACTTGAAACAATAAGACATGCTTCTTCATAAACAAGGTTTTGTCAACTTGTCCTTTTATGAAAGATTTACTAAGCAAGAAGTTGCTCAATCTTTCATACCAAGAACTAGGAGCTTGCTGTAATCCATAAAGTGTTTTCTATAGTTTAAAAACATGGTTTAGATATTTGAAATCAACAAATCCTGGAGGTTGATCAACATAAGTTTCCTCCTCAATATACCCATTTAGAAAAGCACTCTTTACATCCATTTGAAACAGTTTAAAATCCATTAAACATGCATATGCTAGTAGTAACCTAATGGCCTCTAACCTTGCTACTGGAGCATAGGTCTCTTCATAGTCAATACCTTCCTCTTGGTTGTAACCTTTTGCAACCAATCTAGTTTTATTTCTGACTATGATGCCACCTTCATCAAGTTTGTTCCTAAAATCCCACTTAGTGCTAATAGGCTTATGATAAGAAGGTTTAGGAACAAGTTCCCAAACTTCATTTCTCTTGAACTGATTAAGTTCATCATGCATGGCAAGCATCCAATATTCATCAAGTAAAGCTTGATCAATGCTCTTAGGTTCAATTTGAGAAACAAAAGTCATATCACAGTAGAGATTTCTTATTGAAGATCTAGTAGATACTTCCTTAGTGACTTCACCAATTATGTTGTCAAGGAAAAGATCTCTTGTAGTTCTCCAATCCTTTAGCTTTTGGATAGGTGTGAATTGTTCCATTTTTGCAATTGGTTCTTCCTTTTCTTTTTCCTTTGATCCATTGAGTTGTATATACTCTTCTAAAGGACCTGCATCATTTTCACACTTCTTTTCCTCTTTAGAGGAGTTAGATTCATCACAAATAACATGAGTTGATTCTTCCATGCATAAAGTTCTTTTAATGAAAACTCTATATATTTTTCTTTGTAATAAATATCCAAGAAATATGGCTTAATGAGCCTTAGCATCAAACTTGCCAAGAGATTCCTTACCATTATTTAATACAAAACACTTGCAGCCAAATGCTCTTAAGTAAGATATGTTTGATTTTCTACCTTTGTACAGTTCATAAGGAGTTTTATTCAAAATAGACCTTATTAGTAATTTATTCAAAGTGTAGCAAACTATACATACAACATCAGTCCAAAAATGTTTAGGCAAATTTATCTCATTAAGAAGAGTTCTAGCACCTTTTTCAATGGATTTATTTTTCCTCTCCATAACACCATTTTGCTGAGGTGTTCTTGGAGCTAAAAAATTATGGTTAATTCCATTCTCTTCATAGAATTTTTCAAAATGCTCGGAATTCCCCACCATGATTACTTCCTATTGAGATAATTTTGTTTTCCTTTTCATTTTGAACAAGTTTGGCTAATTTTCTTAAGGCAATGAAAGCATCACTCTTGGATCTTAAAAGCAAAGTCCATGTGAATCTAGAATAGTCATCAACAATTACAAGCCCATAGAAATTACCTCCTAAGCTCATAGTTCTAGCAGGACCAAACAAATCCATATGAAGCAACTCAGGAGGTCTTGAGGTAGAAGCAACATTTTTATTTTGA
Source organism: Glycine latifolia (assembly GCA_013407115.1). Classification (NCBI taxonomy): domain Eukaryota; kingdom Viridiplantae; phylum Streptophyta; class Magnoliopsida; order Fabales; family Fabaceae; genus Glycine; species Glycine latifolia. The sequence continues at coordinate 11,847,864 of CM023956.1, read as the reverse complement.
AAAGAAATCTTGGTTTGTTTCGCCTTTTGACAAGTATCACACAGGTTGTCCTTTTCAAACTTTAGTTTAGGTAGGCCAATGACTAAGTCTTTTCTAATAAGCTTGTTCATGTGATGCATGTTTATGAGACCAACTCTCTTATTCCATAGCCAAGTTTCATCAACTTTACTTACTATCCAATTAGTGTTGTGAATGAATGCATGTTCTATAGAGAGTAAGTAGATATTATCTTTTCTTTTACCTACATATATTACTTCATCGGATTGACCATCACATTTCAAACATAAATTGTCATTAAATGAAACTTTGAATCCTTTATCACATAGTTGGCTTATACTTAGGAGATTATGCTTTAAACCTTCCACATAGAGAACATTTCTAATCTTGCTTTTAAAGTTGTCTCCTATATTTCTTTCTCCAACTATCTGTCCTTTGTTGTTGTCGCCATAAGTGACGAATTCTCCATCTTTAAGAGTCAAATTTGTAAGCATGGACATGTCACCTGTCATGTGTCTAGAGCATCTGCTATCAATATACCATAATGAAGATTTTTCTCTTAGACGCACCTGCAATATTCAAATTAAGTGACAAAGGAAGGTACCCAATTGAGGTTGGGTCCATAAGGGTTAGCTATTTTCTTTTTCTTTGGAACCCAAATGCAATCTCCATTAGGCACATAAAATCTTCTAGCATAGCACCTATGAGATGTGTGACATTTCTTCATTCAATAGTTACAAGTTACAGCTTTTGATACTTTTTCAAAATGAGTCATTTGATTATACTTTGTTTTTGAAACAACTCTTTGATTCTTCTGTTTTGGTGGTACAAACTTGGTTTTTCCAAAAGGTTTTGCTTGATGTTTGTAACCCAAACCATAAGTATCTCTAGCATATTTTTGAACACTTAGCATTTGATCTAGGCTACATATTCCTCTATAGAGTCTTTTTAATAGATCTACTAAGTAAGAATTTTCATAAAGCAATAACATGTATTTTTCACCTTGACTTTTTTTGAAATCATTAAACTCTTTTTGTAAAGCTTTGCATTTATCTACATTTGATGAAGAAGAGGCACATACACATCCATTCATTTTGTACCTTGAAACAAGTTTTTCATTTTCTTCTTTCAAGTTACAAATTTCAGTTTGCATTTCTTCAAGTTTTGTGACATGCCATCTAAGATTTCCTTTCAGCCTATTGTTGGATTTTGAAAGCTTTTGAGCCTCTTCATGCATTTCATGGAAAGCATAAACAATTTGATCAAATTCAGAATTTACCTCTATTTTAGCACTTCAGAATTCTTCATCTTCACTTATTGTGGAAGTGAGACATACATTAGCTTCTTCATTCTCACTTGATGATTTAGAAGTAGTTGAGTCATTGTTTTCCCATGCTATGTAGGCTCTCTTTTGCTTTCCTTCTTTCTTTTCCTTTTTTTTACCTAATTGCTTCTTTAAGAAAATAGGACATTCAGATTTAATGTGGTCTTGCTTACCACATTCAAAGCAGGTGAAATTGGTGTTTTTGTTGTTGTCACTCTTTTTGTTATTGTTGTTGTTGTTGAACTTTGTGAATTTTCTGTTCTTGTTCTTTCTTATGAACTTGCTGAATCTTTTGACTATTAGGTTCATATTCTCATCACCATCTTCTTCACTTGAGTCTTCTTCTTTATCCACCTTAGAGGATGCAGCTTTCAAGGCTATACTTTTGTGTTTCTTATCTGCATCTTTTGCATGTGTTAGTTGAGACATTTCTAATTCACACTCAAGAAGCTTACCAAATAATGCAGCCATGGACATTTTGGATAGATCTTTTGATTCCTTGATTGTTGTCATTTTTAGTTTCCATGGTCTTATTAGACACTTCAAGATTTTGATGTTTAACTCTTCAGCATCAAATATCTTCCCAAGACCAAGAAGATGATTTACAATGTGAGTGAATCTTGTTTGGAGCTGAGATATGTTTTCGGTGGTGTTCATCTTGAACATTTCATACTCATGAATCAAGGCATGTTTCCTTGATCTTCTAACTTCATCTGTCCCTTCATGAGTGACTTCCAACATCTCTCACATCTCCTTTGCACTTTTACACCTAACAGTTCTAAAGAATTCATCAGAAGAAACTGCAGAAGTAATCATGTTCTTAGCTTTAAAATCATATTGAACAACTATCTTTTCTGCATCTGTCATCTCATTCCATTCTTTGGGAAGCATATTATTACCAAAAGTTTTCATAGGAACCAAATTACCTTTTTCTATTGCATTCTATGCACCGGGGTCATTTGATTGAATGAAAATCTGTATTCTATTTTTCTAAAAACTAAAATGCTCTCATTCAAACATCGGAGGACAATTGAGAGAGACTCCCTCCTTAAAAGTAATTTGTGTGGTATTCATTTTCTTTAAAGAAAAATAGTGATCTTGAATAACACTCAAGAACCTGGTCTTGATACCAATTGAAAAATAATATGAATACACATAATAACCAAGATGGGGGGTGAATTGGTTTAAACTTGGCCTTTTTAAAATATTTTAAGAATCAAAGTTATAGGATCTTTATCACAATTAAATCAAGAATGCTTCAATCAATCAAACCACTCAGCCAAAGAAAACAATTACAAAAACTTCACTTGTTGAGTAATAAACAATTCACCAAGAATTATAGATTAAGATAACAAGAGATTAAAGAAAGTAATCAACACAAGAACTTATACTGGTTCACCTCTCAACAAGAGAAGCTACATCCAGTTTCTTCTAACCAAAATTTGATTAGAGTTCCACTATTCACAAAATTTTGTTCTTACAAGCTTTACAACAATCACCATTTATCAACCCTAGATAAAGATCTGAAATCTAAAACCCTATTAGACTTCTAGTGATTAAGACATAGAGAATCCTTCTCTACTCTTCCCTTTAGAGAAACCCACTCTAGAAAAGCTTCAAGAACCCTTTGTAATAGTTACAAACAACCAAAAAATTCTAAAACAAATTTACAAGCAAAGATAATGGAGAGAGACAACCTGATGATCATGATCCAATGAATATGAATGAATATGATTTACCAATCAGAGTTGAAATGGAAAATAAATTTCAGAACTTCCTCTCCAAATGCTTCTTTGATATCTTTCCCAAGAAATCTTTCAATACACCATGAAGATTTAGAATTTGTGAGACAAGAACTTTAGAACTCAGAATATCCTTTCTCACTTTTAGAAGGTTTTTGAAAACTATGAAAATTTTGTAGATTAATGTGTTGTTCTTTTCAAAAGACCTAACAGCTATTTATAACAAACTATTGTAACTGAATGTAATCGATTAAATCGCCAATGTAATTGATTAAAACCACCAATGTAATCGATTGTAAAAAAATTTAATCGATTAAAATGTTCTTCAGTTTTCTAGAAAAGACATATGAACAAAGTAATCAATTAATTCGTCATGTAATCGATTACTACAGGGATTCTCATTTTCATAAATGTACTAAGTAATCAATTATGGATAAATGGTAATCGATTAACACAGTCAGATCTTGTTTTATGTTTACACAGTGTAATCGATTACATAATGCCTATAAGTAATAGATTACCAATTTGAGGCAATCGATTAACACAATCAAAAACAATTTTCTTGAAACCATGAGCGCATTTGCTTTGATGCAGTCATGAAATCTTAAACCTTTTTCACAAACCATGTGCTTTTGTTAAATCATGAATGCAAGCCAATGAATGATTTTTATTCAATGTAATGGATCATTTTGGATCTTATATGGGCTTGCTCTTATCCATTAGGCTTTCAATTTCCATACTAGAGCCTTAAGATCCTCTTTCACAAATTGAACTCTTTTCAGCCTGTGGCTACACCATACTCCTACATCATTCCCTCCCTCATCGAAAAGATTTGTTTGCGAATCTACAATCGTGCATGTGGACGTAAGAATACCAATACGTTGCAAACCATCTTTGGAGAATGAAGAATGAAAAAGGTATGACTTTTCATTAACAACAAAGTTACGTTACTTTGTATGAAATCTTCATCGACGTCATCCTAATGCAAGTCGTGTTTTGGAGAATAAAGACTTAAAACAGTACAAAGTAGCATTGGCAACATACTCAGATCATCCTATAGGAGTTCATCATAAACATCCACATCAGCCTCATCATCACTGTCAAAACTGGGTTCGGTCTTGATATCAAAACAAGGCATATTGACCTTGAAACCTGCTTCAATTCCTAACAACGATTTGATTAAGGGGGAGTGTCAAAAGGGTATTTGTCAATCTCATAATCATCGTCGTCCCAAACTGGATGATCAGTGTCTAAGACTAGCTAGATGAACATGATGTTGTGGTTGTGGTTGAAGAGCGGCCAGTTGTTATGTCAAGTGGGGCACCTGCAATTGCAATTGTGAGATCTCGTTCCATTGAATCATGTTCTCCAAGTTAGCATGAGTAGCACGTCTCTTTGGCAACATCGTGCTCGATCGTACTGGCTCTAATACGTACTAATGCAACATAAGTGATGGGAAAAGAAATGAGGGTTTCAACTACTCATTGATTCATAAAAATAATGAGGGTTGAAAAACTAAGAAAAATATATATTTTTAATTCCATAATAATCTTCTTGTTTGAGTACATATGTTTTTTCTATATATAAGAAAATAAAACTTCAAAAAATCTAAATAAACGGAAACAAGGAAACAATATATATTCCTAATATCACCAACTAATATTTTCATAAAATAATGCTATAAACATGATAAAGATATAATATATTTATTAAAAAACATAATATATTAATATTTCTAGCTAATAAATCTTAATTAATTTGAGAAGTCACCTTCTTAATGTTTCTTAAAGGTTCAAGTGATTTCTTCATTTTGGACCTTATATGAATTTGCGCGTTCTTATCATTGAACTTCCAATTTCCATACTAGAATCTTAAGATCCTCTTTCACAACTTGAACTCTTTTCGGCCTATAGTTATACCACACTCCAACATCTGCATCTTAACACAAGTACATATAAATATACGAGCAAACAACACATAAACAAATACATACAACAATTACCTATTGTTATAATCATACTAGGGCACCAAATATATTATACAATATTGTATTATCATACCAATAGATACAACATCAAGCACACATAGGAGTCATTATTAATCGTAAATTCGTAATACCTCACTGTGAATAAACATTTTTTAAATGCCCATTTTTTTTTTAAATGCCCATACATCAATGTGAATAAAGTATCGCTTTTCTCTTCATCATGGTCATTGAGTGACGCAGGTCTGCTGATAGTTTATTTTCTGCTTTGTTTTGGCCTTTGGGTCCTGGCATTTTGAAATTGAAAAAAAATCTTTTTATTATTAGTTAAAATGGTCCTCAGATTAGTGTTTGCTTTAGTTGGGGCTTAGGCCCTTCCATCCAAAAATAATAATTACAAAGGCAGGATGAGATCCAAATGTAATAAAAGTGGGGAGAGGAATGGAGAAAAAGGGGAAAGAAAAGAAAAGAAGAAAGGTGAGAAAGGACAATAACAATATACGACAATTTCTAGTGGAGGCAGATATGCAGTTCATGCATGGAATCCTAAATTATGACGCATCTCTAATAGATCAGCATCAACAACAACCTGAAAAATTGCAAGATTCTTAAATAGAAATAATTCAAATGTACTTCGATTATCTAAATATTAACGAGCCATTAGTTAACAAATTCTTGTCTGCAGTTTATTAAAAAAAAAAATTTACCTCTATACAGGATTAAGACACATGTAAAAGTTTAATAACTATTTTCTATTTTTAAAATACTAATTTCAAATACCTTTAAAGACAATTAACCTTTACAAGAACAAATTGATTTTTTAACTTAATGTTAACGAAAATCCTGCTTTACATATTAAATTATTATACTTTTTATGGAAAATATATTTTTGTTAATGTCCCCTTGAAAAACAACACGTCTTTTGCTATTTCTTTACTTTATATCTAATTATTTTCAATACAAGTGTATATATATATATATATATATATATATATATATATATATATATATATATATATGAGATGTTTCAAATGAAAAAACATCTTAAATGATAAATGAGAACAATTAATATGATCATAATTAAAAAAAATTAATGAATAAGATTACAATCCAATTAAAAAAAGTCACAATAATAAAAAAAAAACAATTGTACAAAATATACAAGAACATAAAAAATGCAAATTATTGTTCTTCCTCTCCAAAACCTCCGAACGATAGTCTAAGCAAGTAATTGATTTGTTTTTTCATCCATTGCATAACACATCAACAATTAATATACTAAAAATAACAATAACACTCATTACAGAAAATATATTAGAAATTATGTTACTAGAACTCCTTAACATACATGATTAATATATAGACTATGTGATACAAATTCAAAAACTGTTGGTTAATTTAAAAAAAAAATCAAAGACTAATATAACAATGAGTATTAAATTTTGGAATTAATTAGAGGATTAATTACTTTTCACATATAGCTTTAAACTTAATAGTATGTACAATAGTAAATAAAAAATAATAGTATACGCAAACATATATACTACGTATGTACCATGCATGTAAGCACTTAACGAGTTAACGTACATCGTAGAATGCTTCGTCAAAAATAAGTTAACAACTAGACTAACGTGGTAGATAAATACAAATTCAAAAATCATTTTTCATTTGTTAAATTTAGATATTAAAAGTAAGTGTCAAATTCAAGGATGAAATAAGTTTACTCTGTGTATAATTAAAAATTAGACTTACGTGTAGCATATTTTTAAAATATAATATATTTTGCATAGATTGGAGTATTTAACTTTAATATTTTATTATTTTAGTTAAACAGGATGGTCCAAATGTGACAAAAGACGAGAGAGGAATCGAGAAAAAGAAAAGCAAGGTCGAAGGGACGATAACGATACACGATCGAGCTAGACGTACAGTGGCTAGTGGACGCAGATTTTCAGGTCCAAACACTCATGCTTCATTTCTCAACATCCAACTTGAAAAATTGCAAGGATGCGCTTAAATTGAAATAATAAAAGTTTTTTTCTATTATCAAAATATTAACGGGCCGATATATTAATTATAGAAAACAAAAATAAGAAATTTAATTCTCCTTTATATAGGATTAGAATAATGAACATAAAAAATTTAATAACTATTTTTTTAAAAGATTAGTTTGTAATATCTTTAATACATAACCGTTAAAAGAATCAAATTGATATTTTACCTAATCAATGATAACGATAATCTACTTTACATATTAAATTATAATAAACTTATATAGAAAAAGTATTTTCCGTTTATTTTTCCTAAAAATTAACAGATGTATTTGTTTTAAAAAAATCAATAACATAAAATACACACACATATTAGTTTAAATTTTTAAGTTTGATCTAATATTAATTTTATTTTATTTTTCATAATTTTACTTTTTTTTAAAATATATCATCTTACATAAACAATACTGCATATAAAAAATTATTTATATTAATAATATTCTTAATTAATATCCTATCATAACAGCTTTATCACGATGATGATAAAGTTGATTTTTTTATCCATAGTAAGTATTTAAAATATGATGTTTATTTTAAATATTTTATATAAAAGTAATAATTTTATTTTTATTTAATACTTTTTACGTTGATTTTTCAAGCATTCACTCTTTGGTAGGTACGACAACAAAAAAAAATGAGAACGCAAAAAGAATTATATATTAAGTTATTAACTTACGAGAAAATGAAGAAAATATTTTTTTTTAATTTTAAAAATAAACCCTTTTCTTTTCACTCTGTATTCAATAAAAGAAAAAAATCATTGTCTATGTTTTCTGTCATACTCATATATATATATATGAACCAAACTTTAAATTCTTCAATCATAATATAGATAACTGTTTGAGTTAGCTACCAAACAAAAACAGACCTTCATAATTTAAATAAAGTGGCATGAAGTCTTCGTCAGTCATACTTTTGGCACACATAAATGCACACCCTAGTCAACACATACTAAGCACATACATGAAGAAAGGTGGCACCTATTGCAGAGAAACCTGAAACTCCAATCAGTTTCTGCAACGAACAGGTTCCAAACTGTATCCAATTATTTTGTATTTTTATATATCTATTTGGTTGTTTTAATCATAGTGTCTACTAATTTCTTGCTCTTTGGTGATTTGTTGCATATGTAGTATATGCAAAGTTCTCTAAGCAACATAAATTCTTATTAATTTCGTGTCTTTCTTTAATTTGATTCTAACTGGAGTTAAAGCCTTCTAACATGGCTTGTGCTCTTAGTCAAGATCCTTTCTATTAATAACATGTTTTCTTTATAAATAAATAAAAAAATCTTCTAACATGCATATGCTTCATTTTTTAACTTTTTTTTTATTTGTATAAATTCAAGTGGTACGGTTCTAGGCCATTTGGGAAACTAATATACTTGTTTTCAATTACTGCTGAGCACAACCAAATTCCTTTTGGATATGTTTAACTGCTTAAAACTACATACAGTTATATAATAATTAAAAGCAATAAATAAACGAGAAAGGCACAGAATGAAGGTGCGAAAAGCTGAAAATGTTTCAGAGAGAGGAAACTCGGGTGTACTATTTAAAGTTCTATAGATAAAATAATTAAACTGACATGTTTCTTAGGTAATAAAGCTTTTCTACAACATTTTTTTCCTTTCTTTCCAAGTTTATTTTCATGCGTTTTATTATATAACAAAGTCAGTATTATTGTCAAAAAGCCTAACAAATTGGCTTCACGTGGGGCACGTGTTGCCATAACGTCTTTCTTAATTATATGATTTTTTAATATTAAAACATAAAGGTGTTGCTGATGAATATTATAGTGAAGTTTTAAACTGTGATTTAGTAACTTTTAATATGGTGGAAAATTACTGAAAAATACCTGAAATCATGATAAATGATATTCCAAAAACCTTAAAGAGAAATGAGTATCATCGTGAAGATTGAAACAGTGATTAATTGAATATCATAGTTGGACAGAATTTTTTTAAAGATAAATTCTACGTGCCTTCAAAAATTTAACAATTTTGGTAATATATGATTTAATCTACATATATTTATATTTTAATTCTTCAAATAAAAACTATTTATTTTAGTCTCTAATCATCCTCCTCTTATTATTTAGTCGCTACACTAACTTTTTATCTGTTTTAATTTCTACAATTTTGGAGGGTAAAAAATAAAATAGATTGAAAAGTATGTGTAAAGAATAAAATGAGTAGTTTCAGGTGTAGGGACAAAAACATATAAAAATTGTATAAGAGACTAAATATATAATTAAACCTAATATTATTGAGAAATTCTCTTTCCTTTTGTCTCTCTTAGTGTGCCCAAACTCATTCCAGTATTGTCATAGAAAACAACTGCACCAAACTTAGATTTCTCAGCCAATTATATCAACTCTCTTTCTTTCAAAACATTGATCACAGTGTACACAATAATGGCTTAATTTGATTTTGGTGTCTAGGTATATCTATTAAATTGATCTATTTGTTCAATTAAAGGGACTTGAATTAAGTTGGGTTGCTGCAACATGACACATGCTAACAACACTTCTGGTGCTTCACTATCTGAAACCGAATATGAGATGGTGAAACACATCATCGACATTCCAGACCTAGAGGAGCTAAGGTTGTCGGAGTGCAGCATCTACAAGGTTCCTTATAATCTCCGAAAGGTGAACGAGGAAGCCTACACCCCTCAGTGGATCTCAATAGGCCCAATTCACCTCAACAAACAAGAACTCAAGCCAATGCAAGAGCACAAGAAAAGGTACTTCCACTGCTTCTGGGAGCGCGTCTCAAACGAACAAGCCATGAAGAGCTTCAAACGCCACCTCGAAACCAAAGAAGACCACATTCGACGATGCTACGCGGACAAATTCTTCGACATACCGAAGGAGAAGTTCGTGGACATGATGCTGTTGGATGCTGTGTTCATTATGGAACTCTTGCTGAGGAACTGCGAGTGGAAATCAAACAGTTCCAAGCACGAGCATGATTACAAGCAAACCAAATCGTTTCGAGTGAGACACAGCGATGATCTCATCTTGACACATTCCTGGCTCAGCAGGAACATCACTAGGGACATGATCCTTATAGAGAATCAAATACCCTTTTCTGTGCTGCAGAAACTCTATGATGATGTTGTCCCTGGTGACAACAAGAAGGAGGAACACACTGCAGGGTTTGTTGATCTTGCCATCGAGTACTTTGCATTCTATGACACCCAAATGTCTTCTTCTGATGAAACCAAACGTGTTCTTGACAAGAACCGGTCGAGGAAACACTACTTCAGTGGGGCACTCCTAAGTTCCAAGAAACCTTACAACAAGCCAAAGAGCGAAGATAGGTATAGTAAGAGTACAAAGCACTTCACCGATCTGATAAGGTAATTAATTAATGTGAGAATATGTAAAAATCTCTATATCATACACTTCATCTGTTACTACCTCCTCCGTTCTAAAATAAATATCAGAAAAAAATATCTATCATATATAATTTTACTTGTTATTTTTCAATCATATCCTTATAAATATTACTTTAATTTTTGAATCTAATACTATATTAATATTATTCTATTTATTTATTTAATAAAGTTAGTTTTGTAAAATTATTATTATCTTTCATCTTTGGTAATTTTTTTATCTGTATGACAACACTTATTTTAGAATGGAAAAAAAATATTTTTTGGCTTAAATATGTTTTTGTATTAACAAAATTTCAAAATTTACATATGATTCTCAATAAAAAAATATCTTGATTTTTTGTCCTTAAAAAAGTTTCTTTTATATTTGGTTCTTAATCTTATATTGGCTCTATTAATTTGATATATCATCGTCTGATGGAAAAATCTGGTGGTTATGAAATAAAAATGTTTAAGGAAAAAAAGAAAAATGTGATATTATTTCAACCATCACTTAACAGAGTCAACATAGCGATAGGAACAAAATAAAAAAATTAAATTTAAGAAAATTTTATTAAAAGCCGAACACAATTTTTTTTTTAAAAAAAAATCAAGATTAAAAATATATTGAAGCATTCCTTTTTATTTTTTTTCTTTTTACCATGGTATATTGATTGTTATAGCTTTACTTTTCTCTCTCCTCTCTTACTTGCATACGTTGGGACTTAACTAGCATTTGGTGTCGACCAGGTACTTTTACCTTCCTAGTGATTGGCTGCGCAGCAGTGGTTGTGCTCTTCATGTTTTAAGAACCGCAACAAAGTTACAAGACTCAGGAGTGAGCTTTGAGAAAGATGTGAAGAGAAGGTTGCTAGACATAACCTTTGACAAGAAGCCAATTCTGAGTTCCTTTCTCTGCTTTGGTTGCTTGCCATACTTAAACCACTTCAAGGCACGTTTTAGAATCCCCCAGTTGAAGGTGGACCACACAACTGAATGTGTGTTCAGGAACCTCATTGCTTTTGAGCAGTGTCACTATCCTGAGAAGCCTTACATTTGCAACTACGTTTCTCTGATTGACTCTCTTATACACACTCAGCATGATGTGGAGTTGCTGGTTGAGAAGGAAGTGATTGTGCATGAACTTGGGAGTGATAAGGAAGTGGCGGTTCTCGTTAATGGACTAAGCAAACACGTTGTGGCAAACACAACGTGTTACTACGAGACTATAAATGAACTTAACAAGCACTACCAGAACATCTGGAACCGCACCATGGCAGCGTTGTGGTTGGTGTACTTCAGAGATCCTTGGAGAGCAAGTTCCACTTTGGTGGGGATTGTTGTGCTCATTTTTGCTGTGTTCCAATTCCTACGCGCTGTGCGTGCTGTGTTAGGATATGATAAATCCTAGATAGAGTTATTTAAGTTTTGTTTGTGTTGTGGTTGCTTAAATATATTTTTAATATTTATAATATTCTATTTTCAAATTGCTATTTATTAATTTGTATTTTTTTTATTTTTTTTCAGATTTTTGCATTTAATATCTATCGTTATTGTCACGATAAGTAGTTAATAATCACGTTATCAATTAAATAATAATATAATAATAATATGACATCTTAACATAAAGATATTTCATACTTAACAAATTTAAACTAATAATAAATATCAAATGCAAAAATTTAAAAAGGTCAAATAATAAAATAATAAAAAATCATAGGTAACAATTTTAAAAGGAGTATATTATGGATATAAATAACATATTTAAGCCTTATTAAAATAGAATTGATATTTTACTTCCATAATTTGTTTCAGTGAAACTTCAATTCTAAAAAAAGAAAACAAGACAAACATCACTTAAATCAAGTTGTATCTAAATTTCGTTTTTCTTATTATATATGGCTTTGATATTTCATCATATTAATGTTATATATATGTGTGTGTGGATTGCTTCGTGAATATGCAATTGCATGGTGCAATGAATGAACTGTATGCCAATATCTAGCAGCATAATCTCATTGATCAATGCAACTAATAATTAATAGAATGAGTCCTGTATTGTTATGATGCCACTAGTAAACTCTCACCACTTTGTAAGAGAAAAAGTGTCGGCACCCTTGGGCAGTAAGAGAATGTTTATTGTTAAATCCTAAATTGTGATATTACATTATTTTTTATAGATCTATATTATCAAGTAAAATTAAAGATGTTTTAATATTTTTTTATTTTTTACTTTAATGATAAATATCATTTTTTAGATCATAAGAAAAGAGATAGACACTAAAAATGCTCTTACATATTAGAAATACACATGCATATTTTTAAAAGGGTTGTTATGAATAAACATGCATTCTCTTTTTTTTATTATTTCATCTCATTTTTACTATATTTTAGTCTGTTTTCTTTCTAACTATTTTTGTTTTCAATCTGCATAACTTATTATATCTATCTTTTCTTTTGTGATTTCTTTCCATTTCTCTCTCTTTTTATTTTCTACCTCAAATGGACGTTTAGCATTCTCCTTTATGAAAAGACGAAAAATATATAATTTATTTGATAGTTGTTGATTTTATTCTCTATAATAGTTTTTTTGCACCTAACAATAATTAGCTTGGTGAGAATGTAAGTGTGTAACCATGATCAACGTCAACTTTTCGAAGGGTTTTGTTCATTGTAACAAAAAATATTATTCGACACGATATTTTAAAACATGGGCATATTTTGATAATAATTTTCTTACATGTTAAAGAATAATTTCGATTTATGATATACTGCAAAATTTTATGTATTGAAATTAATTTTATTTTAGCTGTTGCAAAAATGTTAGCTATATGATACATTAATTAAATTTAAAATTATATATTAGTTAACTTACTTAATAATATAGTTAAATTTTATGCAGTGCTGCCTAACATTTAACGCATATATAATTCTTAATCAATATAATTATTCAAAAAATTTAAATAAAATATATTGATCTACTTACTGTACCTTCAAATTGACACATAAAATACCACTGAGCATGTAGATACTGACACAAGATCACTCAGAATCTTCTCTTTCTTCTATTTCTTCTATTTCTTCTATTTCTTCTATTTCTTCTTCCCCTCGATGAACTAATGCCTAGCTAGGCTAAGGAAAAGCTCTAGTTCTAATACACGGGTTACAAAAAACACTTCCTGTCAGCTCTATTCTAAACAATTGTCTCAAGATAATTAAAGTCATGCGTACATGGTTGTCTTAACTATTTAAAAGAATCTTGTAGCACACGCTGGTCACATATTTTTCGTTGAAAATACACTTAGTTTATGTTGTATCAAAAAATAATATATAGATATTAATTTATTTTTGTAATGCATAAATTTAAACATAATTGTAAGTGGAAATATTTAAAGTCATGTATATTTAAAAATTTGTAAAGAAAATTATTAAAAAATTTATTAAAATTTATTAAAAAGAGAATTGATCAAGGTTGAATTTGACATTTTTTTTACATCAATGATCGAGAACCATCAACTAACACATGCACAAACATAATCGGAAGAAAATTCTTCCCTCCGCAACCATCGATACTCAGAAACTCAAAAACATAATCATGTGAGCATCTTTAACAATTGGTTGTATATTCCAAACGTATAGAGATGGATTAAAGTCCTTCACATATATGTCTTTGCCCGGTTAAAAGCTTGGATGAAATCAAGAGACGTCTATAATTTGAACACTACATAAAAAAAAAAAGGTTTTTCCAACAATACAAAACCAACGTAATTATCAAAAATATGTCGATAATTTGAAATTTCTGATGAACACAAATTTGTTGCTAAAATAGTCATAGAAAATTTTAACTGATGGATTTTTGTTGTCCGTCAGTAATTTTCCACAGATATATCTGTCAATAATTTTAACGAAAAAACCTGTTGGTAATTTTCCAAGGTTCAATCCGTCGGAAATTATAGACGAAAAAATCCTTCAAAAAATTTCCACGGATTGATCCATCTATAATTTTCAACAAAAATTTCCATTAATTTTGTATTGAATTTTTTAACGTCAGTTATTTATGAATATATTTTTTTCATTTATATTATTTAACGTCAATATTGAAACTAACACATATATGCAATTAATGAAATATTCAAATTCATAAATCGAAAAACAAATGTTAAAACAAATTAAATTAAATTCAAAATAAATCTAAAATAAAAGCACAATGTCTAATATGTCAATAATAATTTTGTGTTGCTAAGTCTGTAATCAAATAATCATTGGCAGAGTGTTGTTGCTGGTCATCTAGTTGTTGGTCATTGTGTTGTTGTTGCTGGTCATGTGGTTGGTCATTGTCTTGATGATGTTATTGGTTGAGCTACTGTTGGTCAGGTTGTTGATGTTGTTGAATAATATTCTGCACTTCAGGAGGTAGAAACTGAAGTATAACTAACTGAAATACATGCATCTCCTCTTTTGATTGATGAAGCTTCTCCCTTAGTCGATTAATCTCCACTGAATCATTAATGTCACTGAAGATCCTTGCATATGTTGCATGAATGTGTCATCTCCACATTCATAACTATGAGCAAGATCTCCAGTATCATAAAGACGTTCCTTATGCTTTGGTTTTGTAGCTACAACCTAACACCGAATCCTAAGTTTTTTGTTCTTCAGCAAGGTCTAAAGGAGTCATTTCTGATTCACCAACACTTGATGCAACATCAGACCTAGCTTGAGATAGTTTAGCCTTAAAATTTTTCTGTCATTCATAAACTATTATTATTTAATAAATATAATAAACATTTTTAAAAATAAAATAACATGTCAGATAATGGTCTCACATGTGTCTGTCTAGATCTATCATTGACAAATTAATTGACCAGTATCCTTTCATAAATGAGTTTGCTGGAAAATTTCATTAATGTATGCAGATTGACCAAGCTCCTCAGACTATTTACAAACATTATAAAATAAATTAAACATAACCAAAGAATGAAACAAGTACAAAAAGTGGCAGTATTATAATTTTAAGATGATCTTACCAAGCAAATGGCGAGATCCTGCAAGCTAATAGAACCACCCTTTTCAGATGCCCATTTTTTTGGCATGTTGACACTTTGAACGATACTCAGGTGCATTCCAATGTGATAACATATCGTTTCAGACACGATCTTCAATCCAATATGGTCTTTTATTTTCATTTTGGACATCCCTAAACATCTTAGAAAGTCTATGAGATGCTTTCGAATTAAAAACCTTTTTAATTTCATTCTCTTCCTTTGATCTCTATACCAATTTACTCTAAAGCATTACAAAGATATGAAATTGAACATAATTAGCAAAATACCAATTTTACGAAATTAAATGAAATAAAACAAAATTAGCATTAATTGGAACTGATTTTCCAACACAAATACATGATATTAAATATAGAGCACAAATGAATGCAATATTTTTTCTTCCCACGGAAAAAGCATTACTCAATGTGTTAGTATGTAGGTGTCCTAGAGACAATCTGATTTATCAGTTGAACACCTTGTACTATTTATTATTTCATGATTAATAAGAGCAAACTTTATCTTTATCATATTTATGTCTCACCTATATTTATAGCAATATGCGTTTAAAGATAAAGGTCCTAGAAATACAACAAGTGTACACTCGAGGATCTATGATAGGGATCATGTTCATGAGGATTTGAGGACACTACATTTCTATTGCCTAAAGCTTGTTCCTAGTCTTGAATCATCAAGAAAGGGCATTGATGATCTTAATAAGACTAGTACGACATCTTCTACTTGTATAGAGATACAAGGTAGGGACCTCATGGAATGCAGGCATAGTGATGCCTTAGCTGATGTCGTGGGTGGATCTGTTGGGAACAGATGGCACTGAACTGACTTGCTGAAAGACTTCAAGATCATTGGATTTGTAAAGTCTCTCATTGTTTGGTAGTGTGGATCGTCCTAGACTTGAGAATGTCATCGAATATTGTGTCCTAGGGTTATACTTTGATTGTATGACTCTATCCGCCTGAAAATGGGGAAAACAGTGTACCCTTAGGTATAACATGAATACATGAGTATAGATGGACATGCCGAAAGGACTCACAATCCTTTACAAGGGATTAAATGTTCACAAGACAGATAGGGCTTGGATGACTTCTAGTTGACTCGGGAATCTATGCATAGTAAGAGATCATGAGGAGTCATGATTTGTCTTACAGTCAATAGAAGAAGATTCCTAGTTCCTGTGAAAAGCTATATTTAGTCAATAAAGAGAGATGATACTTTATCCTTGTTCTCGACTAAATGTGAATGACGATGTGAGCGATGATGGAGACACGGCATCCAAATTAGAAAGGTAGATCACTTGATCAACGTAATTAGTTCTGGGGCCACAGAGCATTGCTAGTGTCTTATGTGGTCATTAAATGAATTGGGCCCGTTAAAAGAGTTTAATTGGTCTAAGTTTATTTATGTCAGTGACTAATTGGGCCTAATGGGTCACACACAAAGGTTATTCTTTATTGCAAGTTATAGTGAGTTTGGGCCAATAATTAGTTATTGGGTTTTTATCAAGACTATGAGTTAAATTAGGTTAGAGTTGGACTTCAAGCCCACTTGAATCATGTGTCCTATTTGGGGCATTAGTGGTGAAAATAGTTTTTCCACTAATGGGCCCAAATGTGTTGACAGGCCCGATGGGCCTTGGGCTAGTTGACTTGACCAAAATAAGTTTTGGGCAAATTCGAAATTTGAATTTGAAATTTGAATATTGAATTTTGAATTCAAATTCAAATTCAAATTATGAACTGGGATAAGATTGAATTTATATTTGAGTTTAAATTTCAAATTTGAATTTGAATTTTAAATTCTATGAGGTTAGATTATTGAGGATAATTTAAATTATCTAAATGAATTATCCAATAAAGATTGGATGAAGATTATCTCAATGACGTTATCATTTGAATTCTGAATTCAAATAAGTTATTGTTGCAACAAACTTTTGAGAGAGGAGAAGGAGAGAGGGTGGCGGTTTTAGGAGAGAATCTTGCTAGATTCTTTTTCAAATTTTTCCAACAACTTGGGCTGAGTTTGAGTGAGAGGATAATGCAATTCAACAATCTCATCTCACCTTAAATAGGCACCTATATGGGGAAGAAGATTAAGAAGAAAATTTCGCCCCCTCCTCTCTTGATTCTGAATCAAGTTCTAGCTTTTCTTCTCCCTTATCTTCTCTCCTATTTTGCTGCACCTTCACTTGACCTCAAGGCACCATTATAGTCTTGAGAAAAGAAACCAAATACTTTAAAGCCTCACACCTTGCATGCGCCTAGCAAGCCACCAAGGAGAAGGAGGAATCAAGGAGAAGAAGTTCTCCCTTGCAACAAGGAGATAACTGTGTGGATCACCATTGAAAGGCGTCATCTTCGTTGAGCCTTTAAGTGATAAAGGTATTTCTAAAACCCCAACGTGTTTCAATGAGTAATTCCTAAGCACATATACATGAGGTGCATAGATGGTCTATGTTTCTGCATCAGAATTTTTTTTTGTTTTTTCCTCATGTGAGCACACTGTGGTTGGACCAAGGTGCTGCAATTTTCAAACTTTCACAATGAGCTATCCATTTCAGGCATTGAAGTAATTCATTAAGAGGTGAATAAGTTACCTTAAAATGCTGGAACAATATTTCTTGAGGATCTTTTGGAATTGCACCCCATGTTGGCCATGGGTTAACAAATTGTTGTCTAATGGACAATGTGGCTGTAATGACTCACCTCGTCGCTACTATCTCACTAGGTCTAATCATGTAATTTAGAATTTTAATGAAAACTCAATTAATTTGATTATGAAAATGATAGTAAATTTTTCACACTAATACACTTATCATACACATGATACAAGTATATAATTGAATACACATGTATATATATATGTTATACCAGTACATATCATTCACATGTCAGAACTTAATTTGGTTTTACATATATTTACACCTGGAATCTTACATGACCAACAAAAACAATTGAGGGACTAACTAAGAAAGAGTTGATTAACAAAACACAACTCTTTCCCAAAAAGAATTCCAACGTCATCACGTCGGCTTGGCGGCTCCAGCAAAAAGAATCTCCCTCCAGAGTCACCTAATGCTACTCATCTGCTCACACGAACGAAAGTTCGCGATCATCACAGGTACCAACCACACAGTACAACAAATGCAAGGTGATTTTATTATATAAAACCAACAAGCATCAGATAACAACAATTGGAAAGGAAACAATTAACAACCACAATCATTACCAAAAATCCACCAGTCCATTACACACAAGGAACTTTGATGTTTCCCCCATTAATTTTGTTGCCCCCAATGCTCTTTCAGAAGATAAAGTCCAAGACCTTCTAACTTAGCCCATGCTAAAGTTATAATAACCTAGGTTTAATAAATAAGAGAAAAGAAAGAAAAGTTTAAAATTTGCTGAATTCCGTCAGAAAAAGCGTTAGCGACGGATTTTGCGACGGAATTAGCGACGGATTTTGCCTGTGAATAGTGCCACGCCAGTAGCGTGGGAATCCACGCTAGTAGCGTGGGAGACGCGCCTGGTTGGCGCGGTTAGCGTGAACTATGGCGCTATTAGCGCCAGAATGGCCCTGGAAGCCATTTCTTGCGC
>CM023956.1:11733667-11823730 GCA_013407115.1 Glycine latifolia | reverse complement strand
GTGATTCTGTGGTTAGTAATGACCCTTCCAGCTGAGGGGGCGTTACAAAAGTAGAAGGAAGAAACTCAAGAGTTGATCAATCAAGCTATGATGCAACATAGGGAAGAAACACGAAAGGAGATGCAAGCTGTTGCGGATTCGGCAAGTGCACCGATCGTTCCAAGTAATAAAATGATAAATAGAGTATCGTCTCCACGAGGATTGAGGCACTAATATTATTATAACTTATTATCTTTGAATTGGATTAACAAATGTTTATAAATTGACTTTGTATTGTGAATTAAGACAATTAAAATTAAAATCTAAGATTAAAGAATGCTGTAAACACAAAATATTATTTGGATTAAAGAATTTATGAGGAAAACTTGTAGTTAAAGCACAATCACCTTTGAATTTTAACCTTCTTTACTTGAATTGATTTCTAAGTTCTTCTAACTTAATTATTCAGATAATATATCTTCTTTAAATAGTTAAACCCTAATTCCTTAGTATATTTAACCCTTTAACCCTAGTAAAAATCCTAATCCCTTAGTAATCTTTCTTAGATTAAGCATTACGATGATATATGGAATTACCTGCAATCATACATCTCTATCCCTAGGTAATGTACCAATTGTTATTCTATCTTAGTCAGAAATTAAAGTCCCAATATTCCTATTGTGAACCCTAATTCTCAGTTCTTTCCTAGAGTGATCAAATCTAACAAAGATGTATCCTTTCAATACAAGATAAAATAAAATAACTATCACATAGAAGAATCATAAAATAAATCAATTACAAAGGAATTTATCCAAGGTTCATGGCCCTAACCACAATAATGGAACTAGCCAAGCATAATCATGCTTGAATTCAATAACAGTAAACAATAATGGCTAAACTCAAAAGAAAAGAAGAAGAAGAAGAACCTAATCTCTCAATCTTGCTTTTCTTGACCTAGCTTTCTTGAATCCCCTTCAATGCAACTAGCTTCTAACTCTTTTGTGGAACCTTCTTTCAGTCTTCTAAGCTTCTATTTATAGCTAGGTCCTAAAATCCATCTAAAATCTCTTCAACTCATGCATTAAAAAGCTAATAATTGAAGTCACGTGTCGCTCACGCTATTGGCGTGGACTTAGCGCTACTGGCGTGGGCTGCAATGAGTTGTGGCGCGAATCCCATGCTGATCGCGTGAGATGACAGTGAATTTTTCCCTTCTTCTGATTCTCTGGCGTGAATCTCACGCTGATCGCTTGAGATGTCAGTGAGAATTTGCCCTATTTTTCCATGTGTGGCGCGACTGACGCGGATCTCACACAGATCGTGTGAGATGTCAGTGAGAATTGCTCTGTTTAATACCTTTGGCGCGGATGGCGCCACACTTGGCACGGATAGTGCCAGGCTCCAGAAAACTTTTGCTTCTTTCTTTTGCTTTCTTTTCTTCTCTCTTTGGTTCCTAATATCAAAAATACACAAAATAAGTAATATAAATAAAAATAATGAATTTTCACCTATTCTAGCATTTATTGATATTTTATGACTGATTTATTGATTCTTTTAGCTTAAAAACTACTATACGCTAGCAGCATATCAAATAATTCCTAGATTTATATATTGTTGTCCTCAACAATAAACCAAATTGTTAAATTTGGAAACAAGATTCAACAATTAAACATGTCATCACATAAACAATTTCAGAATTACTAAACTGACTATGATTGAATTCCATGTGAAATTTTCAATGATACTTTCAATTCCATCAATTATACAATCTAACTTGAATACCTCTTACTAAGATATATAATTCACTCATCACTCAAGTATTTTGGGTAATGATATTCTTTCAATTCCTCCACAGCTATAATACTACCATAGGCTTGATTATATTCTCAAGTTCCTGAAAATAAGAAACATACATACATGCATAATTTGATCAAAAGGTCTTTGTAAGGTTGTAATTTGGTCTGGTTTAAGGGTATGAATATTCTGGACAGTAGCTCAAATTGAGATTGAATTCCATTAGAATTATTCAAATTTACTTTACATTCTATTTCTTATTTCCTTCTCATGTCTACCTCTATATGTATTATTTCTTTTTCTTTTCCTTCCTCTGTTTCTTTTCTTTTCTTTTATATACACCTCTCTTTATTCTTTCTTTCTTTTCCTGTTTCTTTTTTACTTTCTTGTAGACATCTACTTTTGTCATCTTCCAACATCTAATAAACTTGATTCTAATTCTTTCTTCCTCCAATCTCAAACAAGGTAGTCAATGGATATGGCTATGAAATTCAGGTCGTTGAATAAAACAGGCTTAGGCTCAAAAGGTTAACAATGGACAATGTTAAGGTAGGTTATTTTGGCCCTGGCTAAAAGAATAAGAATGCCTTTATCATATCAATTTATGCAAGTATTGTAGAGACACTAAGCAAGTTCTAGAGTATTATTCACAATGAGGTCACTCTCAAAAAAAATTTATGTATAAGCTCAATTCTCACAACACATGGTATCAAACTAAAATCTTTTGATTTCCTATCAAGCATCATATTCTTTTTCACAATGTGCTTCAATCATAACAGTATCATAATTCCAATCATGTCTTCTGCAAATCTATGCTATTCTCATTTCGTACATGCTTCTAAACTTTTAATCTAATGTACCACTGACTTAGCAATCTAGATCTGAAACATTGTATGCTCTAGCATTTATTGACCTAATTTCTAAACATAAAACATTAAATTCACAAGTAACCTAACACCTAAATTTTCTGTTAGACTTCCTTTGTTTCTTTGAACATGATTCTTCAAATAACACGTAGCGCCCCATAATTCCCAGATTTAAAACATTGTTGTCCCCAGCAATAACTAAAAGAAATTTCTGTGCTTAATAAAACATTCACATCTACGTGCCTTATTTGAAGAATCATCATCACAAACATGAACATCGATCTAAACAGAACATAATTAACACAATTTAACTTAAGTAAACCAAATATTTCAAACCAAACCAAATTAACATAATTAATGAAAGCAGGAAATTGTTCAAGTTGCAAGAAATTCAAATGACTGAGAAATTAAAAGACAAACGAAATTAAACATAGAAATTGTCCAGAATATTTCAAACTTCACTCCATCGCCGTGGTGTCATCATTAGCAGCCTGAGGCATATCAGGAGGCTTTGCTGCTGGCTGAGGTGAAACAACTGGTTCTGGAGGAGTAGCTACTGTGGTCTGTGGAGATGAATGATATTCAGCTGGTGGATGGGAGAATGGTGGAAATGATGGATACTGTGGCTGATAAGCTGCATAATCAATGGCAAAGTGGCAGCAGATGTCTTCCATCATCCTAGTCTGGTATGCTCCCTGAATAGTTAACCTGTCAAGCTGTGTCTGCATGTGAAGATAACTGGAAGAATCTTCATAAAGTAAGTCATGGCGAGGGGCTCTCATGGTGGAAGAAGAAGCTGCCTGAGTGGATGGAAGATGTTGGAGATCTGGATGAGGTTCCTCCACCTCTGCACGTGGCACTTGACGAGGACTCCTTACTGCCATTTCTTCTGGAGATAACTTGGAAGCTCTGATTATCTGTTCTTGTTTGGCATTCTCCACTGCATACAAATATGTTTTGTGGGTCATCAAGGAAGCTATTTTGACATCTTTAGGCTCATCATCAGGTATTTCCAATCCAGCATGCATGCATAGATGAGAGATGAGAGAAGAGTGGGCTAACAGCAACCTGCTGCTACAATCTTGAATCATGTGGAGGATCCTATCAGACAGAATCCGAGAAATGTTAAGACTGATGTCCCTCATCAAGACGTACAGTATAATAGCCCTCTCAACATTCACATTAGTTAAATTAGTCGAAGGAATAACTGTGTGATTGTTGAACTGATGCCAAAATTCAGCCTCACCAGTCAATGTTGCCTTCTTAATTTCTCAGGAACATGAGCCATGCCAGATTTAGTCTTCCATGAAGTGTATAATCCAGTGATGCCCTGTCTAATCTCATCAGCCAATTGAGGCATGTCATCTCGATATACACTTTTGCCAGTACCAGCAATGGGTTGCATTTTGTTATATTTAGTGACAAAGCCACATGAATATATGCTTCTATAAGTTGTCTCCAAGAAGCTTCCAATGAATTTATGGTTAAAAGGAACTGTGACTCCTCTAACCCAGCTTTCCCTCTTACCAATAACTCTTTCTCTGTCTACGTTAGCCAAGAATTCTTTCAAGATCGAACTGGAATTGGGTGCAGCAAAAGTAACCAACTTCTGTCATTGCCTTCCAGCAATTATCTCCAAAATAGGGGACTCTTCAAGAAAAGTTTTCCACATAATTCATTTCTCTGGAATGATCTTTTTGGGAAGATACCATTTGTCAAAGCGCTCTTGATTTTCAAGGGAAAGGAACCTGTCTTCATCAAAATTAGTTGTTCTGGGCCTCTTGCTTCCGGTTGCAGCACTTTTCTTCTTTCCCTTCTCAACTTGCTTGCCCTGAAACTTAGAAATTTCCAACCACACATATATATATATATATGAATATAAAATTAGCATTCAAAATAAACAATTCCCAATTTGACTAACGTTATATTCCTAATAATTCTATCATGGTCAGATTATCAAATAATTCCGCATTCAAGCATAAACAACAGTGTAGAATCATACTACTCTCAAACCTAAGGAATGGATAGAGCAATTAAACAACGAAAACCAAATTAAAATTTTAGCATTCAGGTCCAATATAAAAACACTCCCATAATTCCCAGATTTTAATCTCTTCACTATCTCCAAATTTAATTCTCCAACTATATTCAGTAATGTAGATCCTAATTTATCAATGTCTCAGTACAAATTGAATTTAATTCATAAAACAAAAGAAAATTACTAAACTAATTCCCAGATTTAGTTTAGTTATACAAGTTTAAATCAAATTCTTAACATTTTAATCATTGAGAGTATAATCGATTATTTTGTTCTTCATCAAATCTGGAAAATGTTCAGGAACACTTTAATTGATTACCATGTCGAAATAATCGATTATTTGACTTATGCTTTCATATAGACTGCATAGCTGAACTATTTAATCGATTATATTGAAGCCGTAATGATTACATGCTTACATCTGTTTTTAGCATTGAACTGCCATAATCGATTACCCAAGTTCGTAA
Source organism: Glycine latifolia (assembly GCA_013407115.1). NCBI lineage: Eukaryota > Viridiplantae > Streptophyta > Magnoliopsida > Fabales > Fabaceae > Glycine > Glycine latifolia. Next base: position 11,818,586 of record CM023956.1, on the reverse strand, counting down.
TCGATTACACCTTGTTTTGACAAAACTGTGATGGACTGGCTTAATCGATTACCAGTAATCGTAATCGATTATCTAAGCTTTATAAAAATTCATTAGAACTGGTTTAATCGATTACCAGGTTCTGTAATCGATTAAACAAGCTTTGTGAAAAATATGCTTTGACTGTAATAATCGATTACAGCTCAAAATAATCGATTATTTTGATTATTATTCAAACCCAGAAAAGCTATGAACATATTAATCGATTATAATGGAAATGTAATCGATTACCAAAGCGATTTAATCGATTATTAGTGCGTTTTAATCGATTACTGACGGTTAAAAATTTCTGTTATAAATAGAACCATTGCTCAGCTGTTTTTGCAACTTTGTGGAATAATACCCATTCGAAATTTCTGAGCTAAAACAGTCTTCTGAGCATTCTAAATTCTTTTCTGAGGGATTGATTCAGTCATGCTTCATGTTGCATTGATCATGTGAAAATAAATCATTCTTGAAGCATGCAACCATTTCAAGATTAAGGAAAGCTATGTTTCTTGTGTTTTAAAGATTCAACCTGTTCTGGTAAATTCATTTGCATTACATACCTTGGATCATCAGGTTGTTTCTCTCCTTAATCTAATTGTAATTTTTGTTTTGTATATTGTTTAGTAATTTGCTATTGTAATTGAGTTCTTACATGTAACCAGAGATAGGGTTTCTCTAGGGGTTTTGCTGAGTAGTATTCTCAGTGGGTTTGTCTCTAAGGATCTAATAGTGTTTTAGATTTCTGAACTTTATCTAGGGTTGATAAAGAGAGGCTGTGTAATTGCTTGTAAGAACAGAAATTAAATAGTGGAACTTCACTCTAGTGTTGAGTGGAAGAAACTGGATGTAGCTTCATAGTGTTTGAAGTGAACCAGTATAAACTGCTTGTGTGGTGTTTCTGAATCTATTCTCCTCATATTAATTGTTTCTTGTTTCATTTGCTTATCTTGAAAAAATTAGTTTTGATCCATTGAATCCTAAGGGGCTGAGTTACTTGATTGAATAAGGTTTCTTGGTTTTGAAATGTGATAAAGATCCTTTGAAAACTCTGATTTTGATTAAAGAATTTTTTATTTACCAAGGTATAACCAATTCACCCCCCCTCTTGGTTAAGTGTGAAGTATTCATATCATTTTCAAGTCTTACTTGTCGAGTATCCCGGGATACAACTATACGAGCTCCCGTTTCAGCTCCCAAGTTGCCTCCTCGGGGGTTCTTCCTTCCCATTGTACTTTGATGATGGGGATGGTTTTACTCTGGATTTTATTCTCCATTCTGTCGAGGATCTGGGCTGGTGGCGTAAGGCATGTTAGATTATCTTTAATCTGCACTGTGTTTGGCTCCACTACGTGTGACGAGTCTGGCACATACTTCCTTAATTGAGACACATGGAATACATCGTGCAACCCAGACAGTTGGGGAGGCAAGGCCAACTTGTAGGCCACCGGTCCTACTTTTTGGAGAATTTGATAAGGATGTATGAATCTCAATCTGAGCTTCCTTACTCCCAAAGCTCATCCTACCTCGGTGACTGGGGATAGTCGTAGGAACACATGATCACCTTCCTCAAACTGTAGTGGGCGATGCTTGCTATCATAATAGCTCTTTTGTCGACTTTGAGCCTGCAATAGCTTAACCCGGATCATGCGGATTTGCTCTTATGTGTCCCATACCATCTCGATTCCAAGGAGTTGACCCTCTCCTACCTTGGTCCAGCACGTAGGAGTCTGGCACCTTCGACCGTACAAGGCTTCGTAGGGTGCCATGCCCAAACTAGAATGGAAACTATTATTATATGAGAACTCCACCAGTGGAAGGTACTTATCCCAGCTAGTTCCCTACTCTAGAGCGCACACTCTCAACATGTCCTTTAAAGTCTAGATAGTTCTCTCGGTCTGGATGTCGGTTTGTGGGTGGTAGGTCGTGCTGAGTCTTAACTGTGTCCTAAAAGCCTCCTGAAGAGCACCCTAGAACCTGGAGGTGAACTTCGGATCTCGGTCGCTGACGATGCTTTCCGGGACAACATGTAGCCGGACTATCTCTTTAATGTAAAGTTGGGCTAATCTTTCTGTGGTATATTCGGTCTGTACAGGCAAGAAATGGGCCGACTTGGTCAGCCTATCAATGATCACCCAGATTGCATCACATCCGGGTTGGGTTCTTAGTAGCCCGATCACGAAATCCATCGAAATGCTATCCCATTTCCATTCTGGGATCTACAAAGGTTGTAATAGGCCTGACGGCCTCTGATGTTCAATCTTTACCTTTTGACACACTAAGCACTTGGCTACATGCTCGGCTATATCCCTTTTCATCCCTAGCATCCAAAAGTTCTCCTTCAGGTCCCGATACATCTTGGTGGCATCGGGATGGATGCTAAACCGACCTTTGTGCGCCTCGGCCAGAATTTTATCCACTAATTCGCCCTTTGGCACCACCACTTTCCCTTTGAATGCTATCAAGCCATAGGCTCCCCGGGATATGTCCTTTTGTCTGAGTAGGGATTTCACATCCTCGTCACTTTCCTGGGCCTCTCGAATCCTCCGGATCAACTCGTTATTAACCCAGATTGCCCTTAACTCGAGACCGCGGTCACCCTTCATCACGGTCATGTGCATATCCCGGAAATTCTCTATCATCTTGCTTTCCGCCATCATCAAGCAAGCCATGCTCATATGCTTCCTGCTTAAGGCGTCAGCCACCACATTGGCCTTTCCGGGATGGTATTTTAACTCAAAATCATAGTCCTTGAGGAACTTCATCCATCGTCTTTGCCTCATGTTCAGCTCGTTTTGATCAAACAAATATTTGAGGCTCTTGTGGTCGCTAAACACCACTAGCTTGGCACCATACAGATAGTGCCTTCATATTTTCATAGCAAAGACCATCGCTACAAGTTTTAAATCATGTGTTGGGTAATTCTCCTCATGTGGCTTCAGCTGTCGGGAAACGTAGGCAACCAGCTTTTTCTCTTGCATTAGGACACATCCCAGTCCCTGCCCGGATGCGTCACAGTAGACCTCGAAACTCCCTTCAGGGTTGGGAAGGGTTAACACAGGAGCTGTGGTCAATTTTTCCTTTCGTTTGAGGAAGCATTCCTCACACTCATGGGTCCAAACGAAAGGAGTCTTCTTCCAAGTTAGGTGAGTCAAGGGCAACACCATCTGTGAGAACCCTTGAATGAATCTCCGATAGTATCCGGCCAGTCCAAGGAAACTTTGGATCTCGGAAACACTTTTGGGCCGTTCCCATGTCATCACAGCCTCAATCTTACCGGGGTCCACTGCTACCCCAACTACCAAGATCACATGGCTGAGGAACTTCACCTCGGACAACCAAAATTCACACTTAGAAAACTTGGCGTACAACTGGTCGTTCCTCAACGTTCGGAGGTGCTTGACATGTTTTTCTTCATTCTCAGAGTAGACCAAAATGTTGTCAATGAACACCACCACGAATTCATCCAAGAAATGTTTAAACACTCAGTTCATATAATCCATGAACACAGCCGGGGCGTTCGTAAGGCCGAACGGAATGACTTGGTATTCATAATGACCATACCAAGACCGGAATACGGTCTTTGGTATGTCCTCGGACTTAATTCGAATCTGGTGGTATCCGGACTACAAGTCTATCTTAGAGAATACCTGTGCTCCCTTCAACTAATCTAATAAGTCATCAATTCGGGGTAAAGGATACTTGTTCTTTACGGTGACTTTATTCAATTGCCAGTAATCCACACATAGTTGCATGCTTCTGTCCTTCTTTTTCTTGAAAATAACCGGGGCTCCCCACGGAGACACACTTGGCCTAATAAACTCTTTGGACAATAAATCCTCAAGTTGTGCCTTTAGCTCTTTTAACTCTAAAGGAGCCATACGGTACGGGGCTATAGATATAGGTCCTACAACCAGAATCAAATCAATGGAGAACTCAATCCCCCTGTTGGGTGGGAGTTGTGTGATATCTTCCAGGAACACATCAACAAACTTGTTCACAATCGGGATCCTCGACAAGTCGATCCCCAGCCTGTTCTCCGCTGCACTTAGCAAAAGACAGCCCCGTGCTCCTTTCCTCATTTCGTTGTGAGCTTGTAGGACTGAGCAAAGTGAACTGGAATCCGGCCTCATCCCGTTTGAAGGCACTATGACCTTTTTTTTGAAACAATCCAACATAATGCCATACGCAGCTAACCAATCCATCCCGAGGACAACCTCAAGGGTGGGCATCGCAAGGCAGTACAGATTAACCCTGTACTCCTTGCCCTCAAAGCGAAACTGCACATCCAAGTAGTACGTATCAACCCGACATTGCTCCTTGGAAGTGATGGTAACCTCCATAGGAGGGGAAAGTCTGAACACCTAAAGGTTTAGTCCTAAGGCCGTGATCGAGGATGATTAAGGTCTCGAGTTGAGGGCAATCCGGGTTAATAACGAGTTGATCTGGAGGATTCGAGAGGCCCAAGAATATGTTATGTAAGAATGTCAAGATCTCCATATTCTTACTATGCTATCGGGTTGGTTTAATAATAATAAAATATGCGCCGCCCTGACAGCCTTGTCCGGGTTCCCACCTTGCGCAACTCGGCATTGGTAACCCAGATACGCTCGTGTACATGCACGGTATCGAGTAAGTCCAAAGCATCTTTAATTGATTGCATAATGTTGGATCCCATCCTAGGCACTTTGTAAACCTCGAGGTTCGTCCTTATCTGTCCTCGTCCGGGTTCCTGCCTTGGCACTCCACAATTCATGGTTTCGCTCTCTTCTGAGATCCTCCGACCTTGTCCGACTTCGTTCAGGCTTTTACTCTGGCACTTCCCAGGTCCAAGGTTCCACCCTCGTCCACGACCATCCGAGGTTACTTACTCGGTAACTCAAAGGGAAAGAATACACGAGGTCGCTACTCAGTAGCTCGAAGGAAAGAAAGACATGAGCTCATCCGGGATCGCTACCCGGTCACTCTTTCCTTCCTTGTCTGGGTTCCCTTCTTAACAGCGCTTATTCACATAATACATAGGCGATATCCCGATCACACTCGAACTCGGTTTCCTTGTAAATGCTAACATACTTAGCACGATCCCGTCTTTACAAGGTTTCTATTTACACCCCTCCCTTATTCGAGTTCTAATTTTCACCCCCCTTGTATGACACCCCGGTAACACGAACTCGGATTACTCTGCAGGGTCATTATCGTTATCATCACTGTGTAATTACATATTATAATGTTAAAGTGCCACGTGGACACCTGAAACCTTACAGGAATAGAAGTATTCACAAGAATATTCTTTTGATGTCATTTTCACAAAGGAGAATAGCACATATAATTGTTTGTACTTTTATTCCTTCTCTCTCCACATGAGCACGACACGTAGAATTGCCTCCAACTGTGAGACAAAGGTCAAATCAAAAGCAAGCGTTAATCTGATAACAGATACTTTCATTGTTGTCTACAAAAGAAAACCAAAGCTCTGATATCAAATACAAGAAAACAAAGAGAAATACGAAAAAAAGAGCATTTGAAGTGTTACTTTGTCATACTAGTGGACAATATTTGATTGTGCTTTAGTTGTTCATTCTTTGCTTAGCAAAGTTATTTCATTGTATTTGAGCATAAGTGTTTGTCCACTGTATTGAGTGATATGAATTTGGGAATTCATTCAAACATTGTTTTTTGTGAAATCCAAGGATGACTTAGTGTGAAACAATACTTGGGTTTCGATCTTAGTTTCAGGGGGAGTCTAAGGTGAAAAACAATATGAATACACACAATAACCAAGAGGGGGGATGAATTGGTTTAAACTTTGCCTTTTTAAAATCTTTTAAGAATCAAAGTTATAGGATCTTTATTACAATTAAATCAAGAATGTTTTAATCAATCAAACCACTCAGCCAAAGAAAACAATTACAAAAACTTCACTTGTTGAGTAATAAACAATTCACCAAGAATTATAGATTAAGATAGCAAGAAGAGATTAAAGAAAGTAATCAACACAATAACTTATATTGGTTCACCTCTCAACAAGAGAAGCTACATTTAGTTTCTTCTAACCAAAATTTGATTAGAGTTCTACTATTCACAAAATTCTATTCTTACAAGCTTTACAACAATCACCCTTTATCAACCCTAGATAAAGATCTGAAATCTAAAACCCTATTAGACTCCTAGTGATCAAGACATAGAGAACCCTTCTCTACTTTTCCCTCTATTGAAACTCACTCTAGAAAAGCTTCAAGAGCCCTTTGTAATAGTTACAAACAACCAAAAAATTCTAAAACAAATTTACAAGCAAAGATAATGGAGAGAGACAACATGATGATCCAATGAATATGATTTACCAATCAAAGTTGAAATGAAAAACAATTTCAAAACTTCCTCTCCAAATGCTTCTTTGATATCTTGCCTAAGAAATATTTCAATACACCACGAAGATTTAGAATTTCTAGGACAAGAACTTTAGAACTTGGAATATCCTTTCTCACTTTCAAAAGACTTTTGAAAACTATGAAAATTTCGTAGTAATGTGTTGTTTTTTTCAAAAAACCCAACAACTATTTATAACAAACTGTTGTAACTGAATGTAATCGGTTAAATCGCCAATGTAATCGATTAAAACCACCAATGTAATCGATTGTAAACAAATTTAATTGATTAAAATGTTCTTCAGTTTTCTAGAAAAGATATATGAACAAAGTAATCGATTAATTTGTCATGTAATCAATACTACATGGATTCTCTTTTTCATAAATATACTAAGTAATAAATTACGGATAAATGGTAATCGATTAACACAATCAGGTCTTGTTTTGTGTTTTCACAGTACAATCGATTATGTAATGCCTATAATCGATTATTTTGTTCTTCAAGGCTCAAGTAATAGATTACTAATTTGAGGTAATCGATTAACACAGTCAAAAACAATTTTTCCAACAACTTGAAACCATAAGCACTTTTGCTTTGATGAAGTCATGAAATCTTAAACCTTTTTCACAAACCATGTGCTTTTGTTAAATCATGAATGCAAGCTAATGAATGATGTTTATGCAATGTAATGGATCATAAGATGATTCTTTCATACATCAAGCAATTATAAATGCCTTCAATTTAATGGCATGTTAAAAGCTAAAAAAATCATCCAACCTTAGCATATATATTGATCCTTCTTCATGCTCCCCCTATATCTAACAATCTCCCCTTTTTGGCTTTGATCATGCCAAACTTCAATTGAACATGTTGAACCTTGGAGTTCTTTCAAAGGAGTTGATTTTCAGGAGCTTATACTTGATTTCTGAAAATGAAATCAGCTTCTTGCCAAGAACAAGTGTCAAGTATACTTTGCATAAACAATTTACATTCATATGTATGTATATGCTCCCCCTATCTTATGTAATTTTACATTGGTTAAGATAATGAGCAACATGTATATCCCTTTATTGCTTTGTTGGAATATTTAAGTACAACAATTATGTATATCCTTGTATTACAACAATTATATTTCTTTTTTCTCCATATCAATATGTTTCTAATGTTTCACCTTTTTCATCCCCTTTTGGCTTATCAAAGACAAAAATCAATGAGGATGTGCATGAGATAAGCAAGAAAGATACAATTTTATTCATTAATCAATAGGGCAGTACAAGAAAAACATAACATAAGAAAAATAACAGTTGAAATTAAGAAAGCAGAAACACAATAAGCAGACAATTACAACAAACTAGACTAGAGAATGTCAGAATCTTTGAGAGTCATCCCAGTCTCTATGTTTTCTAGCCTAGATGTAATTTCTTCCAAGGAGGAATTTTTTTCAGCTCTATGCTCATGATGTAGAGCCAGCACAACATCCATCTTTTGAATCATTAAGGATTCAAAAGGTGTCCATTGCTGTTGAGCAGGACCAACTCCAACATCCTCTTCCTCGTCAGTTTCTTCACCTTTATCAGCTTCCTCTTGTGGAACTTGTTCTCCAACCATGAACCACCCATTGGGTGTCTTTATCAAGCCAGTTTGTTAAGGTGCTTTCCAGTGATGAGGTTGGAGATGTTTGTAGTGTTGTCCACTATCTCATTGGAGACATCAATTTTAAAATAATCTATAAACCTAGAGATTAACACAGCATATGGAAATTGATAGCTGATTAACCTTGAAGATTTCAACATGGTCTCCACAAACACAAGAACCCAGTTAATTTGAGTTGAAGTCTTCATACCATGCACTAGTTACAAATCATCATCTGTGATTTGGGCATGATTTGTGGACCTAGGGATAAAAATATAGGTAATTATGTAATGCAGCAATCTATCTTCCCCAGTCATATTTCCCACACCTAATCTTGTCTTCAATCTTGCTTGAGGATCCAACAACATACCTCTGTATGTGTCAATTTTATTGTATCCTCCAATCTCTTCATCAAACCTCCTCAGTCCTTTAGAGGAGATCCTCGCCACAGCATACCATACTTCTTCATCAATCACCATAGGAACTCCATTCACTTGGGAACGAAGAATGTCATCCATGCTAGCTTTGGCACAAATGTAGAACACTTTCACCAACTCAGTGTAGAAGGTACCCTTCAATTCAAAGAATTTCTTCAATCCTTGAGCCTCTAGCATAGCAGGGAATTGAAATCCCTCATTGACAAACTAGTCAAGCTCTAAGTACTTAGGAGGCATGACTAGCGTAGTGGCATTAAACTACATATAGTTCATTCTCTCTGTTTCATTAGTGAACCAAGTAGAGAGCCTGTTCACGTCAGCATTTGAGGATTCTCCAGCCTTCCTCTTGCTGGTTTTGGTTCTTTTTGGGGCCGACATGGTGTGTTTAGGTTGAAGAATGAATGGGCAAAGGTTTGGGTTATAAGAGAGAGGCAGAGCACAAAAAGCTTGCACAATTTACAAAGGAGGAGGAAATTTTTGTTCAGGTGTGCATTGTTTCATTTCAAAAATGATACTGACACAATTTCGAATTTGAATTTAAGATAAGATATGTCAGTTAGGATTTTTTGAAAATTGTGCACTTTTGCATAAACACCATTGATAATCGATTACATATGCATGGTAATTGATTACTCTAGTGAGATTTTTAACATGGAAGTAGTTCTCAATCATTAAGTAATCGATTAAAATACAGGATAATCGATTACTCTAGAGAATTTATGTTTTAGAAATAGCTTTTAGCAATAGGTAATCAATTATTCCAGATGTTTTCTGTTTCTGGATATGCATCTAAACAACAAGTAATCGACTAATCCGTTGAGTAATCAATTACAACAGAAAAAAATTTATTTGAATATGCATTTTAAGTGACAAGTAATCGATTACATAAGCTTGGTAATCGATTACTCCAAAGATCTTTTTGTTTCACAATCCCTTTTAAACTACAAATAATCAATTAATACGTGTAGTAATCGATTAAACCAGAGAATTATGCAGTATGAACAGTGTTTTTTTTTTCCATCAGAATTTGAATTTCAATCACTTGTGATGCATGGTCAATTTTGATTGCATATCATGTAGTCAAACAAATCATAGGCATGCTCTCATATGTTAGATTCATCAAGAATTTCTAGCATGTTCCTAAGATCATAGAATCTATCTCTAGATAAGGTTTTGTAAAAATATCAGCCAATTGATTGTTAGTGTAAATATACTTAATTTTAAGATTACCCTTTTGAATATGATCTCTAAGGAAATGATGTCTAATCTCTATGTGTTTTGTCCTTGAGTGCATGACTGGATTCTTTGATAGGTTTATTGCACTTGTGTTGTCACATAGTAGGGGAATTTCATTCATCTTTACACCATAATCTTGGAGTTGTTGCTTAAGCCACAAACATTGTACACCACAACTTCCAGCAGCTATGTACTCAACTTCTATTGTTGAGAGAGCAACACACGATTGCTTCTTGCAATACCATGAAATTAATGAGCTTCCCAACAAGGGGCATGTTCCACTAGTGCTTTTCCTATCAAGTTTGTATCCAGCAAAATCAGAATCTGAATAGCCAATTAAATTTAGTGATGCACCTTTTGGATACCAAAGACCAACTTTTATAGTTGATTTAAGGTATTTGATGATTCTCTTGACAGTAGTGAGGTGTGATTCCTTAGGATTAGCTTGATATCTAGCACACAAGCACACACCTAGCATTATATCTAGTATACTTGTTGTCAAGTACAGTAGAGATCCTATCATTCCTCTATACTTTGACTAATCAACTTTCTTGCCCTTTTCATCTAAATCAAGATAAGTTAAGGTTGTCATAGGAGTAGCAGCATCTTTGCTTTTCTCCATGTCAAATTTCTTGATCACTTCAAGGCAGTATTTAGTTTGGCTAAAAAATGTTTCATTCTTCATTTGCTTTACTTGAAGTCCAAGAAAGAATGTCAATTCTCTCATCATAGACATTTCAAACTCATTCTGCATAGAGATAGAAAATTCTTTGCACAAGGAATAATTAGTTGAACCAAATATTATATCATCAACATATACTTGAAACAATAAGACATGCTTCTTCATAAACAAGGTTTTGTCAACTTGTCCTCTTATGAAAGATTTACTAAGCAAGAAGTTTCTCAATCTTTCATACCAAGATCTAGGAGCTTGTTTTAATCCATAAAGTGCTTTCTATAGTTTAAAAACATGGTTTGGATATTTGAAATCAACAAAGCCTGGAGGTTGATCAACATAAATTTCCTCCTCAACATACCCATTTAGAAAAGCACTATTTACATCCATTTGAAACAGTTAAAATCCATTATACATGCATATGCAAGTAGTAACCTAATGGCCTCTAACCTTGCTACTGGAGCATAGGTCTCTTCATAGTCAATACATTCCTCTTGGTTGTAACCTTTTGCAACCAATCTAGTTTTATTTCTGACTATGATGCCACCTTCATCAAGTTTATTCCTAAAAACCCACTTGGTGCCAATAGGCTTATGATAAGAAGGTCTAGGAACAAGTTCCCAAACTTCATTTCTCTTGAACTGATTAAGTTCAGCATGCATAGCAAGCATCCAATGTTCATCAAGTAAAGTTTGATCAATGCTCTTAGGTTCAATTTCATAAACAAAAGTCATATCACAACATAGATTTCTTAGTGAAGATCTAGTAGATACTCCCTTAGTGACTTCACCAATTATGTTGTCAAGGGAAAAATCTCTTGTAGTTCTCCAATCTTTTAGCTTTTGGATAGGTGTTGATTGTTCCATTTTTGCAATTGGTTCTTCCTTAAGTGATGTCCAGAATAACATCGTTATTAATTACCATATATGTTTCTTGAACAATGTAAATACAAAGACTTATCTATTGTCAATAACAAGTTATTCTTTAAAGACAACACTCTTATGTTTCCTTCCCCTCCAAACTCAACTTCCTCAAGGAATTTTGCATTCTTGCCTTAATGAAGGATCTTTAAGTGGGATTGTAAGACTTACACTCGCGAGAGTGTTTAATTTAACCAACAAAGTAGTAGTTATATCTTTAAGTCCAGCTTACCTTAATGTGGCCTATAAGGCCTTACTTTGGTTAGACATTTCCAAATGTGCATGTGCCTAATGATGGGCTTATTCGCAGACTCCCAGTCCATAACTCATTCAGGGTTTTAGCAATTACTTTAATTGTTACCTTGTTGAGGATACAAATTAAGATCTTTAACCCAAAGTGACTTTGGTAGAGAAGAATCATACTTCTTACCATCTCATTAAGAGTTCAGTTTAGTCATTCTACAACTTTGTTCATATCTACCATAGTATTTACTATCACGATCAGATTTGACAAACTTAATTTTCTTTCCTAATTGAAGTTCAACTTTAACTTTGAAAGACTTGAAAACATCTAGAGACTCAGACTTCTCATCAATTAAAGAAAGAGTAATCGTCTATGAACATAATAAAATACATATGTCCATTTCCATGAATCCATAGGGAAGGGACCACAAATATCTGTATGAATTATTTCTAAGATATCCTTAGCTCTTTCGGCACCTAAATTCCTTTTGGTTGTTTATTTTCCCTTAATACAATCAATACAGACTTAAAAGTATGAGAAATCTAAGGGTCCAAAAATTTTCTCCAGCACAAGCTTATGAGTTCTCTATATAGAGATGTGGCCTAAACACATATGCCATAAAGTGACAAAATTCTCATTTAATTTATGTTTCGTTCCGTGCGAATCCTTCACGACATTTAATTATAGGAGCACTCAATATCAATTAAAGACCCACAACCAGCATCGTTTGAATCACAAGAGATATCAACTTTATTATTTCCAAATGAACAAGAACAACTGAATTTGTCCAAAATAGAAATAAAAATTGAATTCCGTTTAATAGACGGTGAAACATATGTCTAAACAAAATTCAAATAAGTCTTTAAAAGCAACCTAAAAGTTCTTATAACTTCAACTACAACTTTATTTTCATTGCCCCGTGTAGATGATTCTTTCAGCATTACTTGGCAAATGACTCTACAAGCAACCTTGCAAAAACATATTTATGTGAGTAATAGCACCAAAATCTACCCACCAAATGCCCTTGGGTACGAAAACAAAATTAACTTTAGAACAAAAAAATGACAAGTTTACCCTTCTTCACACATCAAACAGTGTATTTGGGATACTTTTACTTCATATGTCCCACATTTTTACAAAAGTAACAAGTAAATTATTTATGCTGCTCTCATGTTTCTACTCTAATTGAGAAAATTTTATGCAGTATCTTAGACTCTCTTCATTTTCTTATCCAAAACAAAAATACCTAATTTGATCTAGTGTCATGATAAATAAAGTCCCATTAGCATTTTTCGTAGTTAAAAAAAATCATCCAATTAATTCCATATAATTGAGAAAATTTTCAATTGACTCCTTTTAAAAATGTAGGTTTGGAATTCCCAAAAATATGAGTAGTGAAAAAAAAAGTGGTAGTAGCAACTACTAATGAGATAACAATAAACATACAATCTACAATTTATCTTTACGATAAATTTAAAGACCTAAACAAGATACCTAACACATCATTAATCTTCATTGAAAGAATTAACTGTAAAGTGGCACTCTCAACGCAATGATGAAACATTAGTGATAACTCGTGTCAAACAACGGTTGCCTTTGAACATTTCATTGTTCACATGGAAATTAATCTAGTGATAAATCCTGTCAAATAATAATTGTCTTTGAAACCAATCCTTATAATCATCACACATTTACCAGTGCTAACATGTAATTATCCGATCAAATTGTGTCTTCCTTTGAGTCGAACACAATTCACAAGAATAATTTCACGCAACCTCTATGTAAATTCAATCAGATTAACCCACACAATAAATGTTACTTTGAGAACATGTTATTTCAATTAGTCCAACCAAAAATACCAAACAATTTAATTAAAATGAGAGGTCTTAAATTTATGCATTTTACACATAAGCATACAAAATAAAAAAATTATGCATATACATTATTGTTTAATAATCATATACTTGCTAAACAAACCTCAAATAAAAAAAAAGTATTTCAGAAATAATATTCAATTTCACAAGGCTTTATATATTATATATAATCATAAAAAATTAATTTTAAATTACCATAATAAAACTATATTCCAACTATATATAATCAACCCACCAGATTCATTACAATTTTAAGAGAAATATGCTAAAATAAATATCTTATTATATCCAACATTCAAATGATTTTAGTGATTAATTAAAATAATAAAAAAAATATAATGATATTAATTTCCAAACCATCCATCTACACTTATAAATACAGATATATATATTAAATCCAAATTAATATTTCATACATTAATCTTGTATCAGTCATAAGCCATTGATATTGTTACTTAGATCTTTATTTCCCTTATGTCCACGCCACAATCTATCCCCGGAGGAGTATGTGTCCAATATCGAAAAAAAACAATTGTGAAACTTTTTTCTTTTATTTTTTAGAACCTTCACGATAATGTGCAGAGAATTTTAAATTACCCAGAAAAGAACCTAACTTCACCCCAAAAAATATACATAATATTAGGATAAAAGCACAAATCATTTCTTATATATGAATGGGCTCTGGGATGCGCCTCTTAATCAAATGCTTTGAAAAGCCTTTTATAAATGTTTAATTATATTAAAAAGTACTTTCAAAAGGCACCGATATAAGGAACTTTTACCAGATATTCCTTCGCTTTTGTAATTTTAAATATCAATTTACTGGACCAACAAATTCGGATATTCCAAGAAAAAGAAAAAACTTTCACCGAATAGAAACTTAACAAAAAAAACTTAAGCCAATCTCAACAATTAAACATATATACGATTTATATATTGTTTCAGAGTTAACGGTGAAACAAAAAAAAATCGTTCAAGAAAATTCTATTCCGCCATATAAGCAAACAGAAAAGTTAATCTTAATAATCATCCACTTGAGATATTTTTAATATTATGTGAAAGTTAAAAATTCATTAGTCTATAATATAGGATAATTTATCAAAAGTTATAAGATCTACAATATAGTTTATTATTAAAAATTCGATAAAATATCTGGATCTGTAGTTGATTTTTTTGATATTTGTTGTAAGATCTTTGTAGTTATTTATCATGATAATAAATAATAATGTTATGATTTTTCCTCAAAACAGAGTCTATTTATTCCTCAACGGAAAATTCATAACTTTTCGAGAAGAATAATTATGTGTGACGACTTGATATTTAAGACCATGACCTTCTTATAATGTGTTAAATTAATAGGATTCTAATTATCTCCTAATTGACCACATTGCATCTAATTAAGTTCATATCATCTTATTTAATTATTTAATGGACTTACTTAATTTAACCACGTAAAATAAATTCACTAATAATAAATAACTAATGTAATTATCTTATAATATTAGCCCACATTCTATTGAAATAAAAAATTCCAACATCTATATCCATGGTTGTTAAAATTGCGATTTAAATTGCAAAGTCGTCCGATTTTACGAGTCTACCTCCCCTCCACGAGTTAAATCGGAAACAAACTCGATTTTAGACTAGAATCGTACGATTCTATAGTAGAATCGCCCGATTCCAAGCAGAATCGCGAGTTCGAGTGCGAGTTGGCGAGTCCAAATGATTGTAAAACGGCGTCATTTGGGGCGAGTTCGAATATGTGATTGCGTCGTTTCAAGCGTTCCTCGGTTCCAGTTCAGATAGATGCAGAAGATAAAGATGAAATGAAAATGAAGCGAAGGAAGGGAAAGAGGTGATGTCGTTGGGGGTCCTCAAATGGGGAAATTGTGGAGGAGGATGGATATAGCAATCAGCAAACCCCAAATGCAGCGCAGTAGCGGAAGAAGAAGCGGAAGATAAGCTTTTATATGGGGAGGATTAGGTTTTTTTCATATTTGGGCCAGATCCATAACCGATTTGCTTCCTGCAGCCCTTTATTGCTTACTATACACCTTCTGACTCATTTTTTTATTATTAAAAATTGGACTTTTGTTTTAATTTAAGTAATTGCTATTTACACTATTTTTTATTAATACATTTTACTTGTGTTATCAACTTTAATACTTCAATTGTTATTTTTAATTTTTTTATGAATACACTTTACTTGTTTCATATTTATATATAGGTAATTTACTTTTTTTGTCTGAAGTAGACTCTTACGATTCTATAATTCGATTCTACGAGTCGAATTTACTAGGCCTCTACGAGTTTACGTAAAATCGCGATTCTGACAACCTTACCTATATCAATAAAACTAGTTATATTATTATAACTACTTCTGAATAACCAGATATTATAAAAATGGTTATTACTAATTATGGATATTTTTAAAAATGGGTTATTTTTTAGGTTATAATTTGATATAACCTGTTTTTTTTAAATGAGTATATAATTAATTACCGATAAACGAGTTATATAACAAGTTATATTTAAAACTAATTACATAATTAGTTATGAATAAAAATAAGTTATTTGAATAACCATTTCTATGAAACTAATTACTGTAGTTTTATAATTCTAACTATTTTTTAATTAAAATAATTGTAATTTTAAAATTAGTTATAATTTTATATTTATATAACTAGTTATATTAGGTAAACATCGAAAAAAAATTAACTAATAAATCATGAGCAATCACATATTTAAATTTAGCACTACGCTTTAAATCAAAATCTTAAAACTCATGTTTATAGATATTTTTATTATTTATATGATATTTAACCTTCTCATTTCTATCTAATGTGAAATTTCACCTCACACTTATATTCCAACATAAACATATCTTAATTACATACAAATTTAGAATTTGAACTAATTAGTAAGTTAGATTTGAAATATTACCTTAATTAGAATTTGAAATATTTGATCTTCATCTAATTATTCTGATATACTCACTGCACCAAGACATCTAGGTCCAAATTTTTCGCCACCCACGTTACCAGAATTCTTAATTAACTAACTAGGATAGTTGCTGTATACGTTTTTCAAAGATACCTATTAGGGCAGCCTAATTAACAGCAAGAAAAAAAAAAACCTGGGTAGTTTGTACGAGATGGTAAATTTAAATCCATTTATCTTCATTGAAAACACAAGTAGTTGTTCATTTACCCTCATTGAAAATACACAACTAATAGTCCAAAATGCTGATGCTTTTTATGTGTAAACGTCACAAAACTTTAAAATCGCAAGGTTTAACTTTTCTCCTATTTTATTTTTTAAAAAATACTTTACTTTCTCTATTTTCTAATCTTGTTTATATCTGGTACCACTGATCCATTATTTTTTGCTTTACGCATGCATTGTGATATCCATCTTACATATGGGCCACATAAATTCTTTCAACTTTTGACTAAGTGGATAAACATTTAGACTAAAACTATCTTTATAATTGGTAGCTAGATGGTCATGTAGAAATTAACGGGGGGAAGCTACTGATCAAATAGAGTTATGTAAGAACTTCAAAAATGATAGTAAAAATAACTTCATTTACTATTGGTGAAGGGATTGATAGGATACGTTCAGTATTTCGAAGTGGAAATCAAGTTCCTACAAATGATTGTCCATTAAAACTGGAAAGCCTAAAAAGAAATATATTCTACTTGTTAAAAAAACTCATTTAGAATTTCAGTGGTAATGATGTGTCGAATTATTTATTGGTGTAACCATATTAAGAATTTTGTAAATAAATTTTTAAATATATTAAATATAGATATTACTAACTTAATCATGATTTTTTATTAGTTGATGGAATTAAAATTGAATTTTTGTTTTGAATAACTCGTGATTGGTTGAGTAACGCATATAACATCTCGTGAGACCGTGAGAGGCCCCTACCATCGTTGAATGTGGCTATAAAAATTATCTCTCATTAAATGGTTTTACTGAGTATGAGTGAAAATCCAAACTTGCTCTCATATTGTTTATTATTGTAATCAAGTTATTAGAGACAAGTGTTATCCTAACTTGTTCTCATATTATTTATTACTACAACTAACTGATTAGACACAAATAATTAATATGTTAAAGTTAAAATCAAATCGTTCAGGTAGTAATCAAGTTTGATTCTTAGTGAAAATAATTTTTTACCGGATTTTACTTGCATTTCAATCAAACTCTGAATAAGTCAGATTCTCCTTCCTCTGATGAATCGGAGGGTCAAGACAAAAAATTATTGTTTATTACTACCTTGTTTCCTAATATTCCACTAAACAAAGATTAAAACCTCTTTTAATCATGATTGTCTCTTTAATTCAAGATAAAGGACACTATAATATGCATTTATATGTATTAGAAACTTAGGTAGAATAAATAATACATGAGAAACCTATAGGATTGGCGCAAGGGTTCATATGAGGGGAATGATCTATTTAACGGAATAATTCGTCTTAATTTTTACCATGTGTAAAATTTCTTTGGACAATAATAACCACACACGGCAAGTGTGAAAATACCCATGTTCGACACTTGTGAACCAAAAAAAAAATACATGAGAGTAGCATATATAAAATCTTTTCACACTATCATACATAAATAATCACTATATATGATAAATTTATTAATTTTTGTAATAATTAATTAACTATATTAAAATCATAACAAAATAATTTATAGATATACTTAACATTGAAAAAGATTTACGCTAGTAATGCATACTTATTAAACTCATCTAACTAGGTATGTTATAAATTTTATTCCTCAATTGGTGTCAAAACCTAAGAGAATCTTTAATACGTCTTGAGTTGGGATCTTGAGCTCAAGATTTGGTATTAGCAAGATCTACCACTAGAGTCAAACTCAAGATCTTCAGTGTGGAGGATGACTTCTTCCACAAGAACCCTAAAGATTTTAACCATTCTGAAGAAGAAAAAATGATTTTTTTTACTCTCTTTCTCCCTAACAGTTTCTGGATAATAGATCCAAACAACAACAACAATAAATACAAAGACAATAATAAATTAAAAAATGAAATACAGTTAAAAACATGGATATAAGGGAAAGAGCATCCTACAACGGTGTCGAGGTAGGTGAGGGATACGAGCATCCGTACTAATGAAGGTGCCCCAATTCAGCCATGATTTGGCAATGCAACGCGGTGGTCCTCGCTAATGAGATGGAGGTTGTGTGAGGGTGAGATGGAGCTCCCTTGTGCAGTTCTGAAGCTTTTTAGCGGAGAAGTAGGGTGGGTCGAAAAGGGAAAAGGGCTGAGGGAGGATGGAGGAAAAAGAAAGAGGCAAGGGAAGGAGGGTGGAGCAGAGAGAAAAAGGGAAAGGAAAGGGAGAAGAGAGGGGCGACAAAGGAGAAAGGTGGGGCACAAAGAAAAGGGGAAGGATAAGTGGAGGAGGCTGGGGGCAGAGGAGGTAGGGTCGTTGAGGGGGGAGGGGGAAAAGACAAGAAGGAAATGTGGAGAGGTTCATGGAAGGGAGAAGGGGGAAGAGAAAAGAATAAAACTTGTGGGGCTTGGTTTTGTGTGGTTTGATTTTGTTTTCTTACTATTAGCTGCCAACATTGACAAGTGAATGTAATTTTTTTTAAAACGTTTCTTGTCAATCAGTAGCCTGTATTTGAACGTTTGCTATACCATTTTGTGAGAGAAAATTATATTATTTGTTACGTTTGTAGATGATAGATTTATATTTTTTTATAATTTTTTAGATTGAATTATTGTCAAATTTAGACATGAAAAACACTATAAATAATCTCATTGGTGGCCACATTTTGCACACCAATTCTCATTATCATATTTAATTTCTCAATCTCAATCTCATGCTTTAGTTTCATTCTAAATGAATCCAAATCAATTTTATTGACAAACTTATTGCAAGTTGTTGAAAAAATTACCAAATGGCTCATTTGAATGAAAATTCTCAAAATCTTCATTCGTTTTTTCCCTTCTTGCCATCACCACCATCAATTAATTTTATGCAAAATAATCGATCTCCTTCCACTGAAAATTATCAAAGTTGTCAAACTCTTCCTTCAATGCCACGAAACAATATCTCCATGTTTCATATGCCTCTCAGTAGTTCTAGTGGTCCACAAACTCCTTCAATGGTGAAGTTGAAATGCAATTTCCATAATTTTCTATCCAAATTGGACTAGAAAATATCACACTAGAGGAATGAAGAGAGAATTCTACAAAAAAGAAAACACAAGTTTATTTTTCAATTAAAGATGATACATAATTCATTGGTTCATGACTTAATGTCTCAATCGATCCAATTATTATTGATGGTCAATCAAAAAAGCGTTCTTGGTTGAGAGTAGCAAAATATTATGACAAATTATGTCACAATCTACGAGAGGGAACATTGAATCAAGTGAAATCTCGATGACAAAAAATTAATATTGGCGTTCAAAAGTTCAAAGTCATTACAAGCAAGTTATTGATTTGAAAAAAAATAGTTACACGAAGAATGATGTCATGATAAATGCATATGTCATTTGGAAGGAAGTGATTTTACTTTAGAGTATACATAGCGACTACTAAAAGATCAACCTAAATGGTTAGAACAATGCAAAGATACTAGTTCAAAAAGAACAAAGCTTTCTACTACTAGGGATTACTCATTGTCATCTAATCCGGAGACACCAAATGGGGTTTCAGAAAGTGACACACACACACACACAAATTGCCCACCAAATGGGACAAAAGGTAGACAAAATGAAGATGAAAGGGATATGAGTTGCAACATCTTCACCAATTGTGGACTTGTCTGGCATGAAAGATGCAATTAGGGAAAAAAATGTTGTCAACAAAAAAATAACAGAGGCAAAAGAGACAGAGAACGTAAAAGTCTTGTACGAAATTTTGATGAAAGACACATCTACCATGTCTAAAGATTAACTCAAGAAACATGAAATCACTTGTAGTTATATTTTGCACAAGTTTAGTAATTAGTTTTTATGTTGTAATTTAGATTTAATTAGTCATTATGTTGTAGGCTTATTTTAATTAGTTGAATGTTGAACTTAGTTTTAAATTATAACTTTTATGTTAATTATTAATTTTAAATTATGTAACTAGCCATTATAAAAGTTGTCGTTATAAAACTAGCCGTTATAAAAGTGGTTGTTACAAAACTAGCCGTTGTGAAACTTGTCATTATAAAAGTAGTTGTTACAAAACTAATCGTTATTAAAGGAGTAGTTAAAAAGTAGTCATTGTGAAACTAGTTCTTGCAAATTATGATATTTTATTGCTAATTTTCTTTCAGTCATGCACATTTTCTACAAACTCTGTTATATTCTACTTTCTTTTTTTTTCTAACTCCACTCACTTGTAAAATGGATCCAAACTCTGACTTTGATAGACTTAGGAAACAAATTATTGATGAAACACTTGAAGACAACACTGAAGAAGAAATCATGAGGCACTTATGTGAGGTGCATCAATAAGAAGAAAATGGCAATCAGTCAAGACAAACAAGACATCATATAAATCCTGATCGTGAAGGCAGACATAGTAGCTTGTTGAATGACTACTTCTCTAAAAAAATTGTATACACAGAGAGGTAGTTTCGACAAAGGTTCCAAACATGGAAGCAATTGTTCCTTTGAATTGTAGACACTCTTAGTATTCATGATTCGTATTTCTGAATGAGATCTGATGCAGTTAGTAAAATGGGTCTTTCACCATTGCAAAAGTACGTTGCAATAATTCATATATTGACATACGAATTACCTATAGTGTCGATGAGTACGTTAGCATTGTCGAATGCACTGTTATTCAATGCTTAAAAGCTTTTGTTAAGGATGTGAACGAGATATTTGGAGATGAGTGCTTGAGAAGGTCAAACGGCAACAATATCAATCGCCTACTTCAAATTGGAAACACACATGACTTTCCTAATATTTTGGATTTTATTGATTGCATGCATTGGGAATTGAAAAATTGCTCAGTTGCATGGGAATGCCAATATCGTAAAGGTAATCATCGTAAATCCACAGTAATACTTGAAGTCATTACATCACAATACTTGTGGATTTAATATGTATATTATGGAGTTGCAGGTCCAAACAATGATATTAATGTGTTAAATCAATCACCCGTGTTTAATGGCACTTTACAAGGTCGAGTTCCTCCAGTGTAATTTACAATTAATAGAACTTCATATAATATGAGATACTATCTTGCAAATGACATTTGTCCTTATTTGGCCACTTTTATGAAGATCATATCTCCACAAGGAGAGAAAATAAAGTTATTTGCAAAATGTTAAGAATCGAAAAGAAAGGATGTGGAGGAATCATTTAGTGTGCTAAAATCTCGATTTACAATTATGTGATTCATCACACAATTGACACACCAATATGATGAAGGATATTATATTGACATGTCTTATATTGCATAACATAATTGTTGAAAATGAATGAGATACATACAATGGTAATGTTGATGTTGATTATGATCATATTGACAAAGAGATTTCAAATATTGACGTATCTCGTGGTGCTCCTCACAACTTTGTTATATACCTACAAATAAGATGTTATATACATAAAAGAGGAATTCATCAATAACTTCAAACAGATTTTGACTTGTTATGGTGACAACAATAATGAAAATTAATTTTTCTTGTTAAATGTCAATATTTGTATGTTATTGCTTATGAATGTTATGTATTTTTTGTTGGTTTAACTTTAAGTCATAAATAAAAAATTTAATTATAAATATTTTTCTATTTTTTAATATTAGTTATTTCATAATTAAAATATTTATAATTAATTACTTAAATTTAATTTAAAATAATTCATAATATATATATATATATATATATATATATATATATGTGTGTGAGAGAGAGAGAGAGAGATTTATTATAGGACTCACAAAAAGTGTTTCAATATTTCAAAAAAGAAAAAAGATCTTATAACATGTAATACTATGGCATCTAAAAAAAATGCTCCAAAATCTCAAAATACATCTATAATTAAAGATACTCTCTATATATTAAGATTATATATATTCTTTTATCGACATGATTTTCTAACAAATATCTTTATTCATTAGCAATTTTTAGCATATTAAGTGGGAAGAATGTTTATATTAATAGCTGAGAAGAACAAATTTAAATCAATCATACACCAGAAATAATTAGAATTAATTAATATTCATATACAATCATATAAAAAAAGTCGAGAAACTTTATCTTTTAATCTTAACCTTTTATGATTTAACCATAGTTAATTCTTTTATTTTTAGAGAAATCATAATTAATTCTTATCACTATTTCATAATAAAAGTTCTCTCACTTAATATGCTCCTAATATCTTATCTATAGAATAAATTACAATTTAATTTTGGTATATTATTCATATAATATATTTAAATTCTGGCTTAATTATGAATTTGTTCCTCAAATTATTTTAAAATATTTAATTTGGTCTGTAAGTTTTTAAAAGATTCATTTGATATTTAATTTTTTTTAATTACATCAATTTAATCCTTTATATTCAATTGTGGTGACATAGTTAGGATTGCAAATTTCACTAATTTTTATCTACGAATAGTGAATATTTAACCGGCACTATACTTATTATTATTTCTTAAAAAAATAAAACAAATATAAAAATGGTAATAGTTTGATTCATATTTAAGCAATTCAAAATAATTTCAATACCCCAGTGCTCCCATCAATACACATAAGCAATTCAAAATAATTTCAATACCCCACCCCTAAAATCAAATATCGTAAAAGAAAACCCAAGGAAATTGTTTCACTCTTTCATTTCGAATCTAGGAACTCTCTCATCTCGTTTTCACTCACACAAGGGGTGTTGGTATGTACTATTTCAATTTTTATCAAGCATTTGAGATGGTTTGATTTTAACAAAATTTTCAAGCTTCATTATTTTGTCGGTATACAAGGATCAAAGACGGGGATATTTTTTAGGCTATAAAACCAGCAAAAATGAACACGTGTTACAAAGGTGTTTCCCCTCATTTTCTTGCTTTTGTTAATGTTGACATTTGGGGGTTTTGGTGTCCTATTTGTGATTGAACTTGCTGTTGTTGAAATGGGAAAGAAATGCACAAATTGGTGCATTTTAATAAAATTTGATAACTAAATTCAATTTTTAAAAAATTTGGGATCAAATTAAATCTTTTAAAATAATTTGAGAATTGATAATTAAGTCTTAAATTTTTAATAAATTGAAAATTATTTTAAATTTTAAAATAAATTATTAAAATAAATAATTTTTAATTATATAACAATTCATTATTAGATGGTAATGTAAATAAACTTTTATAATAATTAAATTTATAAAGTCATTTCATAACTTACGTATCACTTTTTTTTTCTTTCTATTATTTATTTATATATTTTTTCCTTTTATCTTATTTGTCTTGTTAGGAAATCATTGTACTTTTCTTGTAAGAATACAAGTTCTCGTTAGTGCAATTTCACTTTTATTAAAAGAAAGTGTAGCAAAAGTTTGGGTTAAGAGCTCAGAGTCGGGTTCTGATCATGACTTGGACTATTGAAGTAGCTTTTATAAAAGAAAGCTCAAGACTTGACAACAACAATTTTTTTTCTACTTTGTCATTTCTTTATTTTAGCTGTAAATAAAAAATAAATCAAATCTGTTCAATAGAGACCACATGCCTGAAAGACCTGTAGTTGTGATCCCACCAATTCCCGTCGAAGTTTAAACAGATCAGGATGATACCCACGGTGTACAGGATCTTTCTTTTGTGTCGTAAACATTCCTCTCTCTTAAACTTGAAATTTCCATTTCTTCTTCCCTGAACAGTTTCTTTTTCTCCTCCTCGCTCAACCCTCATTCTTCCACTAAAACAGCGAAAATTCCACATGTGAGAGTGGAATTAATCAAGTTGACCTCATCGTTAGCTTCACACTGACGGTTTCCATTAATCGAATCGACTCTACTTTAGCATTCATTTTACTTTTTGTGTGTAGGTAATTTTTTCTCTTTTTCATGATCTATTTCTACTCCTCTTACTCTGCATTGGACTCTAGCTAGACGGTGTTGTTTATTTTTCTCATTATTTTTTTTATATTTTAAAAGAGTGAATTTTTTTAACTCTTAGAACTTCTATGTACTCTGCTGCAGGAACCATCCTCCTTTCATCTTTTCATGACGTTCTTTTCTCTAATTAAGGTAAGGGCCGGGGAGAATACGATTTTATAAACTGTGATTGATGTTTAAGGAATGAATTAGATGAGTGCTCGAGCTTATATATTTTGTGTGATGAACAACCCACTTGCGAAGTTAATTGTGAATCGTGCAGATGGTATTTGATGCTAAAGTTTTGTACATATGTTGGCCTATATGTTTGGTTAATGCATATTAAGTTTTGTGATTTTATCACTTAATTACGTGTGATTTATAATGACTTTTCAACTCTAACCTGTCAAATTCTGAGTTACTAATATATTAGGCCTTGATGTATCTACCTAGTTTGTTTGGAAAGGCATTTGGATGCCAATGTGAATTAATGAGTTTCTTATATTATAAACTAGTTGAATTATTGATTCTGAAAAGTTTTTACAGAAAATTATTGAGAGTTGAATTAATTAGCCTTCAATTTCGCGGGTTTCACTATGAGCTGTTTTTCGAGCATGAATTGGTCCAATTGGTATTTGGTCTTAGGAAAATTTCGGATTCGAGTTTAGATATATGGGGATGATAATTGTGAAGTTTTAACTCAAAGGACCCAAATTTGAATTTTATACAAAAATTTTAAGTTGCTATGTTTAAATTGTCCCGAGTTTGACATAATTTTCAAATTTTTTAATTATTTTATGTTGTGCGTTGATTTCATTAAAATTCTCAATAATGGAAATTTGATTCTATACGTCTCAATGTTCGTTTTTATACCTCTTCTAAAAAAATGTAAATGTTCATTTCTACCAAATTCTATGTAAAACAAAAATCGTTTAAGCATATAATTGAATTTATTTTAACGTATTACACTAATATGAAAAACTAGAATTTTGGTGCTACGTATGTACAAGTATTTCTTTTATCCCTTGTCCTCAACTTTATTTAATTATCATTGCCATGCTTTTATAAAGGAAATATAATTGTTTTTTCTTCTAGATAACAAAATATAGATATTATCTAGTTTACTATTCAATATATAAACATAAGAATTCTAGTTTTGTTATAAAAGTATACTTACGTATACAATTATTATACATTCATGTATTTGGTATTTTTTAAATTGAAATTGTTGATATTGGAAAACATTAGAGAGAGAGGGGATAGAATGCCCTTACCTCAAGCTTCCATTAGCACCTCCCTCGAACTCTGCTTAACCATAAACGTTTCAGAGTCATGTGTAACTCTCCTCTATTTATAAGCAATGTCCCCCGACAATGATACACATGTGACCTCTTGGTATTGGCCCTTGTAGGGCACTTGCTTGTGTGTGCACAATCTTGTTGGCTCTGTAGTGAGTATGGATGTTTGTTCTGTGTCTTTTGCATGTCAAAGACGCAATGTGTTGCCTAGTGATATTGTCATGTCTTGACGGTTTAAAGTAGTCCTCAATAGTATAGACCTTTTAGAGTAATCGGATGATAAAGTCGGTTGACCGTGCAGCTGGTAGGCTGATGACTCTCGCACAACATAGGCTTACTTTTAATTAGTTGGTTTCAGGTTCATGCAGTTGGGTAATCTATATGGTCAACTAGTAAGCTCTTGATCTAAGTGAGTTGGTCTTATTGAAGCATGGAGACTTGGCCTTCTTGGGGTTGATCTTTGGTTTGACAGTCCATGTACAACTCACCAAGCATTAAGCCTTGTGGCATAAATGTTTAAATGGTTGTGTGAGTGTCGATCTTCCTAAAGACTCAACCTTCTTGGGGGCAATCTTTGTCAGACGGGCCAGAAACTTATTTTAGAAATCAATTATTTAATTATCACTTGGTTCAAATTATTTAAACTTATTACCATTTCAACAAGTAAATTCAAGTATAAATATACTTATTTTCTAACTTAAATCATATGCCCAAAGATCTCTCTTGATGTTATACTTTATAAAGTGGAATACAACAGTAAGATACCAAAGGAAAGCCTGAATATTTCCATAATTTCATTAACTTCATTTATCCTATATCTTAATATTCTTCCTATGTCCTTAAAAGGTTGAATTACCTATCTTCAAGTTATGAGTATAGGTATGGCATTATTCCACAAGTTAGTTGGATTATTTATTTTTCTTAAGACTAAAGTTACTTTAAATCGTTTTTCTTTCAAAACACGATCCTTTATATGATTAGGCATTGTAAAAGATTTGGGTCCCTTGTATTGGAGATTAGGCTACCGATTAAGAATGCTAAGTCATATAGGAAAAAAAGAAGATAAACAATGTGTTAACTATTGGTAGACCCTAGCCTTCCTTGCTATTGTTTGTGAATTATGTGGCGCTTGGGAGTGACGGGGAGAAAGATTCGACATTCGATTTATGGAATGTGATATGGAACTCATTACACATTGAGGATAGTAAGGTATATCTTAGAATATATCTTCTGCCATTCGGAGGTTGTGTCTGTCACTCTACTTGGCCTAAGTGGGATGACTGAATATTACTGAGATATTAGGATCTAACTAAAACGTTGCCAGACCTCCGATGAACTTAAAAGATGAGGAAGTATTACCAACATACATATATACATACATACATTATACCCATATAATACGATGCCTCGAGGGTTGTTAATAAGAGGAAATGTGAAGGTAATTCCGATAGACAAATATGGTCGTTATTTTCACTTAGGGATAATGATTGACTATGTTTATTCTGATTGAGGATGGATGAGCTACGTGTTGCTGCACACGGGGAATGAAGAGTTCTGGCCCTCATGTGGTCTTGGGGATGCCAAGTCAGGTATGAGAATGCCTTAAGTGAATCAGTGTAGCTAACCAAAGGTCAAGGAATCTTGCCTGACTATCCCAATTGATTACTCCTACATTCTGAGATTAGTGTTGTAGGATCATTTAAAAGGGACACCCATCGATCGTATTATACACACTAAACCCATAACTGTTGAACATGAAGAAATATCGATATATTAACAAAAGTTCTCAAGTTTTATATTGACTAGAGATAATGTGAAGATAGAATATATAAGTGAAGAACATCCCTCATCCTATGAATTAGTTTTTAGGATTAAGTTAAAAACTTACATTTTAAGATGATATTTGAGTCTATCATAAATCCATTAAAAATAATCATTCACCATATTATCCATGTATCAAGTCCAAAAGTATTAGGCATGAGAGGTGTATTAAGAAAAATCTAAGTCTTAAATTGACTAAAGGTAAAGTCAAAATAAAATATATTAATGAAAAATAACTTTTATCCTATAAGTTAATTTTTAGAGATGAGTTAAGTCTAAATCCACAAAATTAGTTTGAAGAACACATGGCTAAAGGATCATTGTGGAAATTCTAGAAAATTCATATTAATATATTGATATTGGCACCAACAGGATTGCCTTGGACTATGGCATAAACTCCCGATCTCTCATCCATTGATGATTGTTGTGAATCTCCATAGAGTATTTGTAATAGGATAGGAAACAGTCTCTTTGCATATGTAAGGATAAGGCTGCGTACAATATCCCTCCCCTTGACTTGCGTATAGTGTGGAGCCTCCGAACATTGGGATACATAGTTTTTTTTAGTTTTTTTGTGTTATTGTTGTGGTTGAGACTGGTACTAATTGATTACGAGGATTGTGTTGGATGTGGAGATCATATGGTTATATGTATATGTGTATATAATTGTTGTCTTTTATCCATAACATTCTATTCTCACCCTTCTCTAATGCCTTTCTTTCACCATCTTCATATGTAAAATATACATACACTAGGAATGGATGGTATCGACAAATAGTATACATTACACAATAGATTACCAGGATTTCTAAGACCTTGTTGACCATACTAGAGTGGTGCACCAAAGGATCCGCTCTACACGAGTGAATCCCTTGGCATTATGTCAATATATCTCTAGCAATGTTAGAGTAGTTGTATTCGAATTTTGAGAGACACATTGTTAAATTTATGACTGATCTGATAGCAAGTGTCTTCCCAGTTCAAAGTTTGTACTGTTAGTTGTTTCTTTTAAAAAGATGGAGCTTTTAACTTTCCATATTAATTGGTCATAAAATTGTTTATGAAGTATGGGATATCACTTGCATTATTTTTATCCATTCATAGTTAAAACAACTTGACATAGTTTTGAAAATGAATTCATTTCTATTTTAAAGATTGAGTTTTGACAAGTTAGTACAAATTGACTTGGACAACCAAACTCATGATCATTTGATGAGCTTGTGGTCTTAGTAGGCTTTTAGGGTGTTATAAAGTTAATATAATTTTTTTCTTACAAACATATACTAAAAAAATGTTTATTTATGTGATTTTCAAATTTTCATTTAAAGGAGAGAACCAACAAACTATTTGAAAGTTGGAGTGATCGGTGAAGACATAAGAAACAAAAGCAAAACTAAGCATAGGCCACAATGGAGTTTGGCGATCCATCATATGTTGAAGATGCATCGCTAACAGTGCTGGAAGAATACAATTTTTCAAATCAAACCCTTCCTGTTTCTGTCAATGAAAGAATTGAACCCCACCACCAAGTAGGAGGTGATAGTAGTGTTAAAGACCACATCAAGCTTGGGAATAATGTTTTTGAGGCTAAGAAGATGATCGAGGAGGAGTTGGTAGAAGTAAAAGGTGGAGATACAAAAATTAACCAATATTATCTTGGAAATGTGATGCTAGAAGAAGAAGTGTTGCAAGGTCTTGCTACCATGAGACAAGAATTTGACTCCAGTATGGTAATTGCTTCACAAAATAAAAGGTACGTAGAAAATGATTTTTTTTATGGATAAAATTTAAATGCAGTTCTATAGGTGTTCTTAGCATTGTTTTCCAATTAAAACTAGAATTTTATCTTGGAATTCACGTAATGAAGGTTTCTATTAAATTGCAGAGATGAAATTTGAGTTATGATTGAACAATAACATTTAAAATAGGTTTAAATATTTGTTCAGTCATTTTGAAATTTAACTTTTTTTTGTTTTTTGTTATTGAAAAAAAAAATTGTTTCAATTCATACAAATTATGTTTATTTTAATTTTCATTCTTAAAACGATTTAATAGAACTTTAAACGTTTGAAAATGTGTTATGTAAATTGCTTAAAGGACAAAAAATAAAATAAATATAGTTTGCAAGAATTAAAATAAATAAATTTATAAAAACAAAAGAAAACGTTAAATTGCAAGAATGAAAAACAAAAAAAAAAATACAAATATCAAACACAAACAAAACAAAAAACTCTAAATTACAATTTTTTTTTTCAAATTTTGAGACTATTTTTTCTCCTAGAATGTAAAACTAAAAAACGAAAATGTCCAAAGCAAACAGAAGCTAAATTAAAAGTTTAAAATTACGACACCAATAACATATATCAACTATATAATTATTGTAAGTTTGTGTTTAAATGGTAATAACAAAACACAATCAAGTAATATATAACATTTTAATACGTAATCAGAATTAGAATCATTGTATTCTATGTTATCAATACGGGTTGTCGCACCCGGGATCGCCGCAGAGCGGGGCGGAACGGGCATGCACCGCTACAAGGGTAGAGTAGCAGTGCATTTTGAGGTTGCGGATGTTGCGGCCGCGACGGAGGGGAAGCGGAGCGCCCACGATCGCGGTGACACGTCCGCGATTCTTTGTACGAGGCTATGACGCACACTTTGCTTGTCTTCTCTTCTCCCTTCTCGCTCCTTCACGACCACTAATCTGCTAGTGGCTCACCTCGTTCGCGTCGCCGTTCGTGGACTCTCTCCCCTACTCTGTGGGTTTCCTCTTATCCCTTGTGGAACTCGAAGTTAGCTACAACAAGATCAGGGCCCTGCTGGACTCCATCGGATGCCTGAAGAAGCTGTAGAAGATTAGCGTGGAAGGGAACCCTCTGAGTTCGCCGCCGTCGGAGGTGATGGAGCAGGGGTTGCATGCGGTGAAGGAGCACCTGTGCCAGAAGATGAACGGCGGACATCAGAGCTGTTGTTGGGGCCCATGAGGAACGCCAGGCTTTCATCGTGCCTGATTATAGACCCATCAATGCCCTACATGGGAATGTTTATAGCGTATCGGTGCATGAATGATGGTCATGGCTTTCTCTAACTTTTTTCCGTCCTTTCTTTTTTTTTTATGCTTTCTTTGTTTGCTTTGTGCCTTCCCTAGATCTGCACTTTATAGTGGATCCCTCACTTGTTTAAAAAATGAAACAAAGTACTAATGTAATATACATAGATTTAAAATTGCTTTCCAATAAAAATATATTTACTATGTACTTATGTAAAAAAAAATTAAAATTTCATATAAATATTAATCAATAGAATTATTTTATATTAATAAAAAAATTTAATGGTTATACATTGATAACATAAAATAATTTTACATTGTTGACTAATCATAATCCAGGTTGGTATGATTTCTAGATTAGTTATCATAAAGTCAATAAATTATTATTTGATAAATTATGATTTGATGATAAATGTATAAAATTATTTTAAATTATGAGTGTATAATTATTTTATTTATTTTTAAACTAAAGCACGCTTATTTTATAAATATTAAAATCATAAAACAAATGTTGATTATGTGAGAGAGCTTATATATTTATATTATAAATTTTTTAATACATATATAAAAATATTAGAATAACTGTCATCCCGCTATCCACTATCCCAGTTTTGAGGGAGATCGTTCTGCTATCCGGGGTTGATAACTATGATTGTATTGATAAATAGACATTTTAATTAGATAGAAATCTCATAAACAATATCAGTTGAAAAACTACTTTACAAATTAATTAATTAAATAATTTTATCTTATAGTAATCATATCGTTAAACGAAAAAGAAATGTTTATATATATATATATATATATATATATATATATCAAAGAAATGTTCACTTATTAATCAAAGAAATGTTCACTTATTAACCTTGTTCTCTTCTTCTTGATGCTTGCTACCTGTCTTGTTTTGGAAGAAACTAGATAAAATCCCGTGTATGGACGAATAAATTATATAAATACTAAATAAAAATATAATTAATTTTCAGTTAAACTAAATAAATTAACCAGTTGTTTTAGTTTTGAAAATAATGCAAGATATTATGATTAATGTTTCGAAGTTATGACCTGTTACTGCTCCCTCCCCTTCAATCCTTTGATTTTTCTTTTCTACTATCAAATCAACTTTACAAACTTCCGGTTAAGCTATTCACTTAAGTATTTAAAGTTCTAAAAAAAAGTACACCTCTCGAAGATTACTCACTTAAGTACTTACAACTCTAAAAAACTCACTCAGTATCTATATTTGTCGAGTTTTAATCCTCATGCAAAAAAAAAATTGTAAATTTTAATTCATGTACAATTTTTTATAACATTTATCACCTCCCGGCCGAAAGTATAGGGACCAAATGAATAGTTATCTAAAATTATATCTTTGATTATCAGAGCTACCAATATTTTCATGCAATAAATTTTGGATCCATGTAACTCCATTGAATCATTGCTCATTAAATTACTATTCATTATAATAGTAACAAAAAATATTAAGTATTTCAAGAATGACCAATAATTTTCAATCTTTCACTAATTTATTTTAGTCTTAAATATATTTTTCATTTTTATAAAATTTAGAATATACATTTATTGTTCCAGTAAAAATATATTTTTCATTCTTGCTTTAAAATATACCCTTTTTTTTTCCAAAGCAAAGTTTAAATCTACGTATACAATTTTTTTATATTAGTTATGTATAACAAATGTAAAAAATATTAAATTTATGTAAAAAATCATAATCATAGATTTGGATATAACCTAACTTTGTTTTAGACAAAAAAATGATATATTTTAATTTTATGAGAACAAAAAATATACTAAAATATTTGTAAGAACGAAAAATATACATTTTATTTTTTATAAGAACGAAAAACATATTTTAGCTTTCATTTTATCATTAATTCCACCAAGCATTAACAAATTAAATTAGAATATCAATAATCAATGAATGTTGCTCAGGATATTTCTTCTTTAGGTTAGGAACTGTATTTTCTTTGACTTTTTTATTTTTCACTTAATAAATGACTACATCTTAAAAGGACACTCCTAAAGTTCCAGAGAAAGACTAAGAAATTGAGAGTTTAGAGCTGGAGATCCAGGGACTTGGAAATGAGAACTTGTTGAAGGAAACAGTCTTTCAGGTTCATTCAATGTGCATTGTAGTTCAACACTGGTTTGCAATTAGATGTTGTAGTTAATTTTGTTTATCACTAATTGTGGTTTAGGACACTGTTTATCGAGCCATCAGTATTCACTCTAAAACTTGGTTATGGTCTTTTGAAAGGACAAGTATACTCTAAAACTAGGCCACTGTTTATGGAGCCACTGTCTTTTTACTTATTTATAATAAAATTAATTTTTAAGGCAACGAGTCCTGACTATTCGGTAAAGTTGTCTCTTGTTTTACTTATTTATATTAAAATTATTTTTAAGACAATGAGTCCTGATTTTTGAGTAAAATTGTGTCTTGTTAATTGATTGATCTTTGCATATGTAAAGATAAAATGGGTATGTTAAAATATATCTAATTATACTTGAGAGCATGAATTTTCATATTTACTTTACAAGAATATTTAAAACTGTTTTTTTTAAATGAGCCATTTTCCATAAAGATGGCTAATTTTTAGGAATTTAACAACATTGCAATTTGCTAGTGTATTTAAACACAAGTTTAAAATTAACAAGTAGTTGGTTCAAGTGATATTAGATTCGGTTTCATTAAATAAAATCTTAGGTTTGAGTTTTGTGGATAAAAAAATATGGTTAAAAGAAAAGAATCCAACTAAAGGTGATCAGTCAGGTTTTCGATGAAAATTAATCATTGAGACAAAATAAATAGATACTTTATACCAATAATATAATTAAGAGAAGGCAAGAGGGGAAAGGTAATAAGTTCCATCCCTATGCTAACAAACTTAATATTCTAACAAACTAATATAACATAGTTAAAAACAAAATAGTTTAATAATTTGTATGTGTAGAAAGAGTAAACAGTAGAAACAATAACTATGAACCACACAGCTTAATGTGGACCTTTCTCTTCATCGCCAGGGAGTCTCTAGATGATTTTGTGATATTTCTTGTGAAAGACTGCACAAGCAAGGAGGCTGTGTTGTGTTCTAAAAACAAAAAAATAAGAAGTCACAACAAATATATTATCTAAATCATGAAAATTCAAAAATGAAAACTACTTTTAGAAGATGAAAACATGAATTTTTTTTGCTTTTGGTTTCTATCAATCACAAGTGATTCATTTATGTGATGGTTGATATGCTTGCTCAACAGGAACAGAGAAAGAGATCTTATCGACCGCATAATTAACATCCCAGAAGAGATTGAACCTAACTTGGGGTTTGAATGTTGTATCTACAAGGTACCTACTAGTCTTTTGAAGGTGCAAGAGGAGGCCTATACTCCTCTATTGATCTCAATTGGCCCTATCCACCATAACAAAGAAGGACTACAGGAAATGCAAGAGCAGAAACGCAAATATTTTCGTTTCTTTTGGAATCGCCTAGAGAACAAGAAGCTTGATTTAGAGAATTACATAGGCTTCCTAGAACAACACGAGCAAAACATACGCGGTTGTTACCAAAAGAAATTTTCTGATATCAGCAAGGAGCAATTTGTGGAGATGATGTTGTTGGATGCAGTGTTCATCATCGAGCTGTTTTTGAGAGAAGAAAAACGAATGGAACATAAGAAAGACCATCTAGTGACTCAAAGATGTGTCAGCAAAAGTATCCAGCGCGACTTGATGCTGCTCGAGAATCAGCTTCCAATTGTAATGTTGGAAAAACTATATGATAGAGTTGTTCCAAGAAATGTGAAAAAGCATAAAAATTTTATTCATCTTGCACATGAGTACTTCAGATCTTATTACCCTCATCAACATTCTTTAGAAAACAAGTTTGAGCTGAGAAAGTGGGAGAAATCACTACATTTCACTGATCTAATTAGAAATTCCTATCTCCCTAAGAAACTGAGCAGTCAGATGAAATATTCTCGGCAGGAGTGTGTGCTAAGGACTGCAACTAAGTTGAATGAGGCTGGGATAAGCTTTGAGAAGGTTCATGACAGATACTTACTAGATGTGAAGTTTGAGAAGAAGCAATTCTTCAGCTGGTTTCTTTGCTTGGGTTGCTTGCCATGCTGCAAGTTGTTCAAAGCTCGGTTTCAAATCCCCCAGTTGAGAGTAGATCACACAACAGAATGTGTTCTTAGGAACCTAATAGCCTTTGAGCAGTGTCACTATCCTGAGGAGCCTTACATTTGCAACTATGTTTCTCTAATTGACTCTCTTATTCACACCAAAGATGATGCAGAGTTTCTTGTTGAGAAAGAAGCTGTTGCCCATGAACTGGGAAGTGATCAGGAATTGGCGAATCTGGTCAACGGTCTTTGCAAAAATGTGGTGACAAATTCAACATGCTACCACCAAATTATGGAAGATGTTAATGGACACTACAACAACAATTGGAAATGGGCAATGGGCACATTGAGGTGGGTTTATTTCCGTGACCCTTGGAGAAGCAGTTCTACTATAGTTGGGGTTGCTATCCTAGTATTCACTGTCTTCAACTTTTACCGCGTAACTGATATAATCTTTAGGTAAATTGAGAATTATATTGATTGCATTACCTTTTTCTGTATTACATCATTGTCAATGATTGCAATGTATCTCTTTCATTTCCCATTTACTTGTACTAGAACTGGCTAGCTAGTTAATTGTGGAACATATGGATTAAGAGGGTACTAGTACATCCTGAATTCTTGGAAAGGTGTTCAAAATGAGAAACGACATTTCTGAATCCGGTTACTTCAGTAGGCTGGATTCTGAATAAGATCATCTAATTTTTGTCATGAATTGATTAGAGGGGAGAAAGCTTCCCCAGCTTTGAAATGGATCCAGTTTGTTCAAATTTCATGAAGTGAGGAAGCAATGTTCAGAACAAAAAGGTAGAAACTGTTTCAGGACGATACAGTCACAAAATATCCCAAGCATCATTTTACTCTAACCATTTCATTTCAACCCTAGTAACTACTAGTATCACATTAGCATCTAATACACAAACCAACAGAATAAAGTGTGACAGTACATTGGAATTAAATAAGATCAAACTACATAGATGACCAAATCGTATATAATTTCATAAAAAACATAAGTTACTAAAGGGAAAACATATAAAAAAAAGGAGTTAATTCCTACAAATCATTTGAGCCCGGTAAAACAATGTCACTATGGTCTACGGAGTCAAATTCATTAACACTCAATTTGCAAACACCTCACAGTGAAAGCCATCATGCACCGAAATTTGTAACTGCAATCACAATACAATCCAAGGCACTTAACTTTTGTTTGATTTGAAGGATGAAAATAGTGAGGATGGAAATAGAGAAGATGAAAATAGAATAATTTTTTTTAATTAAAATAAAATGTAAAAGATGTGAGTCTTACAAAAAGAATATAAAAATTCTCTAATATTATTTCTCTCTTTAAAACAAACATAGCCTAAAACAAAATAATGATGAATGGATTCAAAATCTATGTGAAATTGACTCTAACACTGGTCCTTGATCATTGAAGATTCTGAAAACTTTCTATAAAATTAGTGTGAAACTTTGAATAAAGCAAAGGTTTACAAAAAAAATATTTTAAAAATTATCAAGGCAGCGTTTGTTTCACAAATTTTATTATATTTTTTATAGAGAAATTGATTTTAAGTATATGTAGGATGTGTTTAGTTTGACATTTGGACACTTAAATTGAGGTTCACCTCTCATTAAAAGTTGTACATGTGACTTTCATTCAAAGTGAGATTTACTCCAAAGTTACAACTCTCTTACTTTTTTAAAAAAAAATACAACATTTCAAACATAAATGAAGTTACATTAAATATATTTTTAACTAAATTTAAGTTTTAAGTTGAACCAAAATTTACTTTTACTTATAATTATTTACTTTTTTCTTGTAATATTATTATTATTTAAATTATTATGTGCTTCTTAAAATTAATGTTATTTTTTTACCAAACCATCGATTTTTCTTAAAATCAATATTGTGGTGCATTCACAACAACCAATTTTAAGGAAAATCAATGTTGTTTTTCACCACAATATTAATTTTTAGAAAAGTCAATGTTAGTTTTTCATATTTTACTTATTTCTTATAATATTATATTGATTTTCTTAAAAATCGATGTTATAAAATGTATTTTAATATCGATTTTTATAATCGATATTAACTTTCATACTTTTAACGTTGAGAATTTTAACATCGACTCATAATCGATGTTAAAAATTCTTAACAATCGATATTAAAAATCAATTTTTTTAGTAGTATCATTATATTGAGACTGCTATGTTCGTGATGATTGTATGATCCCTTTGTGGGTAGATTTTGTGGGACAGTGGCCATCCTGCCACTTTTTTAAAAAAAATTGCCCAAAATGCCACGCCTGCAAAAGAAATTCTCAAAATGCCATGTTGGCTAGTTCGCTGGGCATGTCAGCGAATTTGGTACGCTGAGGTGGCGTGGCACGGTTGGACGGGCAGGAAGGGCAGGACACATGGCAGAAGAGACGTAATTCGCTGGGGGGGGCCTGTGAATTACGTGTCACCTGGCACAATTGGACACATGTCGCGCTGTACGGATTTCGCTTGGGTTTGTTTCGAAATTAGTCTCCTGGCCCACTACAAATACCCTCTCCCCCTGTCACTTTCACTCCCTCACTCAGCTCACTCCACTCCCTCAGCTTCTTGCTTTCTGGTTAGTTTTTCTTTTTTTACTATTTTGCTGTTCTTTTTTGTAATTTAGTAATTTATATTTTAAGTTTTGAATATATTTATTATTTATGTAGTTTTAGTTTTTAAATAATATTTAGGTTGGAAATTTAAAACATTAGGTTAGAGGATATGTAATGTTAGTTTATAATTGTTAAGTTATAAGATATATGATAGACATATAGGAATATTAGATTGATTTTTTCTTATGTTGAAATACATAATTTAATGTATTTAAATAAATATAATAAATAGTAATACTATTAAAATTAATTATATATTATAGTTGATAAATATAATTTGAAACATATCAATTTATTTAAACATACCTTAATTTTTTTATTTAAGTAGTTTAGTGTCCCGTGTGTTGTGCAGATACTAATTTTATAATTTATAAAATTAGCTAAATAATTGTTTAATATGAAAACTATTTCCTATAATTTGTTTATAAAGAATGTGTAAGCTCTGACAATGATAGCGAGAATAATTGTTTATAAGCTGTAATAACTCTCCTATAGTTTCTAATTAGCTAAATAATAATGGACGCTACACTGTCATTAGGGTATACAATGTAGTTTTAATTCTCTCTTTTATTCATGATATGTGAGTATATAATTAAAAAAGAGTAAGTTCTATTGATATCGTTGAAGTTTTTGAACATTTTTTTAATGTTTACAAAAACTTTGATTATAAGGAAACACAATATAATATCAATGTTATTTTAATTTTTGAAAAAGAAAAATACTAACACAATGTAACCATCATTTGACTAGTCAAGTGATTTTGATGAAAAATGATTTCATAATTTTTCACAGTTATAAGGAATTGCTTCTCGTCAACATAGTGTACCCTTGAATCCTGAATCAAAAAATTAAAAGGGGATATAGAATACGCTATGTTTATTATAAAGAGTAGAAAATCGATTTTAATAGGTCGATTTATATAATGTCTTTTAATATAATGTCGATTTATGTAGAATATTTTATTTTGGTAACGTATTTGTTGTTTAGGATTGTTTATTAATTTTGCATGAAAAAAATTAAGATATAGAGTAATGGATCACGATGAAGATGTTTGACCGGCCCCACCGCCTGAGTCTCCATTGAGCATGATTGACCTTGGTCCATCCATACGGACTCTTCTTACACTACATGAGAAACATATATCCACATATGTGTGGAACTCGCAGGGTGATCCAACCACGCGGAAGCGTGTACTAAATGTTAGGCATGTCGCGACACACGATCATAATGCTATACCTGAGGAGATCCACCCGTGGCTTAGAGAGGCTGGTTTTTATCATGTTGCCCGTCTACGCAATCACGAGGTAAGCATATTCAATCTTGTGTTAACTTACAATTTGTTGTTTTCATTGTATTGTAATGTATACGTTATTGTTGTGTAATTTATTTTTCCAGATTGACCACTACCTTGTCTCAACGCTTGTCGAACGATGGCGCCCAGAGACACGTACGTTTTATAAGACAATGGGTGAGGTGACAATCACCTTAGAGGATGTACATCATCTGTTGGGGCTGCCGATCGATGGTGATGTTGGGTCTGGCCGTCACAGACGACATAACTTTCAGGCTATTATTGGTGACCTGTTAGGGGTTAAGCCGGCTGTTGGTCGGGATTTGCACGACGGTTTGTTGGGCCTTCACTATTTACGGGACCAGTTTGCTGATTATGCAGTCCACGCTGGCACAGAAGTAGGACGCTGAAGATACACTTGCGCATTGATATTGCGCATCTTAGGTGGTATGTTGTCTATTGACACCGCTTCGAGCTTTGTGCCCACTCAGTACTTGTTATATCTGGATGATTTCCAGCGCACAGGCACATTCAATTGGGGCTCTACGGTTCTTGCAGCCTTATATAGGGAGTTATGTAAGGCGACACATGCAAGACGTCGTGAAATGGGTGGGTGTGCTTTGTTGTTGCAGTTATGGGTTTGGACGCGATTCCCGACCATCTCTTCTAACCTTCCCAGAGTGGAAGATCAGGATGTCATAGAGCGCAAGATATATGCCCATAGGTATTGTTTTTTCTATGTTAGTATTGCATCGTTTGATTGTATTGCGAGTATATGTTGGTAATGCAGTATTTTTGTTGTTGAAGGTTTAATGTATACGATACGCGACAAACCGTATATACAAACATTCGCAGATATCAGCATTATATTGATGTCATGCGCATGAGAGACATACGTTGGAGGCCGTATGACCTTGTAGACATGGTCCATCCACCAAAGGTTCAGATGGCTCAGAGATGGTTGGTTGTTTGTCCTCTTATTTGTTATGAGATTGTCGTCTACCAGCAGCCGGATCGAGTTTTGCGTTAGTTTGGGTTTCACCAGCCAATTCCAGAGGATCCGATTAATTGTAGTGAGCTGCTGACGATTAGTATTACGGGGAAGAGAAATGTGGATTGGACTCAGCGACATGGTTTCTTCATTGCCCAATGGGTAGACAGAGATTCGCTTGTGTTGCAGGATGTTCAACCTATGAGGAGAGATGGGTACCTATCTGCCAACAGTGAATACATGCAGTGTTATTACTCTGTTACCCGTCACTGGATGACCCGCAGAGCCGCGTTAAATGCACATTTGGTACGCATGTTACTTATAATCGTGTATTTTGCAACCTAATTTACATTTTCAATTCACTAATAATAGTTGGTGGCCAGACAGATCGAGCCGAGACAGTTGTACACATGGCTTCACCTGAGGCACATGGGGCATTCGACATGAGCCAGGTCTACCAGGAGGCAGTTCGAATGCTAAACGCATGCGATGATTTAGATAGAATAACAGATCCTGGAGATGTTGCACTCCCACCCATGTGGCGTCAGACCGAGGCCCTCCTCTAGTGGTTCGTAGTAACCGACGTGCAAGTAAAGAGGGGTTACCCCTTCACCACTCCACTCTGCTAGTTGCAGACACACCTGTAATTGTACCGCCTCTTCCTCCACATCCTACAAGAATGTTCTATGCACCAAGGTACCCTTCAGGCCTATCTC
This sequence comes from Glycine latifolia, assembly GCA_013407115.1. Lineage (NCBI taxonomy): Eukaryota > Viridiplantae > Streptophyta > Magnoliopsida > Fabales > Fabaceae > Glycine > Glycine latifolia. The sequence goes on along the minus strand of CM023956.1, from coordinate 11,778,141 downwards.
AACAGTACTGGTGGCCACCACATCATGTTCCTGGATCGCAATACCCCCCTGGTTTCCAGCATCGTCGATGCCGCAGTCCGGATGCCCATATCCATCGTATCCCATGTATGCGGCTGGCCCTAGTTTAGCTAGGTTCCAGTTCACAGCCAGATCAGACACATTTGCTGACTGTTACAGGCCCACTACTCCAACGTCAGAGCAGGATCCGGTTATGGCCACTCTTACAGCACATTCGGCTCACTTAATTCATTCTCCTAGTTTTGGAGAGTATTCGACTAATTAGATATTGGCCACAATGGAGGGAGGACATGAAGACAACGATGACCATGGTGATGATGACCCTGATCGCATCATTAGGCGAAATCCAGTTAGGGGAGCGCGATATCGATGTCATCTGTCACCATACGAGCATAACATGTTGTGGAGGATACCATGCTGAGCATGGAGAGGATGAGGATGACTGATTTTTTCTTGTATAAATGACCTCTGAACTACGACCACATCATTATTTTTTTATTTTATGTTTTACGCATGATTATGGTGGACTATATCCAGGTAGTTTAATTTCATGTATTATGCAGGACAATGGAATGAAGTGTAATCCATAAGTATAACCAAGTAGTTTAATTTCTTCATTAATTAACCAAGTATAACATAAGTATAACCAAGTATAACCCTGACCTCATCAAAGGTAGTTTAATTTCTTCATTAATTAATGAAAGTGTAATACATAAGTATAACCAAGTAGTACATCACTGGTCCTGGCTGCGTGAAGGGCAGTTACGCCTGTTGTGACCAACAACCTTACAATAACCACATCTTGTACGAGTTGTCGATCCTTTCCGCGAATCCATCTCATTGCGTATGCGTGTACTCTTTGGCCTTCCTTTTTTACGTCTCAGTGACACGTCTGGTATAACGATGGGTAGTCTAGCTGGTGGTATGAAGTCCTCATTTCCAATTGGAAACCACTGCGGTGAATACACTTGACATTGATACGCGACACTATATATAGGGTCTACATATTGTCTAGGATCGTGGTATGTGGATTGACATGCTGCAATAACATGACTACACGGGAACCTAAAGGCAGTGAACTCACCACATTGACAATTTCGTTCAGATAACGAGACCGACCATTTTTTGCCGCCCCTATGAGTTCGTATGTTGTACATCTCTTGAACCTCAAATCTTGTCTTAAGTGTGTCATAACAAGTGACATAGTGTGTTGCGGATTTATCAACCATCATCATATATTTTTGCCATGCTAATTTGGAGAAATGATTACTGCTCGTCATCTCCTCATAGGCCTCTTGATCATGTTCAACAAAGTATGCTACTAGTCGAGCGTATATGAACCGTACAAGGGACGTAATAGGAAGGCTTCTGGCTCCTTTAAGTGCCTTGTTAAAACACTTTGAAAGATTGGTTGCCATGTGACCAAACCTTCTTCCCAGTTCATCATAAGCTATACTCGACTTCTTCTTTGGGATATTATCAATCCATGCGGCTATTTGAGGGCTTGATTCTTTAAATGTTTCTAATCCGGCATCGAAATCTAAGTGCGAGGTTGTATAAGCTGTATATACAAACACGAGGTAAAAATCAGGACATAAGATCAGTGGAGTAAGTGGATGTAATAACATTGTTGTATAGGCAGACATACCTAATTTCTTCAATTGTTTCTTCAACATGACATTGCTGAACTTGTGATTAAAATTACTCGCCAATGTCGAATGCAATAAACATGGTATGCCCTGGGTGGTTGCCATCCAAGTTCTACATTGTTCACCGCAACGAGTATGCCCGCATGCCGATCTGAAATAAGACAAATTTCGTCTTTATGCATAACGTGTATCCTAATTAGTGCCAAAAACCACGACCAGTTGTCGATATTCTTCCCGAAAACAACCGCAAATGCAATTGGAAGGACATAATTGTTGCCGTCAACTGACATTGCAATGAGCAATGTTCCCCGGTATTTCTCATACAAATAGGTTCCGTCGATGCTTATAACTGGTTTGCAATAATTGAAAGCATCGCAACACTGTTTAAATGTCCAAAACAGCCTCTTGAACACCTTAGCACTTCCATCGAGTTGTCCATCAATAAAATGGTCTTTCAAATCCAGCTTGTAGGAAGACTCAGGAGAAAAATTTAACATGTAACCCAACCACCTAGGCAAGAACGCATAGGACTCATCCCAATCCCCGAAAACCTTCACAATGGCCTTTTGCTTTGCCTTCCACGCCTTCTTGTATGATATATGAAATCCAAGAATTGTTGATATCCTTTCTTGAATTAACCCAATTTTAACACTGGGGTCCTCCCTGATCATTTCTGTATTTCGTCACACAATAATACATTATTACATTTTCAACATTTATGCATTTCGTCAAACATTAATACATTAATCTGCATTCAATTTAATGTATTTTACGTACCTAAGATCAACGAACATATCAAATTTGAGTCAAGCTGCTTGTGATCTTGAGAAATATTTTGACTGACACATGTGTGTTGGTTGTTCCATATGCCTACAACCCATTCAGTGCCACCCTTTTTTTTTATATGCCCTCATCCTCCATGGACAACCTTCAAAATGATTTTCACAAACCATTATAAGCCTTTTTGGTATCACTTTTCTACTACGGTTGTGCGATGCTCGGCCATACAATATTGTTTTATTGCCAATTGAACATCCCGCTTGCTCTCAAACACCTGGTCCTTATATAGGGGTTGATCCATCTGCCAGTTAGGTATTCGCACTCCTTGCATATCATCAGACTCCTGATCTGGGTATGCCCAATTAATATTCGTGTAATGACTTATGTCAGGCCAAAATGGAACATTGCCCTCTCCTATATGATGACACATATTACACATTGTTCTATTAAACCTACAATAATTTAAACACTACAGACTAACAAAACAATGTGCATCCATACCTGGAACCGGAAGCGGGTCTTGCATTCCGACAATGTCCGAAGAAGGAATTGGAAAAGCACGATCGAAATCACCGTCTATGTCCGTATCTGATGAGTCACTGTCTGGAACAAGATCTTTGTCCACCTCGTCCTCAGAACTGTCCATAGGCCAAGCTGGGTCATTGGCTGACACCATTTCATTCTCCATTGCTTGACTTGCTGCTGGTGGTGGGGGCGATATATCCCTATCTTCAAAATCCATTTGTTGGCTTAGTAGTGGTGGTGATGGGGATACATCTCTGTCTTCGGGATTCACCAACGGATCTCTATTAATGTCAATGGACCCAATGGGTTGGACACAATGTGACTGCTTGATTGTCCACCGCAGTTTAATTCTGCATACAATTCAATAAATCTGGGGTTTCCTCCGTCCGATATGCATGCATCTGTAACTAATGCTACATCGTCTCATCTACAATATCCACAGCAACCCACTGCACCGGGTTGCCCGATGCACATCTAGCAATCAATCGAGAGACAGATTGTCCGCGTTGTAATATCAACTTCTTGTAAATCATTTTCATCAGATCACGGTGGTTGCATCCTGCGGGCATACGAAACAACCGTATAAGGAATGGTGATTAAACCATTTCTACTACCACTCATTTTGCGAAAATTAAACTCAACAAAATAAAAGAGAACAAAGTGTTTAGGATTGAAAAATAACAAAGCAAGCACATGTGTGGTCATTTGGAAATGGAGGGGGTATAAATAGGATTAAATTCGCTGTGCCCTCCAGCGATTTAATACGAGGCTGCCACGTGTCATGGTGTGTCAGAACACCACCTATTTCGCTAGCACTCAAAGCGAAATACCCAAGGACTGACACGTGTCCTGACCGAAAAATTCCTGGGCAGACAATGTAATTCGCTGGTAAGTATAGTGAATTACGTGTCCATTAGAAAGTTGCCACCTCAGCGTACCAATTTCGCTTACATGCCCAACAAACTAGCCCACGTGGCATTTTGAGAATTTCTTTTGCAAGCGTGGTATTCTGGACAATTTTCTATAAAAAAAATGACAGAATGACCACTATCCCAGATTTTGTTGGGATTAGATTTCTTCAAAGGGTCAAGCTATAGTTCTTTGATTTTTCCTTACAGTATTAAAAATCAAAAATACAACTTATCGACTAAGAAAAATAAGATCCTCACTAATCCCATGCAATTTTACTTTAATAGACAGAGAGCAGCAAGTTTATGGCTATGTTAAAATTTTCAGTGTCGGGTCATGGTCATGTTCATCAGTTCATGAGCTTGGAGTTCGAGAATGGAAAAAATGAAAACAAATTAAAAATCAGTGAAAAAATCTTATCTGAGACAGCTCGAATGTTAAATAGAAATGAAGATTCAAAATTTAATTTATCAAATTATAAAAGATTAATTTTTTCATTAAACTTATCCCACTTTTATCGAGAATGGGTAGCTTTTATAAAAGAAAGGACGATTTGACAAATAATTAATTATTGTCCCTTGTCTTTTACTTTTTGAAGCTGTGATGTCAATGATAAATCTCTGCAATAAAGGCTGCATTACTGTACTACCTGTAATTGTTATCGCATGATTGCAAATTCAGCTCAATAATTTATTTTGTATTTGACAGGTGCGATGATATTTTGTTCCTTTTTATAATTTATCGTTTAAGGTTGATGTACACAAATTACCAAATAAAATTGTCATATATCTATAGTTTTTTCATTTATTATTTAAAAATTTAATGTATTATTATTTCTCTTTCTTTTTAAAATAAGAATATAGTGTAAAAAATAATTACTATATTATTTTGGACTTTTAAAATAATAAATAAATAAAAATACAATTTTTCCATAAAACTGGTAAATAAAAAATGGAAGCAGTATTCTTTTTATTATATTTCTTTTATATTTTTCTAATACAGTATTTTTTAAAAGAAAGTGTTTAATAATGAAAAAAAAATCATATCTTAAAAATATAAAAAAATAGTACTATTTTATCAAATAAGTAGGAGGATAAATGTATCATTTAAGGTGAAGCTTATGAGCAATTGAAAATTCAACTGTGTACTTTCCTCATCCCAATGGCGAATGAAACTTGTCTTGGAATCACATGGACATGAAACAAATGAATCCAACCAAGTCGCGTAAGCTCATCTAAATTAAATATAAAAAAAAAACAGTTACGAATAATTTAGTATTAGAAGTAATTCGTACGTATTTCATTTATTACATTAGTTTTTAATTTAAACAAAAGTTGAAAATATAAATTTTAAAAAAAATTATAAGAAATTAAGTAAGAATTAGAATTAAGTAAGAATTAAGAAAAACATAAAACTTTAAAAAATAAAACTATAAATTTTTTAATTCAAGAAAAAATAATATAATATTATATATTTTGAAGTATTTAAAGTGGATAATTGAAAGAAAGAAAGAAAAAATCAAAATATTAAATAAATTTATAAATATAATTGATAACTTATTTTTTTAAAATTATAAATATAAATACTAAATAATGGTAAAATTATTTGTCATGGTGAGGAACAAAAGTAAAGTAAAATATGTCCTTAAAGTTAAAAAAATGAACACTCAAATACATAATATCCATCCTAAAGTGAATTCCTTTCATTATGTTTAGGATAATCAAGAAGCGTGTGTTCCAGTTCGAGAGTTCGAGGCACTTGCGGTGCAAGAGCGCGTCTTGGAGGTTGCCGCTGTGCATGAGCTTGTAGACTAGGAGGAAACGGGGTTATTTTAGATCGAAGGTGAGGTGACATAGCCGTTGTGCATGAGCTTGTATGATATAGTAAAATAACTTAATCAGTATAAATAATAATAAATATAAAAAGTGAAATTAGTTTTAAAATAAATAATTATTATTTCTTAATTATCTTTAAAATTTCCTATTACTATAGTTGACATCCATATCACATAATAGATACACTCACTATTTTTTATTTGCTTCATACACTAAATTCAACAAAATATTAAAATATTCAAAGTTAATTGAAAATGAGTATATACAATAATAAATGTCATTTTTCACACATCAGTCATAATTTAAATGACATACTTTAATTAGAATCCATTTAATAGTGGTCTTGAATTTACTTCCTTAAATATCGTTGAATCCCTTCTAAACATTAATTAAGAGAAACATGCATGCATATTATACAATTAAAATATTGATGTCTTATAAATTACAACTTACCTGTTAATAATTTCTTTCAAGTAGTTGTCAGACTTATTGTGCAATGAACATAACCAGACGACAATATTGTCCTTAGGACATATAATGATTAGTTGCCAATGTGCATTGAATTGGAGAACATCAAGTTATTATTGTGCATACATTATTCAAATTGATTTGTACAATTTTACTTATTCATTCAAGTAGGCTCCTAGGTAGACATGTCTCTGTGAAATCTGCATCTATTTCTTAATATAATCTTCATATTCAAATTATGATTGCCCAGATCTCTGTATGGGCTGTGGCTCAAGGAATCCATACACAGAGGCATTCCTTAATTGCAAACTTAACTCATTCATATGCATATTGTTGTTAAAATAGTAAATTATGCATCAATTTTTAAAAATTAGTTATGTAATAGACTGTAATGTAAAGTGACTTACAGAATCCACATTTGTATAACAGAGATGTTAAGACATTGACAACCGTGTATCATTTTAGAAAGATCTTCATGCTTTATGTACAAGGGGACATCATCATTATACATCAGACCCCAAACATAGTTGTATCCACGACACCTGCATAGGCTTGAGGAAAAGCTATGGGATCATCAATGTCATATGGTAAAGGGAATCATCATCAGGTTTCGCTTATCTATAGGTTTCGTGGATCCCTTAGGTCCTTGTTTATCCTACAGTTAATAAACATAAGTCAATGATAGTCAACATTTTATTTGTAACAAATCCTTTTTTAATAATAACAAACACAGCAAAAGGAAATACCTACTCTGAAAAAGCTTGTACAAGATGTGTCGACCAAGCAACGAAGGTGTCAATGGTTTGCCCCACTAATTAAACCTCTTGAGTGGGTATAAGGACGTGAGCATTAGCATCTTGAACTTCCTCAACATCGGCCTTCACTTGCTCATTGCCCAAAAGAACATTGTGGATGGTTGTTGACCCCTCATAAACTCTTCTAAGGGAAACCAGGCGAGGATGATTGTTATCAACACACAATCCACGCCTTTTTGATGCACCTGTGTCTGGGTCCTGCCTCGAGGGATAGACACAGCTTCCCTTTGTGTTGACATGGGCAGTAGAAGGACTAACCTTAGGCTTAGGAGGCGGTACGAGCCCTTATGATTGCATCAGGGACTACATTTGGCTAAAGGACAACATTAGTTATCGAGTCACTTTTTCAGTGATCGACTGCCCCAGATCATCCCTAATTTTTTGTGTCATCTTCTTCATAATATTTTTTGTTAATCAATGCAGCACTTCTAAGTTGATCGACGTAGATGTGCGAGAGCTTGTTGAAGTCGGTCCAAAGTATTGTCTAATCGTGACACAGACTCCAACAGCATGGACACGGTCAGGGTGCTCTAGTCGCCCAATGGCATTAATCAATACATCCTTACGTCCATGGGCGACAAAACTGCCCTGTGCTGACTGCTCTTCAAGGAAATCCTGCAGTCAACAATATATTGCATAAGTTTACGAACTATTGTTGTTATCATAAAAATTTACCATTTAAATAAAATAAAAATAACTTACAATCCTATCTACAATTTTGCGTGTCACCTTAGATGTCTTGTTAGGACTTTTTGGCAAGCGTACCAATTGTCGTTGTAAGTTACAAAATTTATAAAAGTTCGTCTCCACAGGGACTTGAGCTTACTCAGTTAATCCAAATAGAATTTAATAGTTTAATAGTTATGTACAAATAGGTTGAGCGTAGTTTCATTTGTTTTAAGAAAACAACTAAAAATTATGATTACGGAAAGTTATGGAAAATTACGGAAAGTTATGGAAAATTACGGAAAGTTACGAAAAAGCGTAGGATTGGATTTCATCATTCATATCCTTTTATCCCCAATTAATATTACCATACAATAATCCTTATCTATCCTTATTGATGCACACTATGTTAACCTTGAATCGATTCCTCGCAATCAAGTTCTAAGAATATTTACCTAATATCGATGTCTCGCATACGAAATAAATATCCCAGCATTAAGAATTATAATCGCGTGCTTTATGCAATCAAAACGGTACGCCCTATTCCTAGCGATTCGTAACGTAATGAGTAAATTTATTCAGTTCAAACCCTAAGAGTACTTCCCAGTCAAACTTAGAATTTTAGTTCATGAGTCTAGTGATCAATTAGATTCAAGCATTAAGTACGAAATAAATTACCAAGAAAGAGTAGAAGAAATTAATGCATAAATAAAATTAAAAGAAAAACATAGGGATAGAAGATTACATCTAATCCATAAGAGAAACTAACCAAGCATGGAGAGAACCTCTTTAAGAGAAGAATTGATGAAGGGCCTCATCACCGCTTCTTTCCGGCAGAGTCTCCACACTAAATCTCACTTCTCTCACTTTCCTAATCTACTTACTACTAATATTTACTACAAAAAACTAAAGAAACAAGAGAAAAATGAAGAAAAATGGGAGAAGAGGTTATGGAATGGATGAAAGAAGTGATGAAGGCCATGGGGGTGCTTGGGTATTTATAGAGGGAGGTCTGGCCGCCTTTGGTCGCCCAAGCGAGCCATTTTAGGCTATTTTACTCGCCTAGGCGAGTTTGCATATCTTTTTACACGTTTCCAGCTGTCCCAACTGGCCCAACTGGCCCAAATTGGTGTTTAACTCGCCCAGGCGAGCATTTTTTACTATATTCACTCGCCTAGGCAAGTTAAAAGGCACCTTGGACTATTCTGATGGGCCTTTTGCTTTCTGCACCTCCCTGTTTGCTTTTTTCAGCCCGATCTGCTTGTTTTTTGTTTAGGGAAGCCCCAGAAATTCATGGAATCTATCAAAATTTAAAACATGTTGGATTAATCTTCCAAAATATGACGAATGACATTTATGCAAGCATTAGGAGCTATTTAACTAGGTTTAGGGTAATTTTATAATAAAAAACTTATGAAATCAAACGATAAGTGCCTTTATTTAAAACATGATTTTAACTGAATTTGGGCACTTATCAATGTCATGTCTCCTACTTTTTTTGTGCAAGCCATCTTCCACTTCACGTGTCATCTAATGGGAGATGGAGGATCAATGATTGTTCCTATACTCCTGGATTGGACTACTTGCTCCAATAGTTTCTTTTGTTTTTCCTCCATTAATATTTCTTCTAGTAAATCATAACCCCCATGAGACAACACGTTAGGGGCAGTGTTTAGTTTTTGGATGGCCTGAGCTTTCTTTCTAACATGCCGTCACAATTATAACAAGTAACTTGTCAACATAGGGGCTTAAAAATAATGCAAGCCAATTGTCAAATTCATAAAAAACGCAAGTCAACTAACCTCCTATGAAGGATCTCTACAACTCTGATAAAATTTGTTCACATTTCTTTACTGATGTCATACTTCTCACATACACTGTCATCGTCCTCCTCCTTGTCTTGTGCCAGACCCTATTTGGAAGTCAAATCTGACTGAAACTGCTTCCATCACCCTCATATTGTCTTAAGGATTTTCTTCTTCGTCCTTTGGTTAGACGCTTCTGGAATATCAAATTAAGCCTGCAATAAAAAAATACATTTAATTGTTAATCAATAACATTCAACATTTTACGATTTTTAGTACAACCAATAACAATAACATTCAACAATTAATTCAAATACCTGAATATCCTCCCAAATCAAATCCTTCTGAGCTGCAGGAACTTCTTTTCAGTTAATAAATGTAACATCCACCTTGTCCCGAGAGATGATCCCCAAATACATCCTTAATTTATTTTTGTGGGAACCATCAACTTTCCCAGTGGCAGGATCCACATGAACCATTGGTCTCTCCATCCCGATGGTTCTAGTAGCCAATGATCTAAGCTGTGTTATTTTTCTAGTCTTCTTCAACTTAGACGGCGAAGGTGCTAACTCAAGAAGAGGATGAGAGCTCAATGGTGTAGTCATGTGTTTGTTAAAAAACAACATTAATTAAAGTCAACTCAAAAGTATAGTAAGTTACGTAATTGTAAATATGGAAACAAGTAAATATAAAAAAAGATTACATTAAATGATGTTAATTAATTCTCCTTCATCATGATCATTACGATTTGCATGGACGTCGTCAACTTCTTCTACTCCATTGATGTTATACATTTGTGTCGAGAAAGGAGTGAGACCAATATCAAGGGTTGAATCATCATCTTCAAGATTAAACCAATGGTTTTTCCATGTAAAACCACTGACTACCTTTCATTACAAGGATCTTGAACATAAAACACATGTTTAGCTTGTTCTGCCATGATGAAAGACTCATTCTGATAAGCTAGCTTCTTAAGATCTACCAAAGTAAATTCCAAATCTGGGTTCGCACACCGATATTGCTATCAACCCACCTACACTTGAAAACACACATAGTGAATTTAACATAATTAAGTTCTCAGATTTCATCAATGACTCCAAAGTAAGGAATGGATGTCAGATGGGGATTGTGGTCATGTACAGTAGCAAAGTATTGGGATTCAACCCTAAGATTACCCCACTTTTTTTGCATTGTACTCTTGTCATCCTGTGATTTGGTGTAGAACAAATACTTGTTGATATCGTATCCTTACCAACTTCTAGCATTTCTTTTAGGCCCATCTACTAACTTCCTTAACATTTCAGAGTCATTATTGTCACCAAAGATTGTATCTTTAAACCAATTTAGGAAAGTCTTGTTATGCTCTTTCAATACCCTATTCTTGGTCATTTTTGAGTTACTTTCCTTGACTAAAGCTTCGTGATGAACTATGTATGAAAGGACTTCATTACTATTATTTAGTATATAGAAATGAGCTTGTTGCAATTTCTCTAGACTAGGAGTATAACATGCAACCCTCATGAACCCTTATCTCCCAGTCTCTCGTCATGTCGAGACTTAGGAAGTCCAATAGGTTTTTCCTTTTCAATGTACTCTCAAAAAAATTCAATAACTTCTTCTGCAATGTACCTATCAACAATGGATGTTTCAGCACAATGTAGATTCTTTTATACACTTTTAAAATCTTCATGTATCGCTCAATTGGGTACATCCACCATAAATAAACGGGACCACATAATTTAATTTTCCTAACCAAATGAACAACTAAGTGAATCATGATGTCAAAAAATGAAGGAGGAAAATACATTTCCAACTGACATAAGATAATAGCAATCTCTTCTTCCAAGTCATCTAACTTTACAGGGCAATGACTTTACTACAAATTACATTGAATAAAAAACATTGGCGAGTTATGGCATGCCTTACTTTGTCAGGCAAAATGTCTCGATTGCCACGACTAACAGTTGTTGCATCAAGACGTGGAAATCACGAGACTCTAAGCCAACTAATTTCATATCATTCAGCTTCACAAGACTTTTAATATATGAGGAGTATCCCTGTGGCACTTTGACACGGGGCAAACACTGACAGAAACTTGTCTTCTCCTTTCTTGACAAAGTGTAACATGCTAAAGGCAAGTATATTTTATTACCATCAGACCTTGAATGTAACTAGTCACGTATACCTATCTTAACTAGATCTTGACGAGTATTCAAACCATCCTTTGTCTTTCCTTTAATGTTGTGAAACGTGCCAATGACATATATCACACACCTTTTTCTCTACGTGCATAACATCGATACAATGTCTAACATCTAGATCGGACAAGTATGGAAGATCAAACAATATGGACCTCTTCTTCCATATGCAAGTTTTACTTGTCAGCTTCTTTTGGGTCTATCCAAATATAGTATTGATTTCCTCAACCCGCCAAAGAACCTATTGACCAAGTAACGGTATCAATGCACTTTCATGCTCTTGACTTTCATTAAAAGATTTTTTCAATTGCCGAAAAGGGTGATAAAGTTTCAGAAAACATCGATGCCGAGTGTATATTATATTGTTTTTCTTCCGTGTTCCAGTTGTACATAGCTCGTGTCTTCTTCAAAGATAGGGCATGCACAATGACCCTTAACACTGTATCACTGAAATTCCCGTATCCTGGAAAGTCATTAATGGTACAAAATAAAATTGTGCACAATTTGAATGTATCATTTCGATACCCATCAAACACGACAACTCCCTCGTCCCACAACTTTGTCAAGTCTTCAATCAAGGGACTGAAATAAACATCAATGTCATTTTCTGGCTGTCTTGGGCCCAATATTATCATAGACAACATCATGTATTTTCACTTCATGCACAACTAAGGAGACAAGTTGTAAATTTCAAGCAAAACATGCCACGAACTGTGTTGAGTACTTAAACTGCCACAAGGATTCATTCCATCAGTGGTAAGTCCAAGCCTAAGATTTCTTGCTTCTTTTCTAAAATCTGGATACAAACGATTAATCTTCTTCTAATAGGAGGAATAAGTTGGATGGTAGAGCATTTCATTGCAGTTTCTCCCATTTGCATGTCATGTAAGGTCTTTTACGTCATCTCCATTAGCAAACAAACACTTAAACCTTGGAATAATTGGAAGATACAATAACACCTTTGTTGGGGGGGCTTTCTTTGTGCTTTTGTCATGGCTACACTCATCGTCATCCTTCACATTGTACTGTGATACCCCACACCTGGGGCATTTATGCATTTCTTCAAACTCATGTTTGTATAGTATGCAATCATTAGGGCATGCATGAATTTTGTGATACTTCATACCCATCAGACACGGTATATTCTTTTCCTTATAGTAATTTTTTGGTAACATGTTTTCCTTTGGAAGCATATTTTGCATTGCTTGTAACAGTGAAGTGAAGTTTTTGTCACTCCACCCATATCTAGCCTTGAAATTAACTAGACTTAACACTGCTGAAAATAGCATAAAAGACTTATTGCACCCTATATACAAAGGCTTCTTCGAATCACTTTCCAAGGTATCATAAATAGTGCCATGTGCTTGCTGAAAAGACTTTTGTCTAAGATTACGAATCATATCCTCTAATCGATCTCCCATTCCTACATCAACTGGTTCAATTTGGGACCCCCTCTGCATGTCTATCAATTCACCATGTCATATCCATGTCGTATAATTTTTTTTAATCTCATCACACAAAAGATGTTCTTGTATATCGTCTAGTACTTATTGACTACCATTCAAATAGTTTATACACGGACAAAAATATTTTCCATCCTCATCCGGTCGACTTCTTTCTGAGACAAATTCCAAGAACTATTCAACACCTTCCTCATACGCAGGGCTCATGTGACTTGCATGGATCAAACTTTGATCCATCTAATTAATAACTCTCTGATAATCACAAAGTTATTCCATGCATGAAAACCTTACTTTTTTCATTAAAGGTGTGACCATATCCCATTCAGGAAGATATTTTTTTATAATAGATTCATATGTAAAAGTTACGTAACTTTTCTTAAACTTGAAGAAATTTCGGCAACATTTCGCATTCATCTCCAAGTACATGACATGAAAACGGTGAGATGAATTCCACCACAATCAAGTATGCACCCGAAGAACAAAGTGCAATACATTGTATTGAAATTTCATCAAATTTAAGAAAAGAAACTTAACCTATACATATGAATCTACTATTAAAAACTTACTTTTCCCAAACTGTCCAAATGGACAATTCAAGAATCAATACAACAATTAATCCAAAATGTCTGGAAGAATCATTGTATTGAATCTCAAATGGAAAACTAAGGTTCACTCATAATGAACATTAATTGTATATAAAGCAATAGTCACATAAAAAAGTTATAAAAAAATTCGTAACAAAAAAGAGCATCAAAAGTTTATGAAAGACATTCACACCTGTGAAGATGGTCACTAACAATAACAATCAATGTCGTGATGATGATGCAAACAAAAAAAGGAAAAATGCCTATAAATTACAATTACAACTACAAAATGTTATTTAAAGGGACTGGAATAAAAAACAAAAATATTTAAAGGACTTAAAAAAAATCCTATACTAAAATAACTTGATACAATGATACTTAACAAATTACTTTGGTATGATATTATTCAATATGAACAAATGATACTTTGTTATGGTGCATGTATAATTGCAAATACTACATTTAAAATTGGACTAAATTGTCATTTTCTTTAACATATTACATATATGGCACACTAACATGCTAAAGAATATCAAGTAGCTAGTCAAACTACTTAAATATTAACTAGATCGAATTGACCACGGATGATGCCATATGGATAATTCTAGAAGAGGCACACATTTATGAATGCAAACAACAAAACTCATTCATCACTTAATCGTTAGGTATTATGTCTATAGTCAAATTGTCCATAACGTTTAGCTGATAAGCATGGAATTAACCTAAGATCTTATTATTCATGAGACATCAAGAGACAAGGATGACTCAAGGATATTCAACACTTAAACAAAGTTTAGATATTAAAAAATAATGCTTGCACATAGAGGAATCATATTTATTTTATGGTAAGCATATGCAAGTTCATATGGGTAATTTAGGAAGAAAATAACCAAGGACATGCAAGAACATCTTACATCTCCATTTAACGTGAGAGTCCATCTAAGTTATCTTTGAAGATAAAGATTAATAACATGAATTTATTTTTACATGATTCTACACTAGTGCAACACCTGTCAAATCAAATCCTCCTACTTACAAAACCCAAAAGCAAATAAGATAATCATCTTGGATCTTTACAAATTAAAAAGAACAAACAACGATACATGATATACTGCCACCAACATCAGGCTTTTCATCAAACACCTTTGGAAATATAATTAGTACTCCCACCAACCAGCATAACTAGATAAAGTGATAAACTTCAGAGCTACAAGAAACAAAATGCATATTCAACAAGACTTCTCTAATATGTCACAGTAGTTTTATATGCAAACTTACCTTTGCAAAATTATGACTAAATTGAATTAAAAAGAAGCCACATGATTCAAGCTTTTTATCAAACAACTTAGGAACATATAATTGATGCTCCCACAACTATAAGATTTAACAGAATTTTCATCCCACTTTGGAAGAAAGTGAGTGTAATTTACCAATAAAATAAAACCCTTCAGCAACTAAATGCAAAAAGGAGGAAAATAGAACTCCATGTTTATACTTTATCAACCCATGAAATTAACTGCATCCTATGCACTGATATAGAGAGAACTATACAGATGCAACTATGCATCTTCTGATTTAGAGAGGATCGAATGCCAGTGGTTGTTGAAGGAGTAGCCCAACAATGATAATGGGAAGCCAAACCGACCCTAAACAATAAACTCTTGAGTCTTGCCTCTTATCACACCCTCTATTGGCCTTATGTTGTTTCTTTCCGCAAACAACATAAAAACCAGAACAATGAGGAAGTAAAAATGCTAATGCAACACATTAGCATGTATCATTGTTTGTTCCAACAGTGAAGAGCCAATCTACTAGTCTAGGCATTTTATCAAACAAATAGTTGGCAAGAACAGAGAAATCACATAGCAACACATTCAACACTTCAGCCAATGTTTCATGTGACCCCATAAGTTAGCTTAAAATGCTAATGCAAGCACCCAAATATATAGCTTAGAGACTCAGCTTTAGTTGCTCATACACAAACATATTTACCAGTGCAAGATAGCTTTGTTGGGTGTGAGAATGCTACTAACCTGTGGATGAGGATTTGAAGTCGTGAGGTAGTTTCGTAGAGTGCGAGTGAGGGACGAAAAGCTTTGTTGAGTGCGAAAGGGTGAGAGAACTAGAGTCAGAGAACGAGATCAGGAGTTTCACCAACGGCGTGAGAGTAAGAGTGAGAGAGCAAGAGTGAATAGGTTTGGGCACCGCGAGAGTGAAGGATTTGGGCATCAGACCATCTTTTATAAAAGACCCAACAACATAAGTTTTTAAATAAAATTGATGTCATTAACTAATTCCACTACATCGGTTTTCCAAAAATCAATGTCACTATAAAAAACTCAACATCGATTTTTTATAAAATCGATGTTAACATTTTACTAGCAACATTGATTTTTCAAAAATCGATGTTGAGTTTCTTATAGCAACATCGATTTTCAAAAAATCGATGTTGACCTTCAGTCAGTAACATCGATTTTTCAAAAAATTGATGTTAACGAAATCTCTTTATTTACGAAAATATTACTGCGAGTAATTTAACATAGGTTATTTTTGTAATCAATGTTAAATTGAGGATATTGAATATGTGTATTTAGCGAGTGTTTAAAATTAATTTAATACTAAAATTGTAAATTCTACAAAATATATTTTTATCAAGCAAATCAAATTAATTTTTTTTATAAAAACATGACAAAAATATATCTATTGATATAATTTATATTTTGTAATTACTTTAACAAATAATTTTACCAAAAATTTATAATTTAATAAAATAGTTTTTAATCAGCTTTTAATTATTAGTTCAATTTTTTACTTCCAACTTCAAATATAATCTTTTAAAAACAGAAAACAATCGATTGAGTTAGTGAGACTATAAATTAATGCGTTTTTGTTTGAATATTATTCATATCTTTTTATATATAAATTTAGCTAATAACCGAACCATGATTAAATTGAAAGCTTTACTGATTCTATTTTTTGTTTAATTTGTTAAATATTGCTGGAAGTGATACACTCATACTGTCATCGCATTCCATAAACCAGTTTTGGTCTGAAAAGAAGATATTCAAATTGCTTTTACATGTAGTTCTCAAAAAAATAATCTATATATAAGAGGATTTTTTTTTGGC
The DNA here is from genome assembly GCA_013407115.1 of Glycine latifolia. Classification (NCBI taxonomy): domain Eukaryota; kingdom Viridiplantae; phylum Streptophyta; class Magnoliopsida; order Fabales; family Fabaceae; genus Glycine; species Glycine latifolia. Next base: position 11,761,298 of record CM023956.1, on the reverse strand, counting down.
GCCAATGTAAAAGTATACATGTTGTAAATAATTCGGAAACTATATATGCTAGACAATATGTGATGGAAATAGCTGTCATGTATGCACGTTGATTAATGGAAATATGGGCTAAAAAGAAGTTCACGAATCATGATATGGATTATGGACATGTACATCAGTAACATCACGGTGGGGTTTACAAATTTCACCTCTCTTTAAATGCATGAAATTCATTGGAATCGATTGGTACGTAAAAACGCTTAAAACTAAATAAAATTTAGTAGTACGACGAAGAAATACTAAATGCAATATTTATTAAATATAATATATAAACAATTACTTTTTATGCCATGATATTAGTATGAAGTATCTACTAATTATGTTGATAATTGATATCTATTAAAAATTTAACTGACCATTTTTAATAAAAATTTCCCACTCAACTGCATTTTTCATTTATAAAGCTCAAATTTAAAATCTTAAAAACCAAATTAAGTATTACTTAGACCAGTTGTTATATTTTGGTGTATAATGTATGCATTATATGTCCTAATTTACTTTTATAACTACATTTGTATATTATTTTTCCCTTCCATTATCCTACTTTAGAGCATCTCTAATAATTTTCATATAAACAATTAAATTTATATCACCTCAATCTTAAACAACTCAACTAATTATCTCTTTAATAATAATTTTTATTAACAAATTATTTAACTGATAAATATTTCTTTATCTCTCTTTTATATTTAACACAAAGTTAAATAACTCACAAGTAATAATTATTTATATAAGTAATTTTCTTTAATTTTAAACAACTCAAAATCATACATAAAAACATTAAAATAATACTTTTTTTTAATAAGCAATCCATTATGCAGCTCGAATTATGAATGCTCTTACTCCAACAAATAATTACACTCCTCAAATCACTCACACACACCCTCCAATTAATTACACAACATAGAGTGCAAAACCATTCACTATTACTTAGGTTTTATTATCTCTCTTTTATTTTAAAAAATATAGTGTCTTTTTATTCTAGTATTTATTAAATTTATCTATAATTTATATTAATGACATATGTAGACTAATATTAAGTGTTATGTTCATTAGAATAAGGCATTATTTAAAAAATTATTACAAAATTTAATAACAAAAACATGTTCTAAAACCATATTAAAAAATTATAATGTTTCATTATTGTTTAGATAAAAAAAATTATAATTTTTTTAAAATAAAAATCAAATATCTATAATTCATTTTGTATTTCAGAGGTGCAATGATGTTTTTAAGTTCAAATTATTTTTTTCTGAATAATATTAAAATTATTTTTTCAAAGTTCAAATTTTTTTTCTGAATAATATTAAAATTATTAATTCTAATTAATTTTTTTAAGTTATAAGTTTAGAAAAAAAATCATCGGGACAAGTACGAAATTTAAAATTATAGAAATAAATTTTAAAATTTTAAAATAGTTATGACTTATGTATTTATTTAATATAATGATCTAGTGTTCATTTATTTTTAAATATAAAATTAATTTTGATAAAAATTAATTTTTAAATTATCATTTAATTATAATTTATTGGGACGAATGCCTAAATTGATTTCAGCTATAAATTTTTAACATTAAAATATGTATCTAGTGTAGAAAATTGAGTGTAGCATAAAATAAGCACGTATATTTTTAAATAAGTCTATATATACTTTTGAATATTATTCCAAGAACTCAATTATAGGCAATTTATATATTAAAAATTTAATTATCATCTTTTGAATTATACGTGCTAATTCACACATATAAAAAATGGTTAATTTAGTTAATATTTATAAATTTGTTTATCATTTTAATATTTTTTAAAAATATTGGAACCAATTATTTTCAATTATTTATTTTTTACTTTAATAATTAATATATGGAGAGAGAGAAATAATAATAAATTTTAATTTTTAAAACTAAAGTCTATATATTTTCGATAACATGTGATGGAAATAGTTGTCATCATATGCACATTGATGAAAAGAAATATGGGTAATGAGAGGATGACTTCAAGGATTCTAAGAGAAGTTCCTGATGTTGACACCACAATGGAATTTACCAAATATAAAATTTAATAGTGCACAATAATATAAAGTGTTGTATACATTTATTAAATATAATTAATATGTAATTGATTTAAATAATGCTATTAAATTATATTTATTAAATTTATTTATGATTTATATTAATAAATTTGACTACACAATAAAAAATTCATTCACATATATATTGATAAATTTTCAATACTTATAAATAACCTTTTTTCACAAATTTTTCAAAGAAAAACCTTTTTTTTATTGTTTGTATTATACTACATCCATCTATACTCGTAAATAAAAAAATTACACTATATCTTGAACTTAAATTTGAACTAAATCTAACTAACTTTACTCCTATTTAATAATATTATTCCTAAAATACTCTTCACTTAATTGCAATTTTATTTTTAATAATTTTTTTATTCATGATAATAAGTACCAATGAAATATATTTTAAGAATAATTTTATTATTTACTTAAGATTAGTAAAATTAAATAGGAGCAACTAACTTTCTTAAGTAGCGTGAAATTAGTTATTTTTATTTAGCCTAAAATATGTTTTTCGTCCCTATAAATATCAAAATATTCAAAATTCTTCTTGTGAAATTTTGAGTATGTTTTTCGTTTTCACAAAATGTAAATATGTGATATTTTGGTTCGGAGTTGGATTTGAGATATTCGACCCAACATGTCAATAGCAGCGGATCAACACGTCAAGTTTTAGTTGACACATGATAAAGACATGCCATTAACACGTAGGATCGGATATCTCGAATCCAGCTCCAAGTTAAAATATCAAACATTTACATTTTACAAGGACAAAAAATATACTCAAAATTTTTCATGGACAAATTCTGAATATTTCGATATTTATGTGAACAAAAAACATATTTTAGCCTTTTACTTATATATGAGTTCAGAGAGTATAAGATTAAGGTGCCATCTTTTAGTTGACCATTTTTTTTCATAGGCAAACCTTTTTTATTGTCCTTTTACTTTTATTTCAAATCAATACTCCCCCTATTCCTAATCATATGACCCTTTCAACTAATTTACATCTATTAAGAAAAATAGTTAATCTAGTTAATTACATTAAATTTATTAATTATTTGTATTATCATTTCAAAATTATCATTTTCTTATATTTCTATCCACTTAATTGCTTATTATAAATGTTTGAAGAGAACATAATTAAGTAAAGGTATGGAGGGAAAAAATGATAAATGCATTTAGAAATAAAAAAAAGAAGATATTTTAAAAAGAAACAAATAAATTTCTAAAAAGGATCTTATAATTAGAAATGGAGGAAGTAATTTTTTTAAAAAAAATCAAGATTTAAAAAATAGTTTACTAATTTTCTATATTTAATCGGGGTAAAATATTATCAATTAATCATAAATTATAATTAATATAATTTTTAAGATAGTTATTAAACTATTAAAAAATAATTACTATAAAAATGAACTAAATTATCATAGATAGATGACGATTGAATGACTATGTAATTATACTAAAACTATGTTTATTTTTGTGATTTTAAAATTTTCATTTGAAGGAGGGGAAGGGGACCAACATGGTTTTGAATATAAATGTCAGCTGAAGTGATTGATGAAGAAAAAATGTAAAATACTAAAACACAAAAAAAAAAATTAAGCAAAGACCACATATCCACGATGGAGTTTGGCATCTAGTGGAATTTTGAAGATGCGTCGTGATCGAGGCACAACAAAACAACAATTCAAACCAAACCCTTCAAATGAAAATCCACTTTTGAGAATGTTAAACCTCTTAAACATTAAATCAAAATTCAAATCATTGGGACTTTTAGATTACAATTTAATTTGTTTAATCAATTTAATTGTATTAAATTACATATTACAAAAAGTAATACTAAAACATAATTAATTAAACTAATTGAATTAACTAGCTATTTTAGTATGTACCAAAAAAATGCTATATAGCAAAAAGAGAAAAACTAGCTACTTTAGTTTTGAAAATAATGCAAGATATGGATATTAGTGATATAACATTGTATAGCAAAAGCAAACAAATATTTACACATCTCACAATTACAACTCTTGTTGATTAGTTACATAGGGTCAAGAATTATTACTCACCTAAGTGTTATAAAGCACCTCTAGTGTACCATAAATGAAAAATTAAAAATCAGAGCTACCAATATTTTCATGCAATCAATTTATCGGTCCTTGAATCTCCTTTGAATCATTGGTCATTAAAATACTGTTCATCAAAAACTGACAAAATAGTAAAAATAGTACGTATTTCTAGAATGCCAAATAATTTCCAATCTTCCAATAATTCATTTTATCATTAAATCCGCCAAGCATTGACAAACAAAATTAGAACATCTATAATCAATTTGGCTCTAATGTAGATTTTTCTTCTTTGACACTGTATTTTATTTGACTTGTTGATTTTTTTCACTAACTACATCTACAAAGGACACTCCATAGTTCAAGTACAAACCACAGGAGGAGACTGAGAAAAATAGAGTTTAGAACTGAAGATCCAGAGCTTTTGGAACTGAGAAATTGTTGGAGGAAACAGTCTTTCAGGTTCATACAATGTGCATTGTAGTTAACACTAATTTGTGATAATGCCTATTAGATCCTTGTAGAAGTTAATTTTGTTTATCACTAATTGTGGTTTAGGCCACTGTTTATGGAGACATCAGTCTTCACTCTAAAGACTAAAACTATGACATGATCTTTTATTAGGAAAAGTCTATTCTAGCTTCTATCCCCTTCCCCCAAATTGTGTTATGCTTCTGGTTTTTCATTTTGGTTTTGTTGTTTCTTTTGTTTTATTTGTTTTGAGATGTTGCCATTGGTTACTTTACAAGTGATTCTTTTTCCCCTTTGTGTTCTGGTCCTTCTTCTGTTTGTAGTTGGATACTTAAAAATTTTAATTTTATCTTTATGCAAAGCAAGAATGCCTTTAGCCAAAGTGGCGAAGCCATTTTTGTTGAAAGTATCTTCACTTCATGTCCGTACATGAATGATGGATGGATCCTATGTGTATATCAGTGGAATCTGCCTTATCTTACTTTGAAGAGGCATATCTGCACTATGGATGTCTTTTCACTTCTTTGTATTAAAATAAATCTTTATTATACTTGAGAGCATGGATTTTCATATTTACTTCACAAGAATACTAAAAATTGGTTTGACTTTAAAATGAGTCATCTCTCATTACATTGCAAGCGTTCTACAGAAATAAAAACTATGAACAGCTGCAGCTTGTTGAAAACATAATCCTTTTCTACGTAGCTAGGTAGCCTCTATGTTAACAGTTGCTTTTAGAACTGTTGTTATTTTGAAATTATCTATTTATTTTATTTTAAATAAGAAGTCAAAGTTTGTTTTTTATAGTTTTAGGAGGTTGTTCAGTTTGTTATAGATAGTGCCTTGATTAAAGGACAAAATCTTATTAGGAAATTATATTTTCAGTTGTTAGTTATATTTTCAGTCTATATATGTAGTTTTTGAATTCAATAAAATTATCCTCTTCCATCACACTCTCCATTGTATTCATTATCTGCCATAATTAAAAAAACCAACACTCTAGAAGATTCTACAATCCTTTTGGTCAAAGATCACACGAGTAAGGAAGTGGCGTCCTATTTAGAACAAACATGTTTTCTAAATCTTGAAAATTTGAAAATGAAAAACAGAATTTTTTGTGACTCTTGATTTGTATATATCACAAGTGATTCATTTGTCTCATGGTTCATGTGCTTTCTCAACAGGACCATAAAAAGATATTTCATGGGGTCTACTGTTGAATATCACATCCAACACATAATTAACATCCCAGAACAGATTGAGCCTGCATTGTGGCCAGAATGTTGTATCTACAAGGTACCTACTAGTCTTTTGAAGGTGAAAGAGGTGGCCTACACTCCTCTATTGATCTCAATTGGCCCTGTCCACCATAACAAAGAGCAACTAATGGAAATGCAAGAGCAGAAACACAGATATTTTCATTTCTTTTGGGCACGCCTAAGCCTAGTGAACAAGCTTGATTTGGTGCAATACAAAGCCTTCCTTGAAATAGAAGAGCGAAACCTACGCTGTTGTTACCAAAAGAAATTCCCTAAAATCAGCAAGGAGCAATTTGTGGAGATGATGCTACTGGATGCTGTGTTCATCATGGAGCTGTTTCTGAGAGAAGCGAAAAAATGGGAACATAAGGATGACTATCTAATGACTCAAGGATGTGTTAGCAAAAGTATCCAGTGTGACTTGATGTTGCTTGAGAACCAGCTTCCAATGTTAGTATTGGAAAAACTATATGATAGAGTTGTCCCAAGCAATGCCAAAAATCACACCAGATTTATTAATCTTGCCCATGAGTACTTCAGATCTTATTACCCTCATCAGCATTCTTCAGAAAACAAGTTTGAGCCTAGAAAGTGGGAGAAATCACTACATTTCACCGATCTAATTAGAAATGCGTATCTTCCTAAGAAACTGAGCAGTCAGATGAAATATTATCAGCAGGAGTGTGTGCTAAGGACTGCAACCAAGTTGAATGAGGCTGGGATAAGCTTTGAGAAGGTTCATGACAGATGCTTACTAGATGTGAAGTTTGAGAAGAAGCGATTCTTCAGCTGGTTTCTTTGCTTGGGTTGCTTGCCATGCTGCAAGTTGTTCAAAGCTCGGTTTCAAATCCCCCAGCTGAAAGTGGACCACACAACAGAATGTGTTCTTAGGAACTTAATAGCCTTTGAGCAGTGTCACTATCCTGAGGAGCCTTATGTTTGCAACTATGTTTCTCTAATAGACTCTCTTATTCACACCAAAGATGATGCAGAGTTGCTGGTTGAGAAAGAAGCTATAGTCCATGAACTGGGAAGTGATCAAGATTTGGCAACTTTGGTTAATGGTCTTTGCAAGCATGTGGTGACAAATTCAACATGCTACCACCATATTATGAAAGCTGTTAATGAACACTATAACAATGATTGGAAGTGGGCAATGGGTACATTAAGGTGGGTTTACTTCCGTGACCCTTGGAGAAGCAGTTCTACTATAGTTGGGGTTGCTGTCCTTGTGTTTACCATCTTCAACTTTTACCGAGTAACTGATCTACTCTTTTAGTAAGTGCGTGTTTGCTTACGCATCATTCATAAGTTGTTGTAGTTTATGCGTCTTTTGGGCTGTTGGAAGCGCTTTTGGTGGTTGATAGTCTACAGACATCGTTTGAAACACGCTGTAAATTGAGAATTATATACTGATTATTGAATCACCTTTTCTGTATTACATCATTGTCAATGATTGCACCATAACTATTTCATTTCCCATTACTTGTACTAAAAGTGGCTAGTTTATTGTTGCACATATGTATTAATAATAGTTGCACATGTGTGTGATGATGGTACATATGCATCCTGAACTCTTGGAAAGGTGCTAAAATAAGGAACTATCTTTTTAAATCAGGCTACTTTAGTTGGCTGAATTCTGAATGAAGTCCTCTAATTTCTTGTTATGAATTGATATATCCTCTAAGAAATAAGAATATCGAAGTAAAAGTTTTTAGAGGGAGAAACATTCCCCAGCTTTTAAATGGACCCAGTTTGTTCAAATATCCCATGCAGCATTTTACTCTAAACATTTCACTTCAACCCAAGTAACTAATTGCATCATAGTAACATCTAATACACAAACCAAAATAAGTTAAAATCACTTACCAGAATTACAAAAAAAAAAAAAAAATCAAAATCAAAATCAAGATTCTAGATATTCATTGTCAAATAAACAATGCACTTGGACAGAAGCTGAACCAGAAAAGACTGAAAATAACTGCTTAAAATAAAATCATGCCAGACACTGAATCATGCAGTCCTATTGATTAACTGAAAGCTCCTTCCGCTTATATCGGACCATCACTTTCCCCTTCACTCCCACAACCATCGCATTCCAATCGATCTCTGGAAAAGGTGACACCAACTCCAGTTCAAAACTCCTAAGCAGACGAGTCCATATTGCTTTTATCTGCAGATATGCAAATGGCTCCCCAAGGCATCCATGTCTGCCCCCTCCAAATGAAATGTATGAGAATGCACCTGCCACCTTGTCCTCTTCCCTCCCCACAGCAAATCGATCGGGATCATACCTATCAGGGTCCTTGAAAACGTGACCTAGCCTGTTTGCAAAAGCAGGTGATGTGGCAATTATATGACCCTTGGGAATGTCATACTCTTTCCCCTCTCGTGTCGTGACACTAAAATCAGTGTGTGAGCTTCTCATCAACATAATTAGAGGAGGATGGAGTCTCAAGGCTTCTTTGATGCACCTATACAGCACATCCATTTCAGCCAAAACATCATGATCAACTCTGTCCCCATGCTTTTCTATCAACATCTTCTGCTCCTCCTGCACAGCTGAAAGGTATTGGCTGTTAGACAACAGATATGCTCCAGTCCAAGTGGAGGTAATCGAACTTGTGTGTTGACCGGCAAAAAGTGCAGCAATGAGAAGTCCAGTCACTTCAGCTTCTGTTGTTGAGCGACCATCTTTGTATTTTGAGTCAATGAAGCACTGCAGCATGTCTTCTTCTGATTTGCTGGCACTTTTGCGAGATGTTATGATGCTTGCGAAGATTTCAGCAAGCTTCTTGCGTGCCTGGTCACGGCGCTTGTGAGCTGGGATCGGCAGGTATGGGAAGAGAACACTGATTGGAAGCATCCCATTATCAAGATCGTGGAACAATGCAGAGACATCATCAAAGAGCTTGTCGCGAACTTCACGCCCCAAGAGACATCTACTGGCTGTCAAGATGATCAGATGCTCAAGCTCATACTTCAAATCAACCTCACCACTTGGTCCCCACTTTGAGAAATAGTCCTGTAAATTGAGTTTGTGTTTGGGAAAGAACAAACTTCAACAACAATTTGGTATACAACCAAGGAAAATTACAAGGGAAGAGTTTACTATTAACAACATAAAGAAACAATGAACTGCCAGGTTTGATGCCATTTCACCACGGTCAAGTCCAAATGGAAATGAATTCAATTAAACTAAGAATCACACTACTCTAAGATGAGAGTTAAACTTATAATCATTGTTGACAATTCAATGGGCTATTCTGGTGATAAGAAGTATGCACATTTGTTATAAATCATTAAATTGTTAAATTTTACTCAATTTTCTAAGAATTATAATGCCACACTTTTCACTCCAAAGCAAAATGATCTATATCTGATCCCACAAACTTGGATGAGGCTGATTAGTTACTGTTATTGTTGAATAAAAGCTGCAATAAACTGCAGCCAGTACAATACACAGACCATCACCCCGTTGACCAAATCCACCAAAGCATTGAATTGATTGCACAAACATGTAATGCATCAAGTAATGACAAAAGGGTCAATTAAAGCATCAAAAAGCAATAGCAAAAACAATGGATCTAAGCCTATGAGGAGTTTCTAACAAGGGGAGGTGACAAAATGTCCCCCCATGTCCCCAATCTATCATTGTAACCCAAACAAATCAAATAAAATAAAAGGTCGATGGAGTTTTATCATCGCTGTAAAATTGACAATCTTCAGTTTATACTCCTATCCTTTAAAACCCTCACTTCATGAAAAAAATTAGGTATTTACAAAACATAAGGTCGAAAAATACGGGTCTTAAAAATTAAGGGCAAAAGCCAAAGACTGCCAATTTTATTGGAAAGACAACACCACTAATCCAAAACAAATTCCTGGTTCAGTGACTAATTCCAAGACCAATAGCAAACACAATTACTCATCAACGTGAGACACCACCACAATAGATCAATCAATAACCAAACAAACAAAAATACATACCTCAGCTTCTGCAACCATTTGATTGACATAGCCCTTGAGCTTGTTGACCCTAAGAGCCTCAGTGAAGAACCTGAACTGTTCTTGCCTCACAGAGTAATCAACATCAAAGACCACCCCAGGTCCAAACGTTGGCACATTGAACTGATACACCTCTTGCTGGCTGAGATCAGTCTCTGAGGCCTTGAAGAAGTGTGCAGAGACCTCAGGGCCAATGAGGAAGGTGATGTTCTTGTGGAAGAGTTTGAGGGTGAAGACACTTCCAAGCTTAGGGTACTCCTCACGGAGCATAAAGATTGGACCTTTGAGAAAACGGATGAGTCCTCCAATTAAGGGCCACCCATTCACAATTGGGGGTACCCTCTTTCTGGATTTGGGCACTATGAAGGCTGAGATGAGTTTGACCAGAAGGATTGTGGCCACAAGGAGGAGGCCAGTGTTCAGAAACCTACCATCAACTTCCATGATTTTGTTGTGTGTGTGTGTGTGTGTGGTGTGAAAATTGCGAAGTGAAAATGATGAAGTAATGAAAATAGATGTGATGTGTTTTGTGTTTTTGATTGGTGCAATTGTGATTTGATAAAACCAAAGGACTAACACAGATCTAGTGTGTAGATCTGTGGTGTGATTTTGTTTGTTACACTTTATGAAGTTGAGTGTGTGGCCACTAAGGAGTGTGAATGTGCAAATGCAAATTTATAGGGTGGATTTGGCATAGCTGGGCTCACAGTAATCACTGGGTTTGGGAAATAAAACTGTGGGTTAGGCTTTTGTCTTTGGATGGACCTGACCGGGGGATGTCTGTTCTGTTCTATTCACGGGCGGAATATAAGGGGGTTAATTTTATATGTGTTTATTTAGGGGCAATTTGGCATCAGTGAAGAAGAAAAAAAAGTAAAAGTAGAAGAAGTTTTGGAGATTTTTAGAATTGATTTGAAAATTTGGAAAACATTTATGGTAAAAACTTATTGACTCATTTAATTGAGTTAATCTATGGAGGAGGGGTTTGAATTGTCTAAGCAGACATTTCTGAAATACACAGAGGAATCGTCATTTCGAGAATTTTTCACATTAATGTTTGAAAAGTTCGAAGGAAATTGTGGAAAAGAATTATTATTATTTTAAATTTTTCTTTGTTTGAGTATTAGAGAAAATATTTAAAAAATATGATATTACTATTCTCTAAAAAAGTTGATAAAATAAAATATAACATCATTGTTGATATATATACTAATTTTAGTTATGAAATAAAATTATAAAATATAAGATTGGTTGGATATTAAAAAAGAAGGAAATGAGAAAAATGTTGGATATTCAACATTTAGAAATAAAGTGGAAATAAATAATAATAAGGAAGATGATGCAGATATTAAATTTTATCATTTGTTAAAAGAAGGAAAGTAAGAGGAAAGAAAATTATTTTCGTATGACTCGTTATTACAACACTTTTCAAATTACAATAAAATGGGAGGAAACTGATATATCTCTCTCTTATTTATTTTTTGTTTTATTTTCATGATATTATAAATTTATGGCAAGAAAAATATTATATAATTGTTGTAATTATTATAGAATATGTTTATATAATTTGTTTATTTTTATTCACTGTCTTTTTCACTCATCCAAATAAGTTAAAAGAAATTTGATCACTTTTATTTATATTTCTATTCATCTAAATAATATATTTTTTTTTATTCTTTTTTTCTCTATTTTTATATTTCTTAGTGGGTAAATGACTATTTTGGTCTTTGAAAATGTCAATCAATGATAGTTAAGTTTCTAAAAGATGAAAAAATATTTTTTAGTCTCTAAATGTTAACAAAGTAGGACATATTCATTATGTCGCTCATAGACTTCTATTAATGTTAACGTGAGTGTCCATGTGACATTTTTATTAATGACATGACTTTCGTTTTCATGTGAGATTCTACGTGTGTGTGCTTACTAAGAAGATTTAAAATATCAGTAAAAATAATCACCTTTTACTACTTCAATAACACAATGCCTTTTGTCATTTCATCTTTTTGCTTCCTGTGAGGGAGATTGAGAACTCTGACAACCTCTATAGTCACCGTGACAAAGCATTTTCGTTGCATTATTTGAAGATGAAAGCCAACCTTTGGTGGTCTACACAACATTATAAGGTAAACCAACAAAAACACTATATAGCATGGATATATTTTTGAATTAAAATTTCTTTCACATGTGTGTCTATGTTTTTATTGTACGTTCACCCTATTTTGTGTGAAATACATGTTTGGGTGAAACTTTTTTATTTTCATTTCTTTGTTTTCATTATTTTATATTATGCTAAGCTGCATTTTAGACACACACTTCTTATTAGTGAACAATGACTATTAACGATATGTTATTTTTTGAACATTGAATAAAGTTACTACAATTAACAGTTTTATTTCTTCATTTTTCTATTTTTGTTTCTAGATTTTGAGTATAATCAAATCACTAATTTTTTGAATAACAAATATCACACTAGAAAGGGGGAGTTGAATAGTGTCTTATACGAAATATGAATCTTTTTACAATTTATAAGTTCAAAAGTGACTTTTAAAGACCGTCCAATAGATGTAAATACAAGTTTTTAATAAAGACTTGTGCGTCCAAGTGTATGGTAGTTTGCACAAGAGAATATAAGTTTAAAGACAAGAGCTTAAGTAAAAACACTTGGTTTATACTAGTTCACTCAATCTGAGTTACGCCCAATTCTCCTTTACAACATGTAAATGGTTTCACTTAATCAAATTGATAACAAAACAAGTATTATGATTTGTCACTCCTGATTACAACAAGTATTATGTAGGTCACTTCTGGCACACACTTAATCTTTCCCTAAGATTAAGAACACTCAAGTATTCTTTGTTCACTAAGTCATTCCTAGCTTTCCAAACAATTCTTTGAATGAATACAACATTTAAATCTCCCAAAGAGAAGGTATACAATTAAGTTTAAATACAATAGATAACTTTGCTAAGGAAAGAATGAGACTGTTTGAGTTCTTTTCTTGAGTGTCCAACACTTTTGATAGAGATATGATACTCATATAATTTCAATCAATTCTCTTGTTTTGTGTTTCTTCTCGAGGTTTTTTTATAGACTTCAACAAAACTATTCGTTGTGGGATCTACGCTTTCCTTAAATAATTCCATTATCAACAACTTGTCATTTCTGCTACATGGAAGCTTGTTAAGGAGAGGAAGAGGGGACAAATGTATAGTGCTTTTGCGGCTCTCTACTCCACTACGTGTATGAATGATGTTGTCGTTGATAACATTTTGTTTGTCTCTACCTTTATACACTTGAACTTCAAATGTTAGAATAATTATTCAGTAATGCAAAGAAGGAGAATTCAAATATAAGAATATCCTATTACAGTGCATTGGACGCTAAATAATACAATTTAGTAAAACAAGTTCCATTAGCCATTGGATGATAACTTATAAAAGCATAAGGGTTGAGATTTTTATCATAAGAGTTGATATCAAGTATGCCTTATTACACTTCACATAAAAAATTTATTCATCAACAATTTATATATTTGTTATCATCAAAACTATGCATATTTTGGATCATCCAATTACAACATATTGGATCGTTCGGATCTAACAATCTCTTCCTTTTTTATGATGACAAATCATATAAGTTTTGGTCAAGATAAAACATAATCATGAAAGATAAAGATAAAGGTTCTACATGATTATGAACTTATCATATCAGAGTATATATGTATATGAAAATTTTATAACTCTCCCTGAGTCCAACAACTTTTATGCATGTTAAAGAAAACAAATATAAGATTAGAGAAGACATGCATACATATATATAAAAGGCAAACAAATAAGACATAAGATTTGAGCAAAAACACCACCAATGTATATATGGTTTTCACAAAGAGTGCTTTTACAAGAATATCAAAATTCTAAACTTCTCACCCTTTTGTCATCAACAAAAGAACTAAGGGTTCAAAGAGAGAAAGATGATAAATACATCATTGTCACTTTTGTGGTGGTGGCAGTTATTGTGGTGGTTGAGGTTGGTCATAAGGTGGATTGGCAGGTCTAGGAAGAGCTGGTGGAATATGTTGAAAGAACTGGTTGATAAGAAAGATCGTGGATTGTTGGATTTGTTGAGCAAGGATGTTGGATAAATGCATAAACTGTTGAGCAAGTGCACCTTCCATGGCCTAGCAATGTTGTAGTGCTTTAGCTCTTTATTGCTTTGTAAAGGCTCTTAAGTCAACTTGTAGCTTATCACTGTGTTGTTGGAGAGCTTGAGACAACATCTCATGAGTCATACCTTGTGGTTTAGCATAATCAAGGGGAGCAATATCCTTGAACTAGGGGAGCTGTTGATTACCGCTATAGTTGTAGTGAGAGCTCTAGAAAGGTCTTCAAAAGAGGAGACAACTGGTTGTTTTGGTATGGACTCTTTTGGTTTGGACACATGATGAGTAGTTTCTTCATCAAAGACATGATTGAGTCAAAATTCCTCATGTGTACCTTCCTGATTGATTGGTTGATTTGCAAAGTGTTCAGCATCCACTTGCATTTATCCAAGTCAACCAGGACTTGGTGGATTTTGGCTTTGGTAGCTTCCAAATTTGCCTGTTTTGTAGCTTGCTCACTTCTTCCTTTGCTTGTTTAAGTGTTGCCTCTTAAGCTTCCTTTTCTAATTGTTGGTCAACAAAGTCCCTTTCATCCATCTTGGTGATATCAAAGATTGTGTTTGTGCTGTTGATTAGAAGCCTCTTCAATTGAGTGATGAAGTCATTATTACTCTTGACAAAGCAAACACATGTGTCATCAAAGTAATACACCTTTGTTGGACGCAACACTTGTATGGAGTCTGGATGTTTAGCAAGATTGGTTCCATCAAAGTTAGAGACAGAGGTCTTGGTTGTATCAAACCAAACAGTTTGATTCCAGAAAGTCCTGACATCACAATTGTCTAGCTTCTTTGTGAGCTTTTTGGCCTTGTTAAAGAGAGAGCTCCAGTTATGAGGGTGATTAACAATCTCCAATTTTTTTCTCTACTTGCATCTCTTCATTATAGTACAGTTTGAACCCATTTTTCCTACTTAAGTCACAAATGGGCAGCTTGGGGCAGACCTTATCATGTTGAATTTGTATGTCAGTGGCTGTACTAATATGCAAACTTGGAGGATAAGCTTTTGCTTGATTTGTTACATACATCTAAGGCACAAGCTTGCCCAGATCATGCAAATCTTCTATCTTTAGCTTTAAATATGGAGTTGTACGGTTAATAGGAAATAATTTGGTAACATGCATCCATAGATGAATATCCTTCTCCTATCTAATTATTGGAGTTTGACTGCCCATGGATGGATTCAAGTTGCTCCTCAGAATAGGTGTGAGTTATTTTTTGTCTCTAGACATTACAGCTTGAGCAATTTGCTCATCCTTTGGTAATGGATGCACAATTTTTTGAGTTCCAAAGGGAACCCAATTAGGTTGCATCTTGATCAGATTGGGATACACTAGTCTCATCCAAGAAGGAGTCTCCAAAGAGACTATTGCATCGTACAAAAGAGCTTGGAAAACAAAAGAGGGATTGTGCTAATAATCATACCTCATCCATGGGGTAGGGATACATATATGAATTGTATTTGGAAGGGTTCTTGATTCTCTTTGTATATGATTTCTATCCTCTTGCAATAGTTTTGTTTGTTCCTATTGAAAAAGACAATTGGGAACTTCTTCATTTTCACTTCTCCATGTAGGGATTGGATGTGATTATGCAAACTTGGAGGTATTGATGGAGATAGAGGTGGACATGGTTGGAATGATGTGGATGGACTATGATGTTGAGGTGAGAAATGATAGGATGAGATGTCATCTCTTACTCAGTTATGAGGAGATGAAGTTGGTGATGAAGGCTCTTGATGTGGAGGTAAGCAAACTATTAAGTCTTGTTACGTCCAATTCATATTGGACTATACCAATCAATTAAATCCCTAAGTTTTTCATGTTAACAAAGTATAAATTTTGTGTGTTAAACTTTCATGCTTAAACTACAAGTTCATCTATCTCTATTAGATACAAGTAGAAAGCATGAACATAAAGGCTTTGTACGATAGTTAGAGTATCAATCATTGGACGATACTGCCGCAGTGTACAGTCTTAAGAAGACAAGTGCTTTAGCACTTGACTCATAGTACAAAGGCAATGAAATAGTTACTCGATCCTTAAGTATTGAAAGTAATCATCAGAAAGTAACGTTCATACGTTTAGTAAGCAATTTGTGTCATAGCACAAACAATGGAAGATTTAAATTGTGTTGCCTTGACATTCTTAATTCCTTTTGTTTCATGATGTTAACGTTATATTTGATTTGTACGCTAAAAGTCAGCTCTAAGTACAAGGCGACACTGGCAAGTTGTACTTCTCTTATTGATATGAACCAATATAGGGGTTCATTGTTTTTCTACGAATCGTCCTTGAAAAGGCTTCTTGTTAACAAAAGGAAAAGACGCACGACAAGTGTTTGGCGAAAATAAATAAAGATAAAGACAATATGAATAAAAGTGCAAGGAAAATAACAAATTTAACATGAACAAAATGCTAAATAAAAAAAATAGAATAAAGTAAAAAGGCAGAAAAGACAAGAAATGGAAGAAGACGCCACACCTTATGAAAAGTGATAAGTCCCGTGGGGATTCGCCACAAAGATTATAGGAACCTTTGATAAGAACCAATGTTTGGTTCAATTAAGAACCCAAGGGGAACCTCCTCTCACACACTTTTAAAAGTGCAAAGTTTTATTCAATTCAAAGGTGAATACATAAGACAAATGAGTGGTTATTTTATAACCAACAAGTGATGTCTCACTCCTACTTCTCTCCAATGTGGGACTTGAGTAACATATTCCTTATTAAAAATTATACTAAAAAAAGTCTAATTTGTGCTGAACTTCATGTCCCATTTTCATCATCATAGATGTAAAATTAGGACTTGAGACTAGAAATACTACTTGTAGGAAATCTTTAGAGCTTTCAAACGCATTAAAAAACATCTAAAATGGACATCTAGAAATCAAGTTATGTTCAAAACATTGGAGGTATCTAGGCTCTTCACTTATTTTTCTTGGTCCTCATCACTTATGATATGTTGTAGAAAATGTTTGAGGTCACCACACACTATCTCTCTGCACAATAACAACCTCGTGTAAAACGCCCAAACTATTAGATAACAGCTAGCTAAAATCTCTCAATGAATCAAAACTCTGAAGTCTATATAAAACTTGAAGATATTTGTGTTAAGGTTGTTGAATCATAAGAGAATCATCTAAGACAACAAAAAAATGTTGTAATGTGGTTAGTTTAGTTGGGCATAAGAAACTTGAGCACATTGAGTGAATCTTAACTATGCTAAGTTAGCAAGTTTCATTGTATTCGAGCTTATTGTGTAAACACTCTTTGAATGATTATAATACATTTTCTATTATACATCTATTGTTTATAGATAATGTGTACTTTATAGATAATTAAGTATATGCCATTTGATAAAGAAGTTGCAACATTGTCAATAACATTTGAATAAATAAGCATTAAAGATAACATGTTTAGTCCAACAACCCATATGCTAAGGGGGAGACGTCCGTGCTCCTGTAACAGGGTTGACATGGAGGGTTGACACGTGTACTGAGATCCAACGTAAGTGACCACGTGTATTTTGCGGACCCCAATATGTATATGTCTCTTTTTTTTTTTTGTAAATTCACAATTTTTTTCAATCTTCTATTAACTATGTTTGATTTAATATATTCATTTAAAGTATCATAAAAAATAATTCAATTAATTAAAATATAGAATTAAGGAGATGAGACAAAAAATTGTAGATATTCTAAATATGAATCAAATATCTTTATTTTAAATTATGAGAATCAAAATTACATATTGTACAAAATATGGGATCAAATTGTACTTAAGTTTATAATTTCTATTTTTAAAGTATAATTAAATTGGATGGTAAAAAATTTAAATTATAAAAAATATCATTTAAATATATGGAAAAACTCACTAAAGAAAATTGACTAATAATAGTAGTAATAATTACAATTATTTAATAATATAGTAAAAATATAGTTAATAAAAAAAATTACAGAATAAAATAATTAATAACATAAAAATAGTGGAAATGTAACGTAAATTTTAAAAAATGATTTAAGGATAAAATTGTCTAATGTAATGTCGTAATTCTCATTATTAATTTATAGATTATAGACATAGTAAAAATAATAATGAGAGAGAGAACGTGGGCAAGTTAGTGGGAACGAGGCAATAACTGCCATGAATAACCGTAAAATCACTAAAGAAATTCACATTAGAAGAACATAATTATAATAGTACTATATTAGTGTACGGGTGAGAAGAAATAGTTTAGCGGGTACAGCAAAAGGTGATTAAGGTAGAAAAATTAGAGAAAACATTGTGTTGTTGTGTTGTGTTGATCTTGTCTTTCATTGCATGAGTAGAAAAATGCACGGGAAAAAGGAGCAAGAAGAGTACATAAGGAAAGGACCATGGAAAGCAGAAGAAGATGAGGTGCTACTGAACCATGTGAAGAAGTATGGTCCCAGAGATTGGAGCTCCATTCGATCCAAAGGTCTTCTTCAGAGGACTGGCAAGTCGTGTCGTCTTCGTTGGGTCAATAAGCTTCAACCAAACCTCAAGAAGTGAGTCAATGTTTTCCTCATTTTCTCCTCATTCTAATTGAGCATGTGCATACATATAACCATGCATGTATGCTTGTTGTTACTTACTGGCACTGGTGTTTGTTTGATGAAAAGTTACAATATTGAGGAGGTTGCTTCACATTGATCCTAGTCATGGATTATATATCACTTTTTTTAATGGGGTTTGCACAGTTTTTGTCTTAGCCTTTTGGGGTTTAATTTGTCTCTTGGTCTTACCAAAAGTGAGTTCAAGTTTTTACTAGAAGTTGGTCTATGTTAGTGTCTCCAATTATCCATGAATTGATTATGGTTGTTACTTGCATTTGTGTTTGATGATTTTACAATGATAGGGTGGTTTGAATGATTCTTTTTTTTTTTTTGTTAATGGTGTTTTTATTTCCTGAAAAGCCATTTTTTACTTTAGTCCATGACTTTTTAAACCACAATTTTGTTGATGTATTTTATCCAAACTTTAGTTCTTAAAGCTAACACTGCAAGGGACGAAAATTTATGGTTTTAGGGTCTAATAATTAAGTTTCAGGGTTTCAAGAATACTTGGTCCAAAAGGTATTATTTTAAGTCTATGAAGGAAATGATTTTATGCTTCTTTTTATCTGATTGTTGTCTTTTGGTGTCTCTCCCTGGCCTTGCCAAAGTGGTTGCAAGTTTTCACTTGAGGAAGAGAGGGTTGTAATAGAGTTGCAGGCACAACATGGGAACAGGTGGGCTAAGATTGCATCCTGTTTGCCCGGGAGAACAGACAATGATGTCAAAAATTTCTGGAGCAGTAGGCAAAAGAGGTTGGCTAGGATTCTGCAAAAATCAGCAACTCCTACATCGCAGAAAAATAAAACTAAAGTTCCTTCCTTTCTTGATGTTCCAATTTTGGAGGTAATTGGATTGAAAGGTTCCTCTATTCCGGGCTTTTTATAATTCTACCATACTGTTTTTTTCTTCAGAATTCAGTATTGTTCACTAGAAAAATAAAACGAAATTGAAAATTTGAGACACTAAACCAGTTTTGCTGAATAGAATAAGATTTTTATGCCTTAACTAAAATACAGATTTCCTTAAACAAGACAGCTGAAAATTTGACAAGAAAGACTAAAGCAAGTTTCAAGAAATAGTTTGTCCTGTTGTAAACAGTTGCTATTTATTAATGTTCCTCTATGTACACTCCTCTTTTTGTATTTGTACTGTTCCTCTATGTTGCTATTTATTCTTAAGAATTCCATTCCCAGAGAATGTAGTAGACTTGAAAAAATGAGTAACATGTTTCATGTGGCAGTGTTCTTTTCACAACTGTAACTTCTTTTGCATAGGCATAACATTGATTTTGTTGACTTGTATAGGCTCCTAAGTTCAGTTCACCATCAGATGGAGAACCATCATCAAAGCCTCAGTCATGCTCACTGCCCTACATTGATAATTCTGAGGTTATCAAAATGGTGTCTTTGCCGGATCTCATAAAGTCTAAGTTGCCTAGTTCTGACACAATCCATGTTGAACAAGAGTTTACCCTTTTTGAGAACAACAAAAGCACTGAACAGATTGCATTTCCTCAGATTCCAGAACTCCAAAATGGCCTCACATTCTCAATGGAAAACCAAGATCTCTTGCCCACAATTGATGAGCCATGTTTCACTGAAGAATTGTGTCCTCTTGATGCATCTGAGTTTGGAATAGGTCCACAACACCCCATTGGTTTCCCTTTCTTTGAGCCACCAGGAAGTTGCAGATTTGGGACAAGGGATGAAATTGATAACTCCAAAATCTATGACAGCTTCTTCGATGATTTCCCTGTGGACATGTTTGATCACATGGACCCACCTGCAAGCCCTTCAAACCTCTGACTTTGTTATCATTGTCGTTTACTCCATCTGTTGTTGTGTGTTGCAGTCTTGTAATTGCAGACCAAAAATTGTCATACTTAATTTTATCATTCATTAGCAGTTTAAATTATTGATGCTGATGTCATTTGTAGGATAACCAAAAACAGACATTTGCATTTGTCCATATTGCTGATCTTTCTGATGGCTAAATTGTCCTATTGTTGGACTTTTGAGTTGTTTCACGTAATAGCTACTAGTCATATGATCTTTGAAAAATATGTTGCTTCTTAATTAATTTATCATCGATTGTTTAAGGTATCAACGCATTCTGCAATGGTATATTCACTTAACGAGTTACATAAATATTAGTAGAAGAGTATACAGATAATATTTACTAGATGTTAAAGCAGTCCAAATAATTATTTTCAACATCTTTCGTTTATTCAACTAGCATTTATATTGCAGCCAAATATCACACGATTTTGTCTTATATAGTATTAAACCAAAGTAAATTGTCTTCCATTTTTTTATATATAATTTTGGTAAATAATTTGGAGAAGTTCACTGAAGACGTGCCAACATTTATGGACATGCAAGTCAACAAGACTTGCCACATTAAGATCATGTTAGTTGCTGTTCTGTTAATAAAGTCCTCATTATTAGAGGTTAGTTTAGCTTTTATATATTCAGTTATACCTTATCAGATTTCCACGTCTTTAGAGATGTAAACGTTGTTGTTATCTTTTGACTTTTTCCTGTTTTGTAAAGCTGGTATAAAGCCACATTTTCATATTACTAAATGAGATCGCTTTTGAACTCCCATGCTGAGATTTCTCGGTTTAAAATCTTTAAGCTTCCAACATTTGCGTATAGAAAATAATGTCATTTTCCCTATAGCAAAGAAACTGCTACACAGCAGCACATTGCGACTTAGGGTTGTAACGGATCCCAAGCCTAAACGGTTCATATGTAACCAATCAAATAAAACCTTAATCAGTTCAATTGAAAACACATTACGACTTAGGGTTGTAACGGATCCCAAGCCTAAACGGTTCATACGTAACCAATCAAATAAAACCTTAATCAGTTCAATTGAAAAGAAAAAAAAAAAAACATCAATCATTTGAAATCATACAAAATTAAACATATAAGCCGCCCCAACATTGGTGTACTTTTCGTAAAGATTACCATGATTGTGAAGTTTTGCGGAGACTAATTCTTACCATTCAACAAAAATAAATAAGGAGACTAATTCTTTCCAAAGCAAATTGAACATAACATAATTTTAAGACCTGATAGCGTTGGAAGAAAGTTGGAGTTAGGTCAACAAACAGCTTTTAATAGAAAGGGTTATTCCTTTCAATTGCGCACAAAAACACACAAAACTAATATCTTTACAAGCATTTTCTTCCTTTCTTTCCAACAGACTAGTTTTACATTTGCCACACAGCAATAAACGAAGTGTATGATTAACATAGTAAATATAACATTATAACAATAACAAACCAAGCCTTTTCTCATAAGTAGAATTGCCTACACAGATCATTCTTCACCATTGAGTTCTATCATATACTAAATTTTCAGTAAATTCATAGAGTAATGTATCTTTTAACTTATTCTGGATAAAGCGGAAGAATAAAGCTATAGTACTATTTCTTTTCCTCGTATGTTTACTATTTAATCAAAGCAAATCAAATATCCTATGGTTGAAGAATAATGGTGTTTAAATTTTCCTACTCAATAAGCATTCACAATAGAGGAGTCATTTGGACTTTGGAAGACTCAAATATGAAATAGCCAGAGTAGAGTAGTAGTGAGAATCAGGCTTAAGACATGAAGATGGCCATTAATTTGGGATAAAATTTACGCCAGTTTGACCATTGTGAGTAAGGACTTCAAATTCTCCTGCAGTAAATGACTGGTCTTTCTTGAAAATTGGGCGTCTAAGTTGGACGTATCCACAGTAATCAACTTCGTACACTGTAACATCCTTTTTGAATGAAGAAAGAGCCACCCCAACACCTTCCCCTACAAAAGGTGCAATGCAATTAGAATTCAGTTTGCAAAAATACTTTCACACTTCAAAATAGAGCATTGGGCACCTTCTTCA
The DNA here is from genome assembly GCA_013407115.1 of Glycine latifolia. Classification (NCBI taxonomy): domain Eukaryota; kingdom Viridiplantae; phylum Streptophyta; class Magnoliopsida; order Fabales; family Fabaceae; genus Glycine; species Glycine latifolia. The sequence goes on along the minus strand of CM023956.1, from coordinate 11,738,755 downwards.
TTCATTGATCAACAGGTTTAGGTTCAAGCAATTTCTTGCTTTATAGTAGTAAATTCCATTCTTGTTCATTAATATAACATGGGGAGTAACTACAAAAAGATTGCATTCACAAATAAAAAGGTACCTTTCTAGATAGAATGATGGACAAGAAATTGAATATTAATTGAATATTATACCGTGTGTGACAAGCAGCAAGTTCTCAGTGTGATATTTGTCTGCAAGGTCTTTAACTATTTGCTTATATCTAGGCCTTGTGTGCAAATTGGGATCTTCTTCCCACTGGGGCAACTGAAGTTTCTCAAGCAAAAAAGTTTTCATCAGCACCAACAATGTTTGCATACTTATATACAATTGTCAAGTGTGCCAAAAATTCACAGTTGAAAATGAAGATAAAGTCCTCTATACCTCTTTATAGACCCGTTCCACATTCTTATCCACTGTCCCTGGCGGAAGCATGGCCTCACACTCTGATATATCAAAGCCCCAATTTCCATCTTTAGGAGCCACCTCAAGTCTGATCGCGTCCCTGCTCATCATTTCACATAACCCATATTCAACAGAGACCTGCAGTTGTGGAAGTGAGGGTTAGAACTTTATAAACTTAATAGCTGATGTATCTACTCAGGATTTGTAAGTAATGTAATATTTATTAAAGAGAAATATGAAACACCAGGTCATCCTCTCCCTCACAAAACTATACAATTCTACTTCTGCCGATGAAAATGAACCTCTATGATACAATGTGTGCAGAGTGTATGCATGCAGTCTTCACCACTAGGCAAAGGTTTAAATTTTGACATGTATCCCTCAAAGATCATTATTAGCTTAGAGTAAAATAGTTATTGTAAAAGTCAGTGTAAAAGTAAAATAGTTTCATAATTGTTCATATGATTAGATAACGAATAAACTATTAATTTTTCCCTTAAAGTATTACCCTCTCTTTTAAATAGTCTTTAAAAAAATGAAATTTTATAAGTCCTTAAAGTATTAGAACCGTGCTACATAGTCCCTTAAATATTGAAAAGAATCCATTTTGAGTTTTTTACCTTATATTAATTAGTTCCTACAATGTCACATCATAATTAAGTAACTCATATTTTATTCTAATGGTATAGTTTTACGTAACTCTTAAATTATCCCCTTAATTGATCCTCAAATGGCAAAAAATATTTTTTTACTCATGAGCAACAGTTGCTTATAAAAACAGTCAGAGATTAATTTTAAGCAACTCAATATGATATGTAAATCATCTCCAGTGATAAAAAGAATTAAACAATGTTGTTTAGAAATAAGCAATTTGTTAAGCAACTAGCAAGCTAACTAAAATATGTTTTTTCATCTCTATAAATATCGAAATGTTCGACTTTCTTCCCTACAAAATTTTTGGTCTGTAGTCCTGTTAAAAAATTTGTCAATTTTTGATTAATTTAAGGACTACTTATGAGATAGGGTAATACTTGAGGGACCGAATTGATGGTTTATTCATTATATAACACTAGAGTTCGGTGTATACAGTATTTACTCTAGTAATAATCATTTTAAAATTCATAGTTAAAGTGATCTCTATTCAATTCAGATTCGTCGGTTGATTATTGATTTCTTTCGTGAAAGACATGATCTAATGATTGTGAAATTGATTCTTTTAAAAATCGACTTATTTTATTTTACAAAACAGAAACAACTAAAGAAAAATAAAAATTTGCCATCACTTAAAGTTTAAAATTCTAGTACCGCAATAGTTAGTGAGTAAAATAAATACCGGCATCAAAACAGAGTTTAGAAAATCAAATCTATAATCCCAATTAAACTCTGACATCCATCTATTCTGCAAAAAAATCAAAAGGAGGAAGGAAAAGACGATTTTGACCTTGAGTTTGGAGGGATCGATGGGGAGGTCATCGCCGATGAGGACGTTGGGGTCGTCGCCGGCGGCGACGGCGGAGAGTGCAACGACGACTTCGGCGGCGGTTTGGATGCATCGGAGGAAGGGAGAGACGAAGACGCGGTGGAGAGTGAAAGGGAGGTTGTTGCGAAACTTGCGACCCGTGGCGAAGGCTCGGACCCGACCCTGTTGGATAAGGGGCGGGTCCCAGGGTCGGGTAGCGGTGGACACCCACATGGGTTCGAAGTTGTCGATGCGATCGCCGTGACGCATTACGACGACGTTCTGGTAGAATTCGGGTGGGGAAGTTCCCGCAACGCCACTTGAAGCCATTTTCGGGACGGAAGTGAGGAAGTGAGGAAGTGAGGAATGAGGAAGGAAGAAAAGTAGAACAAGTTGCGAGGAAAAATGGTTTTATGGTTACTTGTTTGGACAAAATACTCACACCAAAAGTTTCAAGTTAGGTAGACATCGACAAGAATAGGCCATATTATGTTTTTCTGCGTATTTATTTGGTTTGGTGTCGAGGAGAATTAATCCCAAGTTTAGAAATGCTTTTAAATATATTTTTATACATTTGATATTACATATAGAATATATAATAATGTAAAATTTTTATTTTAACTTAATTTTATAATAAAATATTAAAACATAAATCACATCATTTCAAAATCAATTTTAATATAAATAATTTTATTAAAAATTAATTTTCTCAATATTTATCTAAACACATCTTATTGATGATGAAAATAATACATGTTTTGGTGATGGAGTCTAGAATTTTGAAATATATTGTGAATGATGTGAAAAAAATAATGATTATTAATAGAGTGAGATTTCTCAATATTTATTTAAACACATCTTATTGATGATGAAAACAATTTCTTTCAAGCCATATCAGCACATGAAAAAAAAAATCTAATAAATATAAAAGGGTTTTCATAGAGTGGGGTTTGAAAAAACTGATGGTTTTAGTTTTATAATATTGATGCAAAAAAATATTATTTTTCAAAAAAGTATGATAAATGTTGAAAAAGATGAATAGGAAAGAAATTAAAAAATTGTAAAAATAAGAGAAATAATAAATAGAATTGATGCTACTTAATTAATACAATAAATTATGTTATAATTTTGCAATGTTGTTATTTTAGAAATTTGTGTTTTTTTCATAAAATAATATTAATGTTAATGATATTAATTAATTAGGTAATGTATATGAATGGAAGTTTTGTTATAAGTTTGAGTTTGAGTTTATGTAAAATAATATGAAAAGTAAATAATAAAAATATTAAAGAATTTTGTAAAATACAAAATATGTTGAAGTTAAGTAATGAAAACAATATAATTATTTTGGTAGTTTTGTAAGGTTGTGATAATAAAAATTTGTGTTTTTTTTATACAATAATAATAATTGAAATAGGATGTTTTTGTAAATGAAATTTTTGTTATAATTGAAATAGGATGTTTTCGTATAAAAAATGTTACACAAGACCTTGGAGACACGACAATAGTGGTCTACTAGCGTACCCTATATTCGTCTATTTTGGTTTGTCCTTAAAACTTATGTCACATACATTTCAATGCAAGTCCAACTAATGAAAGGTCCTCATATGTTTGATAGAATAACATTTGTCTCAAAAGTATTTTGGCAATTCAAATCCAAATATGCTTTTAATGAATTTTGTATTGAGTTCTTAATAGTTTTATTTTTTAAATTGAGTTTCTAATAATTTTTTTTGTTATTTTGTTTAAATCCTTTTATCTTAGTTCTTATCATATTTTGTTTATTTTCTTTTAGTTTATTTAAAAAATATTTGATAAATACCGATAATAAATAATCTACATATTTTAAGATTAAAAATAAAACAAAAAATATATTATAATGATTAAAATAAAATTATAAAAAAATATTTATTAGAAACTTAATAAGAAAAAATAAAAATAAAAGCACTAAAAAATATTCGTTAATTTATTAAGAATAAAAGCATATTTATTAAAAAAATAAATTACTTGAATATATAATTGGTAAATCTTGGAGATTACTTTTCGAGCAGCTCATGCCGAGAATATATGCGGAGTATATTCCAATCATTACCTAATTTTAGAGCATCATCTCTAGTTGTGTTGATATAAGCAACATAATTTTATTATTTTAATATTAAGTAACTGAATTAATTTTTTCTTTAATAGGTATTTTTTATTAATAAATTATTTAATTCATAAATATTATATTTTTCTCTCCAATATTTAATGTAAAGTTAAATAACTAATGAATATTATATAATTATTAATATAATCACATTTCTCTGATTATGAACAACTTAAAATTACATGTAACACATCAAAATAATTTTTTTTAATTAAACAACACGTTAAAACCTCATTATACATACTCTTAATCAGATGCGGAGAAATTGCGGATGATTACAGAAACTGACCTTTTAGATATCAAGCAGTGTGGGTGACGCACAAAGATTTTGAAACTATTGGGCAAAAGAACCCAAATAATACAATTTAAATAAAAAAATTACCAATTTGGGGCTGTTTTGAAACATATTACAAATCTGGTGCAGTTGAACACGTCCAGCCTGGGCTGGACGTGTTCAGCTGCCTATAAATGCCTCCCGGAAGTTACTTTTTACCATTTGTAACATTTTACCTTCTCTCTAAAGCTTTCTCTAGTCCATCTCTCTAGGATTTGTGAGAGATTTTCCTCTGCGGCGAAGCTCTGTCAGTTTGCGGTGATATACGTGTGTTTAAGCTCTGCGAACAAGTAAGTAAATTTATTATTTAAAATGTTATATTATTAAATAATAGAATTGTTAGGGCTATACGAAATTGTTAGCAAATGTTAGGTATTATTATATTTGTAGAAAACTGTTAGGTATAATTAGTGTTGTTGATGATTTAGACATAGGGTATTGATGTGCATGATTTAGGGTTGAGGGGGTAGGATTTAGGGAATAGGGTTTAGGGGTAATGGTTTCGGGTTTACAAAACCTAGGGTTTAAGGTTTATGGTTAGGGGTAGGGTTGACACAACCTAGGTTTAGGGTTTAGGGTTTATGGGTAATGGTGTAGGGTTTACAAATGTTAGGGGTTAGGGCTGACTGAATGTATGGTTTAGGGTTTAGAAAATTTAGTGTTTAGGGTTTAGTGTTTGGTAAATGTAGGGTTCGGGGTCCAAGGATTAGTTGTTAAATTAAA